>OZ020165.1:141093-741093 GCA_963971145.1 Sussaba pulchella | reverse complement strand
TGAACCATTTCTTGCCCTTCGTCTTGGAACGTTCCTTCCTTCGAAGGGCGCGCAGCCTCTTGTCGCTGAGATCGTAAGTCGGCACCGTTTCTAATTGCTCAAAACCCGGTTTTATAGCAGATTTTTTGAGAATCTTTTCTACTGGATCGACTACGTTTGTCATTTTTGTTACGTTGAGAACTTTTTTCAGCTGGGGCCGACGCTTCCTGTTCCATCCCATTTCTCTCTCAAATTCATCGAGATCAATGTCCTTGCTGGTACTCTTCAAAGTGCTCGTCTGCGTACTTTGCTTCCGTTTCTTTGATTTTTTCTTCGATAATTTGGACGGATCGAAACCTGAAAGACCATCAGTTACACTGTATGTTACACTGTACGAGCTGACGCAATAGGCAATCCTAACCTAATTTGCATGTTTATCCTGAAAGGTTTCACCTTCTGTCTCTAAACCATCTTTTTAGGAAAATTGCCTATTCCCTAACCTCGAAAAATATGGTCGTTTTTTTTTTCAATGAAAAATGCATCCAAAAAATCAAAAAAAATTCTGGAGTTATTCCCAAAAATTGATCGATGTGCAGACGAAGGGTTAACCTATACGATGCAATAAATACTGAAATAGAATATAATTACTGATATCCCCGAGCACGACATCATCGTCGTCGCTTTCCAACAATCGATCTTTCGAAACGAGATCGGCCTGGCCAGTCGTGTCGATCAAAAAATTCATCGCAGAGGTTATGTCGCTCGGACCATTTACCACTATTTACGTTCTCAAAAATGTTTCTCTGGAGCGTTCGGTCTCGCAATGGCGCAGTTAGCTGCGCACAGTCGACTCAGTCACGATAAAGACCACAGCAGCGTCGTAAGAACGTTATAAACAATGGTACGACAGGCCAAAGCACAGACGACAGCAATGAACCGAACACGCGAAAGTACACGACGGATACAGACGGATAAACGCGTCACGTGACGCGGTGGTCACGTGACACCAGTCTCCCCCCCCTTGATCCAGAGCGATCCCTTCCCTTGTCGGAAAGGTAGGTGACGCTTCTGACATATTGATTATCTTTCTATAGAGGTTCTCTAGGCGCCTCGGATAACGGGTGAGCTTATTGTGCCGATACAACGAATTCGCCGGCTGTCAAATTTATGTAAACAAAACGCGGCCTCGCTAAGTACTCGTAGCGTTACGAACCGACTCGCGGCTCGCTTGGAGCACGTCGTACGTCGTCGTGTCTCTAACTCCTTTCGTTCACGCGGACTGCAATACCAACCGAGGGGAAACACATTTCGTCCGGGCTCGTCCTGAATCTGCAATACCGACAGCATCTATGATCACAATATTCTTAGTACCAGTTTAGCCGCAATGAATTTAGCGCCACACGATGCAATCAGAGTCATCTTTCGTGTTATTACCTAATTGCCAAGCCGCTGTGCATCTTTCCAATCATCTTTGAATATCCACGTGGGAATCGGAAAAAGGCGGTGCTGGCGTCTAACGGCCGTGAGCCGCACAATGGCCGCTCCTGTCAAATACGAGCTGGAATGACAGAAGAACAAAAATCGAAATTAGGATCGCGTTGTTGACAACCTTCGGGACCGAAAAATCCTGAACTAATTAGCGAGGTAATTACGATAAAATCAACATTTATTTCATGATTAATCAAAATATAAATTATTCTGATTGGTCCGGGCGTGGCACCGATTGTACCCCAACTTGTGGATCATTCTGTTGACGTTTTCGTCTTAACTGCTCGATTGTCAGTTTCTGAATTAATGTCTAGAATTTTTTTGTTTCGAAGACTAAGATTGTTAAATTATAGGTTATGTTTTTTTTTTTCATTTCGCTGTAATATTTTCTATGTTTATCTTCTTAGTACGCAATCCCTCGCATGCATAACCTTTTCCTGCCCTTTCCTATCCTGACAACGAATGTTCTACGAATTTAGAAAATGGATAATCGTTCATCGCACGACGGAAGACAAAATGAATTTAGCCTCGTTAAGCAACAATCAAAAAATGTACCGATGCAAGATCCTGCCGCTAAAGAAAAATCCTTAACACCGACAAAGACGGAAGACGTATCCAGGGATCTAGATAAAAGTCTTACCAAAATCGATCCATTATCCCCTGAACCCGTCCCGGTTGTAATTCCCAAAGATATTCCATTCCGTCGTCTCGCCGGATTACGTTTTTCCTTCGACGTGCGTTATTGTGATTCAGACGTAGAATAATAGCCAGCATTGAGCCATGGACTGTGAATTATCATGATTGCAGTTACTGAAGAGAATCGGAGGCGTGGGATTGCGGAGAAACAATAAATTTGACAATGCCAGTGCGGCGGGAGTAGAAATATTCGAAGCCATTCTCGCAGCGAGTATGGAGAAGACGGGAAGCGCGGAGCTTCTGGGACCGGAGAACAATTCCAAAAATGCCAGTTCCGATTCCATCGATTCAGACAGCAAAAGCAGTTCGCTCAACTCAAAAATGGGTCAAGAATCGGTAAGATATCTGACGTGTCCGTTCTATCATTTCATTAAGCGGTTATACCTAATTTTTTTTTCCTCCATCACTCGCCGCTGACCGTTCAGGAAAGTTGGGACAAAGCTTCGCATTCTAAGAGCTTTTCGACAAGCTCCACTTCCACAGATAATAATATCGTATCTGCTCTAGAAGCGAAAAAAGATATCGATGGAAAAGTGAGTTTCGTAGCTGAATGATACGAACAAGATTGAAGCACGTTGGAATTTGTTCTCATTTTGGTACTGCATCATTTTTTGCACAGCACCATTTTTAGACGGAGATTTCTAATCGTATTTACCAAATTATTCTTTTAAATCGAGAGGAAGCTGAATATTCTGAACTCGATTGGAATATATTTCGTAGAAATTTGTGTAAATAATTGTAGGGTCGTTATTTTTGAAAATTTTATGTGTGGTAGTTAAATTTTGATTAGGTAGTTATATAGCTTTTTTCTTTACTAGAATATATATATGATTGGTTCCATAAACTATAGGCATCGGTCCGGGTGACCCCCCCTCAGATTCTTTTCAAATTTTTTTGGGATGTAGTCCTTGATGACCTATATGTGCCTGAATTTTTTCAGATTTTTTCCTCCATTATTTCGGCTGTAGTAATTAAGGGCATTTCCTGACATTTCCGTTTTTTTTTTTTTCAATTTAATTTCATAGTATTGTATCGCAAAATGAAAATTACACTCAGAATGCATTTCTATGTGAAATTTTCTCAACTTTTTGAAAAAAATATTCATTCTCAGTTTGGACTAACGCAAAACTCTCAAAATTGACCTTTAATAATAAAAAGCTATTTTTCGGCCATTGCGCATGTCTGAAATTTTTTTTCAATATTTTTTTCAGAAAGCTGAGAAAATTTCACATATAATACGTCAAATTCACGTTGGGATGTCTGTAAAAACTGCCAGAATCGATGAAAGTTCAAAAATTCAATGATAAGCCAAATTTTATTTTCTCCCTTCAAAATGTATAAATTCTCCTTCAATCCTCTTGAGCTATCGATCATTTTGAATTTTTGTCTTTTAGATAGAAATGCAATGTCTTGACTACTCCCAATATCCTGCAGTGAAAGAAAGTTATACGATTATTTATACAATGAAATCAAAAATAGGCCTGCAACGTTTCTTGAAAATATTTCTTTAATTGCAAAATAGTTTTTATTCGTTTTTAAAAACTTGAACAATAGAAAAATTCGAAGAATTCGACACAGGCCTTACAATAGCGGAACCTAAGTTATTGCTAATTGGCGTAACTGTCTCAAACACGATTTCGTTATGGTTCATTTATTTCAAGTCGAATTGGTAGCTTACTTAAATAAAAAATTTCATGTGGTAAAAAGAATTCACTACTTCAGTGATGGAGCGCCGCAGCAATTTAAAAATAAAAACGCATTTACAAATGTATGTTATCATGAAAATGATTTCGATATTGAGGCTGATTGGCATTTTTTCGCGACCGCGCATGGCAAAGGACCGTGTGATGGTTTGGGAGGGGCCATTAAGCGAAATGCAAGAAAAAGGTCGTTGCAGATGGACCCAGACGAACACATTCTCACACCATACGATTTGTTTGAGAGGACAAATCAAAGTCTGCCAAATATCGACGTTGTGTTCGTTGAGGGGACGAAATATTTTGAATTAAAGCCAACGTTAGATGAACGAGCATCTCACTCGAAATCAATCAAAGGGACCCGATCAATTCACAACATTACGCCAATTAGCAATAACTTAGGCTCCGCTATTGTAAGGCCTGTGTCGAATTCTTCAAATTTTTCTATTGTTCAAGTTTTTAAAAACGAATAAAAACTATTTTGCAATTAAAGAAATATTTTCAAGAAATGTTAAGGCCTATTTTTGATTTCATTCTATAAATAATCGTATAACTTTCTTTCACTGCAGAATATTGGGAGTAGTCGAGACATTGCATTTCTATCTAAAAGACAAAAATTTAAAATGATCGATAGCTCAAGGGGATTGAAGGAGAATTTATACATTTTGAAGGGAGAAAATAAAATTTGGTTTATCATTGAATTTTTGAACTTTCATCGATTCTAGCAGTTTTTACAGACATCCCAACGTGAATTTGACGTATCATATGTGAAATTTTCTCAGCTTTCTGAAAAAAATATTGAAAAAAAATTTCAGACATGCGCAATGGCCGAAAAATAGCTTTTTATTATTAAAGGTCGATTTTGAGAGTTTTGCGTTAGTCCAAACTGAGAATCAATATTTTTTTCAAAAAGTTGAGACAATTTCACATAGAAATGCATTCTGAGTGTAATTTTCATTTTGCGATACAATACTATGAAATTAGATTGAAAAAAAAAAAAAACGGAAATGTCAGGAAATGCCCTTAATTACTACAGCCGAAATAATGGAGGAAAAAATCTGAAAAAATTCAGGCACATATAGGTCATCAAGGACTACATCCCAAAAAAATTTGAAAAGAATCTGAGGGGGGGTCACCCGGACCGATGCCTATAGTTTATGGAACCAATCATATATTATATTTATATTTATTGTTAACATTTTTTTAAATTAATCCTTGGTTCCTCAGCACCAATATATTATTTAGCTCCATAGGAGAATGTTATAAAATAATGTATCAGTATGGAATGTTCCACATGTAGAAATGATTGATTCTCGTACCCAATTTTAATGATCGTTTTCAATCACAAACGAATTATTTATCCTTGCCAATTTGATTTTAGGATCAACAATTTACTTGCAATGTAAAATTGTTGTCCCACGGCTGCATTGTATTCCCTCACTTTGGCATCTGAATTGCTATCGTCCTTATCGTTCTCCCTTCCATATCATGTACTCGAAAAATAAAAATTAAAAAAATGAAATAAATAAATAAATGAAAAACCAATTTATTCCAAACAGAATTTGTCGGGAAACGACACAGGACCTCCGTTGTTAAATGGCGAGCGAAAGCAGGGAGTAGCTCGTGAAGTGACTTACCTATGTCCGTATTCCGGCCCAGCTCGGGGAGTCCTGAGCGTGACAAACTACAAGCTGCATTTTCGCAGCATCGATCGTGAAACTCCGCACGTTGTGGAAGTTCCTCTGGGTGTCGTGAGCCGGATCGAGAAGGTCGGCGGGGCGTCGAGTCGACGGGAAAATTCTTACGGCATCGAGGTATTCTGCAAGGACATGAGAAATTTGCGTTTCGCTCACAAACAAGAAAAACATTCGCGACGCGATGTTTTCGAAAAACTTCAACAATATTCTTTCCCGTTGTCCCACAAACTTCCGCTGTTTGCCTTCGAATATTCGGAAAATTTTCCGGAAAACGGTTGGAACGTTTACGAACCAATTGCCGAACTCAAAAGAATGGTAAGTGAGGACGAAAATTCGATGGAAAATCAAAAAATCAGTTAAAGACAAAAATTATTTAACAATAATACAATAATGACAATTATTATTATTATTGTTATATATTATATAATTATGTATAATTATTATTATTATTATTATTATACAGGGAAATAATAATAATAATTGTTATTATCATTTTATTGTTGTTGAATAATAATATTTAATTTATTATTATAATTTAATAAAAATAACAATAATAATAATAATTATTATTATTATTAGGGAAAAAATATTAGGGAAAATATTCGAATGAAAAAAAATCAATAAATTCTTCAACGATAAAATAATGATTATTATAATTATTCTATGATTATTATTATATAATTATGTAATAATAATAATAACTTTAAACAATAATAATTTTTTAACAATTATATTTTTTTATTATTAATTATTTCTTACCAGGGTGTGAACAACGATATGTGGAAGATATCGAAGATAAACGACACTTACAGCCTCTGCGACAGTTACCCAGCCATTTGGGCCGTCCCAGCGGCGGCCACGGACGAGGATCTTCAAGCTTCCGTGGCTTTTCGCAGTCGCGGACGACTTCCGGTTCTCTCGTGGATTCATTCCGAGAGCCAAGCGACGATAACTCGTTGCGCTCAACCGCTGGTCGGCGTGAGCGGCAAAAGAAGCCGGGAAGACGAGAGATACGTTCAACTGATCATGGACGCAAACGCTCAGAGTCACAAACTTTTCATAATGGACGCTCGACCGATGACCAACGCCGTTGCCAACAAAGCCAAAGGCGGTGGCTACGAGAGCGAAGATTCTTATCAAAACGCCGAAGTTGTTTTTCTCGATATTCACAATATTCACGTGATGCGGGAGAGTTTGAGAAAGCTCAAAGGTAATCAGCGGCCGATCGAGTAAAAATGTTGGAGCCTTTAAATTCGATTTAGAAATATATATACGCTGCCAAAAAAAATCTCACGAACTTATTAACAAGAGAGAAAAGTAATAACGATATTTATAACATTCGTGATATTAAATATAAGCATAATTTGAAATGAAAAATAAAAAAAGTCGTCTGAAATTTTTGTCAATAGATTGAATTTTTCTGTAAAAAATTTATCCGGCATTCTTTTAACTCGGTTTTTTTGGAAGGCTTGATTTTTTGAGGTCAATCAAAGTTGAGTGGATAAAAGTTTCCAAACGCAACTTCTTTTTTACTTATCTGGACAATTTTTTTCGATGATTTTAGAACTTTGTTTTCCGACAATCGACGAAGCTCGATGGCTCTCCGGAATCGAATCTACGGTCTGGCTCAAGCACATCAAGTGCATACTCGCCGGGGCTGTTAGAATCGTCGACAAAGTCGAGAATCACAAAACTTCGGTACTCGTTCATTGTTCCGACGGTTGGGATCGAACGGCGCAGGTAAATACTCAAAGAAATAAAATAAAATTGAATTAAAAAACAAATTTGCCGATCTTTCGCGATACGCAAACGATAGATGAGTAATTAAATTTTTAATTTCAGCTCACCGCACTCGCAATGTTGATGCTCGACCCGTATTACAGAACGATCAAAGGTTTTCAAGTCCTCATAGAAAAAGAATGGCTGAGTTTTGGTCACAAGTTTCAACAGGTGACTCAAATAAATCTAAATAAATTATTTTTCACTTGGAAATAAATTAACGTGGACCCTTAGTGAACATTTGCTAATTACTGCACGTTGTTTTATTATATTTAATATTTTTTTCACAGAGAATTGGCCATGGAGACGAGCATCACAGCGACGCCGATCGTTCGCCGGTGTTTCTTCAGTTCATCGACTGCGTTTGGCAGATAACCCAACAGTTTCCAAACGATTTTCAATTCAACGAACATTTTCTAATCACGATACTCGACCATCTCTATTCCTGCAGATTCGGCACGTTTTTGTTCAGCAGGTGAGCTCTTTTATCTCCGAATTTCGACGCAATATCTGCTAAAAAATGTACAATTGATTTTATGAAAGCGTAAATTTCTTTTCGTTTAAATTGCAATTTTTTTTATCAGCGAACGCGAACGCGTTCAGGAACAGGTCAAGCTACGAACGGTATCTCTGTGGTCTTACACGAATAGCCAATTGTCGCTCTACCAAAATCCTCTGTACAGATCGGGACCGCATTATCAACTCGTTCTTATACCCATCGCGAGTATGAGACACATAAAACCCTGGAAAAGTCTTTACTGTCGATGGAATCCCAGCATGCGACAACAGGTTAGTAAAAAAAAAATAATTTCAAATTAAAAAACATCTATAAACCAATTAAATTAAACAAAGTAAAATAATCCTGAAAAACAATTCGATCTGCAATCGATTAAATTCTCCCCGAATCCTTAATTTCCTTTTCATCTTAAAATTCTCAATTTCATCTAAAGAAAACGGGATGAATTTTTTAAAAATAATTTCTCAATAAATTAATACTCAAATTACGTATTAATTGATATTATTAATATAATTACGTATTAATACGTAAATTAAGTATCAGTAGATTAAATACGTAATACGTAAATTAAAAAATATCATTGAATGATCGATTAATTTAATTCAGGATCCCGTATATCAACGCACGAGAGAACTTCTAGTCTTGAAAGAGCAGCTCGAGAAGCAAGTCGAGGAGGGCAAAAGGGAGCAGGCTTCGCGAGCGAATCGATCCATGGCCTCGCCCGCGCCGCCTCGGATACATTCCCCGATCCACTCATAGCCCCCGCAGCTTCCCCTCGGAAGCAACCGTGATTCGCCATCGTTCGCAAATCATCGGCCTATCGCTAGATCTGTAAATGAAGAAGACCCGCGCTTATCCGATCGCTCGTGAAAAAAATATTGATAATAATAATTATTATAATAATAATAATAAAAAGCGTGATTTCTTCGAGAAAAAATATTCGCGTAGATAACAGCAAAAAGAGACGAATTTTGGGAATTATTATCTCAGAAATTATTCGATCGATTCAATCTGGATATATTTTATTCGAAAGTACACACGTTGAGGTGGGTTGAAATTTTTTTAGATACTTTTCAAGATACTTTCGAAAAAAAAAAACAAACCTGGATGAAATTAAACAAATAATTTTTGAGATAATAATTCCAAAAAATTACCTATTTCTTTCGCTATCTGCTCGGACGTTGTCCCTTAAATCGCGAGACATCATTTTTACGTCCTCTTAATTATTATTCATCGTCGATGGAGTTTGCCTTCCACCGTGTACAAAGATTCCGTTAAATAAATACGATAACACAAATCGCGCAAGCACTTCAATCGTTTTTTATCGTAAAAATTATACTTGGATAACTTTATTAATTATCACTGTCACTAAAAAACTACCGGCACTCGCGTGATGATTATTCACACGTCACAGTACCAAGCGATATATATATATATATATATGTACATTTTTTTCAATCGTCGTGTCGAATAAGTCTAAGAATATTACAAAACTAAATTACGAACGAAACAATTACGACGTAAAATCGCGTGAACGTGGACGTGATGAAAAAAATAATTTAAAAAATTCGCCACGTCAACGATCGCGCGAACGTGGTACAGTCAGTAATCTCATAATCAGTACGTATGGAGTTTCCATCATCAGGGAATAAACGTAACTGCAGAAAAACGTTACAGCCAAATTTCCGAGAAAAACAACGCCGGTTTGCAAAAAATCTACGTGCATAGCCGATTCGCTGCTGAGATAGATGGACGTGATGAGGAAAGGATTGAGCAAGTAGGCGCAGTAAGTCAATCGGCTGAGAGGCACCCACGCTCTGAACGTCAGAATATTGTTTACGACGCCTGAAAACACAGAAGAAAAAATTAAATACGTCGAATATCGAAGATTTAAATTATTTATATCTCACAACAATGATAAGTCGATTTTTTTCAGAGAACGAGATTAAATCAGATGTAATTTAGATTGTACTCCATCGTTTTGTGCGTTGAAAAAAAATACATGACTCATGTTTATATTTTTTTTTTGCAAATTTTCCTGACACTTTTCTATCGCGTTAAATAAAATTTCGTTATTTCACTTATATCGTTTATTAATGTTCTCACATCGCCAGGCAATGACCAGATAAGTCCATGATTCGTAGGCAAAACCGAATAAGTCCAACAGGATTTTTTTTTTCATTCATAAGCTGCCGACTGTTTAAATTTTATCTAATTTCACCTCGAATAATACCAAAAATTGAGTAACCCGATAATGATTATTTTATTAATCGATTCTTTTGCTGTGATAAACCGTTCGAAACGCAAGATCGCAACGGAGACTATTTTTACAGATTCATTCCGGTTTCGCCTTCAAACCACAAATTTGTCTGCTCCTTGATTATTCGCGTTGCGAAATTATTTCGTGGCTTACCACCGTGGTTTGTGCAACAGGCGATGAGCAGCCAAGCTATGCCGACGCCCCAGACTGTGCGACTGAACGCCACGTAAAAGGCCGATGACAAAACGGATATGTATCTCTCGTACAGACCGAAGAGGACGAAAATGTTGCAGGAACTTCCGAGGAACCAAAGAAATATAAGATTTTTCTGGGGACAGAAAACAAAAACGTAAAATCCGATCTGTTGACGTTTAGTCGTTGATTCAGGATAATAATTCGTATTTTTTCTACCTTTTGAATCGTCAATTTGTTCTTCAGACGGACGAGAATGTAAGCGGTAACGATTCCAACGATGTAAGGACCAATTCTCGCCCATGGTGGATCGTATAATAGATCAAGCATGTGAAGTTGTTCATCCATCCTGGAAAAAAAAATTCCGGCTTCGTTAGACTAAAATATTATTATTTTTATTTTTTAATTTTATAATTTTCAATTATAATTTTCTATTTAAAGAAAATAAAAACATAAATCAAGTAATGAATAAATAAATAATAATAACAATAAATGTTTTGTATTATTTTTTTCACTCGAAAATGAATCAACGAAATAATTTATTTCGTTAATAAATCAATAATAAATTAATTCAGCTATTGAATCGTGATTGCAACTCGTTGATTTTTTTAACGCTGTCGAAACTCACGTGGGCACGTATCCATGAACGTAGGATGCGTAACCCGTTGCGATGGTCGAACTGCAGAGTATGAAGACGAGGATCGATAGAGCAGTGTAGAAATATCTAAAGAAAAAAGCAAATAAATCTTGATGGATTATTTCGTCCATGAAACATCGAATTGGCGTGAATGAAGAATAACATTGAATAACGATAATAAATGGTTAAATAGATGGAAATAATTTTGCGTTCCTACGATTCGAAGGATTCGTAGGACCGATAGACTCACATGGAAGATAATATGACAAGAAACGTTCCGATGACGAAGAATTGCATGTCGTTCGATAGATACCAGCTCCAGGAGAGACACTACAATAACAAATCATTTTTGCATTATCGTCGTTTGAATAATTACAATTTAATTAATCCATAAAAAATAAATAACTAAATAAATAAATAAATAAATAAATAAATAAATAAATAAATAAATAAATAAATAAATAAATAGATAAATAAATAAATAAATAAATAAATAAATAAATAAATAAATAAATAAATAAATAAATAAATAAATAAATAAATAAATAAATAAATAAATAAATAAATAAATAAATAAATAAATAAATAAATAAATAAATAAATAGGGTTTGTAATTTGTTAATATTGTACCATCGTGTCACGTCCAAATAAATTATTTATGTAAAGTAGATTCCTCCACCAGTATTTCGCGCAATTTTCCTGCGGTCTCTCGTTCATGTGAAACTGCGAAGTCTCGCCGAATCTTGACGAATTAATCTCCACGATACCGATCATCATCATGTAAGCCGGTGTGAGCCTGACGTCGTTTCGGATCGTCGTGCCAATGAAAAATGCAATAAAAATTGAGCAAAGTAAAAAAGAAAAAAAAAGAAACGGTTGCACAATAATCAAGCTGAAAGTGGAAAAAAATATTTGACTCGAAAATCGGTCGGCCCTGAATGGTTAATAGGACAGCTAGAAGGAGGAAAGATCAAGGCCAATGCGGGGATCGACGGTTTGCAGTTGAATTGCACCTTTCTATCTTACCTGATGAATCTTTTGAGAACCGCGCCGAAGAATTGAATGGCTTTGGATTTGTAATTTATTCTGGTGCTTTCGGTGGTATTGCGGAGATTCGTTTTGTAGTACAGATAAGCAACGAGAAATCCGCCCAAGAAGAAATAAGTATCGACCGAGACGGTCGCGTTGCTGAAGACCTGCATAGCGAAACCTCCGGCTGTTCTCCAGGCCCATGGTTTGTTGTCTGGGTGCGAAAAAATTGTTTTATCGTTGAGTAAAATTGGATGAAACGTTGGGACGATTTTCGGTTCGAGAAAATCATGATTCAATCGTGATTTACGTGTTAAAAACTTGAACATTTGATATTGTAATAAATTGGAATCTATCTGAATAGAATATAGAATCGTACTTTATTTTTTTATTTATTTACTTATTCTTTCGTAAAGCAGTCGTAGAAAATTGATTTGTAAAAAAAAGTTTGGCGGTAAGTATTTTTCTCAGCAATGAAAATTCGATGGCTTAAGACTCACCTGTGAAATCGGACATGTAGAATATCGTATGAACCATGATTATCCAGACCATGCCGAGAAATCTTAATCCGTGAATCGGAGCGACGGCATCGGAACCCAGCTTCGTGTTGAATATTATTTTCGTATTCGTGTAGATCGAAAAACATTTTAAAATCTCGCCAAACATGGAAGGACGTTTGAAGATCTTCGGCACGAGTGATTCCGCATTGTTCACACCGTTTTTCAAACCTGTTTTTTGGTTGCGAATATTTTAAAACAATTTTCGTATTTTTTATTCATTTTTTTTCGATTGACCTAAATTGCAAATGAATTAATCGAGAAAAAAAATTCCGTTGTAATAAAAAATGTTGAAATTACCATTTGGATGATTGTTATTCCGGAAATTTTCATTGCCCATGACTTTTTTGGCTCTCAAATATTTTTGATAAATCAGAACGTCGTAAACGGTACCAAAAATCATGGCGCATACTGTCAGGAATAATACAAGAGCGATCGTGATGTATCTTCCGTTTGACAACCACGTGTCGTTTCGCAAATTTCTGACGTTCACGAGTTCAAAATCCGCTGCGTAGAGACGTCCGATCATGAGAATACGTTCTTGAAACACTCTCTTCAGGATCGTACCCAGCTCGTCGGTCGTGCAAACCGCCGGGAGACAAAGTCCGAGAGTCACGAGATCCTGCGGAAGAAGTTAGAAAAATAATTTCGTTCAATTTATTTGTTGCTTCTCCAGCTCAAATAAAAAAAAAGAATATTTTACAATAAAAATTTGTAATTAGTAAAATAAAAGAATGGTAAGGAAACTTCGTAATTCGTGAGATGACTTTCAAAGAAATTGGTAACCCAGCGACAATTGATTGAATAACGACTAATCGTTTTTGCTCTTCAACAATTGTTTTTTTGTTCGGGTTTTAAATTGAAGATTGAATTTCAAACGAAAAGAAGATCTTATTAGAAGCAACGATAAGTCGTTGATAAGTGAAATGATTAACTCGCCTCGTTGGGAAGTCTGACGTGATACTGCAACGTGCTGTTGTGCCGGAAATGAGCGACGAAGTAGTTGATTTCGAAGGGTGGAATTTCGTCCTCGGGTTTTCGATATTTCGTCGCATTACGTACGAATTCTTGCTTGAGCTCGAACGGCGCATTGTTGGCGGTGTCGAAGCACTGGCTACGGCTACCGAGCCAGTAATTGTTTCCATAAACAAAACCCGATTTGGCTTCTCCACTCGAGTCGAGCACTGAGTTACGTTCGTCAAAAGAAAAAGGGAAGAATTTATTTAATTGTCTATTTATTTATTCATTTATTATTTTTAAAAGATAAACTGAATTGTTTTTGTTGGTGATAAATTTTGTCAGCCAAATTATTCGACTGCGTTTAAGGTAAATAAAATTATCTCCAGAAGGGCCAGTATTTAATTGCATTTTTTAAATTATTAATTTCGAGGGATAAAGTATGCGTAGAAAAATGAAGAATAAAAATAAATAACAGAAAGATAAAACAAGGAATGTTTCGTTTGGCTATGAATTTCGTCAGCCAAATCGCTCTACTGCGTTTCCATTGTTCGTGCGAAATTTGTTCAATCACGAAGAACGAATGACCGGCGCTCGAGTCCCAAACGTAGATCAAAATTTCGCAATTTTTGCCGACTCGGCGCGAGCCTATCCAGCTATGTGCATATAGTCCGCCTTTTATGCGCCACGAATAATAGATCAGTTTTTCCACGCGTTTATATCGAATAACCGAAGACATTGTGCAAGATAACATTATTTCCAAACCGTCCCTTACTGCGTTGGCAATAATTCTTTCGTCGAATTACGCGTTCCAATGTTATTTGCAAAATCTTCGACGTTCGCGGCAACTTCGACGTTTCGTTTTTTTTTGCCATTTTATTTTTAATTCCAAGACCGTCTTGCCCCCACTACTTCGATCGGTGTACTCGCTCGGTGTACCCTGAACTAATGGGTTTGTTCAACGTATTTGCATAGCGTGCATGGCCGCGACTGCAGCTCGAGGTTCGTAAGAAAAATAATAAAAAAAGGACGTGTTCTGGGTTTTGAAAGATTAGGTTTAAGAGGGTAAGTGATTGCAACGACCACAATGACGGTCTTGGAATAGATATAAATTTTCAAAATAGAATAAATAAAATAAGAAAATAAAATAAAACAAAATAAAATTTTTAAAAATAAAATAAAATAAAATAAAATACAACTCGAGATAAATCGGAGGGTGCCGATAAATTTTCATGATTATTTCCACAGTGGATTCCAAAGCGTGGAAATAGAAATACCGGATAAGCCCGCGAAGAATTGAACGCGTGAATTTTTCAACAACAGCAGAAGACGTTGTTGCATGAGCCCCTAATAGATCTCGTGCGTGTACGAACAACGATGCTGTATTACAGAAACGGGTTTATTGTGTAACGACTCCTGGTGCACGGTTTATTCGCGCTGCTCGGGAAAGTCGAACTCCGGGAAAATTGCCGGGTATGCGGTATATCCCGAACGTTATCATCCGTTGTGGAGTCGGGCGATTTGAACTAATAAATTTTCTACGAGCACACGTTCAACTACGATCGACGAATTCATTCATTGCTATCGGTAAAATAAATCGTTTTAAATTAATTACTTGAGCGATTAATCATCTCGATCGCGATTTATGGATGTAGAATTATTAACCCTCCGTTGGTGAATTGTCGTTTTCCAAACATCGTCTGTACACCGAATATCAAGAATCCTGTCGATATGTATTTTTTTAAATGGAAAAATGCATTCGGAAAATTTGCCAAAATTCTGAAATATTTTTCGGGGATTCTATTTTATGTTTCGATATATTTTTCTCGGTAATTTATTAAAAATTAATTTGGCTGTTACTATACAACTTAAACAAATCGACGAAAAATAGATTTTCGATTTTAAAAAAATCGATCGATGTACGGACGGATTAATTAATTGCATTATTTGATAATACATACTGCATACTTGACAATGAAATTTTAATTGAATTATTAATTGTATATACTGACTTTTGAGCGACCACAGCTTGCGGTTTTCAACGGCACGTCTGAAGATCTCGAGTTCTCGAGCACACGCGGTCGAGTTCAAAATTTTTTCACCGTCGAGCGCGATGGCATAGGCCGGTAATGTTTCACGCACATTTTCCATCGATTCCACAGCCCCGCAAACCGAATTACTGGTCAACGTCGTTATTACCATAAAAATGAAAAACGACATCGCACCCGGCAGTCCTTCTCTATTATAGTTTCTCATATTTTTATCACCAATCGTACTCGCACACATTTTTTTTCATTCGTCAAAAAATAAATAATATTAATTTTCGTTACGATCGAATTTTTTACATTGATTTTAAACTTTTTTTCGCCGTTTGATTTTACGGTAAATCGTATTCCATAAATTTACATGTATATAATATTTTTAATAAATCAATTTTTGCACAATCGATTTAACGTCGAAAATTTTACAATTAAATTTCGATCGAATATTTTTTGACGTTTGGGTAAGTGACGAAGGAGGAACGTCTCGTTAAGGAGACACGTTCGAGGGTCCGAGTCGTCGCGAGAGGACTGATTCGAACTGGTCCGGGATGGATTCGCGGACAGCCGGGATCTCCGATCTCCGGGAGAACGCGGATAAGTTTACCTCTCTGGCACGAGGCTAGACTCTTTCACCCCACCAGATGTGGGAGAACTATATATACATATATATTATCGCGACAAACCCAAGATTTTCCTTGCTCACCGGCGAACACCGGCTAAGTTTCAACGACTAAGTGTGAGGAAACAGCATCGGTGGTAGGACCGGAGATGTTGCTGGTTGGTCGATTGATGGACCCGAGAGGGGCCCCCGCATGCTTTGCGTCATATTTCTATGGGATAAGCGAGGCCGAGAATTTCAATTCTGTATTTAATTACTCATCAATTATGACCGTCATTTGGATTTTGGAATTTTTTTTTCAATCATCAATCACGCTGCGACCTTGTGTACGTAATACCATATTCGATACTAAATCGGTATGGTTTTGAGATCGATGCTCCCGAAGATACCTGCAGAGATTATTCTTATTCCCATGTAATAATGATAATACTAATTTCTATGGTGAAACGCTATTATAGTCCAATTTTATTTGAACCTGGGGCCTCTAATATTTTATTAGTGAAATTATTTAATGGAAAATGAATGATAATGATAATAATAACAATAATGTACCTCGGATTATATTAGCTCGTCCTGGAAGTAAGTCGGAGCGCTTATAGGTCTGGTTGGCCGATGAATTGAATGAAATTTCAATAAAGAAATAAATGATAATAATGAAATAATACGAATCGTAACAAAATGTTGTTTTTCTTACCTTCCTCAAGAAAATGGTTGACATATTTTATCGAAATTGTACAAATCTACCGTCACACATTTTTCTTGTCTCTGCGATGTCGTTTTCTTTTTGAGTGATTTTTATTTCGAACAATGGAGAGACAACTGCAGCGCCACCCGTCTTGTACTTACTTGAGCGCAAAACCCGCGAAGTCCGGCCTCGGCATTATTCCGATCGAATCGAACATCGATTTTTCTCTCTTTCGACATTTTTGGATCTGCCAGAATTAAGCAGACTATGAGTATCAAATTCGTACAGAAATATTCTGGCTCGTATGCTTTTTTTATCACGAGAAAGAGACGAATTAAAAAATGAAATTATTCTTCACAGGTCGTGCGCGCCTTTTCTCACAGTGGTGCAAATTCCGGTGGGGTTTTTTTTTTCATGACAGGACCGTGCTGAAAGTCTTTTAAAAAATTTGTATAACTTTAGGAAAAAAAATGTTTATCCTACATTTTTTAAATCACAAAAACCCGTGAACTCGAGGCAAGTATCCTCATTGCATAATTCTCAAAAGAAGACCGCAAAACGATTCCGCACGAGTTCCCTTCCGCCCGATTCGAGAAAAAAATAATTATTACACAAGAAAAATATAAAAGAAAATACAAAAAACCATACGAAAATGATTTGTTTCTTTTTCAAAGATTAAAAGCCGTCGGACATTGGTATTGATCGCATGGAAATAGCTCGGTCATCGTGTGAAGAACAATTGAATCTTAGTTGACGCTAAATAAGCGTTCATTTGCGTGCGCGTACGTCGGCTAGTTCGAATATTCTGAATATGCATCGGGACGAAGATGAATCGCGGCGTGTAATTCTCTTATACTGCGTTGAAAGCATCTTCGCGCTATGGTCGATGAGCTTGGAAACCTTTTTTTTTCATCCTTGCCCGAGGCGACGACGACTAATCGCTCACTCTGCATCCGAACGTGCGAATGAGCATTTCGTGGGATCACGTATACATGAAATATAAATTATGGATCATAATTATAAAATACAGTACAGTTCTAAAATTGTGTAAACATGAGACGATTTTAAATAGTGTTGAATAATAAAGAAATACTCGTGCTGCTATCTTTACCAGTCTAATAAATGTCTCGGTGTCCTCTTACGCAATAGGTTTTCACTCTCGTGGCACAGTTATTCCATTCTCCGGCACGGAATACGCCATACTATCGTACCGGGCCGACCAGATCAACGTCACACAGCTAGGGCACGAGTACGGGCACGGTTGTTCACGAATACAGCACAACTTTTCCTCGTCGCGATTCGATCGTTATAAACATTTATCATTTTTTCTAAAATAACAAAATTATAACACTAGTGTCGAGATTACGCGTATTTGGTAATTATGACGTTCGAGATCGAAACTCGGGCTATTCTAATAACCCGCGTAACTTGTATTTATCGTAACTAATTGCATTATAAGAGGAAAAACACGTATAAATGACCGTTCGAGTAACTCTATTACGTTGAAACTTGTTTTCGGTTCCAAGTCCGATTGCTCGTTTCTTTCCTCGTTCATATTCCCACCCCAATCTTCTGTATGACACGTATTACGTATTACATTTTAAACGAGAAAGAACAGAAAATAAAGAACGCAATATAACTCAAATTATCCGTGTATTTTTATGGACTGATAGCTAAATAAAATAGAATAAAATAACTTAGAAGATTCGCGGCTTCAAAATTAAATTGCAGACAAAAAACAAAATTGATAAAGAGTTAAATAAATAAATAAATAAATAAATAAATAAATGAATAAATAAATAAATAAATAAATAACTCTCTCGACGTCGAAATTGAATTGCAAGCCGGTTAAAACGAGCAAATCTCCGGTTCGCGATTCTCCATCGTGAAAGCAGCAGATATACGTTCGCAATTGCGAGTCTCGGTAATATCCCATTCGATAACTCGTACACTTGCACCGGACGTTATGTCATATATCGAGACTACACACTTGCCGCACTCGATTACTCGATTCTGTTAACGCACTGGAGACTCTTGTGAGCCAGAGAAAGTGTTTCACTTCCGCATCCCGGTTTTTGACCCAATGAAAATTTCAAAAAATTCTCGAGGGTTGACCGTTTGACCGACATTCTTACTATCCTTTGATTTTTCTATAGAAGAAAAAATATGTTACATCCTTTTTTATCCCATTGTGCTCGTGAAAAAATACCCATGGATTTTAGATATAATAATAATAATAATAATATTAATAATAATAATAATAATAATAATAATAATAATAATAATAATAATAATAATAATAATAATAATAATAATAATAATAATAATAATATAAATAATAATGATGATGATAATAATAATAATAATAATAATAATAATAATAATAATAATAATATAAATAATAATGATGATGATAATAATAATAATAATAATTAATAATAATAAATCTTCGTCTTATTTAGATCTTAGTCGTCTAACTATCTTTTTTTTCATCAAGATTATGGATCTCCGAATCCATTGGATTTACATATGAAAAGCTAAACGCAGAGCCCGTTCTCATCTCGAAATCTTCCAGATGCACTCCGAGTCCATGGAAAATTTATCCCCCCCCCCTCCCGCCATCGTGGTAAAGAGAATACTTTTTCGAAACTTTCCGTAAAGATTAGCTTGACGATCGTTGACGAAATTTCGATACACGAAATTTCAAATCGAAAAAAAAACGAATTAAAATAAAATAAAGTAAAAATCTACGAGCCATACGAGATCGTCGGTATCTCGTTCTTTCGACCTTCCACGCGGGTCAGGGGCGAACGAGAGAGGAACCGTTTTTTCCTTTATTCGGTTGTATATATAGACCTTCTAGTCTATTGACTACCTTGACTTATTACATAAATTCCCGAAACCATTGACACATTTTTCATTGACCTAATTCGAATTCTCGTGCTGGACCGTTTATTATTCCGAATTAAATCGATCGATCTTGTGTATTTTTTTTTCAATAAATCTATCGTGGGAAATTTGGCACGTGAATTTTTTTTTCTTTCGTGGAGGCGATATTGCGGAAAAAAAATATCCGTTGCGCGACAAATATAATTTTGGTGAGCGATGGATGCTCGATTGAAGAAAAAATCAATTTGTCAAATTTTAAAATATTGTCTATCATTCCAAATGAAATAAATTGATTTGTTATATTCTTTGAAGAATCTATTGTGCCAAAAATGGCGCGTTCATTTTTTGTGTCATCTGTAATGTAAATAAATAACAATCATTCAGAGTCAGTATCTTTTGTCAAGCTACAGGTGCTTCAAAATTTTTTAAAAAATGTTTGCAAATTTATTCGATAAATTTGTTTTAAATTTGTTAAAACGCTGATACGGGAAAAATTCACGAAGAAATTGATCTTGCTTCATTGAATCGACGAATAAACGTACCTTCCAGGTGTCGACACGACGAAGGGACCAATTTCGTTCCATTGTTAGCGACGGCGAAGGGAATATAGCCCGGAGCATGTGTATCAACCTCACCTTCTCGACCTCACGAATCTTTTTTTTATTCGTGTCTCTTCCCCTCGAAGAACATCGAGTGAATTAATCCCAAGTCCGAAGATCCCATCTCCAAACGAGTTTCGATCCTTGTCAACAACAAGGTCGTCATCCGTATTATTGGACGCCCCTTCGAAGTCGTTGTTAGAAAAAAAAAATTTTTAAGACGTCAAAGCAGTTCGCAGGTTTTTGCTCCCTGATAAAGGAAGCTATGGGCTGGACCAAAGGATGTTTACCGAGTCTTTGACGTCAACGCGTTCGAAATGTCCTGAAACATCCTCAAAACACATTTGCGGGAGAATGTCCGAATTTATTTGTGTGCGTAAGGATCCTGAAAAATTCAAACGTCTATAACTCGAGAACGGTTCAAGCTACATCGCACAAAATTTTCCATAAGTGTGCAGCCTTCAAACGTCTGCGTCACGAGCGAATTTTTGCGATAATTAACGGAGCCGTTCGTACTTGACAGTCGCGAGTTAAAAGTTGCAAATTGCTTCCCCCGAATTTGACGCAACGTAAAAAATTCCTCCATGATTAGGCCAGAATTAATTAAAAAAAAATTACTCCTAGAAATCCTCACAGAGAAGTTCTTCCTAGAAAAACAATTTCCAGGTTTTAACTTGGAGGCTGTTTTCAATTAAATTCAGATCATTCGCTTCAGTCCGATCGATAAGAAAAAAAAATTATAAAGCATTGTTTCCGTCCACGATTAATCTCTCGGATGTAACAGGAGAATTTTTGAATGCAGAATTTCAAGACGCAGTCAACCGTTCTCTTTTTTTCGATCCAGAATTGGCGAAGAATGAGACTTTTGTGAAGATTCTTCCATCTTCATCCCACTCGTAGTAATGAGAAACAGACATACGTAGGACATGAGTCGAGCTCATGATTTCGTAGATTATGAAATCGTTCGGTCGAGGTCGAGGCTGTCAAGACAGTCGCAGGGGAAAGGGGACTTTTTGAAGGGTCCATGGACAAGATTATTCTCCATCTCCCATCTCGTAGATCCATCATATCGCTCGGGTATCTCTCGCGAGCCTCATAATGCAAAGCAAGACGGTAGGCCTCGACGTCCGACCTTCGAAAATTTCCGAGGTCCCAAAAAAAAGAAGAAACAATAAAAAAAAACCCGTAAACCGTTGTATCACGCAAAGATGCAAATAATTTACAAAACACAAAATTGCGCAACGCGAAAGGATCAACGTACCTGAATGGAAGAGGAACTACGATGCCGGAATTATTTCGTGCTTGGGTGATTGAAACGCAAATGCAGGACCTTCTGATTTTTAAGATGTTATTATCAGCACATGGAAGTTGGCGTTATATCTTTCTCACTCTCTCTCTCTTCTTCTCTCGTTCTCTCTCGCGCTCGATTTCGTTCGCTGCTGTTTCTGATTTCTTTTCTTTGTTACAACTTATTTTTTTTTTTTCATTCGATTTAGATCGAGTTTCGACAGCGATTAATGCAAATTGATAATCGAGGACGAGATCGTTAATTCGTCGCTAAAGCGTTACGAAGGATCGACTGCCAATTAAAAATAAAAATAGCAATAATAATAATAATAATAGTAATAATAATAATAATGTATAATACAATCGATAATACAGTAATAACGTGGTATTATTACAATATTGTAAATATCACAACATTAATATCTGTGTCTCAAGCGAAATTAACAAAAGATCGTTATAATTGTTTCGTTTTCGTCGATCTTCGTTTTTCTTGTAAATGAAAAAACAATTTCGTTACGAATCGAGAATCGAAATCCCGCGAATTTTAGCGTTTCGGGCGTTTGATCGAAAAATTCGGCAACGACACGACAATTTCTCGGTGTAACGTCCGCGCTCATGACTTAGATATCCGATTTTTACGACGGAAAAATAAAATAAAATAAAATATCGAGCAAAAGAAACACAAGAAAAAAAAAATTATCGTACTTCGTACTTTTGTTATTCACAATAAGCTCAGCTCATCAAATGTACAAGTCGCGAAGCGGTTTGCGATCTTCGTTCGTCAAGCCGAGTCTTCGCGATTTATCTTCGCAAATAAATAAGAAAATTTTCAATTTTTTTTCCCCCCCCCACGTTTCAACTCGTTGAACAACGAGAATTTATAATGAAGCTTGTGCCGATGAAGCACTTTCGCATAGCAAATTGTTTGCGATAGTTATTACGTTTAAAAAAAATTAAAAAAAAAAATTGTGTTATAATCGTAATACCTTTCGCAGTCAGTCGATGATAATCAAAGACGTTAGATTAATAATGTTTATCGTTTAAGATTCAAGAAGAATAAATATTATGCGCTTGAAGATGGAATGCAAAAAATGCCACAAGCGGTCGTTAAAAAAATCATCGTCGATTGGAGAATCGCGATCGCGAACGCGAGCTTTAAGGTGGTTTGCGCATAGTCGAACGAACGTAACAAAACCAATTATTTCACGTCGATTGAGAAACGAAAAATATTAACAAACTCGTTGCGAGAAATTCGCGACTGAATCCGTTCGATCCGACAACTCGTTATCCATTTTGTTTTCCATTCGTTTATAAAAAACCATTCGAATGAATCAATTCTTTTCGTGGAATGTACATTATTCTATGCGAAACTTTGACTCTTCGATCAAAAGAAGAAGAAAAAAAACATAGCAACGTTATCGAGAAGAAAAAAATGAATGAGGTTTGCGGTTTGAAAAAATTCGCAACGAGATCGAAAAAATATTTCAATTCGACCGATATAAAAAACCGAAGAAAATCGTCATTGCAACGACGAATGCGCCTAAACACCTCACGAAGGAAAACTTTGGGATAGCAAGTTTGGCAAGTAGTTATTTTTTTTTTTTTTGTTTTCGTTGAAATATTAATAAACGACCGCGTGAATAAAAAACGCTATTGAAATTCCTGATGCTTCGATCAATTCCATACCCCTCCACCACCGTGTTTCTGCGTGTGATACAAGATTATGGCAACGGAAATAAAGTGGCACGCGTAACAAGGCATGTCGAAAGGTATTCTCTCATTAAAAAAAAATAAAAAAAAAAATTAGAAAAAAAAAATAAAAAGAAAAAAACGCACACACACAAAGTTTTTATGCATTACGACGTTGACGGTTATCTGCGTTTCGCACTATTTATCGTGTTCAGCAGCGTTTCGCAACATTCGTTTCGTCCCGCAATACTCGAACGCGCGTTTTATAATACACAATTTATCTCTCATACCCGCTCGAGTCCGGCGATTCGTCATTTCCTCGTTCTCAAACAGACTCATCCGTCAATGACGATCCACCGAAGCCCTTATTGTTGCATTACGCGACAACCGGGGCATTTCGACGAACGTTCACACGCACTCGGACACGCACACTCGATCGCATTTTTTCCCATTGTCAGACAACGCACTCTCGCGGTTTACACGCTTCTATCAATTACATTATTTTTATTCCTATTTTTTTTTTTTTTTTAATTTTAATTTTTTAGTTTTCTTTATTCATTTATTTTTTCTTTTGAATACGGAGAGAACGTTATGTGTATGTAACATCGGCCACTTGGCTACATAACAATCACTACGCTATATATACAAATTGCTATATTGTACGAGAACCGGTTGCACCAAACGCTGCTTAACCGAACGCGGTGTGATGTCACTCTCCGTTTTCATTACAATTTTCGTTCTCGTGTTTTTTTTTTTTTTTTAATATTCATTATTTTCATTATTTTTTCGTTTCGTTTCTTTTCGTTTTTTTTTTTTCGATAGCAAACTAGCGATCGCGCTGACTTTAACAAGAAAAATTTAAAGCGTTCGATGAACAAACGGTCGAATGGATTCCAACGATTGATCCTTGAATTGTTTTTAAATTTTTCTTCCACATTTTTTTCGGGCCCGGCGGACGTCGAACGGCCGAATAATAAAAATAATAAAGTCACCTTTGGATGTCGAAGAATAGCGTGAAATTGTTTAATAAAAATTCAATTAAAACGACAAATAAAATACTCGTCAGACTTTTGAAGCGTTGGTGCAAACG
The DNA here is from genome assembly GCA_963971145.1 of Sussaba pulchella. NCBI lineage: Eukaryota > Metazoa > Arthropoda > Insecta > Hymenoptera > Ichneumonidae > Sussaba > Sussaba pulchella. The sequence continues at coordinate 716,708 of OZ020165.1, read as the reverse complement.
CGGCTTATTTTTTTTTCTTTTTTAATATTAGTTAATATTCACAATTTTGTTCAATTTTCGCTGGCTAATAAGAAAAATTCCTCGGCGGATTTGAACAAATCGGAATCATTTTCTCTCTCTCTCTCGTTCTCACTCGCACGCTCTCGCTCGTTCGTTTTACATCTGGTTTTTTTTTTTTCGTTTTTATTTTCCCGAAAAAGAAGAAAAGAAAAACGAATGGATCCTTCGATCGTTCGCGGCTCGGTGAATCTCGCTATTATAATTTATTGACTAACGCTCCACCGACGAGACGGACATTGTGCCCCGAACGACGGAACGATTGTGCCTCGGTTTACAACGGAAGAAAATATTCTTATATATTTTATTATTTTTTTGTTTATTTACGTTTTTTTTTGTTAATTTTCAGTTTTATTGTTCTAAGCACGTTTTCTCTTTTTTCCCCGGTGTCCCGAGACGTCCAACGCGTGATATCGCGTCCTTCTTCTCCATCTCCACGTCATCTCCGAGCGCAAAATGTGCGGCGAAACGAAAATACGATCCTTCGATAATTCGAGCCTCGTCGAAACGAGCGTTCAAGCGGTTTTGCCCGTTAAAGAAGTTTCCGCGGCTCTTTTCGTTTCCCGAATCAAAACCATCCGTCAATCGTAATTCTTATGGATTCACAAACTTCTTAAAAATCCCGGCACCGTCGAAATCGTCGACGTCGAGATCGACGAAATAATAATTCGTTGCGAAATTCAGAACTTCGTACCGCATCGAATTCGTTTTTTTTTTCGCGAAATACGATACGGATATTTTTTTTTTTTTTTTTTTTCGTTTGCATCCTCGAAATTCATCATCCGGAGGCGTATTCGTCGGTGAGCTCGTGACAATTCGAGCGTCACTACCGCGGCTCGGAAGCTTCGTAGACCAATTCCGGCACCAGGGCCAATGAAAACGTTGCAGTAGCTTGTCTCGAGTACTGACGACGCGAAGTCGTAACATCGTGTTACCTGTTGTTCTCCTCCATAACTACCTGCTTGAACACACCTGCGGTCATTTGGCTCTTAACCTCGTGGCTACCGAGTGCGGTTGTTCCGTCTTTCGCTATAAACAGCTGCAGACCAGATGCTGAAACGAACAAAAGTTAAATAAAATTAATTTCGAATAATGATAATAGCGATAATAATTTTTATCATTGTAATAACGAAATTTTTCGTAAACCAGATGTAATAAAATACATTTGAAATAATAATAATACCAATAATAATTGTAATGATTATAGTAACGAATTTTATTAAAAATAGAGACGATTAAATAAAATAAATTTCAAATAATAATTATACCAATAATTATACTAATAAAAATACCAAAAATCCTAGAATGATATGATTTTTATTAAACCTAAGAATTTTGAAATCGTATTTCTGTTACAATTTAATGAGTACTGAAGAGAAGATTAAAATAATAATGATAATAATAATTGCAACAATAATAATAATAATAATCAAACATTATATATAATAATGATAATAATAAGCGTACAATCATCCAAAATCAACAAAATTTACGAGACGATACTCGAAAAAACTTACTTTCCGAACTTTCCAGATCCGGTTGCTCCAGATTCGTCGCCTTCAACAGTTCGTCGATCAATGAATCCGGATTCGGTCTCGTTACTTCGACCCTGCACATAACGGGATTTCCGCTTCCGTCCTCGGCCTTTTTCCTCCGCTCCAGAGCGGCCTTTGCCCGGTCCAACGAGCCAGTTTCGCTCAGTCCCGAGCCTCCCGATGGATTCCTACGAAAACATCGTTCGAAGATTAACAAATTTTATTCGACATTCATCATCGATAACGTATGTACATTTTTTTGACGCGATTGTTATTATATTTTCTTTCTTAGAATATATATACAGTGTATATTTATATGTAGTGTAGGTTGAAAATTAACCACAAAGAATGCTAGAAAAATTGTGTCTGATTGTTATCAATTCTACGTGAGTATTCGTCGTACGAAATTATAAAGACAGAAAATTACGTGAACGCACCAGTTGCGGAATATTCAATAAAAAAAATATCTCTGATTCAATTAATTCATTAATTATTCAATTCATCGAAGTTTTGATTAATTATATCGAATAGAGTTTGACATCGAAGAATTATCACAACTGGCACGTCGACAATACGTGAGTTAAGAATTTACTACGACAAGAAAATTACGAGCGTGTCGGAGGAAAAAATTGTTTCGATTAATTAAAAATTCGATATATCGTGTGAAATTACAGAACGGGTAAGAAGCATTCGGAAGAAGTGCAAACGATGAAGATACGCAGCGTTTTTCATGCGGAAAGCGGGGTTTGATATAAATTCGAGGGAGAAAACAAATGATCAAACAACAACCACAACAATCAACACGACGCGTACGAGAGAGATGAGAATGGCTTGGCAGATGATGAATTATTCGTTGGACGTGGCATGAGGGCTGTCAGGCAGGAAGGGGGGGACCAAGCGAGGTACGATAAAAATTCGTTCAAATGCATTCGAGTGTGTTCTGTCTTCTCGGTGTTACCGAAAAATTCCTGATTCATCTTAATCTTAGTTGTAGATATCTCTAAAAAATTACGTATCGTGCACTTGGGGTCGTGGCGTACCCCGAAAAATTTAAATATCTGTTAAGGGCTCACTGTTGATTATTTCAATATCGAACAAATGATTGAGTTCTCTTTTTAACCTCTTAATTAAGGCCTAACATGGATCATTTTTTTTAAAAATATTATACGTTTGAAAAAAAATGAAAAATAAATAAATAATTTTTAAATTGAAAATAAATTAATTATTATGTCGATTATTTCTAAAAAAATTAATAAATAATAATAATAAATTATTATTATTATTATTAATTAATAATAATTCATTATTATTGATTATTATTTTTATAATCATAAATAAATTTAAAAAATTGTTTTTTTTATGAAAGAAAAATTATTCTTCAAAAATGGGCCCTGCGATTGCACCCACGATTACTTAGATATTTTAAAAGTGGAAAAACTCATGGGGAAAGGAACTCCGAATTCAGGAATTTTGCGGATTATCAACCGATCGACGATGATCGAACGATGACGAACGCACGTACGAGAAAACGGAAGCATGGACCGAAGACGGTGGGGTAATGCTGTTTCGGTGCTGTGCGTTCGGGGGTGCTGCAGCGACTTCCGGTACGCTTAACGACGACTCCTCCGAGTCCGGACTGGTTGCCACGGTTGCCAGTTTGCCCCCCGCACCGTCCAGCAACTTCCTATGACCTCCGACGATTCCCCTGAAAGAGGATTTTAAACAACAAAAAAAAAAGCGTTTTCTTTGCCAACTAGAAAGCTCGTACCCCGAATGGTTCGCACGGGATTATGGGCTCGGATGCACGATCCAATGTTCAAAAGAATAAAAGAAACAATGAAGAAAATAAAAAAAATGATCGGTGTCCATGGACGGAATAAGTGATGAAAACGATTCCGTCGGCACATAAATGAATTTACTATTTTTTTTTGTTATATTAATGTTTGAGTTTGAAGCAGCCTGATTCAGCTCGGTTAGCTGCGACGATGATACAACAACGAGCTCATGATTTGTTAGGGCGGAGGAAGCAACGCGACGGAAGGACGAAAAAAAGGATACAGCGGGATGGTTTTTTTTTTGGGTCCCCGAAGACGACAAAACGTCGAAAGCAGAAATCGCGAGAATTCTCGTCGATGCAACGAATTTATAAATTCGCGACGCCATGATGACGATTTTTCGCGAGGATCCAGCCACTTTTTTTGCGAGATGAACGTGTAATCGACGACTCGACTCGCGTGTTACGTGCAGAATGGCCCACGGGAAACGGACGTCTTTGGGAATGGTCGGTACCAGAGATTTCATTTCATGAAAATGTATTTGAAATACATTTTCGTAGAAATAATATAATTACAAGCCCGTGGGTGTCCTATCGAAAAAAACAAAATACAAGTCTACGGGCTTCTTATCGTCAAAAACCCGATACCAGTCCAGCACCAACCCATTCTCCTAAATCCTGCGTTTCCTGTGGGTTATCCTTAGCAAGCTTGCGGCTGCCCAGAGCGCGACGTGACACAGTGATGCTTGCAAAATTTTTTATTTCCGTGTCAAAAACGACGCGTCACGACGTTTTCTCGAACCTCGCGCGACGATTCGTCGTTGCTACTTGATCCGTTACTCGACGATCGTGCAAATCGTTCGAGTAAATATCTTCTCGTTACCGTTTCATCGTGATAATCTGCACGAGCACTTCGCGACGACGCTTGCCAAGGCCGAAAAAAGTCACGAGTTGTAGAAAATTCGTACAATTTTTTTTTTCTTTTCCAGCTTGCGGCTTTGCGCCGTGACAAACGGCGCCTCGACGTGGCAACGGTCGCGATTACGTCGACGAGAATCGCGACGAGCCCGTGATATCGTCGTGACGAGTTTTTGTACTGGAAAAAAAAATTGTGTGGGACACAGAGAAAAAAAAGAGCAAAAATAAATTGATTTGAAAAAAAGAGACGAAATCCAGGAAAACGAAGACGAAATAAAATTTGTAAGTGAGATCAGTGAGCGTGATTGAAAACAAAATGAAACAGAATAAAATTAAAATAATGAAAATGGAGCAATAATACAAGAATAAGTTTTGGAAATAATAAATAAATAAATAAATAAAAGAACAAACCGAAACCAAAAAATAAGAAGACGAAACAAAATGAGTGAATGAGATAATTAACCGTGATTGAGAAAAAACAAATTAAATTAAATCAAGAAAAAAAAGAAAACTGAACAATAATTAAAAAAATGATTTTTGAAAGTGGTTTGTGAGACCTACCTGAGGGTCTGAGCTGCCGTCGCGGAGAGAAGCGAGGCTCTGGGAGTTTCGGGCCTGTGGAGAGGATCGGGAGAGGATACGGCTCTGGCCTGTTGAGCCAAACGCAATACAGGACTCGTTTTATCCCCCTTTTCGATGCAATCGCAAGTTTTCGACATATTTCGCCAACCCGGCTGACCGATTCTCGGTTTTGCATTCGGTGAAACGTTTATGACATTTTTGCACGTCGTCGTGGTCGAATAACGATCGAAATCTTCACGAACGTCCGAACCGTTTCTCTCGCAATTTCTTCGCGTGTGTCGCGGCACGTCGCGAATTCCCGGAATCTTGAATATTCCCGTCGATGATTGACGATTTCCAACGATTCGAAAACTTCCCGAAGCAATCTTGTCCTTGGCTGCGATTCCGATGTTGCTGCTTCCGGCGCAACAATTTTGCAATTTATCCAATGATTTTTTGTCCCTCGCGACAACGTTGTTGTTATCCGTCGTACCGTTCGTCGAAACATTGCCACGTGAATCGGTAACGTCACGATCGTCGTTGCGTGAATGACGATCGGATGACGTGCCGGTAATCGACGTTGCCCCGACGTTTTGAACGTTATTGCGATTTCTCGTGCTTCGATTAATCGCGATCGCGACAACGTCGTCGCGTCGTCGTGAACTCACCGGGCTCGAGGTTGACCAGAACCGATTGCGGGATTCCATTAGTACTAAGAACGGCGAGGGAGACGACGAAGTCGCGGGAATCGTTGGGGAATCGTTAATCGAACCGTCGTTTGGTTTGACGGCGTAACATTGATTTTGGGATAGGGTTGGGAGGCGTGGAGCCCATACCGGCCAGGAGGGTGACCTACAAAGATCACAACACAAATCGTTCAGGCATGCAAAAATCATAAAAATTATACGAATTTTTTTAATCATTTTTGAAAAAAAAAATAATAATTTTATAGAGAATTTTTTTTTTTTCAATCGCGACATAATGATAACTACGAGAATGACGATAAATAATGGTAATTAATGAGAAATAAAAGATCCATGAACCATAGAAAGTGGAAAATTTAAATGGAAACAAATAAGAAAATTATCAAAATTAAATAAGAGGTTGAGATATTAATTTTTTTTTTTTTTTTTGGGCTTAAAATCGGATTTGTGAGAAACGATAGGGAAAATTCAAGGATTTCGTTAATACATCAGACAAGCCGATTTAATATCGTCCCTACGTCCAATTCGGAGTCGATGAATTAGTAAATACGTGATGAATTAATTCATTAGCGTGATTGTTAGTTTTACAACGATTTCTAATTTCACAAAACATATTTATTTTTTTTTCAACGAAAATTGCGAATGTATTTTACGAAAACGAAGGAAAAAAAAGTTAGACGAGTGGATAAATAAATGAGCATACGGTTAGGGTGTGCACACAACGTTTTTTTCCTTTCTTTTTATATTCTATCGCGGTTATTTTTTTTTTTTTTTGCCAAGCCCTTGCCGATCGTAGAATAGGAAAAAAAGCCCCCAATTGCCGCCATATTGTGCGAGAGATTAGGTCGTTACGATTATAATGACAAAGTCACCGATAGAATTTAAATTGGATTTTCGTTACGGCGTTAATGCGAAGAATTAGAAAACGATTCCGTAAAATTATCTCGACAGCCGATCAGTAAATAAAAGCCAAGGCCGTGGACAGTATCGATCTCATCACCTTAATCTCTTGTCCACCGTTGTCATTTTTACGATATAAACGTTTTAAAATTTACGATATGAAATTTACCAAACACTTATTATTGATAGAAAATAAAGAAAGTAAAATTAAAAATAATAAGAAAAACGAACTTGCGTACCTGATGTGGCCACTGTCACCGCTGCTGCTCTGTCGGCTGTGCTGACTGTGAGAATTCAAAGATCCGTATCCCGAACCTTTGCTCAATTGACTTGTGTTGCTGCTGTTTCGCGAATGACCGGATTCGTTGTGAGCCTCGGCTAGAGTTTCCACCGGAATCGCCGAAGGTACGATCTCGCTTAGACTCATCGGATCGTACGATTCCGTTCCGCTCAACAGTTCTGAAAATAATTTCGTTGCCGAATTAATCTCACTGTAATAGAATTCTTCATTCGATAATAATCGAGAAAAATTCAACAATAAAATCATAAATTAAAAAAGATGGAAAATGGAGATTATTCAGAAATTAAAGAATTAATAATACGATGAATAAATAAATTTAATTATAGTATTTCTTTGCAAATTCATCGATTGACATTATTTTTCATGAAAAATATTATTAATCAAGCAATTCTTATCCTATAAAAATTTATCCATCGATTTCTCTCAATTTCAAGTTTATCTCATTAAAAAAAATAATAATTCAAAAATTTAATTTCCATGATTATTTTTTTCATTAAAATTATTTGTTTTATTTTTATTCTATGGAAGAACGAATTATCTCAACGATATAGGATGAATGACTTACCGGAAGAAAACAAGGCGGGCCTTTTCTTCGGAAGACTGCCGAAACCGCTGCTCGCGCTGGCTATGCTTCCGGCCAGCGAACCGCTCGAAACGTAATCGTCGCGGTTCGCGCCTCTTTCGGATCCTGTAGCCTCGTCCGTAGTCGCACCTGCAACTCCTTGAACTCCAGGCACCGCCAACTGCGTCGGTTTCCCCGATGGTGTCGGCCTGATAACGATTTACATCGATTTGTATTCATCGAAACCGAATAAACAAATATTTCTCAGTCAAAAAAGTCGCACCATCTCACACAATAACAATAAAAATAAATAATAACTAATGTTAATCAAAAATATTTGCATCCAAATGCCGAATGACTCGTAAAATGTAATTTATTTCGTTAAACTCACACTTTGAAGAGAATATCACCGGACAACATGTTCATTTTGATAGCAACGCCGAGCATCGAATTGTCTTGTCGATGACGAGCGTCGTAACCTTCCAACAGACATCTCGTTCTGCAAAGTCCAGCGCCAGCGAACTGTGCGAGATTGAGATCCGTGAAACCAAGTTTCTGATAGGACTTGCCTCCTTTCAATTCCTAAATTGATTAAGTTATAAAGTTATTCGATTGTGCACGGTTGTGAAAAGATTCCATGAACGTGGTTTGTTCGAGGCTTCAAAGAGCGTTTTTTTAATTTCTTTTATTTCCAAATTGTTCTCACTTTTCGCACGGATATTCTGAGTATGCAGGGTTCGAGGACGCCCGTGGATGCGTTTGCGCTCATTTTACACGGAAACTCGAATTTGGCGCTCCACCTGACCGTGTGCTCCTGCACTTCTTCCCTGCAACAGAAAATAAATTTATTTTTAATTAAAAATTATAATTTATTGACAATACATCAAACGACTATTTTTATTTTTCCTTATTGGTTTACATTGTTTGAGAATCTTGGAATTATAATTCAGCATCGAATAATCAAACATGTTCGTAAATTATTAATACAAAGGACTTGGCAGTGGAAATAAATTTAAAAAATATTATTTTTCCGATGAGGAAATTAATTTCTATGAATGTGTAAATAAGATTTTTATACGTTAAGACGAAATCATACGTATAAGACGCATATAAATGGGACAAGGAAAACCAAAAACGTCATTCTTGTTTATACGGTTCTCGATAATTATCCATTCTTGCACGACCCATTCAACCTCCACCAGGAACCATTAACTTTGCAGCGAGACAGCTTCGTATTTTTCTTCCTTCTACCTTTTTTTTTTTCAAAATAGTTTTGTAATGACGTCCACACGTAGAGATAAGATTAAAGTAAAAGAGATGTTAATTATGGCGCTGGGAAACGAAGAAACGTTATTTTTTTTTTTGTTTTTCTCTTCTTTTTCTTTCGAAACGAGAATAATTTGGTCGCGCTAAATGCAACGAGTACACCGCGTATAGAAATAGCAGAAACGGCTGGTACGAGGAAAACGACGAGTACGAGGATTTCACGAGCGGGGAGTCACGCTCTGGCTACGACGCATAAGCAACGTGATGATTCTCATCTCCGCTGCAAAGTAGAAAAAGTGATTAAGAAAGAAAAAAAACATATGTATATTTAAAATATGTATACATACATGGATATATTTTTTTCTCCTTCCTTAATTGCTTTATGGATATAAGAATTTATATATATAACATTTTTATTATTATTACTATTAAATTCCTATTATATTGTTCATTCAAAATTCAGGAAAATTAAATAATAACATAAATTGTATTTATATATGAATTCTTATATGTACGAAGAGGAGCAAGCATGAAAAGAGCAGAATGGCGTACAGGGTGGAATAAGCTGGAATGAAGTAGTCGAGTCGTCTAATGAGATTACCCGGCTCAACTAGTTTTCCATACAGCTCTCGGGCGGAATTATCCGCCCACCAGCCACGCGGTTCTTCTTCCTCGAAGCATCGGAAGACACATCTGTGGTTTTAATGCAAACCGAACGAGTCCGATTATTTTCTCAGAAAAATAAGATTGAATCAGATTATCGCACGTGAAATTTTACGTAACGTGAGAATGAATAATTGGAACACAAAAAGATAAATAAATAAAAACGAACTTATGGAAAATTTACTCGCTCGTGTACGTTCGATATGAAAAATTTATCTCGACGATGATCAACGGCATGGCGTAGATCCGCCGGGCAATTTTAATGATTTCGATGCAATAAGAAACTATGAGATATTGTAAAAGTGCCGTCCGTATTACGTGCTCGGTCGTCCCTCGTTCGGAATTTAATTCGGAGCCATTTTTCCGTTTGAAAGCGGCCGCAGCCGAACCTGCCTTTCAGTCCCTCTCTCTCTTTCTCTTTCGCCATTTTTTTCTTCTCGCAACCTCTCCCGGTCGCCCCGGACCGCTCATTCGTGACGACGAATAAGTGTAAACGATTTATCTCACTGGTCCTTCCGGTGAACGCGTTGCAGTAAAAAATAATAACAATAATATCGTACGACTGCACAGACTCGGGGACGAATGGACGTTTCGGTGGAGTTTTTGGTCTCTAAATAGGGCATTACATTCGTATGCCCTCTCTCATCCGATTTTCGTCGTCGTCCACGACTTCGGACCGAACGTTCGTCGGACACGTCAATTTCGGACGAACATTTAACCCTTCAATGCCTCCGACCGCCTTCAGGCATGATTACGTGTTATCAAATGTAATATAATTTTATAAAATAATATAATTCATCGTAATATAAATTTTAATATGATTGTAGATTCCGCTTTTTTCTGCGTATACCCTTTTGAGGGTTTTACGACCCTTCCTAAAAATAATATAATCATAATTAATTCGAATAATCCAAAATCGATCGCAAAACAAGTGGATAATTTTTTTTTCCGAATTCAAAAACAAATTTCAGATTCGTTTTTGTGTAAGTACTGACAACTAATAATCGACTCGAAATTAGAAAAAAAATGAGCAATCAAAGGGTTAAACGACAGGATCTTGTGATCCCAGCATCCCTCACACGGCTCTCGGTCCACGGCCGCGAGAGTTCTCCGGTCGAGGATCCGGTTGGGAATTCCAGTTTCCCCCGGTCGACGCGATTTCTACAGAAAAAGTGTCGTCGCAAGGGGTTCGTCGTGGACCAGATGCGGCTGCCGCTGGACAAGCGACCATTGGGCGAACATTGGGATGACAGAACCACGAGCCAATTACCGTGGAAACCAGGCCAACCCGGGTGTCGAGGACACGGACCAAATCCCCGCGCTCCCGTCAACCCCGCCCCCGTCCCTCTCGACGCTCTCCACGGCCCCATAATATTCGGCAAACGCGTCGGATGTCCAAAGGATTCACTCCGGAATTTTGGGTATCACGTAGAAAGAATTTTCTTCCGCGCAGTGATATCGACATCATACCAAAATAGATAGTGGAAGCAAAAATAGATGCAGATATAGAAAAAATGAAGAAAAAAATAGACGGATTCGAAATAAATATAATTGTGTGCCCAGCATATAAATATTCTCGTCGTTGTTCTGACTCCGAGTTCGAGATAAATTGGAAATTCAGATATCTAAAATTCGGTAGCGTGTAGAAAAGCTTGAAGATAAAAACATTGCCATTACAATAAATCGACTCACAAACATAATAGAACAATAGTCGTACTATAAAAATTTCGTTGAAAGACGTACAGCGTTCTAGCATACCCCCGGTCTCAACCCTCGATTCTCGATGGTACCTCAGTTGTGATCCCGATATTTCTCTCCAGTTCGGTTATGAAAAGATTTAAAAAAAAATAAAGAAAAAAAGTTAACCGACAATCGGCTATTGCTCGTTCCACCCCCGCATCCCATAAAACCATCGAAACGAAAGTACCGGGACAGAAGCGAAAACCCGACGCCGCCACAGCGGCAAACTATTCGCAAACATCGAGGACAATTGCGGGAAAGATTGTTACGTGCAGTTGGCAAACCAAACCTGCGGGCAATCACGGCCATCCTTGCTGTTCTCGTTTGCTGCACTATATTTTACCGTACTATATGTGTATATGCGTGTCTATATATACGTATATAATTTCAACCGTATAATTTCAAAGCGTTATATGTATGTACAAAATAAATGTGCTGCCAGAGCAGCACGGTAAAAATTTGAAAGACCCATCCCCGTATTTCTTTTGCCTCTGTCTCGGAATTTTCTACGTTGCAACGTCGCCATCGCGTAAAAATTTCTGGCCATTGGGCAAACACGCGGTTCGAACGATTCTCTCTCGCGTCGCTGCGGTTAATGGAAATCCCCGGAGGTTGAATATCGACGTTCGCGAGTCCGCGACTTCGATAGTTTGAAATCTCTGACGTCTACGGGAATTTTTTTTTTTTTTTTTTTTTCCACGACTTTATCGAGTAGATCGACCGCATGATATTTTTGTATTTTATCAACGGCCGGGGCTGGGCTCGATGGAATATGGAACGATGAACGGAAACGATCAAATAACGGTCCTTCTGTTGCATCGAAAATGATTTATATATATCTGTGGTTTGGTGGCAAAATCGAATGGATTCGTAAAAAAAGTTTTCGTGAAATAACAATTTTATGGTGCAAACGGTCTATCACAGCGGACAAATCGATATTAAAAATAACCATTATCGGACTGCACTTAGTTTTTTGCGTTTATTACTTCCTGTATAAGCAATTTTTGGCGACTCTGTGTTAAACAGCGATGATTTGAACCAATTTGCGATGTTAATTTTTTTTAAACGCGTATTGGAGGAAATTGCGACATTGATCTTTCGTTTTGTACGGTTCTTACACGGTGGCGTGTTCGAGTAACCTTTAACAATTTGGCCGCACGGATATTTCCGTAGAAAACGTACGTTTAAGACAGCAAAAGCCGCACGCGAAACCGAGAACCGCACAAGAGTTTTTTTTCTCTGGAGGCGTTTGCGTGACAAACTTACGTTCTGACAGAGCCACAATTTTTATTGTGACGTTAAGGAGAACATTATAATGTTATGCATTAATTATCGAATTTATATTTTGTAAAAAATGTTTAAACACGAATTTTTCTTTTAGTAGTATCGTCAGACTAAATTTAAAACCTTTGACTTCAGTCGAGACAATTATTTTTATAGATGTAGATTTAAGAAAAAATATTGCAAAGACGATAGCCAGCAGTGGAGTGGACGAAAATAGACACAATACATATAATGCGGATTGGAGCCGAGCGATGTAGCATCGGCTCCGCTTTTTTGTACCGATTCTCAATCCCAGACGCAGTCGATTAATTATTGCAACATCAGCAGCAGCCGAAGCAGACTCGATGACGCAGTCATAACATACTATACAGTCCAAACTCCTATATTTTAACCTGGCGTGACTGAGCGCCATTCGACGTTTCGGTTCTACCTCACTCGCACTATTGGCGAGCATCGAACAAAATTTAATCGTATAACTTTGCGATAAAATTTTTCAATGTTCGACCAAGTATATATTTGTTTAAAAATATTGAAAATATATTTAAAATGTTTCACGTCGAATAATCCTTTTCCTACGAATATTAATATACCAATATGTACATATTTATTTATATATAGATAATATGAATAATTCATAATAGATAGATAATTATGCATTCGTATGTATATCTAAATATGTATATCTATACGTAATGTTTTGTCCATTATCCCAGCAGAATGATTTTATCAATTGACTCAAAAGTTGGTGGGTAATTATTCTAATCTAACTTAGGCGCCAGATTAAAATAATGTATCCAGCTCTTGGCCATCCCATTAGTTAGAATCAGAATTTAAAGATAAATAATTCTCAAATAAAAGATAAATAATTGTAGAATACTTTCCTTTATTCAGAAACATATAAATAATTTTATTTTAGTATATTACTAGTAACTCTAGTATAAAAAATAATCCCAGAATAATTGCTCGTAATTTCCCCAACCCAAATAATTGCATCCCAAATTCTCAGTACTACAAATATCGCCCCATCCTCAACCTTTGCAATCTCGTTATAACCAAACAAATAAAATTCAAGCAATAAAGAAAAAAAAAATGTTTTACTTGCATTACGATTCAGCGCACTGTGCTGCACATCTCCATGCCCGTATCGGATTTGTTTCTCCGTCTGGCGTGCTGATAAGAGCTTCTCGCACGCCGTTTACGGGTTGCCGTCGTTGCTCGAGAGAGCTTGCGATGCAAGTTGATTTCTCGCGCGTGCAAGAGAGCACATCAGAGCCGTGGGCAAGGCTGTTCAAGGCTCCTCGCAATCGTCGAGAAAAAACCCGCGTAAGTAGCCCCGAGGCTACTTCGATTTCGTAATACGTACGAGAGACGTTTTTTTTTTCTCTTACTATAAAACCGTGACGCGGTTAATATCACCTGTGCCGGGCCGGGGACTCACTGTAGACTGGACTGGCCCATAGCGAGCGAACGGAGCGAACGAGCAAAGCGAGCAGCGCGACACACGCCGTGAAACGTAAACAACTACGGTAACCGATTCGTGTTTATATCGCCCAGTTCGGGCTCTGTGCTCGCAATAACGACTTTCTAAACGAGATTGTGAGAGCCGAGCCGATTGTAGGATAATCGTGTAATGCGCGTACAAACGAAGTAAAGATCCACGGTCAGTGAAACGCTGTTTTACGGTGAAACGTAAAAAAAAAAAAATAATTGATAAGTATAATAATAATCATAATGAATGGAGATAAAATGAAACGGAATTGGGTCAAGTTTCTATGATGAGACGGAAGTTGCGAGTCATATGTATTTATATATTGCTAGATTAATCATTCAAGGTTGTAAATTACAATAAAAAAAATAATTGAATGTTTAATTTCGAGAATAAAAATAAACGAATTTATTAATCATGAATTTTTTTTATTGACTATAGTGATAGCGGAGGTAATGAATAATAATAATTTAAAAAATAATAGTATTATCATCGCGATCACGAGTTAATGGTTGATTAATTATTTTTCATTCTATTTGAATTAAAAGTCTCAATAAAAAAAATTAGTAATCTTACATTTCAAACACTTTCGACCGCGAAATCATGTCAAATTTTTATCAAGCGTCGTGGCATTGAAATTCGCGTCCTTGATTTATGCGGTATTACATAAATTTTGAAATATATTCTTAATTAGAATCTCTGATTCAGTTCGCTGTACCAACTATACTCCGTTCGATCGACCGTTTGAAAAAAAAATAAAAGTATAAATTTCGACGAAAAAGCGATAAAATTAATACCGTGACGTATCAGACGGATACCGAGTCAATAATGTCTCCGGTAATTGAATTCATATTTCGATTAGACAACGTTGAAGAGAACGATACTATTTATGAGTCAGATTATACGTGTTGAGACACGAATCGTAAATAAGAAAATTAAATTTGAAAAGAAAAAGCATCGTATCGAATATTTTAATGAGAATTTCGACGTATGACGCAACGAAAATATTTTCATCGTAATCGCTCTGCATCGACCGAATTTCATGTACCCAAATCACGAGAATTTCATAAATGAACCGTTTCGTTCAATCGGTTTAGTCAATTCCTGCATATTTTATTAGTAACCTCATTTTTGGAGCACAAACAATTTCGGAAAATTTTGTCCAACATTTTTTTTCGGAACCCTAACTTTTTTCGGTACGAAGCAAGAACATCATCTTTGCTTTGACCGCATTTATTATTTTTTTAAATGAAGATCTCTACTGGTTTTAAATTTTATTTCCTCAAGTACGCGTTACGGTAACGTTCCAGGGCTTAACCATGGAAGCGCGTTGGTTCTTGTGGCTGGCTAGAAGCCGTTCAATGCATTCTAAACAAATTGCTTCGACTATGTATATATATATTTTAACACACACACACATATATAGGATCGGAGGTATCTCCTAATCGCGTTCAGGCATTGAGACTCGCGGCTTACCCGACTATATTTCCAGGTCAATGAAATAAAGTCATCAGGTGCGTCTACTAGACTCAAATATTAGTAAATTAAATAATAATAGCAATCGAATTGATAATTAAAAATAGTTAAAGTATAATATAATGGTTGAAGTATTTCATAGCAGTTACGAGTAATTGAATATTAGCACTATACTAAAATACTAATATTACCAATAATTCTAAATTTTAGTAAATATTAGAGAACATTAGTAATATTAGTAAATAATAGTAAATAGAAAATACCAGCAATGTTAACCAACATTAGTTCCTCTCATATAAAAAAACTCCCTCAGTTGTGCATTTGCTAAACCTCGCTGATAAATTTGCGATCTAACAAAAAAAAAGAAAAAAGTGTCCTTCGTGAACGAGCAACTATAGACAAAATACTTAAACCCGTGCGTATATACCATCTTTAGCCGCGAGATGCCGCAATTAAACGTCCATAATCGGCATCCAGCTCCGTCGTCGTCTACACGTAACGCACGAACATTGGGCCTCGCGTGTTGCACTCACTCTATCCGTGACACACTCCAGAAAGCTATAAATATAATACTCGCTGATGCTGCACGTATTCCGCGTCTATATCTACTGCCACCTGCTGTACAATAAAGCGAGCGAACCATTGTCGCGCACTTGCCGAAGCAGACATTGCATTTAACCGCGAACGGGATAATACGATACCGCGAGAGAAACGCGATTATCGAGAAACAATAAACGTTTAATACGCACCGACGTTTGGCTTTGTGCGGCGAATCAACGATTAAAAAATTTCAACGATTGTCGCTTTGATGAATTTTTTAAATTTGTTTTAGAGAAAATTATTTTTCCGTTATTATTCAAATTATGGCTGACGATGAATTGCTAGTAGTATGATTATGGCAATTATGATAGTATAGCAGTGGTTAAATTATTTACAATCAATTCATTCATAATTGATTATTGTTATTACAAATAACAGATAGTAATTTAAAAATACGAGGAAAAATAAATAAAAGTTAGGTTCTACGGTTTGTGAAACAGTATGAGGAAAAATATCGTTGACGTAAAACCACGATCGTACGAATTGCACAAACGTTCGAGGCTATCAAAGCCTCGAATCGAAACTTCTCACGAAGACCAATGAAAATTCATTGTCGCGCGAAACGACCGTGACCGTGTCTCTCGGTAATTTACAATTATATATGTATGCACATTCTATACATGTATAATACATCTATGTATGTATCTATGTATGTGTATACGGCTAGAAAAATGCATTCACGGGTATGCGGATGTATAAATAGAATTTTACGTATACTTCGAAAATGGCGCCTGTCTGGTTTTTCAACGCCCGATATCGTTTGATCGCGATGTCGTTTCGATGTAACAATCTTGATATTAATTCGCAACGCCCACACGTTCACAGCATCGCCTCTGTGTGGGCTCGTGTCACTTGCATTTATCACGGTCGAGAATAAAATTGATCGGTCGCCCGAGAGAGTCTCATCCTCGGCCTATGATGCGACAGACGAGACCAGACACCAACGGAAAATAATTAATCCGGACTTTAAGTCCGATAGTAAAGACAGCCGGAAGTCAGAAGCCACCGCATTGTCAATTGCTTTTGCTTGACTGTGAAATTAATTGATGTTCGATTCCGTACATCGAGAAACGTT
Organism: Sussaba pulchella; assembly: GCA_963971145.1. Lineage (NCBI taxonomy): Eukaryota > Metazoa > Arthropoda > Insecta > Hymenoptera > Ichneumonidae > Sussaba > Sussaba pulchella. The sequence continues at coordinate 699,806 of OZ020165.1, read as the reverse complement.
ACGATTTAATTTATCATTTGTCATTTGTTAGTTATCATTTATTTTTTTAATGAATCAAATTGTTGCCGCAATTTGGACTTTCAATGCATTTTTTTCGCGTATTTTCGCGTCGTCCAGATGCCAAATCGTCCGTCGATGGACGAATACAATTCGATCGTAACTGTACTCGTGTATGGAGATAAGGAAGACGTGAGCTCGACGAATCGAGGCTGTACATCGACGGTGAAATAACAAACGCTTAAAATCGGCGTTTAAGCCACGCGTTAACGGAAATTCCGACTGATTATTCCGAGTTCGTTTTTTCGCGTGCCTTTTTCTCTCGGTTTTTCCTTTTTTTTTCAACCGCTGAACTACAGTCGAATAAAGATCGCATTGTACGCGTGTGTGAGTTCGATACGTCGCGAGTCCAGCATGGCGAGCCACCCGCGAGAGCATTTAACCGCACGTGCTGGTCCAACCAGAAGCCCCCTGGGTAATAATAGAAGCGCAATTAACTCGCTTGGGGCTCGGTTTACCAAGCCGTTCGAAAGCCAACGTACACTAGCACGTTGTTATATATACGGTACTTTGTTCGGAAAGACCTAACGTTTTTTTCCCTTTTTTTAAATGCGAGTAATGACACAATCTCTCGTGTGCCGGTCACTACTTGATTGAGTCGATTTAGTAGATGAATTCGTCAATTCGGCGTTCGACAGCTGTTGCAAAGCTCGACGATATGTCCTAGGAAAATTTGTCTTCATTTTAAGACAAAAAAGATCGATAAATTGATTTTATTTTGTTCAATTAATAAATTGTTCGTGATTACTGAAAATGTGTTATAGATAATTGATGATAATAATTACAATTATCGATTTAATTGATAGAGAGATAATTTAATTAACGATTGTATGTGTAGGTATTATTATCAATTGATAATAATCAATAATTCGTTAATTATAATTGTTATTAACAATCAATTGATTAAATTACTATTATATATAGAATTCATCCAAAATATTTTTGAAAGTTCAAAATTTTGAAAAATGACGTAAACAATGATAATAGTAATGTTTTTAAATACATCGGTCCCCCCAAAAATCTCTAACGACCGCTGCACCGCTATCGTATTTAACCTGAATAAAAAATTTAGGATATTTCACCGATCGGAGAGTTCAACCTCGTGTCCAGACGACTGGGCTGCTGGACTCGGATCGAGTGCATGAAAAATCTGTACCAATAGATGCAGAACAGAAGCTAGGAACAAAAGAGGCGTCTGCACAGGCGCCTCGTCCGCGACGGAGGTTCACCTGGTGCGGGTTTGTAGCCAACGAGCTTCCTCTACCTTGTCTACCTCGATAATCGATATTTCCTTCCCCGATGCTACGGATACGTCACCATAGACGTTTATTCACCAAAGTCCGCACGACTGTAGTTACGCAACACTCGTGATGTACTTCATGGACGAGGAAAACACGGATGGAAACGAGACACGATGATGTATCGTCGCACTCTCGTTAATTGCGAAGAATCCTACTTGCGTCATTTTTATTTGAGTGCTCGGGGTTTGTTTTTCAAATTTTTTTTATCTTATCTGGGGATATAGTTGGTGCTTCGATAATTCCTAATTAATTGAATAATGATACGGCTCCAATGAATTTATCCTTCGATGCGTGTAAAAGGAAAAAAAATCGATTTTTACGAAATTTTATAGTGGCTCGCCCCCTTAAGGCCATGAAGACTGTCACGCAGGTCTTAATAGATATGATGCCCTTCTGTCGTCAAGGAATGACGCGGACGGAATTCTCGTAGAAGCGGGAACCCCATGGTTGACTATAATAGAACTGATGATGATTCTTTTAATGCGTTTTAATACGCGTTTCTCGATTATGCGATATGCATCACGAGTGTTCTGCGTTGCACGGCTCGCGTCAGAGCTATTATTCGGTTGATGCACGCAGAAGAATTGTGTGGACTGTTATAATCGTCTTTGGCGTCACCATTGGGCGCCTCGAGATTGTATCGAATAAATGATGGACACGTATCGGTCGATAACGTGTATAAATTATTTTCAGTATTCACCGCTATCCAACTATATTAATTAAACTCAAATAGAAAAAACGAATAAAATACATTAATGAATGAATATATGGAAATAGATTGACGACGCTGGAAATTAAAAAAAATATTTCTCGTTTTAATTCAAGAATTATTATTGAAATTAATTGCGTCGTTATTACTGGCATTGTTATATTTTCTCCATTGCTGTGGCTAAGTGGATTATCACAGCATATACATGCTCGGAGAACATGCAACATTTTCATGCTTGAAAAAAAATGCTCTGATTAATTTTTCTTTAATAAGATTAAAATTCGAGGTCTTCAAATTACGGAATCAATTTACATGGAAAATGAATTCGTGAAATTTCTGCTAAGGTTGTTCTGCGAATGCTATTGAAGACGATACCTCGAAGCGATTCTTTTCTCTTTTTTTTGCAAAAAAAATGGAAGCGCGTTCCGGGAGAGAGCGAGATGTACGGCGCATGATTTATTTTATCGCGTCTCACCAGGCCTCCGATTAAAACCAAGTGGCATGCAAACAAGTTCGAAGCCGGTTTTTTTTTGCCGTGAAGGATTATAAATAAATCTCCATACCCCAGTGTGACGAGGTCGTATGGCAGCGCTGCATGCAGGAGAGGAGAAACGAGAGCGGGGAGAACGAGGAGGTACTGAAACGTCTCGTAGGTGTACTGAGGTGTGTCTTTTTTATCAGGTTATCGATAATAAAATATCCCATAATTTCTGTATATTCGAATAAATTCAATACTTTCCGTTGAAAGTCAAACCTGTAATAAAAATATAATTGAAATTATAATTTCCAAGCGATTTGGCACGATAATAAATAACAAATAATATTTTTAACGCGCATAGTCGACACGAGTTGAAATGATTGATGCAACAAAAACAATCGTCAAAAATATCCGGGTTAGAATAGCGATAGCGAAATATTGGCACAGATGCGGATCGGCGAAAAGGGTATGAGCAGCAAAATAGAAAATGATGGAAGGAAAAAAAAACAACTAGCCGAACAGTGAATTATCTGTTCGAGCGGTTGTACGTAGAAGAGAAATGGTAATAAAAATAAGCGTAAAAATAGTAAATTATCGTGAGTCATTTTTTTTTTTGTGTCACGGAGGGGAGCTACCGAGTGTCTCGACAAATACGGACAACGAATGCTCTGTCCCTCGGTCGTTATCTCGTTTCTCGTGACGCTGTCTAAAAGACGACTGTATATCAAGGGGGCCTAGACACGCCTCAACGATTTTCTTCCTCTTGTATCACGAGAATTACATGTGTGTGCGTGTATGAGTGTACAGAAGGGTGAGTTTCGGAACAAAAAATGATTTAGGCTACTCTCAGATTTAAAGTACATATCGGAAAACATGTGGCCCAATGTAGGCCCAATCGGACAATTTTAAGGGGTTCTGTAGTCGTTATATCGACTCTGTATTCGATTAAAACGTGAAAAAAATTGTTTGACCAGTTAAAATCGATTTAATCGGTAAATATAAATATTCAGGGATTGAAACTGAATGCAATACGTATTATTATACGCTAACTTGAAGGAGAGAATCATGGGTCTCGCGATGATTTTTTTTCTCATCAACAACGATTGTTAAAAACTTACAAAAATGTTTTCCAATTGCGAAGAACGATCACGTGATGAATCGATAATTTTCAGATGGATTAAATGCATGTAGATGAGTAAGAAAAAGGGATGATTAGGGTGATATTTATATTTACTGGAAAGATCGATTTCAACTGGTCAGAGAAATTTTTGTCACGTATTAATTAAATTAAAAATCTATCTAATGTCAGCGAAACCATATGAAAAAGTTCGATTGGGCTCACAATTTTTGTCAGGATTCGTCAGAGCCGTCGAAAAAATGTTTTTTTTTCCGAAAGCCACCCTAGTATAGCGAATAAATCGAAACTCGGGTTCTCAGCCTATTCCAACGTCAGTGAACCTTTTAGAAACATCAATCGATCGCACGAACCGTATATTAGCTCAAACGCAAAGGTGTTGCTTCAATAACGTACATGTAGACGGTAAAAGAGATTCTCTTATCGGTCTATGACGTGCCTCGCGTCGTTCGCGCACGGACATTTACCCTTCCACCCCCGGCCCGTTGGCCCGTGTGTGTCTAATATACGCGATTGAGCATCTCGATCGGTTGGACACTGATTGTGAGCTTGAAGAACGTGTCACGAACCCTTCGCGCAACAACGAACGTCTATCATCCCCGGCGATTCATCCCCCAAAGCCACAGAGTGGAGAAAAATCGATACCCCTCGTGTTAGAGTAATAACCAGCGTCAATATAGATGGGGGATAGCATTGTCACAGAATTATTCAATGTTTAGCGAATGAATAATTAAAATGATAATATTAATAATGATTAATAATAATTACGACCCAAATTGGAATTTTATACAAAGGTATAAATAAGGGCTAGGACAGAAATTTTTTTTTGGGAAAATTAGTTTAAAATACTTTTTTAATCGAATCATTATGATTAATTAAATTTCTATTTCATAGGAATTTTAGAGCAATCTTAAAATGACGTTATTATTATTTTAGTATTATTATTATGACTGTTGTTGCTATGCGTTTTGACGACGTAGTCAGGATATCTGCCCCGAAAACCATTGCACAAATATGTCCTTTGTGTATTATTATGGTCCTGTGTGCAAAAGCAATCAGCCAAAAGCATAATCTATCGACATGTATCTATTGAAAATGAATGGAAATAGACGGATTATCGAGAGAACCCTTCCGTCGTAAGAATACAAGGTTATCGAGTAGCCAAACGTAATGACGTAAGTCGGTGGAAAGAGAATGATCACGTAACCACGGGTTATTTGTCTAACACGTGTTCGACGAGAGGGGGATGAAGACGAGGAGAAGTATATTACGATGGGGAACGCGGCAAAGGCTCGGGCCACGTAATTTGAATGGTGCTTCCGAGCGTTGTATATCGATCGCTCTCTCTCTCTCTCTCTCTTCCTCTCTCGTGCTTAAGGGGTTCCGATGGCTCCCACGCACGGTTTGTGTTCACGACGATGCATACACGACAGTAGCTAGTGTCGGATATTAAGAAGTCATCGAATAGAACAAGAAAAACAAATAAATAAAATAAAAATAACAGAAGAATAAAATAAGACGAAATGAATGAAAAAAAAAGTAGAAGAGAAAATAAATAAAATTGAGGGAAAACAAAATATGCGTGGAGGGTGATTACTCGTTGCCACGACCCAACAGATCATGCAGCGTACACGGTGACGGTTTTCGTGCGTGTCACGCTAATCGATAAGTCTCCCTCCTTCTCACTGTCCTTCTCGCCCTTCCTACCCGCGCCGCCTCGTTCCCTTTACCAGATCGTGACAACGAGGTTCCTCGTTGAGAAGTTCGTCCACCAAATGACAAGGGCTGACGGGGTCTGTAGGGCTGGTTGCGGGGACGAGGGAGGAAAGGGCGAATCGTAACAAAGGTTACTGCGGATAGCCTTCGACTCCGCACGCACGCGACAAGGAAATTAAATCGTCCACGGTTTATTGCGTTATTTCACGCATTTGTCGCTAACATCGCCATTTCGATTGTTTAACAATGGCGTCGTGATATCGCAGCGACCGTTTCGTCGGAAATTAATTCGGTCAAGGTTGACTCGAAATAATAATGATAAAAAAGAAAAGGAATAAAAAAAAGTGGGATGACGAAGAATGAATCCCGCAACTATATTATTTGCTGCAGCACGCGTTGGCCATCTCCCAATAGCTCGAGTATGACTCACACGCGTCTATACGGACTTTTCTTTCGTTATCCCGTGACGCAATTGAGATTTTTTACTATCCTTGCGAATTTTTCCGCCGAAACGACACAATCGCGACGTGGCCTCGATCAACGGTTCATCGATGATGCGGAAAGCTCGATCGTTCGGTTCGCGAACGTTGCTTCCGAAGCTACGAGCGTTTTTGTGATTGTTACAGTGGTTACGATGACGACTGACTTATTGGCGTTATTAGTACGGCAAACGAATTGAGGGAACGACCTTCTACTGATGATTTTGGCCATTTCGAAAGCGTTTGGATTTTTTATGGTCGCAAATTTTTCATTTCCACCCTTTTTCATTCAACTCTCACACCCACACGGGGTTATTTTTCACCCTGTCATTTTTTTTTCTTTAAAAAGCAAAATTTTTTGAAAAAAAATGTTTTCTCTTCGGAAATTCTTTTATGCATGTAAATAATTTTAATCGCGCTTTCCATTGATATCAATTGATTTGACAATGTTCAAAGTATATTTGAGAATTTTTTCAACTCGATCGTACTGGTCGATTCAAAATGGCGGACCGTCAAACTTCGTGCAGGAACAAATTGATCCCTGGTGTGGTGTTTGATCGAAAAAATAGGAGTGTGGTTATTTCTCTTTTTTTTTTCTAATTACAAACGCGAAGCTCGAGCCACGCGAACGTCGTGTGAGCTAGAATTCGACGTCGACGTCGCCGAAACAGGAAGTCGATAGAGACGAGCAGACGGTTTTTGTGCCGCCGGAAGGCACGCTGCTTCCGCGCCTCGAATCGCGGCGTTGGGAAGTATAACATTGAGCACCGAAGCCGGGCCCCCACGCGTGATATATCGGGCTCAATGCCGTAACAAAACCGTCGTGTAATGCAGATTGTCTACGTCGAGACTGTTTCACGGCTCGCAGACCGACTTTTCCTGATGAATAAAAGTCGAACGCGTTCGTAAAACGATGCTGCGATGGTCGAGAAAGAAAAAAATTTAATTTGCGACCGACTAAGAATTTCTGGGGATTATGTGGTTCCACCTACTCTTATTTTCCCAGAGAAACGGTAAATAAAAAATATGTGGCCTGCAAATAAGAATTGTCGGTACTTGAAGCTTTCTCAGCATTCGACGGAGATTCGCCGACTCACGAGCTTAACATAGGATTCATTAATGATTTACAAGCACAAAATTATATTTGCCAAGAAGTGCAAACAGTGTCCAAAGTAGGTCAGCGAGTCAACTAAACTCTTTCTTCTTTTTTTCTTGTTGCAGATTCAAGGGAATAATAAAATAAACGATGAAATAAGAAATAACATAATAAAATGAATATGATTCATAAATAATGAACGAATTAATTAAATCATTAATAAGTTAAATTTTGTCCATCAATTATTGACAAATTAATTTAAGATTCTTCAAAATTATTTCTTCTCGAGAAAATAAAATTATAATTTTTCGATCTAATTATGAGTGCAGCTTGGAAATTAAAATTGTCGGTCGTGCTCAAAGCTTTCCCAGAATTCGCCTGAGATTCGTCTACCCCCAAGTTTAGCGTAGAATTTATTAATGATTAACAAGCAAAAAATTATCTTTCCCAAGAAGCGCAAGCGGTGTGCAAAGTAGGTCAGCGAGTCAACTAATTTTTTTTCTTCTTTTTCGCAGTTCCAAGAGGATGAAGAAGAGCATTGCTTTAAAACCCGGGACATTCTGATAAACGAGCGCCCACCGTAATTTTTTTTCTCTCCCTCTCTTTGTCTCTCTCTCTCTCTTCCTCTTTCGTACATCCAGCGCGTTTATCACAGATCGCGGGGGTGTCGGGCACATAGTTATAACGCTCACCGAGTCTGTGATTCATGGCTCAAGGCGAATCGGGTCCACAAACGTCCAAGCGAAGCAATTTGAATGAATTTTTTTGTATAAGATTCGATTAATCGTTTTAGATTGGACGTTGAAAGATCCGGTATAATAATACGGTAGCACTGTCGAATCCTCGTGGAAAAGGAGAATCAGTGTGTATACCTCGCGGTGGCCGCAATCTCGTTGTAATCGGACATTTCCTCATTGAGGGCGTCCGCGCGTCGTTAAAGCGCCACGGTGTCAGGTCCTCGCACGAGAGAGAGAGAGAGAGAGAAAGGGAGCTTTTGCAGCGTTCGCCTATGCGGCGAGGTTGAACTTGACGCAGGGACAGCGGCGGACCACCGGCGACAGGACATTGTTCATTATCGTGTACGCCTCGCACTATTCTTTTGTTTATTTATTTTTTTTTAAAACATTTTTCTTTGTCCAATTGTTATTATTTGTGATCAAGTTAGAAACTTGCGGGTTGTTTCCTGTGGATTTGTGGTGATACGGGAGATTCTTATCAGGGATGTCGAAAATGATAAAAATATTTCCGTGTTTTAATATTTTTTATAAATTTTAATTCTGGCTGCTTTAGAAAAATAATCTGCAAGCTTAAAATTGCAAAAACTTTTCCCCAAGTCTTGCGCAATGCACGAACTACTTTACGAAGATCTTTCTTTGCCTGGCTCCATCAATTCTAACTTCCTCTTGGAATTTTGTGAGAATGCTAAAAGTGATAAAAAAAAAGTTTCTTCAGAAGAAAGAGTTTGCAATGTTTAACTTGAGGATTTTCTCTCTTTGCTTTTGAAGCCAGAGACAGATTTCAAGGACCTCGAAACTCCAGGGATTGAAGAGAATCCGGTAATGGCATTCGAATGATGGCATTTAGTTCCGCGGTACAATAGACAATTTATCTTTCGTTCGTAGGACGATGAGAAATGGAATGTAGGCGATAAATGTACACGGAAGCGATTTTCCCGACTACGTGGACAACGCAGTGACGATGCAGTAGGTCGCTTACGAAGTAAGGTCAAGGGTCGGAGGGAGAAGTCAACTTGGCCAGGAGTAGTTTGTGTCGACTGCGATAGGAGCAAAAAAAAGGGTCTGATAAGGTTGAGAAGGCGGGCTTTGATTCGTTCGCCGGATGAGCGGGAGGGAGAATGACAAGAGTGGGAACGACAAGTGTAGGGCAAAGGTATCATCGACCTTTCTCAAACGAGAAGATATGGCGACGTAGCACGAAATGCCACGAGACGACAACATTGGCAATGCGAATACATTAACGCAATGTATTTTTGTACTTTTGTGTTTGTGCATTTTCTTATTTTGGAGAGGAAAAACGATTTTCTTGTTTTTTTTAGGGGAATGATCATAACTTAAATTTCGACTTGCAATATTTTTGGATTTCGAGATAAAGATGTAAGAAAAAAATGTAACTTGCTTTTCCGATATTAGATGGTCTGCGTCCTAGAAAGATTTTGCAGCTGAAAGGACTCAAGCTCGTAGAAGAGTTTCCAAAAATTTGACTGTATGATAGAAATTGCCACACTATTTATAGATGTGTCGTTAAGGCGAGGGCAGGATTTTTATAATTCGTCTGCTGCCAATTTTGGAATCACGAAAAGTTCATTTTAAGGTCGATCTATCCTCGTGCTTCGTTAATCATTTGGACCTTTATATTACGAAAAAAGGACAAGAAGAAGAAGAAGAAATAAAAAAGCACTTCAACCCAAATATAGATAGAATGGGGAATGAAATATCAGAATACTCAAGATAATTTAAACAAAAATATCTTTCTGCAGTTTTTTATCGAGATAATTCGTCTAGATCGATTTCCTTTGGATTTCAACCGATGCAGCAAGATCAAATAAGCTTTCGGCGAGACGTTGCACCTCGTCGCGACCTCACTCGCGTTTGAATTTCCGGTTCGTTTTGCCAAAGATTCCCCTGACGTTAAACACGTCAAAGGCCGCGGTTCAAGGCCGAGATAAAAAGAGTCATCGGGGCCAAAAACGTAACACGCGTCAAGAACGAAAATAATTTTCCGTCTTCATTAAATCGATAAATAAATAAAATATGAAAAAACGGAATAAATAATTAATTCATTAATAAATTCGTATTTTTCCAATAATTATTAATAAAATATTTTGAATTTCTTAAAAATTCTTTATCAATGAGATAAAAGAAAAGATAATTTTTTGATTTAATGTTGAAAGATTGAACATTGTAAAAACAACGGACGAGATGAATGGAGAAGATGTAACCCACTGGGTTGCGGAATTTCTGTGTCGCTAACTCGCTCAACTCCGGTTACCCCCGACCGTTTTATAATTCAATGGCCGGTTATCGGGGTCGTCAGCGCTGCTGGTTAAATTCTCCCGACCAAACTCGCGTCTCTCCCGAACGACCAGAAGCATAGCATGTGCTTCAACCAATGTACACCCACGCCTATATATATATATATGTAGATCTATACGTACAAATATAAAATCACGAGTCTAAAGCACGAGGTTCACGCCTCCCGCGATAGCTTATCGCTCGTTCGGTAATCGCGAAAACGTTCTCGCATTCTTCGACTCGTTTCGAGCAACGAATACGATTTATTCCCCCACGATTTTTCCGCATTTTCCCAAAATTGCAGACTCGTCTTTACAAAAAATTAGATTAAATGAAATTGTTGTGATTGAGATTGTAAATATTATTTTTCAAACACAGTCTTGCCAAGAATTGCCCATACAGGACGAAATAGAGGAGACTAACCTAACTAAATAACTTAATTTTGCAGGCAAAACCGAATAAGCGCTACAGTATTTTTTTTTCATCCATAAGTTACAGACTATAAAAATATTACCCACTTCTACCTAACATAGTATAAAAAACAAAGTCCCAACCTGATAATTATTATTTTTGAAATCGATCTGTTCGCTGTGTTAAAGAATTGGCCACGTAAAATCTTTATTTCACGAAAATTCTTTTCTACGGAGTTATTTGCTTCCAAACCACAGCTATTGAATGTCAAACGCATCGAAATCGCTACGTCATTTCGAATGCACATAGTCCAATGAAACCCGTCTCCGGCTTTCTCGTCTCGCAAATACGCCGAGCTATCTGGCGAACGTCCAACTCCGGCTTCCAAAACGCCTCGATTATCCTCGCCCTCGCGATATTCTCGAACGGGTTTAGCGCGAAAATATCGTGATAATAAGGATGCCGGAAGAGGCCGCGGTAACTGCACGACGAATTTAGACGATAGTGAGGTAGGCCAGAAACGACGTTGCATTTGCCACGCCATTATCATAACTCCATTGTACGGTTAAACTTCGTTTCGGTGTAACGAGAATATCTCGAAATTTTGTAAAACGACGTCGAGCGATGTAAAAATGATAATCAGAACAAAAATAAATAAGTAAATAAATAAAATAATAAAACGTATATAATAAAGAATAATATAACGAAGATTGCAATTGCACGAATATAAGAAACAAGGATGCGAAGGCAATCGAATTCTTGGTCGACGAAATGAACATTCGAACCAGAAAATGCCGTGGGATATATATATTTTTTTCCTTTTTCGGTGCTAGTGCGTGAATAATCGAATTTCTAGAGCGATTGACGATTCTTCGTACGTACAACAACGGCCGTCTCTCGTTTTTTTCTTGGCCAACGAGAGCCAAGCCCGGTATAATCGATTGTGCGAATATCGAGTAGCCACGTGTCCCGTTCGAATGTACCAACGGTATATACCGGGTGGTCCACGTGATTTTTACAACCGTATAACTTGCGAGTATGCATTCTGTGCAAAAATTTTGTGTACCGGATATGTTGGGTCATCATGATGAAAAACATTGTCACATAAGCATCTTCCATATCCTGCGGAAATTTGTGATAAGGTTGAACAACTAACTCGATATTATGCGAAGAAAAATGTAGCGTTCTATTAAAAAACTTGACGTTGACCTTGATATCTCCGTAAAGCCTCCACCAATAATCAAAATTTAGGCTTGAGCGCATCCTTTAAAGCTCTACAATATTCATATCCCCTATTATTTCATACGACGCATACTTTGCGAGCCATACAGGCGTGGGAGTTGCGTGGACCACCCTGTATAAGCGTTTATATCATCGCTATTGCGAAGCTCGAGAGTGCATCGAGTTTCGAGTGCCATAGTGATTCATCGCCTATGCTATAGCGGTCGATTCCGATTTCGGGGCGAGGCGCGGAAGGACGAACGGGAGAAAACGGGGGAGGAGGGGTTGGAACGATCCGCATCGAAATATTTTTGATCGATGGTGGTAAACTGCACCGAGGACTCTCGACCTCGTTCAAACATCGCGTATCAACGATCTATCGTTCGTCAACGCAAAACCCAGATGGGTGTTTCAAAAAAAAAAAGTTTTGATGGAAAAAAAAATATTATTCAATAGATTTCTTCGAAATTCATATGAAGAGCTTGGATTAAAAAAACCTATGCGAGTTAAACCTCGCAAAAGGATTTGAGACAATGCACGAACTGTTCTGGGATGATTTTTTTTCTTTTTCAGAGAAAAAAATGTAGAGCCCCTGAAGAAGAATGAAAAAACTAGGTACAAAAAAAATTGAAGAGCAAAATTGGACTACTTACCTAGTGGAATGATCGACGAAACCGCCGTCGAGTAGTCGCAGCTTGGCGAACAACACGGCGCTGACGAAAGGCACTGCGGTTAGCTCTTCGAGGCCGACCTCCACCGAGAATTTGTACTTCTTCTTCTTCATCATGAAGGCCATCTCACCGAGCCCCGGACACTTCACTTTGAACGTTTACTCGGACCCAACTCCGTTTCTCCGGAATCTTTCTCCTCCTGCGTTTGCTTCTCTCGCGATTTACGAGTTACAGAATTTATTTTATTTCTTTTTTTTTTTTTTACGAACTATATCTCAAGATTTTGCCCAGCTTGAATTTTGTGCTCGAAGCTCGAACCTTGCGATCGAAGATTGTTTTTTTTTTTCGAGAGCCGATGCTTCGATTTTTAATCGATGTTCTTTATCTTCAAGCCCACCGGGAGCTCTGAACAATAATAATAATACTAGCATCAAGAATGTTATTATATATTCTTTTTGTTTTCTCTTTTATCGCAACTCTGGTTCCGAAACTTTGCCGTCTCGTTGCTTCGTTTGGAGAAAATCGCTCCGTTTCGTCGATTCTGGGGATCATAAGAATTTGCGCGATCGTTCGAACGACGAAGTTTTGTTCGGAAGACAACGGAGAGGCTCGACGATTTTGCGATACCTCCTCGACATAGCCTCGCGTTAAATTGAGCTTCTTGAACTGCCAAATTTTTTTTTTTTTTTTTTTTTTTTTTTTTTAGCGCCACGGGATTCAGATTTTTTTCACCGGTTCATTCAGCGTCACGACGTTACTTAAAAAATTCGTCCCTCGTTCCTTTCTCGTCATTTCTGCTGCGTTTTCTAAAATTATCCAGCATTGTGAATTCTTCAGGCGTCTCGACTCTGCAATTACAAACAGAGAAAACAGTTTTACTGCCAGTCTTTCACATATTTTCTTTGTTTCATTTGTTATCATTGTTAGTCGAAATAGTGCCAAGGAAGATATTCATGAGGAAAAACCATGCAAAAGTACTGAAAAATTAAAGTAAAATACCGATGGTGTACTTGAATTAAACGAAATAATAAATTCTTTTTCGTTGAATACGCGAATCAATCACCGCAAAAAGATTAACCAGAGATATTCCCAAAATTATCCAGAGTTCGGAGAACCCCTTAACAGAGTCCCAGGGTCAGTACAGAAAAATTCAAATCTCGCTCATTCCTCCGCCCTCTCATAATAATTCACTTCGGTCTCAATAAAAAATAAAAAAAAGAATAGAGAAAGAAAATAATAAACGAGTTTAATCACTAATTAATTTTTATTATGTCCAGTCAGCACTAGCTTTCGAACTCGTACATCGCATATTAATGTATGTGCTTGTAAACAATTCTCCGACCCAGACACCGTGTCATAATATCGAACTTCGCGGCGTTTAGTTAATCATCATTATTATTATTGTTGTTTGAATTTAATTCTTTCAATCGTTATCGGTGCGTCGGGAAGTCCCAAAGTTAAAGGCCAACAGATACAAATGCATTCAAGGGCTCGGAAGAAGGCCGCGGTGTGTTCCGACGATTCGTTCACGGTTGATTTATGTGTTTGCACGTGTGTGTGTGTGTGAGTGTGTGCCATTGACACGGCCTCGACGAGTGAACTCTCGTCGGCGTGGCGGCGTTATCTCCGCCACCGCCGCCGCCGCCGTCGCCGGTTTATGTGACTGTGTCTCAACACGCTCGGTGCGCCCGGTGGTCGTCACCGAGCACGTGTCTCTCGGTCAGGCTCCTCGAAGGAAAGAGAAACCTCGCCGGTATTTCAACGCGGCACGTGTTCACAAATATCACAAAACCGGCGACAACGTCGTTGCAGGTTGATTGATTTCGTGGTTTGGAGGCAAAATCGAAGAAGGCCGAAAACGTGTTCTCGTGGAATAAACGATTTGAGGTTGCGAACGGTTCATTAGAGCGGGCAAATCGATTTTGGGAATAATAATTATGAGGTTGTACTTATGGATTAAAGACGACGTTGGAGTTATTTGGTTTTACCTTTGAACCACGGAATTACGACCCCAACCAGTTCCTAATCTGCGATTTGCTTTTCTGTCGCACCAGCACAAAGTATTGAACCCGGTTTATGAACGATGTTATAACGATGGGTCAACAGTGTCAAGGATTATCATCGGTTGCAGAAAAATAGAAATAAAAAACGTTGAAAGAGATCAATGAACGAATGTATAACTTTATGAATGTGTAATGTTGGTTATTATAGAATGGAACGAAATATTAGTACGATTTATCTTTCAGGGTATTTTATCTGCGTGCTGACGTAAATAAATTCGACGATCGATAAAATATTAATGACCTTCCGACCGATCGTCGCATCAAATTGAGTCTTGGGAACAGTTTGTCTATCATCTAATCTAAATGTAAATTTAAATTCATTTTTATTCATTTATTTTTTTTTAAATTATTATCTATGTCCTTGATTATTATTATTATTTATTCCCTCATACTTATATTGTTATATAATTATTATTCTATACTCATTTATCTGATCGTCTCGATTAAAGTTTTCGTAGAAACACAATTGTGGTAAGACCAAGTAATTGGTTTCGATTATTTCGTAATCGCTTATGAAATGTGTAATTAACATTTTTCAAAGACGTTCATCGTTTTCCAGGGACAAACGAATTACCGTCACCTGTGGCACCGAACGATCGTATGATTGATGGTTTTATTTCGTCTGAAAACAATGAGCAACGCGGAAAAAATGAATTACAGCTTCCACTTGTCGACCGTTCGTGTGTCGCATAATTCCGAGACAAGGTGAACCACGTGTGATCGCGACAGAGAGATCGAATGAAACATTCGCTGCCGGCGAAGAGAGATAAAAAAAAACTCTGACAATATATCCTTGCTTCAGATGGAATTTTTTGCTCTACAAACGAACAATATATTATTTGTAAGTATTTAATCTTCCCTATCGCAACGATACACGCGCCACAGCGCTATTTCTCCTAGTAAAGTCGTTCAATGACGTACGGAATATCTTGGAATGTTTCAAGAAACGAAAAAGGGTTGTTTGTTCTTCTTTTCTTTTTTTTCTTTGCAAGGCGAGAAAGAGAATTATAACAGAGGCGACGAGACGTAAGCAGCAATGCAGGTGGCTGTCGTAGCTTGATTGTTATCACAATTGTTTCGCACGACGAACTGATAACCCATTATCTTTTTCTTTTTCTTTCGTTAACTCTGTGAGTTCTTATCGAACCATATTTCATTATTTTCTCAGAGCTTTGGTGATGACGTAGAACGATATTAATCCGCATCTAGTTCTCGAGGAGAATTATTATCGTTGGACAAATTTGTTTTTGGTTCTCAACGTAATAATATTTTTTCTATTATTGGCTTCTTAATTTGGTGGTTTCCCTGAACAATAATATTTTTTAAAATAATTATATTATTGTTATTATTATTAATAGTATTATTATTATTGTCATTGATTTTTTTCTTTGCTAATATAAAACTGTAAATAGCTACGTAACCGACAAAAATAACGAATTTTCTTTTACGCACAATCAACACGTACGGCGGCAGCTGCTAAAAAGAGTGTTTTAACAAAGAAGCGCGCAGACGCGCCGACTCCTTCGTCGGTACGATACGTTTCGGCATGCAGCATCCTCAACCGTCGGATTCGACGTCTTTTCAATATGCGCGAGCACCAAGCGATAGAACGAGTTTCGTGTTTACGTTTCGAGATCGGAAATAAACTAGTTACGACGAGAAGAAGAAGAAGAAGAAGCTTGAGTGGGAAAGCTCAAACGCAGCAGCACCAGCAGGACACCAGCACGTCTATTTCGTGGGCTACGCGCGAGTCCGGATTACGCAATCGGTGACACGCGGTTTCGTGCAATGAGTGATAATAAGAAGTAGAAAAAAAAGACGAGACGACGAAGGTGATGCCCCGAAGAAATAAAAACGAGTACAAACGAACGAATCATGCAAGATTGCAATGTCGTTGTCGAAAAAAAAAAAAAATGATGTATCTTTTCTTCTCTAATTGTCGGTACGAGATGTCAAACGCGAAACACAAGTCACAGAAATTACAAAGTATATAACCGCGCGAGCGGCATTACGAACGGAGGTCGGAAATCGCGTGACGGCGATTACCGAATAACGATCGAAAGACGCTAGATTCTCAATTGTATGCACTCTGATAAAGAACAATCAATTACAATAGCATCAATATCGATAATAAAAATGATAATAATTTAAAGGTGCAAGAAAAAGTATTCTGCATTTTGTATTTGGGCTGGGCCCCCAAAATATAGTTTGAATATCCTAAATAACGAGGATAAAAATAGTAATATTGATAATAATAATAATAATTATTATTATTATTATTTCTCTTTTTCTAATAATAATAATAATAATAATAATAATAATTTTTATTATTGTTATTATTAGAATAAAAGGAATAATAATAATATAAATAATAATAATATTTTTAATAGTAATAATAATAATTATTATTATTAGTATTGTTATTATTTAAAGGTCCAAGAAAAAGCATTCTAGATTTTTTATTCGAGCTGAGGCTCCCAAAATATATTTTACCTACCCTGAAAAACGTTAATAATAATAGTAATAATAATAATAACAATGAATGAATAAATGAATGAATAAATGAATGAATGAATAAATAAATGAATGAATAAGTAGCGCAGAAGCAAGTCAGGATGACGTTCGCCAGCGGTATGGTAAGTGATAAGACCGATGGGAAATGAATTTGGCACGATTCCAAATAATTTCCGAAAGCTCCATCGGCATAACATTCGCGTACGGATTAAATTCGTCGAAAACGCTACAGCGTCGCAAAATCGCACAGACCCGACGGTGATTTTCCAACCGGGGGAAAATAGGCCAGTGAGTAAAAATCCATGTCCGTGCATTCAGCCGCGAAAATGTGGAAATAAAAGAAAACCGAATAAAACAAAAAGAAAAACGAAACAAACCAAACGGTCAAGTTTCTTTTTACGTCCATCGGACGGCTTTGTACCGAGGGTGAAAGAAAAATATCCGATGAAGCAGCGAAGCCACAATCGAACTCGAACCGTTCGACGGTTCTGACGTTAAACAGCGACGATGCTGAATTTTTATCGAGAAATGCAAAGTCGCGAACGTTTTGTATGAGTTTGATAAAACTTGTTCCAGTTTCGTTGTTCAGAACGTTTTTTTTTTTTCTTTTTCTTATTCTTCGTTTCACATGGTTATCTCCCCCCCTTTTCGCTCTTTCGTTGCTTGAACGACCGACTCGGCAGCGTCCCGTCGATAAATCTCGGGCGAGATCCCGGGACTCCTCACTTTCCCACGACTTTTCATTCCCATATGTACAAGTGTACGTTACTCTATAGCGGGATCCCAGTCTGCTCCGTTTTTTTTTCTTCGAAGTTTTGTAATTCGCGCGGAACGATTGTCGATTACGAATTAAAACGTACGGGCGATGCAACACAGAGAGAAAAAGCGAGTGAGCGAAGGAGAGAGAGTCGATAAATCCGCGAAGACTACGAGCCTTTTGACAAAAATTTTGCTCTTGTCATTACACGATCTGTTCATTTTTGAAATCCATAAAAATATGGACCAGAAAGGGAAAGAGAAGAGAGAAAGAGCGACAGAGAAAGTCGATAAATCGACGAAGGCCACAAGATTCCGACTTCTGACGAAAATTATCCGGTTTCAATTTCACGATCCATTGATTTTAAGAATCTATAACCGGAGTAATATGGACCAAAGAGAGAAGGGGAGGAGGAAAAAGGAGCGGGAGAGAAAGAGCGACAGTCAATGAATCGACAAAGTTTACAAACCTCCGACTGCTGACAAAAATTCTCCGTTCTTAATTACACGATCCATCAATTAAAAAAAATCTACAATCGGAAAAATATGGACCAAAGAGGAGGAGGCAGAAAATGAATGAATGACTTTTTCATTTCATCCAGAAAATTCGGAAATAAAAGGACTAAAGAGAGAGAGGAGGAGAGAAGAAAGAAAGACGAGACAGAAAGAGACAGAACCGCGAGGTCGTAAAACAGCTGTCGCACGAGCGAGGCAGGTGCACTTAACCGGACTCGGTCGACAATCTCGGCGTTATAACCTCTTCCTCGAGATTCCGCGATTCCAAACGGATGTTGCCACAAAACATCCGCAAACCGAGTCCGGTTCCGCACCGTCAACGTCACTCGTGCAACATTCAGGACGTTTCGTCCACCACCGTTCAACTCTTTCCGACTGCACTCCGACCGTTCGGAATTCGCATTCTCGTACGCGCGAGCATCGAACGAAACCGAGATGGTACAACTCCGATATCACGAATCAACGACGCTGCGTCCCAACCTTCTCTCTCTCTCTCTCTCTCTCTCTCCGCGATCTCTCATCGCGATCGACCTTTTCCCAAACCAATCGCGAATGATCGTCGACGACGTTGTCAAAAAGTATTCGCCAAATAATCTTTCTTCAAGGATCATTCACGTAATATTTCACTCTTCAAAATTGTCAATCTTGCTTGTACAAAAAAACATAACGATTGCAACCGCTTACCCCTTTTGCTTGGCCTGTTTTTTTTTTGGTTTCTTTGCGATATTTTTTTGTTGTTTCACGTAACTCGTAACTCGGAGCAGCTTCTCTAACCGATCTCGCACCACCTCGAACTTCTCATGATCACGACCGTGAGAGCCTCCACCTAGAGACGATGTCTTTCGCCTCAACTCCCGCCCCTGGCCCTCCACCCTCCCCCCCGCCCCCGCGGACGCTGTCGGACGTATCTCTCTCGGCTCCGCGAATTTACGTTCGACCCCGCGTTTGTCCGCACACGACAAATCTCTTACCCGCCAAACAATTCACCAACTGACGTTTTTCGACGACGGTATATTTTTTTTTTGTTTCTTTCTTTTTTTCCCCCCCGTGGACGTATCCCACACGAACACACGAGGACACAAAGCGCACAAACACACACCGGACGATGGTGAGAATATCGTCCTTGGGGTTTGCGTTCGTCGTGGTTGTCGCGGGTCGTCGTCGTCGTCGTCGTCGTCGTTGTTGTCGTGGGTCGTCGTCGCCGTCGTCGTGGTCGTCGATGCCACCGTCGACTCGTCGCGAACCGTCGGTGCGCGAGGCTCTGTGAGAACTGACGCGACGATTATCCACGATCGAACGATCGACGCGACGCCTCGCGGCGACGATGGAGAATCTACGCGACGATAAAATGGATTCCTCGGGGGGTCGATGTTCTTGTTTGGATTATCGTTTGGGACAGGAGCCGTACTTTTGGCCCCGAACACCGGACCCGAGGGCGCAGCTTCGCGCGTTTGTAGCACGGTTTTGGAAAACGTATGGACTGGCGGATGTGGAGCGGTTTTGAAGATATAACGTATATAATATATATGATATATATTATGTACAATGCGGCTGAATTAAACTTAAGTCTGAGCGAGCCCTTGTACATAGGTCGGGACACTATGGTTTATCGGCTACATGCATTCGGGGGGGGGGGGGGGGGGGGGGGGGGTCGCGAAATGTCGCCAATATGGCCGCCATACCAGGCCGATGCATTATTATCATACTACGATCGCGTGTATATGTAGACGAGGTTTATATCTATATATATAGCGCGACGGACGCCAGCCTCCTGGGTCGGCCATTTTGCCGACCCTTTTTCCCAGCGCAAACTCGACCTATGTATAAGATCGTGGTCCATAGCGTACACGGAAATTTCATGGCTTTACTTATACTCTGTCTATTCCATACTCACGTTTTTTTCGTCTCTCTTATCAGCATATCGGCTGGCTTACTATTTCTCGTTCGTCTCAGTCATGGACTCGCTGTCTTTCGCCTTCTCGCACTTACCGGTTGCTGTCCGCCATGGAAGCTATCTCTCTTCCTCTTCCGCTATCTTTATGCTCGGGACTGTCGGCTCTCTCGCTCTTGATCCCGCCGATGGCGGTCCACGAGTAGAAGGGAAACGTAAGAAGCTTATTGCTGTGGTAGACAGCAAAAGCGCGCACAGAGAGACCTCTAAACGAGGTATCTCCGTCCTCTTCGGTACAGTCGGGCTGAAAATGATACCAACCATTTTACCCTCTGCAGCCTTCAAACGCTGCAAGCCGTCGTGCGGCTCAAACTTTTTACAGCGAGAGATATCGTAATTATCCAAGAAAAAGGAGAAGTCGTTCTCGGAACACCGATGGAGAGCTTGCAAAATTCTGCGATTAGGAAAACGCTATCACTAAAATGCTTGAGAGCCCGAAAGGGATGAACTCGAGGGTTGAACTTCAAGATCTGTTCTCACATCGACATAATAGAGCGCTAACTACAGGCGAAAATTAGCACTACCATTTTCCTGTCAATTTCTTACACAGGATCTGAGCTTCCGTCCAATTCGTTCTCGTTTGTCCCCATTCGGCACTAAATTTAAATGATCCCGAATGTTTCCGTCAACCATCCAGCAATCCAAGATCCCTAAAACTCGATTAATACATTCCTTTTTATTAAAAAAAAACACTAGCCGGAGATAAATAATTACCTGGAGATGATTGGGACGGTCTAATATGCCTCGAAAAATCGAGTGAATTCGCAAACGTCAAAGACAACATGTCCGTATGCGTTCGGTGCTCGCGTTCGAAGTTTCCGTCAGTTTCCGGTGCCGATCAGTGCTGCCCGAATGGCCGACGCCGTGGTTGTAACGCATCCCGAACGAATAAGGTTTGCCGAATCTCCTAAACGTGAAATAATGTGAATCGACGTGAAATAATCCCACCGGGAAATGATCGTTGCTAAGCTCGTCGACGAATTTTCAACGATTTACGGCGAATTTGATTGATCGCCGTGGTGTCACGTGACGCGAAAAGGGGACATCGTCGGGATATAAGAGGGAATATCTGTTATCCTCGCGGATTGTCTGTGACGGACACTAGGGACTGGCGCTATCAAACGCTTTGACGTTTCTGCGTTAACGAACGAGAGCTGGGCGAGCTCTAGGAGGTCGAGACTGTCGCGCGGACGATCCGCGGGACACGATTTTCTTTCATCCAGCGATACGGTTCTTTTTTTTTTTTGTTTGTTTCTTTTCCTTTTTTCGCATTGTATCACATCGCGACGTCTCGCCGTTCGTCGATGATTCGACGAACGAAACGTAGAAACGTTATTTATTATGCTTCCCAGATGATCGGCGAGTGAATTAAACACCGCGATCAATCGGTGAGTCAAGTTCTCGGTGTCTCTGTCTCTTTCTCTCTCCCTCTCCTTTTCTGTGTTTTGTGATTCACGAACTTTGATCTCTTAACTTTGTTACCACGATTTGACGCCTCGGTGTTTGAGGATTGATTAAGGACCTCATTGGGTTTATGGCATATATCTAGGGAGCTTTTGAGCCATGTATCCATCATTAATGGTTTGCTATATGCGACAGCTGACGAATGGGCGTATTTTAATCCATAACCGAGGAATGTGACGTTTCGCGCCTCAGGTTTTTGGTGTCTGCGATTATGCGCGTATCCGAAATTATTTTATGATTTTTGTTTATTGGATTCGAAAAAAATGGCGGTGTTTTTTATTTATCAATTTTCTTTTTCTTTCAATTGATTTCTTTCAATTGACTGTTGTACAGCTGCATAGGTTGGTTGTAAAATCGTCAAGGACTTGCCTCGGGCGACTTTCTCCTACCCTTGCCAGAGCTTAAGTCGAGGTTTATTGTCGTAGCGTGCTCTGTTTTGTAAAGTTGCGTTGGGACAAAGCCACGATGGATTCGTTCGTTTGCATACATGTGCGGCTCTTAGCAGGGTTATTTCTGAAAAACTCTTTCTATGGACTTATTCGTTGTACCACAGCCATATGAAAGTATTTCTCTTTGTACGCAGAAATAGTTATGGAGGATAGTGTGAGCGTCAAGTCTATGGAATCTGTGGCGACGAGCGACGAATATGAATTTGTGAGCGACAAAGTGACCGGCAAGAATCAGCAGCCTCAGGTTGAGCTGCCGATGCTGAAGATTGCCAACAATGGTAATTTGGAAGATCTGCAAAATAATTTACGAGAGGTGAGGGCGGTTCGTTAGACCAACTATCGATTAGTTTTTTAGGAAAGAAAAAAAAAGCGTGCATGCAAATGGGTTCGTCGTATTTATTTGAAGATCGACGAATCTTTTTTAGGTATTGACAGAAGAAACAAAGATGGAGAGCGCGGGAGATATGAAAATCATTGGCACGTCCCACGCGACCAAAAAGGTCGGCCAGAGTAAATTTTACGAAGTTACGCCATGCGTCGTCACCACGGAAAAGCAGGATGTTATGAAACCCGACGATTACAGCGACGAGGGTAAGCACATTCGAACACGAGAATTTTTTAAATGTTTTCATAGAAAACACAGAAGAGAAAAATGTATCTATCGATTTTTTATTGTTATCTTATTCTTATCTCGCTCTTATCTTAATGAAAATGACGATTCGGCAATGATCGTCGACTGCTCTTCATTCGATTGTTCGGCGAGAGCACTTTTTTGTAACCAACGGCGTATTCACTCGTGTAATGTAGAGAAGTTATCTTCATCAATGATTTTTGTGTTCTTTGTGTAATCTTTGTCGTCCTCTCATCCTGTAATTATGGTTATTCTAAAAAATTCTCATGCAATCTTATGTAATTGTGAAAGGTTACATTACTCGATCGAGGATTACAAGTAATCAGCGAAATAAAAGTAATCTCCCCGTAATCTTGTGCAATCTTCGTGCCGATGTAATCTGTTGTACAAAATTTTTTTTAAATTGAACACCCTCCCAATCGGGACTGTGAAATCCGTCGATAAATAATTCTTTCGATTAAATTGCGATTCAGAAATTTACACGCTGACCGATATGCAACAAGAGTGCACGATATTCAACGGCGTGACGTATCTCGGCACGACGGGGGTCAACGCGCCGAAATCCGAGACGGAAATTCAGCAAAAAATCAGCGATCTGAACGCGGGCACGAAAATGGGCATCAAAGTTTCCGTCTCGATTCCGAGCAGTTCGCAAGGCTCCGTCGTGTGAGTTTGAAAAAATTGTTTTTCTCACGGAAAAAATCATTCGATCGATGATAAACGATCAGATTTCAAGCCGTTGTTCGTTCGCAGTCTTTACGAAACGGCTACGCAACAGCCGATAACGTTTTACGAGGTCCAGAGAATTCTCTTCTTCGCTCGGGGCAACAGCAGCGGAAATTGCGCCGCTTGTTTCGGTTTTACTTGGTCCCACGGGGAAACTCGAGAAACTGCGATTCATCAGTGTCACGCGTTTCGTTGTGACATACCCGAAGCCGTGAGTCGATGCTTCTTAATTGCTCGTTAATCAAAAACGTCACAATTTTTTATACAATTTTTTCACTGATTTTTTTTTTTTGGTCTATTTAGGTAGGTCAGGTTTCGTCGTGCTTTTTGAAAGCTTTTCAGAGAATTCCCCGTTCGATGACGAGCTCCCTGACCGGAAGTGATTTCAATGGATTACAAGCGGGAACGGAAAAAACGAATACTCGAGTATTTATATTCGAGGTAACGCTCGAAGTCAAGGAAGAAGACAGCAAGGGAAGTTACGTTACCGTACCGAAGGACAGAAGTTGTTTCAAACTTCGCAGCAACGTGGCTAAACAAGTTTGTCTGAGCATTCAGCAAGTTTCGAACAAAGACGGTCTCAATACTCTCGAGGTTGAACGATGTTTCGGAGTTCTCGTCAGTCCCGGTCGAAACGTCAAGCACAGCGACATGAGACTCCTTGAAATGGTAATAAAAGAGTCAGAAAAAATTCCTTTAATGTGTTTTCATGAACGTTTGGATATATTTTGGTCACATTGAGATGAAAATTGTTTTTTAAAGATGAGATTGAGTTCAGATTCTTGTAATTTAGATTGTAAAGACATCAACTTAACTTAAAAATTTTATTTTCGACCAATTAAATTTTTTCTTTCGAACTACAGATCGCAAAAAAGCAAAATTAATCGATTCACCTTGAAATATAAATTTTCCACTTCGATGAATATATATTTTTTTCGTTAAATTTTTCAGCAAATAACTCCGGGTTCGGGGCTTCAGGACAGACAATGTTACAATATTTGCGGTCGTTGGGATCCCGCGGATCCCGCTTTATCGAATCTCAACATCGAGACACCGCGCGACTCCGAGATGTTCATGACAGTCGCCGTTGATCTCGTTATAAGACGTATTCAAGAACCCGTGAGATTTCAGATCGAAACGTCGGTCAAAGTATTTCCGCAGAACGAAAGATTTTGGTACTTTACGAAGCGAAATCTCGTGCAACAATTTTATCTCAACTCCAAAGAGGTAACGAGCTTTAAAAAGCTTTTTAATTTTGTCCTGTCGATCGATCGATTCGAGATCCTTCGCACGATTTCGATAAGGAAAATATATAGAAAATTGCTTCGTTTTCCACAGATTATATCGCCGGAAGGTACGGAACCGAACTACGAGGTTCAAAGCATCGTAACTTCCGGAGAACTCGATAGAAATCGTTTGAATCTCGCTCTTAATCTGGCATCGTTGATAAGATCTCCGTCTTTGACGAGTATAGACACATTAACGCCCAAAGAAGAAATAGACTCCGGTAGGTAGAAAAAAAACAACGGAATAATTCATCGCAAAATTGATTTTTGATCGTAAAATATTTTTTCGTTCGATTGATTCGGTGATAAATGGAATAAAAAATGTTTAGACGGCGACGAGCCGATGCTGAGCGGCACCGGGGAGGTGTCGAAGGATTGTTCGGCCGACGAATTGGCGAATTGGGCAGAGGTTCTGGATAGCTGGCAAGTGAACGAGCACCGTCCGAAATTACTTATCAAGTTGACGCGCCAGGGAATTCCGGAAGCTCTGAGGGGCGAAGTTTGGCAACGTTTGAGCAATTGTGACAATTCGCAGGAAATGATGGACAAGTACAGAACGCTCATAACAAAGGTAAGTGCGATTTATGGGATGCATAGCGAGTTCGGGTTTATTTTAATATTTTTATGGAAATTTCCAAAATGTCTTGAAATTGGAGCGGCTGCGTCAATAATTCTAAAAAATTGCAAAAGACAGGAAACCGTAGGTTCCCTCGTGTATGCAACACTTGAGCGGTGTAGCTTGAATTATGATTGAGATTCAGACGTTTGAATTTTGAAGAATAACATTTTTTTAACTTGTGAATTATTTAAATATTATTCACGTTGTAAACGTGATTTTGTGGAAACAGGAAAGCAGCTGCGAAGGCGTTATTCTGAGAGACATAAATCGCACCTTTCCGGCTCACGATTACTTCAAGGAAACCGGTGGTCTGGGACAAGACTCCCTGTACAGAATAAGCAAAGCTTACGCGGTTCACGACGAGGAAGTCGGCTACTGTCAGGGTTTGAGTTTTCTAGTCGCCAGTCTTCTGCTGCACGTGAGTTCCACAAAAAAAATAATAGTAATAATTATATAAATAAATAATAAATTTAACCATCATTTAATTATAACAATAATCATGCTATCATATAATAATGCATAAATATTGTTACAATAATTATATTATTATTATCGATCCATCGTCGTTTGTAGAAAATAGATAATAGTTATAATAATAATTTTAAAAAAATTAAAAAAAAATAATATAAAAATAATAGTAATAATTATATAAATGAATAATAAATTCAACCATTGGTTATAACAATAATTATACCATCATATAATATTGCATAATTATTGATATAATAATTATATTATTATCATCGTTCTATCATCGTTTGTAGAAAAAAATAATTTTCATTTACCAACGGAGTAATTCTTTTTTTCAGATGCCGGAAGAACAAGCTTTTTGCGTTTTGGTGAAACTGATGTACGACTACGGTTTGCGAGATTTGTACAAGGACCGATTCGACAATCTTCACATGAGATTTTATCAGCTGAATCGTTTGATGGAGGAACAATTGCCGGAACTTTACAAACATTTTTGCGATCGTGGGGTGGAAACCCACATGTTCGCCGCCCAATGGTTTCTCACCCTCTTCACGGCGCGTTTTCCTCTGTACTTCGTCTTTCACATACTCGACGTGTTTCTGCTACAAGGCCTGGACACGTTGTTTCAAGTTGCACTCGCTCTACTCATGGTAATTATCGATTATTCCTCTCAGATAAAAAAAAAAATGAATTGAATGATTGTAAAATCGAAGGAAAAAATTAGAGTTCGTCGTAATTTCAAGCGTTCGCTCTCATTACGATGATTCACAGCTTTGCAAGAAAGAACTGCTGCAGCTAGATTTCGAGAGCATTCTCAAGTACTTTCGCGTTTATCTGCCGAAACGCTGTCGAAACGAGGAGGTTTCGCGTTACGTCATGAAACTCGCGTGTTCGGTGACTCTAAAAAAACTGAAGAAGTACGAGGCGGAATTCACGGCATTCAAAGGTAACTTCATCTTCTACGTATGAGACGAAAGTGCCAACGTTCTCGTTACGCAAAACGAGATAATCCAAAGAAACGACAGAAAAAAAATAACAATATGTATAGATATTGTGTGTTTGTTTTTTTTTGTTCAAATCCCGCTGTTTATGTTCACAAATCACGAATATTTGTTATTGTTACGCTGCACGTATGTATATCCACGCAATCCCGTTGTTAGTCGTCCGTAGATAAGTAGTTTAATCCCTGGGTTCTCAGTCTATCTCTGTCGCTCGTCTTCTTTATTTATGTAATCATTTTTTTTTTAATCCCCCGAATTGAAATAACTCAATTGTGCGCAATAATTCGTCGGTCCCGCATTAACGAGTGTTGCATCGAAATTATTAAGGTAGAAAGGATTAAAATAAACGTAAAAACGCTAGTCAATTAGTTGGTAAAAAGTACTTAGACGTGTAAAAAAAATTAATAATATTTCGCTGTAGTTCGAAAGAAATCTCAATTTGTTATTGGTTTTTTTTTTTTTTTTAATCCTAATCTTCGTCTCGTGGACGGCAAGCGCATGGTGTCGAACGAATCTCTCTAGTCTGTTGTCTGGCTAGGAGAATCAACGATAATAATTAGCCGAGAAAATTTTGTTGAAGTTTTGTGAAAAATTCGTGGTCGGAGTAAAGTAATCGGGTCAAGAAAGGACAATGAATATCTTTTGCAGAGAGCGGCAGGGATAACGAGACCGGATATTCCTCATGGAGAACGGAATTCGAGAAATACGGTTGTCGATTGGGAAACTACTTTAATCAGAGATTCGGTCCGTCCGATATTTATTATCGAAGAGTCGTTCAGACCGAGTCCGAACGGATGAACGCGCGAGTTTCTTGCTGAACAACAAAAAAAAAATCGTCAAAATTTTTAATTTTCGTTATTATTATTATATTTTATCTTTTTAAAGAATTTTAAATCCTCATTTGCGAGCACGCTTTTATTTTGAAAATTATTTATACGCTCTACGGCCAAGCTTCGTTTTGCAGGAATCGTCACGAGTTGACGTTAAAAGTTATTTTTTATTTTTGTATAATTTCTGATGACGTTAAGATGAAAAAAATAAAGTAAACGAAAAAGAAAGAAAGAGGCAAAAAAATACGCAATTACTTGTATTACTGTTCTGTTTGTGCATTACACGTACGTATTATTTATTGGAAGGAGAAGAAGAATAAAACGAGGAATCGATAAAGAGAACAAAAATAAAATGCATAGTCTACATATAGAACTCTTGGTTAGTTATTCTCGATCACCCTTTACGTTCCTGCCGTTGCTTCCCTGGCGCAGCCCATACCCGCCCCCCCCCCCCTCCCGCAAAATGCCGTATTTCGTGTGGTACGTTATGTGCTTTTGGGAATTACAACACACACTGTACTCACTCGCATCCGCTTTCGTTGGTCATGCATGTCCCGATATTTCGTCGGGCTATCGTCGGTCTAACAATTGCAATTATATTTATTTTCTGGCTAATTATTCACGCGACGATGCATCCAAGACGATTCATAAAAATAAGAAAAAAATTATTTTGATTATAACCGAAATAATCAAATATTTAAAGAAATGAATAATTAAATAAAACTATTGAAAATCGTAATGTCCAAACAATTTAAATGTTCGTCGTTGTCGTAATTGCGGTGCTCGTTCAATCGGAAAGCACACGTGCGGGTCGTTAAATTTTTCGACCGATAAGAAACGTTCATAAACCCGCTCAGTATGACGATCAAAGCCCGGTAGTACACAGTTATGTTTTCGAGTTACTCGAAGAACGAAACTTTTAGTTTGTTTCGAATATTGGCGAGACGTAAACGCGAAATAAAAATTCATTCGGTGGGCGGAAACGGATGTTTTTATTGCTTATGTTCGCGATCGACAAGACGGAATCACGGTAATTAACGTAATTGCGTTGTAAATACGAGGAATAATGGATAACGAGTACCGAAATACTCGAATAAAAATTCATTCTACTTGATTTTACTCAAAAAAAAAAATTTCCAATTCTTCTCTAACTAAATTTTCAGTAAATATTTAAATTTACTTTTTTTTAATTTTACACGATAAAAAAAATTTCTTTCAATTAAAGAGAATTTTTTTTCTCATAAAAACTGACAATTTGCTGAATTCATCGTAAGATTTCTTTTGCCTTCTTTTTTTTACATGATGCAATTTCGGGTATCGGCTGAATGATTCTATCGTTTCCAACGGTACTATTTAATTAATCTAATTGTAAATGCTTGGAACGGTCGAGCATGGGTAGAGCATCGTACACGCCTGCAGCATACGATACAAATATCTATACAATGTCTATATATATATATTTATAACGATACGTTGTATCTACGTGGCTCAAAATGTGCCACAGATAGTTTCGTAATCGAGCATTCAAAGCAATGCCAGTCTCTCTCTCGGTAAAGTATCGTGTGTCCATTAGTTACGCTTGAAACGTGGCTGGTGATGTTTCTCGATGTATCGAGTGTCACACGAGAATGAGCCACATTGCTCAAGCTATGTTGCAAAGTTAGCGTTTACGAAAATAATTAAATTCGTTCAAACGACTCGTTTACATGAAATGAAAGAAATTTTTTTTTATCTGTATAAATATCGAAATAATTATGCCCTGATTAAAAGTTGTCAAATTAAAAAGCTATTAAAAATTTAGTGCAGTTCGAAAAATTTGCAAAAACTTTCTTATTATTCGTAATTTTTTTGTCGTGGTTATTTTACGTTATTTTCATTTTATTCTATTTTGTTTTGACGTATCAGAGGCGCAGGAGAATGCGGACGAGTACAGCAACGAGGTGCAACAGCTGCGTGGCGTCGTTGGTAGAAACGAGGAAGAAAAACAGAGATTGGAGGCCGAACTCGTTCAGGTGAAAGAGATGCTGCAGCGCGAAGTCAAACGGGCTGACACCGAGAGCAGACGCAGCCTCATCATAATTAACGAATACAAACAGGTAAACCTCTCACTAACGAGTGGCAAACGTTGTTGTTGAAAAATAAATAAACAAGGAGGAGTTAAACTACTTTCCTTTTCGCGCCGAACGAGCGTAATATATAATATTCCGTCGCCGAATAATTATTAATAAAATTATTCAGTTCATTAATATTTATAATAACAATAATGAAAATCATCATTATAATATCATATAATTAATTCATAAATTATTACCACATAATTATTATATAATAATTATTATTCGATTATAATCGATGATTCAACAATCACTCGGAGATTTCTCTTTCCACCAATTTTAGATCTGTCAGCGACTCGAGGATGATTACAACGCGGCGAAATCCAAACTGACCGAGTTGCGGGTGAGTAAAATCGAACGTTACAAATTTACGATAATTTATCGAGTGTTCTTTTGATTATAATTTTTTTTTTGATTATTTGTTTATGCAGGCAAAGGTGTCAAAGTGTGAAAAATGTCGAGGCTCGGTGATCGACGCGACGAGCAACGTCAAAGTGTGCGACGTACCTCATCCGCTGGAAAATCGAACGGATCCGGTTCTTCACAGAGCTCAGGAAAGAGTTCGCGAACTGGAACTCGAACTGGCTCAGACGAAGCTCGCACAAGTCGAGGCCGAGTGTAGAAATCAGGTGCGAGATACTCGACCATCATTTTGTCAACAACTTTTTTTCTTCAATTGATTTCTTTTTATTTCTTATCGATTAACGTTTGAGCGATAATTACGCGGTCGACTTCTTGCAATTAAGCAGTTTTTGGAGTTTTTCCTTCCGAGGAAATGATATATTTCATCTACGTGTTGAATAATTAAACGAAGGAAGAAAAAAATATATATATAATATAAAAAAATAATTTTGAAATAAAGAAATAAATAAAATAATAATAATAATAATTCTTGCTATTATGTCAAACTTCATAAAGAAATAAATGAAGTTTTACATAATAGCAAGAATTATTATTATTATCATTATTATTATTATTTTATTTAATTTTATTTATTTATTATAATAGTAATAATTTAACAATAATAATGATATTATTATTATAAAATATAAATCAATTGAAAAATATTGTTAACAAAATGTTAACAATAATAATAATATTATTATTTCTGTTGATAATGATAATAATAATAATTATTATTATTATTATATTATTATTATTGTTAACATTTTTTTTAACAATATTTTTCAATTGATTTATATTTGATCCGCACAATAACCGATCGAACGATCGATTCGACACGCCCGTCAACGTCGTATCGATAATTAAAATTTTTTTCAAGGATCTGACTCATCAACTGCACGCGACGGCTTCGGAGCTTCAGGCGGCGCGTAACAGTTGGCCGTGGCTAAGCAAAACGTTGTCGAGCATCAAGGAAGCCGCGAACAAACGGGAAACCGTGCCCCCGGGAGTTCTCAGACGCGAAAGCGCTCCCGGTGGTGATATGCGACACGCGTTGCACTCTCAGAGTCCCGACAATCTCAAAGAAATCGTGTGACGCGACGAATATAAACGTCAAGACGATGGACCGGAGTCCCGCGAATGGAAAAATTCGTGGATGCTCGACAAAGAATAATCTCTGCCTCCCTTTCTAATAAACCTCCTCTTAACAATCCACGTCTGTTCCAATTCGGCTCACCAACACCGGCTATTGTTTTACCTCGAATATAAGAAGAAAGAAAAAAAGAAGAAATTCGTATACTTTATACAAATGATTACGAAAAACGGGAGGCCTACGTAAAGCCGTTCCCGAACAAACGAAACACGATATACGTTATTGATATTATGTATATTTCCAAGACATTAATTGTTACGAAAAACTTTGTTACGTTTTACAAGTATATTCGTTTTTATTGAAAATCCGACGATTATTTTCCGTTGTAAGGATTTCGCCGCATGCCATCACAAATTTTTTCATCACTTTTCATTATTCATTATTATTCGTACTATTTTTTTTTTTTATCACAAGGACGATAATTATTATTCGTCGTCGAGATTGCACGGGAATTTTTTTTTTTTTTAAATTAAGTCATTCTTTTATTTTTTAATTTTATTTTTTCAAAGAATGCGTCTGTGTGCGTATGTGCGAGTGTGTGCGTATGCGTGCTAGCCAAAATTAAGAGGACGTACTTGAAAAAACGACTCTGCTGCTGCCATAAAAATTACGTTCGCGAATTTGCGAGAAAAAAAAATGAGTCACGTCGCGAACAATTGTAAAAGATCGGCAGAACGATTTATTAACGATGCTAAGAATTTTTATTATTAAGTGTATATGCTGTGTTTTGTATGAAACTAGTCTAAGAATTCGCGTCCGGAAGATATTATAGCAACGACGCTCCGAACAAGATTAAAAGATGCAAGATTATATCGCGGGAAAAAAAAGAAATGGGACTTTAAAATCCTGGAAAAGCTCAGCTCGACGATCGCAAACGATTCATTCACGAGAGACCAATGCGAAAATACATTTTTTTATGTGTTAATATTTTTTTTTCTTATTTATTTGTTATTATTTTTATTTTTTGCACCGAGAGAAAAATTATGTAACATTCCAAAAGACTGTCGGGGTTGATCGAAATATTGAATATTGATTTTTACGGTTATCTCTGTGTTAATCAACTGAGCAATTTCGACACAAATAGCATTTGTGATGTCCGCTTTGCACAACGTATCGAGGTACGTAAGACGTATCGAAAAACCTAGCATGCGGGCGTTTAGCGCAAACATGACCGAGATGAAAAAAAAAATAATAGAAATTTAAAGAAAGAAAGAGAACAAAAAAAAACAGACAACTTGCCGAGCATTTGATTTACCGATCGCCGTCCCATATATTATCGGAAATAATCACCGAAGCACCGGAAAAAAAAAAGAAGAAAATAATTTTCGCCGATGGAAAAATTAAATTCGAAATATCGACATATTTAGGGTTGCATGCGAATGATCGCGAGAATGAGAATTCACGAGCGCACGCTGTTCTACATCACCGTAGAGCCGAATAAAATATAGAGCGATGCGCGTCGTTACGACGAATAGCGAAAGCCGAAAGAAGAAAAATAAATATTTTAATGTAAATATCGAGAACAAATTGACCGATCGCGCGAAGTATATTTAAAGACCCTGAAAAAAAAAAATGTAGCGTACGTTCGAACACCCTGTAATTTCATTCCGCCATTATCGAAATAAAGCGAGATATCGGAAAAATCACAAAATCACCGCAAAGTCGAATTTTTTATTCGACAAGGAGAAATAATTCTTTCGAATGGGCGAAAGAAAAATGCCCAAAAAAAGTGAAGGAAGGGAAAAAACAAAAAATTTGTCAGGGAACTAGTAATGTTTATTTTTATTATCGATCGAGTTTTCACATCAACTCGATAACGGTATTACCACGATATGCAGTATATCAGTCTTGGATATATATATATATATAGATTTTTTTTAAACGTTTTCTTCTTGTCACTCATTATTAATTATCAATTAAAACCCATACTCTCGCACAATATCAAACAACGACGTGATAAGTCTAAGCTTTCACGCAATAAGTAATTAAAAATAACCAATTTTATCCAAAAAAAATCGTAAATCGATTACAAAAAAATAATTTCAACAAAACTATAAATTCCTGAGAAATAAAAAATATGAAGATAAAATTTGGAAGAGAAAAAAAAATATCAACAAAATAATTCAATCGTTTGAGAAAGTCTGAACGTACGAAAATATAGTCAATGTTTTATCGTGGTAAAAAAATCCCACGTGTGCGCCATTCGTCTCTCATTCATCTCTCTCTCTTCCACACACGCGCACACACACACACTCTCTCTTTTGGTTCAATTTCAGCCTCGACGCCGATCGCGATCGTCGCAAGATTCGTGCAGCGGCCTGACTTCGAAAGATTCCGCGAATAATCGAACAAGAATTGTAGCGTCGTGACGTTTCGTTAACAGCCCGAATTAATTATTCGTCTAGTAGTAATCACCGCTGGCGTTCCAGTCGAAAGTTTCTTCGCTGCTTTCCGTCGAGATCTCGTCGACGTTGTCGTCCTCCGACGAAGTGCCGTCGAAACCCTCATCGAGATCCGGCATTCCCGCGTCACCGGCCGCGTTAACGTCCACCACAGGACGATCTTCGTCATCGTCGAGCACGATTCCGACGGCTTGTCTTCCAGCTGCGTTGCCCCTCTCGAGAATTCTCAACAACCACATTGGAAAACCATTTTCAAGAGCGTATATGTCATTTTCGTTTTCAAGATCATTTTCCAAAACGTCGATCAACGGTTGAAGATCTTCGTCGAGATCGTTTTCGTCCTCGGCGATCATATTGTTACCTTCGTCGTCGCGATTATTGTTGGCCAAATCGCCATTTTCCACCTCATCGTGATCGTGAAAACCCAAACGAGGAGCTTCGGCCACGCTCGGCGATTCCGAATCCGATATTCTGTCCTGAGCTATGCTCGAAAGATCGTATTCCGGTGTCATATCCTGCGTCGACGATGAATTCGGATAACCCGAATCCATTATTTCCGGTGACCAACTGTTCGGCGGGGTTTCCGGCGCTTCCGCGGCTTCCGGTGATGGAGGTTTGGTCGCGAGACTTTCGTAACTTTCGACGATTCTCGAACGATTGTGTTCCATCATTTTTTCAGGATCAATTTTGTGCGTTGACGAGGCAAAATCGTCGTCGAACGGTTGGGCGATCGAAGCAATTTGGGAGGAACATTTTGCACTTGCGCCTGAATCGTTGGGTTGAGAGGATTGCGAGGATTTCGAGCACGTAGTTGTCGTGGAAAACAGGGACGACGATTGGGAAAAATCTTTGGAACTCGTGGTAATTCGAAGTTCGAGACTTTCCCGAGCTCTTTGTTGGGAAATTCGAGGAACGTCGAGGATCTCGTGAACGTTGACGATCGTGTCCGAGGAACGACCGAATTCACGACTTCCCGAAGGTATTTCCTCGGTAAGATCGTCGGAAGTTTCGTTTCCGCCTTTCAGCTTCGCCGAATCAACGTTTTTGTACGGAAAATTGTCTTCACGAGGAAACCATTTTTTCAAAGTACCGGAACTCGAATCCGTGCTCGTCGTCGTTGCGATCGAAACGTTTCCATTGCTTTGCAACGACGTTTGGCTATCGCTCTTCAAACCATCAACGTGAGATTTACGAATACAGGATTTTTGTGCCTCGTTGGATTCTCGACAATCGATTAATCCTCTCGGCGAGCTCGCGAATTGCGGATGATCGACGTTTTCGCTTTTAAGCGTCGTCAATGTTGCGAGACGGTCAGGATTTTTTAATTCCGACGTCGGACGATCCAACGACGTGGCCGAGGAATTTGAAAAATTTTTAGAATCTTCGAAAGAAAGTTCAAGAGATGAGAAATCGAAATTTGGATTCGTTATGTTTTCCGGACAAACTTCACGCTCGGAATTCCTCGAGGATTCGAGATAAATACTGCACAAACTGACGAATTCCGGTGAATCCTCGATTTCCGTTACGGAATTTTCGGGATTTTCCGAAGTCCCGATTTGGGAATGATTTTTAATTTCGCTCGATATATTTTTTTCGAAGGTACGATTCACAGCCTCGGTTTCACATTCGACCGATGTATTTTGATTATCTCGAGTGGGATGCAAATTTTCGGTTGTATGGGACGAAACGTTGGGATTTTGACGTTCGTTGTCTTCGTTTGATTCGAAGCTTTCCAAAAATGGCGATAAACCGTTCGGTTGTATGGAATCGCGAATGGAAGGTACGTGAGAAGCGTTGGATATGTCTATTCCATTGAAATCGGCTGTGTCGAGACTTCTCGTAACGGACAATTCAACGTCAATCGCGACATCGTCATCCGTTTGGATATGATTTTCCTCTACGTTGTTTTCTCGAACATTTGGCGCGGGAATGTCGTAATCGTCGTCCCAACATTCTTCGTAAGCCGGTTCGATATTATTTTCGTTCCAATTAACGAAATTATCACCTTGCGACGAATTATCGCGAATGTCCACGTGGTCCCATTCGTCACCGGAATTTTCGTTTATTTCATCGTCGTAATCGGAAAAAATCGACAAAGCCGGACAAAAAACCGTAGGAACTTCCTCAACGTCGGCAATTCTGTAACCGCCGTTCTCAAGAATTTCTCTCAACGTTTCCATGGTTATGCAAAAATTTTTTAATTTATCGAGAAGCGACGAAAGAGCGCAACTGTCGGTTTCGTTTTGAATATGGTGTCTTATGTAGTAAGAAGCTTCGTCGAGAATTTTTTCCTCGTCCGAACGATTGTCAATGCGATAAGGATAATCCTGACGGGTCACGAGTTTAAGAAGATTTTCCATACCGTTGATCGGGAGATGAGGAGATTCGCGAACGCGATTGAAGATCGCCATTTGCGAACAGCAACCGAGATGTTCCGTTCCGGCGGGTCCCTCGGCGATGCCTTGGAAGGACACTTCGTACTCGGGATATCGTAAAACTATGTTGGTTGCCCTGAAGAGAGAACAATTGGTATTAGAAAAGGGAAAATGGGAAATATCCAAAGTTTAATAAATTAATATAAATTTTTTCTAATTAACTATTTTAGGTGATTGAAAAAAAATATAGCGATCTTTGCCTACCAATACTCAAACTGTTGTCTCGTCCATTCGAACTTGTGATCCCAGTGTCTCATTTTCTTGCCCAAGGATCTGAACAAGACGTTGAAATCCGCATTGGGAGTCGTGACAACGGCGACCAGAGGTCTTATGTATCCGAATATATTGTACGGCAAGTCCATGAGAGTATCCGGATACAAGTGTTCGATCCTGAAATAACGAAGAAAAACAACTAAGTCATCCGATTCGATGGAGACTTTTCGCGTTGTCCCAATTTAGGCGATACGCAAGCTCAAACCGAAACCTACAGCTCTATGGCAACTACGGCGTCGCAGTTGGCCAATTTCTCGTCCCGATGAGTGACGCTGCCTTCGTAAATGGAAATGCTGAGCGGAGTGGGCCTCGTGCGTAGATAATCGACGTTCAGAGGCATGGCTTTGTTCTTGTGAAATTGAAGCGTTTGTCGGTCGACGTCGACGCATATTATCTCCTCTATGCTAGGTGTGTTCTTGAGATGGTTCAGGAATCCTAATTCCGAGCAACCAAAATCTACAACCTGTCGCAATGGATTTTACAAAAGCGGTTAATGACTAGATTTTTTTTTGTTTTTGTTTTAAGGTCTTACTGGATGGATATTTCAAAATTGAAATAGACAAGTATTCAATGATCATTGATTTTTCTGCTGACAAGCCGAATGCAAAAGTTTGCACGCGAATGTTTCATTATTCATAAACGAGCGGCCGAATAATCGTCGAACGACAAAGAATGACAATCATGGTTCCGCAAAGATAACAAAAGCCATTTTTCATTTAATACCGCTCTATCGTTGCAATATTCGAAGTAAACATAACCTCGATAACAAAACATCGATCGAATGAATATTATTTCGAAAAAGAAAAACCTGCCTCAACAAACCCATGGGTTTCCATTGAGGTACAATCATGAGAATCTTTAAACCGCAAAACAATCGAATGACAAGCCTTAATCATCGAAAAAACCTCGTACGAGATACGAACAAGGGAAGGATTTGCAAACATCGGATGTTCGTAGGATTTTTGGTACGACGAAGCGTTCGAAGACGGACCTTTTTGATTTTTCCTTGATACCGAGGATCGGCCAAAACCGTTTGCACGGCAACGTATCTTTGGATGTAAGCCGGAGGAGAAAAACGCGGGGCCTTGGGTGCATCTTCGTCGTCGTCGTAATGATCGGCGTACGTGACGAAAGGATCGGTCGCGGGACGTTTTTTCGAAATAATTGCCGGCTCGATCGGTTCCGCGACATCCTCGTCCGAATCTTTGACCTCCACGGTTTTGTATTTGTCGTAAACGATTTTGCCGATCAGATAAAGCACGTGAAAGAAGACGATTATCATGTTTATTTATTTTTTTATCTTGTTTGTTGTTGAATGTCGATATAAACGTGAGATTTACGGCAACCGCGACATCGCGATGCGCGCGATGGAAAATTTTTCGCACGTTTTGATCGGCGCACGAGCGGCGGCCATTTTGTTTGTTGAGATTTCGTTCGTGTTCGTTTTGGGCGCGCGAGATGGAACTTCGTTGCGATTGGTCGGTCGTTTATTTTTTCTAACGGACCAATCGCAACGTTCGACCGTTGGACGAATTTATTTTTGAATATTTCGAAATTTTCGCAACGACTTCCGGTTTCTTTTGTTACATAAATGTTTGGACGGTTGAGGAAAATTGTTTAACAATTTAGGAGGGTATTGGATTCTTGCGATTAGGTTTTTGGGTTGAATAGTGATCGGGAGATGGTAATTATTGATTAAATGTTTTTAATTTTACCGAGTCTTGACTTTTTTGGAATAAGTAAACGATGGGAGGAAAATTATGATGCAATTTACAGGATTGTGCAATTTTTAGGTTATGCGTCGATTAGCGATTGAAGAAATCGGCGCGAATAGATTACCATGGCGGAACTTACCTTGCCAAAAAACTTTGTGGCGTCATCGTGGATAGATCGATTCTTCATTGGTACGTAGAGAAATACAATTTCGATGTAAATGATAGTGAAGAGAAGAAAATAAGAAACTTAGAGAGTATATTTTTTATGATATATACTATAATTTATTTCATGTTTCAATAATATTTAAAATCATACGATTATCGATAGCAGTCTACGAATTTGCTAATCAAGCAACGGCATACACGATATACACGGTGCGGAGGAAGGGGGCGTATAAATTATATTTATCATTGACTTCTCTGCACTTATCGACCTTTCTTTCAATTATAGTCAAATATATTTTTATAATATATATTAGGGCATCTCACGGTAAAAAAAATTTTTTCGATAGCTCGTAGATTCTTAGTACATAACATTGGAAATAATGTGGCCAAATCTGAGCCCAAATTTCAGTCGTAATTTAAATTGAAATTAGGCCCAATGTTTTCTGACATCGTTCAGTTCAAATCTAAGAGCTGCCCACAAGTTTTATTTCTGTGAGATACCTTAATACACATTCAAATATTTATATAGTTTTTGTATTCATAATTACAAGCTTTACCGTCGTTGTCACGACGCGGATCGAATATTCGCAGAATAATATAAATCTCGCATAGATACAATTTTTTTTTTTTTTATGTTACACGCTTTTCAGACGTGTACATAATATATTCATATGTTATCGGTGTCCTATACAAGCGGACGCGTGATTGCGTGTACGTGGTTTATATCACGCAGGAGGAGATCGCTTAGCAGCCGTATTTTCTTTTACGGCCCTCAGGAACATAAAATTCATTTGACATCGATTATAATGAATTTTCATTACAACCGCCGCTTCTATCTACAAAATCTTGTGGGATCAATATTCTCAGCGCAAGCCTTGAGTTTTTTATATCGCCGCGCTGTATATATATATATTATTTACAGAAAGAAAAATAAGAATGTTATTTTCATTATTCGTCTCTTTTTTTTTCGCACAACTCAACGCAGAATCGCAGATTGTCATTGATTTTCCTACGTAATTCCTGTATTTCCGCTTAACGCGCCATGTAATCACAAGCTTCAACGATTTTCTTCTTCAGAATCGGAAAATATGTTCTGCCGTGTCGCTCTTTTTTTTTTTTTAATCAACTACAGAGGAGCAGACATAGCGATAGCAAGGAAAGTCTCGTACGAACACAAAATTCGTTAGAAAAATTGTCCAAACGTTTTTCCTAAGCTTCCCGCGCTTGTCCCTGCATCGTCGACGGTGTTGCGTATCTTTTCAAGATACAACACCCTTATTAAGAGCCTACGAGCTTATCGATACAGTATTTATACGAGGTACACGTGAGTCCGGTAGAAATTTCGAACTTCGAGTTCTTTCGTAAGAAAAAAATGTTCACAACGAAAAATACGAACCGTGAGCTTCGACGATTGATTACGATCGAGCGATTAAATCCGCTGATTAACGATCAATCGACGGAAATAACGAAATAAACGCGAGATATAAAGTTGCTGATGCGCAGGCAAGAATGATTGCAAAAATTGAGCGTCACATTTTTACGACCGTATCGACGCTCGTTCACAGATTTTTTGTTTCTTTTTTTTTTTTTTTTAAATCTTTCATTATATCATAATTGACAAAAGGGATTTTTATCGATTGACAGGCTTTTGCTTTTTTTTTGTTCGTTTGACAACGATTACCAATTGATCGTCGGGAATATTCTGAAAGAATAAAAAATAGGCGAGCAAAGCTTCGCAATGTTTTTTTTTTTCTTCTTTTTAATTCGTATCGACGTTAAATGATCGTATACCGCACATGAGAACTGGATTTAACGATTCGACATAAAAAAGATTAAAAATCGATGTAGAACATAAATGAGAAAATGTTCGCCAATTAATCGCCGTTCCACGTTCGATTCGATCCTCCGAAAAGAAAAAAAACAATTCTCTCAGTCACACACCGGAGCTTGATTGAGACTTAAAATGGAGACGCATTTACGATAAATATCACAAGTGGCAAAGTGCAGTTGTTCAAAGTACGCTTCCTCGAAGGAAAAAGAAAACACGCACCGGACGACAAACGCATGATAAATAACACATAAAATTACAAAAAAAAATAAAGAAACGAAAAAATAAAAATAATAACTATTTAAATACTTTCATTTTGTTTCAGGCGTAAGATTGATCCAACGATATAGCTATTTTATTTCCTTTTTCGACCCAATTTCTGAGTCTACCTCGCAATTCTTCGAGACTCTTGGACTTGGCTTTGTTTATTCTCTTGTACTTGACGTCTTTTGGTTTGGTTACGGAACGGTGATTGCTCATTACCCTGTTGTATGTGACTTGGGCCTGTTGGCTCTCGTCTCTCGGTCTCTCGGTAGGCGGAGAGTCCGCTTCCTGCGCGAGACGCTCGAAACTACCGTAAAGATCCTGAAGTCTGCCTTTTCCCGTTCCAACGTTTTTAATCACTCGTCTATCCTCGATTTCCGAATTTTCCGTCGATTCCGACGGTTCTTGATTGTTCTCGCTATCGACGTCTTCCTCGACCGAATAAACCGTTTCGAGAATTTCCGGCCTTCTCAGATATCCGTTGCTTCTTCGCATCGACGAGTATTTGCTCGACGGATCGACCGCGTCCGACACCGAACGTATCACAGTCACGTCTGTGATGTTCGAACGAAATCTGTGACAGAAACAATTAAATTCAAAGACTTGACATCTATCTTCTCACATTTTTTATAAAAAAAAATGGAAATACTTAAAAATCTTGTTCAAGGAGACAAAGTCGCAACGTATTGTTTTTCAAATTGGGCTGTCTTTCCTATTTTAATTTATTAATTTATTAATTTATTAATTTATTAATTTATTAATTTATTAATTTATTTAATACTTTACCTCGGTGGTGTAGGATCATCGACAGCTTCCTCGAGAACGACAGCGCTGTCGCTGTCGCCGAGGCTGTCGAGTCGATCGAGCGCGTCGCAGGGTGGCGAGTCTCTCGTTCCGGTGCTTTTCTCAGCTAATCGACTCTGCAATTGTCTTATGACCCTCTGCTGCCTAAGAATAATAGCCTCGCGTTGCGCCAGACTCGCCTCGATTTCCTTCTGTTTTCTGCACAGTCTCGATTCGAACAGCAACAATTGGGACGAAAGGGTGCGCAGCTGCTCCGCTTTTTCTCTCGTGAGTCTTGCAACGAGATCCTCCTGACAAATACAACATTAATATGAGTTTAATTCATCGGTCTTTGACGTAACAATTTTATTTTTAATTCTAAATGAATGTTTTAAAAAAATACATACAAATAGCAAATATTAGAATCGGTCTCTTTAACATTTGTAAATGTTTAAAAAGGGAGGGGAATTTCGTTCCTATCATTAGAAGAGAAGAAAAATTTCTTAGTCCCTTTCTTATAGATAGCGCCTTGCTGATTCCCCTTCGCCTGAAAACCTCATCGTTATTCCACCTAATTTTCCCATTCCCAAAGAATGCTATAAAAAATCCATTCGCTTCTTTTCACATTTTTCTAGATTGATCCCTGCAGTTTATCACAATCGACACGAAAAAATATAATGTCTGTGATTCGTACTTCGTTTTACATAGACAGTACATTTGTCAAGCGATAAGTCTTGGCCCGAGTGATCACCTGGTTTGTTTCCGACAATAATCGCAACGAAGGTAATCGTTGAACCAATCGTATTGTCCGCTCGAACTAACGCAGCAGTAGCGTTGAAACATGACTGCTGTCTCGTAGTCGTCGTATAGGTGAGGGTGTCCTGAGAAAGCTCAGTTCGTTCGTGCGCGAATACACACCGGTGTGGAACGGCTTTGCCGGCCCTCACCGTCGATTATGGCCGAGAGAGGAGCCGGTTAACGGCTTATGAATAAAGCCCCGAGCTCCAGTGAGCGTGTCACGCGACTCCAGTTTCAACTCTATCTCTCTCTCTCTCTCTCGCTCTTCTCTTTATCTCTGTTGATTCTTTTTTTTTTTTACAGCGAAACGAGTGAGACCGGCCGTTTATGTTCCGCTGGTGTATTAACTCGAACGGTTTTGCCTGCACCTCCTCCTTAAGGTCTCCTCTCATTCGAATCTTCTTCTTCTTCTTGTCTCTCCCCTCCCTACGATCTTCTTCGCGTATTTTCTTGTCATTCTCATCGATGCATTAATAATGAACATCTCTATCAGGAGGCAACGGAACTCCGGCCCATCGGACAGTAAAATACACGATATTATGTCGAGTTTGCGCGAATTCCGCGAATCTTGTTTTCCCCCTCGTTCCGTTTCTTTTTGTTCCTATTTTTTTTTGTTTTATTTCGTTGCTTCTGCGCTTCTAGCAGATTCCGCAGACGGCGTGTAACAGGGACCGTTATGGATGCTGAGTTTTCGTTTTTCTTGTTATTCTATTGCTGTTTCCCTTTTCACGGAATGGAGACATGAAGGTTTGTAATTTGTACACGTGTGTGTGTATATATTTACGTGTTTCCGGAATTTCGATTTTTTGTATTTGAAGGACAACAAATTGAAGAGAAAAAAATTATAATTCCGGCAGCACGTTGTAATATTGCGATAAATCGTGAGGACTTTGCGAACATTTTTTAAAGTTATCTGGAGCTGATCTAGAGGGTGGGCCAGTCAGAATTCGTCCCAACCTCATATAAGAATTACGATAAAGCTGGTTTAATAGTAATTCGATTGAATACAAAAATTATATATATGTGTATAATTTTTGTATGTCATTAAAAAATATAATACAAATATATGCCATCATAAAAAAAAATATATATATGGATAAAAACAAGCGATCTTCGGTTTCGCGATTCCACCAGGGATCATGCGGTGGGGCGGCTCGGCCGAGCAACCCCCGACGAGATTTCGATGCGATAAGGGAATTAATAATTACAGACCGTCTGTCTGCTACACATACATTACAAAGTTGGGGGGAGAAAGGCAGGAGGCGAGGTATGGAGGACGAATAAAAAAAAATTGCGAGGAAGAGGGAAAGAGTCTCGCTCTTGCCCTCTTCGCCCTGTCGGATGTAATAATTCACCTGCAATTTGAGAGTCCTTCGCCAAGCGAGCATCTGGTGCGCCTGGGCCCTTTGCCTCGCCCTCAAGGCTGCTATAACCGACTTCGCTTCCTCCAGTGACGTCACTTCCACTTCTATACTCTCGCGATTAAGCTCGTGGGCTGTTGCACCGGTACAGTCGTTGCTTATACGGCCCTCGGTCAGCGTCGCCAGCGGATGGCAGCTGCTCTCCATCGACGACTCGTCGAAACTGCAAACGGCAAAAAAGAAAAATTATTCTTGTTGTTATTATTATTATTGGCATCATCATTATTATAATCATGATCATTTTCCGGGTATTTCGCACAATGAGGTACCTTAGGTACTCGGGAAGCATATTATTGACGATAATCAAATATTTTTTGAAACATTAATTTGTGATGTTCAGATTTGTGATGTCTAATTTTTCGCCAGCTCGTGATAATCGAGAACACGAACATTCTTCACGGCCTCTGATGGTAATTTCACATCACGCTCTAGATCATCTACGTGACTTATTTTAAAAAATTACAAATTGAAAAATGGACAATTTTTTTCTTTTAAAAAATCATGTATTTGTCTTAATTTCTCGGCTTCAATTTCGCTGCGTACTCCCAGGCGCACTTGTTCCTTGATCACCTCATTATCTCGCTCGTTAACGCTCGGATCTTCTTTATTTTCTTTCTTCGTGGAAGTAACTTTGTTCGCTTCAATAAAAATCTTTCTGCGTATTCAACGTCGTTCGGTCGCATCCTGAATATCATAAAATAGCCGGACAAGTGTTTCAAAAAAGATGTTTATCCTCTGACTGTGTTCCGGGCTGGCGATATATCAATCTATGTATTTTTCCCTTTTTTCCCGCGGCCTCGAGAAGTAAATTATTTACCGAAGCGTTTGACGAGTCGTTAATACAACGAGTGGTGAATTCATTTACGTTGCAAATACGACTGCGTTCGGCTGTCCAAACGGGTTGCAATCAATTTACGATGCTGCTCAAACAAACACGTTTATTTGAATTTCTGCTTCACATTGTTCATCGATTTTTCCCTAATCACATACTCTTCTCAGTCACGAGTTATTAAAGAGGAGTATGACAAATAATAATAATAATAATAATAATTTTCGCTCGATAATGCTAGCAATAATGGCGAACTACTACCCAATTATTACACATTTTCATTTTATTTTCCATTCCATTTGCCTTTTTTCTAAATTGGATTGAATAAAAAATTATATAACCTAAATGAGAATTTTATTATTATTTTTCAACGGTTTGAAATTGAAACGAAAATATTCGACCTCGTGACGTGACTGGACCTTTTGTTTCTATTTCATCGCCGCGGTGAGGTCGCTGAGTTCTAAAAGAATTTCTTGAGAAAGCTTTGTGATTGTTGTTTGAAACAATCGTCGGTCCATGAGCTATTTTTCATACGATTGATTTTTGGCGGTCGCTTAAATCGTGGCCGAAAGAAACGTCGGTCTGTGCAAACGTTATCTGATTCGGAGACTCGAGACGTCAACGTTTATCGACGATCGCGAACGTAATCTCGTATCGCATCGATCA
The DNA here is from genome assembly GCA_963971145.1 of Sussaba pulchella. Classification (NCBI taxonomy): domain Eukaryota; kingdom Metazoa; phylum Arthropoda; class Insecta; order Hymenoptera; family Ichneumonidae; genus Sussaba; species Sussaba pulchella. The sequence goes on along the minus strand of OZ020165.1, from coordinate 654,975 downwards.
TTAATTCGAGCACCGTCGAGTGACGCTATCTTCATCCAATATCGAACTGAGGTAATAATAATAATTGCTTAGTCGTCGATTTTTCGGTATGAGGCCAGCCTGACTGGATAGAGTTCTGGTCTCTCGCGTTTTGTAATTGTGATCGCCACCATAGTATTTATTTTGATCTTAAAATAGCGAATTAAAAAAATTCCGAATTACAAGGTTCCGTAAAAGAAGTGCATTGTTGAATTCGATTTATTAAATACCCATCCAAAACGAACCAAAAAGGTCCTTTTTTTAACATTTTCATCCTTGAATTGGAGAACGCAGCAGATGTTTCTCATTTGATCCTATCTTCCTCCAACAAGCTTGAAATTGCGTTTACAAACGCAAATTATCATACGCCGAGGAGTTAGCCCATCGTAGCGCATGACGTCTTGCACATACTTGCTTACATCACGTAATCCAAACCGTCGAGGCGAAGATAAGGATGATAAACCTCGCACTGGCGAATCTGTATACAATTTCGCATCAACCTATTGCCATGGTTACGAGTTTCCACGTCGTAACTATGAGTCTGCAATCCAACCACTAGCAATTCAAGTGGGTGGTAGATATTCAAAGCGTAACGAGATGTATTAGCGAATCCAAACAAGTACGTACTAGCATCGTACAACAGCCTGGAATTCAATTATATTCTCGACCTAGACCGATCAGGGAAACAAAATCTTCGATCTCATTTTTTTTTCATATATTTTACCCAGAATCTGGTGTATAAATATATAGTTTTTTTTTAACGCTAAAGTTCATTTGTGAGGATACAAATTGTCGAGAACTTTATTCTTGAACGCAATTGAAATTAATGTCCACAATTTTTCGACTTGTGAATTTCGTTGGCAATTCGAAAAAAAATCATACCATCACACTGAAAAAACGATTACAGTCCATTTCCTTAAAAACGTGTACGACGATCTCGGGAGGTATCACGCTGACAAAAATTGCTGCCGAGACATCGGTTTCACGTGCACAAACAATTTTATTACGACAACCGATCGCGATACAGCAGAATCGTCTTGAAAAAAAAAAATTAAAACAGAAATAAATAAATAAAAATCACCGTGCGATTGATCGATCTACGAACCGGTTCCACGCCTCGAGAGTAACTCAGCCACGTGCCCAGTAGATTGCTGTATCGTTATATACATATACACATATATATCTCTATACGTTATGCCGTCGAAACTTCGCGGGTGGAACCTAAATCTATTCACTCTGGTTTCCATTATTGTTTTATTGTTTTCGATTCTACATACCCACACATAGACCCATAAATATCCGGAGAAGACCCAAGACGAAGTGTATTCGCCATTCGTCTCTCATCCTCCCCCTCCCCCCCTTCCTACATGGCGTTACAAAACCAACAACTAACTTCCACACAATGTTTCAGTTCCGTGCCAAGTTGGCCACTATCTATACGGCTCTGAATCCCAAGGAAGAATAAAAGCGTGAAAGCACAAAAACGGTTGAAAAAAAAAAATACATATATCGGTGAAGTGAAATAGTCTGGATTCGACGATAAAGCGCCATATGTGGATCAACTTATCTGTCTTATCTGTCTCATCTCTTGTCGCTCTTGTCACCCTCGTGTCTCCCCGTTCTCCCTTGCCCGGGATTTTCCTTTTGAAACTTCGCACCGCCGATTTCCCATCCCCCGAGTCACGCGCGAAACTCTCCAGTCGTTGAAGTTGCTTCCCCAGCGTTTCGTGAGATTTAAGAACAAAAATTGAAAAAAAAATGGGGGAAATAAAGTTTTGGCGTAATATCCCGCGTTGGGCAGTTTCCAAAAGGCAAAGTTACCACAGGTTTTTCTCGTCACTCCGGTTTGTTGGTTCATTCGATTTATTTTTTAATTTTTAATCTCTCACTCGAGACAAACAATTTATTGGTTTGTTATATTTATTCTTCGAATTTAATCTCGGCGCAAAAGTTATATTGGTTCACTTTATTTATTTTTTTGTTTTCGAATTTTCATTCGGGGCAAAAATTTGGTCGATTAATTTTATTTATTAATTTATTTGTTTTTTTAATATTTACTCGGTGCAAACATATCGTTAGTTCGTTTATTTGTTTATTTATTGAATTTTTAATCGAAAAAAAACGATCCGGGTGGTCCGTGCGCGTCCGCTTTGGTCGACGCGCGAATTACAACTGGCGATGGGACGGCGTACGAAACTGGATTGCGCGCCGGTGCTGGCGAACCCGAGCCCGGAGGAACCGCAAACTCAAGCGTTTGGTGCAGCGAACGAAGCAACGAAGGGCACGAAGCAAAGGTGCGCAACAAGGACGCGGAAGGTTCGGTTAACTTTGGGTTGCAGTTGTCGAGGTAACCGCAACCCTTCGCGGTTGTGATACAAATGCACCGGTTGCGTGTGCTATGAGGATTTTTATTTATTTTTTTCTTTTAACATCACTATCTGTTTTTATCTGACTCTCGCGCACATACAAACGCACGCACAGACGCGCGCCGTTCGTCTAATTTCCGCTTCACGGAGAGTTTCACGGATCTTGAGTTTTATGGGGTGTGTGTTAGCACCAGACGAGTTTATCCAGGAGGTAAACGCGTTGTAAAATACGGCGAGATCTCGTGCGAGCTTTTTCGACCGGCAAAAAACATCGCCAGGTGCCCAAACTTTCTTTTTTTTTTCATACCACTTAAAATTTGTTGCCCTTCGCTTGGTCACAATTTTCGGGAGTGCCAATTTATCGTGACAGGGGTTTTTTTTCGACCTCGTATGTGCAACGCGATGGGAACAATTACGTTGGACTCGTAACAATGTTAGAGGAGGTGAAAAAAAGTATGAGAGTAGAAAATTTGGAAAAAATTGGTGTAACGTGCGTGCGGAGCGTTTTACAACGACAGGTGGAAACGGCAGATGTTTTATTTGATTTTAGCTAATGGGGGGAAGCGAGTCGCTCGTGCATGCATTTTTTTTCTGCAGCGCGAATGAATAGATCAGGCGCACGTGATGTGAATAATAATCGACGAAGAGGGGAAAAAAGACGCTGAAAGTTTCAACTTTTTATTAATTCTGGGATTATCATGGAAGGAGGTTTCTCGTGCATTGCATCGAAGTTGGAGGAAGCAGCTTGCGAGATTCGACCTGCAGCTTGTTCCCCCTTCGCTTCTCTCGAGGTCGAGCTTTGAAAAATTCAAAGTCCTCTTGAATTCATTTTCTTTGACCGATCCTCACTGAATTTCGTTCGTTCGTTTTTCGTGAAGTAAATTTTGTATCCTCATTAATTTTATACTTTGGGTAATTTCATATTTTCGTAGAAATGCATGACAAAACTTCACATGTCTGCAAAGTTTGATAATTGTAGCTCGAACCGTTTTCGAGTTCTAAATGTTGTAACTTTTCAGGATCATTACACACACACACACACATCCGGCCACTTTCCCTAAATGTTAATTCTGTACGTTATGGCCATATTTTCAACATGTTCACTCTATAAAACCCCGAAAACAATTTTTTCCACCATCACATCTATGAAGAACCAAAACCGACAAACAAAAGTCAGACGATGTCAGCAAAAAAAATTTTAACGCGAAACGTCGGTTCAAAAAAGGAGAAAAAACGTTAAGCCCGGCTAACGCGTCTTGATGGACCGCTAACGTCGACGTACGGAATGCAACTGCTGCCAAATCGTCGAGAGCTATGTTCCCTCCTATCTTCGTCGTCGTGTGAATATGTGTTTGCAATGCGGGAGGGTTGCTGTGTGTTCTATCGGTTTCTCCATAACAGGAGCGAACTCCGAAGCACGTATACGACTATATAAATATATATATATATCCATACATATGCATATATAGATACGTGTGGACGCAACGCATGCTCTCTGTGCAATGTCATATCATATCCCGGTTGTATACACGCGTTTTGGTCCACAGCTTCTAGCTGCGATCGACTTTGAAGCCATTGGGACGACGATGAAGCTTCAGACTTCATCATCGTCTTCCATCTATGTCCGATGGCCCTCCTCCCGTGCGTGTGTGCGTTCTCAATGCATAATCAACGCGGCAATAACACAGCGTGGTAATTTGATATTTTACGGGTTAATTCGGATATTCAAATTTCATTAAACAAACTCGTTGTACATATATAAATATATAAATTACATTTGCATCGCCTTTTACTCGATATTTAATTCGATGTTTTACGGGCTAATTTCGATATTCAAATTTTATCGGGGAAACATTCGTACATATATAAATATATAAATTACCTTTGCTTGGTTTTTTTTCTGCTTAGTCGAGATTTTTATGCGTGACGATTGGAGTTTTACGATTGAATCGGTTATTTATTGATCGTAAAAGCCGGGTAGGTGTCGGAATCCTAAGGAAACGGAAGATAGGTCGTAGAAAAAAGATCTGATCGAATTTTAGAAAATAAAAATAAAATATTGGAGCACTTTGTGTTTTTTTATACTGTTTTTTTTGCTACAGTAGAACCTCGATTATCGGAATGAATTGGGACTGGGGATGAACGATTTGCTTTGCAATTTTTCGCTTGGTTACATTTTTTACGCATCTTTATCGTCGTTTTACGATTGAATCGCGTATTTATCGATCGTAAAAGCCCGTAGGCGTTGAAATACGAAAGTGCACAAGATAGTTCGCGCGGAAAAAAATAAGCAATCGAATGTAGAAAAAAAAACAAAACGTGTTGGAGCAACGTACGAATAGACTTGCACCTACCAAATGTGGAAAAAACATTTCTTTCCCGCGCGAAATGCATTTATTTGGTTGAGTTAATCTCGTTTATTACTTCCTATATCGGCAAGTTTTGGCAAGGCTGTGTTCAAAAACGATGTTTACAAGCTGAATTGCGAGAATCTTACTCGTTTTCTTCTTAATGGAATAATTTACTTATCCTCCGAGCTACAGATGTTGCACGGCGGGCTAATATCAAAAACGTCGAGACGTGAAAAATGTGAACGAGCAAATTGAACAATTTCGAATTCACATTTCTCCCTAGACCGCAACGATGCACAAATTTCGACGGGTTAGCGACAGCCAGGGTGCGGGCAGATTCATGAGCTCGAAGGCGGGGATAACGCTCGGATATTGCAATACCGTAACGAGAAACAATGCGCATATTTCGCGCCAACGTGCGGATAATCGCGAAGCGTTCGGTTGAACCGAGATGCGGTTCGTATAATTGAGAGTTCGGCTGAGTGAGAGTCGTATAATCGGGATTTCGTTGTGTGTATCACGACCGAATATTCTGAGTACTTGGATTCCATCGGAGAAGTGTTTCGAAAGTAAAAATGTTGTCATGAAAAATTCCTGGCGTTCAGAACTTTTCTGGAATTCGAAATAATATTTCGTGCTACGGAAACTGGCTCGTCGTGCGAATTACACGGTCAGAGCTTCAGTAGAATTGCATGGAGTGGGGTAAAGGAATAAATAATTTCATCCTTTATTTTTAATAACCATCTTCTACCCTTCAGGTCCTCTTTCTGGAATTAAATCCGAAAGTTATACAATATCATAGAATTCCTGATGAGAAAAAAAATCTGTATCTTCTTATTCTGAATCTGTTTCCGATTCCCAATTATATTTTCATTCCCATACACAGATCGATATATTCTAGTGATGAATGATTCCGTTGCAGAATAATTTTCAAACAAATTATCCCGTCGCAGACAACTCAAGTTTTATTTTTTTCTGACACAAAGGCCCTTTTCTTCGGTGTCCTATTTCTCTATCGACTATCCCGGAATTTTATGCACCGACGCCATTTTTTTTTCGCTACCAGATGGTGGGAGATAAATGAAATAGATGTAGAATGACACGTGGTATCGATATGCGACCCGCTGCATGAACGAGAGCCGCATGCACGTGGACGTGAACGCGATGCCATTTCCGTTGGCCGCGGGAAGCTTCGTGGAAGCACACTCCGAGAGCTTTGCCATTGCTTCGGCTCAATTTTTTTTTCCTTTTTTCGATCGCTCTCCGCGCAGACTCCTTTTTTGCTCGCTCGCTGTCGTTTCTACGTCACGGTTTTCATTTATCTTGCTTGCTCGCTTCTTTTTCCGGCGCATCACGGATATTTTTATAAATTCCGAAAGGCATTCTCCGATACAAAACGCTGTAATATTTATACAACCTCGCCCATCCGCCGGATGTGTATTTTATCCCAAAGCCCCCAGATTCCGATACATTATTTTTTTTTGATATCCTTCTCTGGCACCGAATATTTGATATTAATCGTACCAATAGCTACTTCAAAATATTACAAATAATGATGATAATAGAATACATAATTCTATATAATATTATATATCTTACATAAATTTATTACTATTTTATTATTTGATTTTATTTTATTTATTATAATTTCTTTGAATTATTATAAAGGCTGCAGCTATCGAATTACTCCAATTTCCAAATCCATCCCGCTCTAATTTGTCACGTAAATGAATAACACGCGACAATTGCAGTCCCGAAATAATTTCAATTTAACAAACGGCGAAATTTCCCGATGCCCGCTGAGTTTCCGTAATTCTCGTTGTTCCGCAGAATGAATCAATCCCCGCCGGTTACATTATCAACGGATTTTCCGCGTCCGAAATATTTCCCATCGAGCTTCCCGATGAGAGCAAAAACAAGTGCATTCGCGTGTATTTCGCGTGGAAACGCTTATTCGCAGTCGTGAAACACACAAGCCCCGCGGATACGAAGCGACGTTGTGCGTTACTCGTTAATGCTCGAGTGAAATATACAGCTACGTGGAAAAAATGGACAAATCGTAAATACTAGACGTGTCGGGTGGTGGCGGAAGGTCTGTTAAAGCATGGCCATTATTCGTCCGAAAGCCGAAACCGATGTTTACGAATACGCGATGGGCGGAAATCGAATTCTCCACATTTTCTCAGTGCGTAATCGTAAATTGTCGCGTTGGGTCAGCGCCAACCAGTGATGGAACTCGAGAAAACGCGGAAAGACCAAAACCTACTCGGTTTTTTTTTTTTGCACTTCGCTTTTTTCCGTAGGATTTTTCATTTCTTGAATTTATTCGTTTTTTTCGGGTACGGAAAACGGTGATTGCCTTCAAATATTCGCGACGATAGGAAAATAGAATTTAGGAATACGAATACGTTCGAATGTTGCACAATCGTGACGATATTAAATCAATGAATTGGTTTTATATCGTCACGATTATTTTACGAACACGCGGTGTGGTTGCTCGTGGAGATGGTCATCCGGGAGAATAATAATTTTGAGCGAACATCGCGAAGCAGGTGGATTAGGGGAAAGGGTTGGAATACAGTGGGGAAATGATTGCCGTTGTAGATGCAGAAGCAGCCATATAACAGTCCCGGCTATTAGTCCGTACCGGCGGTTAACGTCCGGATATAATGAATATTTTCTGCCGTATAATTCGACTGCGATATGTATTATATCTACATACATGCGCGGCAGAAGCACCACTCGAACGTACTCCCCGTCACGGACTCGATGCTCCCGCAATGCCGCACATGAGCGAGCAGCCTTACGAATCCGGCAATGAAAAAAAGGGGAATTAATATAATCGATTCGAAAACCACGATGTAAAACGATCGTTCGACGTCGCACGTGTTCGGTTGAATGGTTTACACCGTAACTACGGGAATTACGACGTAACATTGTTCATCGTTGAAGTAATTTTTTCGTTGTCGTCAATAAATTTGCAATTGTCGCAAAGACGATGGTAAATCTTGAAATAGAATTGTAGGACGAAAAAAAAAGAAGGATTTTGTTAAATTTCCGTTGCAAAGAATGATGTTCAACCGAGCGAGTCGGAGGATCACGAAATAAACGAATATCCTTCTTTTATGCGTCGGACGAAATGTAATTTCGCGTGTCCACCGGCGAATGAAACGAGAGTTGGAATTAATGGCGGAAAATTAAACAAAGAAGGACAATGAAAAAAAATAAAAGTCGATGAATAGGAACAATCCGGAACGGAATATGAGTACGTCACAGGGAATGAAAATTACGAGTGCCCGGGGCGAATTGGTTTTTTTTTCTTCAATTTTTTACTTTTTGCTCTTTCCATCGAGGAGCGTTGCACTTGGCAAAGCGACTCGAACTTTCTGCTTTCGTGAAACCAGAAAGATACCATTTGTGACAACACTCGTATAGCCGCGGGAGAATGTGGAAGAATAAATGAAGAAAAAAAATTAACCCGTCATGCACGATTGTCCGAGATATTTCTCGAAATATCGCAACCGAAACAATGCCTTGCGAAGAAGAAGTCGCAGTTTTTACCGAGTGACAGCACGTGCTATGATATCCGTAGACAGTGTGGCGTTTTAATGGAAAAGTATTGGAAATTATATTCGGGAACAATAATATATTATTTTCATTCGCCTGGATTATAATTTATAAATATATATTATAGACGATCGGCCTGGGTCTTTTTCACGTGTTAATTAAATACAAAACTTATATAATTATATAACTAATATCCTGAATTTTTTTTTAAGATGTTCAAGGACAGGCGATCCAAAACGTCATCTTAATTTCGTAGAACTGATCATATAAATAAGTGTGTATGCAAGAAAAATCGTAAACGATTCACAGCCAAATCCATTCCCACCCAAAGAGTTCATCGAGAAAGTCCAACCTTCGACCGTGCACGGCGCCACACTCCCGACGCCGCGCACTGCAACCGTCCTACCCGTGGCGGTATCTCCTTCCGTGGCCATCAGCCGGGGCTTCCAACCTTCCTCATAAACCCACGAACGTCGTAATGCACAAAGACGGACCACACTTCGGTCCTCGCGCACGAATGTTTATCAATTAACCGGGGTCTCCACGGTTCGGGTAATTAATAATAACCCGGTGTACGGTTTCGAACCTCGGTTACCACCGCAAACCATTCCTCGATGTTTCCACCGACCATTCCTTCGTCTCCCACGTGTGTATTTATCTCTCGCGCTAACGTTTCCGAGTACTCTGCGCTATTCTCGCGTCTGGGTGAGCTATAGTTACGGCTTCTAGCCACTCGCCTCGCCATGCAAATTCACACACAAACACGTATTCACGGCTAGAACCTCTTCCCGCATATGTGGGAGGCGCGCTCGGGGCTATTTACACGAATATAAACCTTGGTAAGAGGCCACAACGATGGGCCCCCATGCGGTAAGGGCGATATTTTTCTTACGCCCGTGCCGTCTCGTATCTCTCCCCACTCAGGTAGAACATACTGTATCTCAACTATACCTACTATAAATAAATCGGATAGCCATCTCTGGACCATCGCCGTCTGACTATTCACCGTCCTTTTTCACTGCGGCGCTATAACCGCGCTTCGCGGAATTCCCAGGGCGTCCCACACACGCACACGAACCTATGTACCACTTTTCAACGATGTTTACTACCTTTCTTGATCAAATTTATCACGAATCCAACGAAAACAATTTACGAACTATTTTCCGTGGCCTTTAACTACGATAATTTTGTTTTCACCCCCGCGAAGGTGTTCCCGACGTACGAATGGGACGAGTCGTTCACTCAAGATTCTCAGAGTTGGGTGGAGAACTTTTATTCAATTTGAAAGTACGCTTTCGGAAACTATTTATTTTTACCAACTTATTGTTGGGCATTAGCGAGAGACTTATTCTATTGTCATTTGTCACTGCGACTCTTTCTCTTTCTCTTTATCGAATTTACGTAATTTTGACGTGATGCGAAATTCCCGAGCTCGACTAAGAGTAAATCGTTCAAAGTTTGCTCGTGAACGTAGACGGCGGGGGGCAACGGACGAGAACTCTCTCGGGCCTATCTCAGCTGATAAAATATCTTTCCCGGACGAGCTAAGGCGATATGCCAGTTTTGCACACGAAGAGCGTAAGTAGACGTCGTTTCTGTTCCATCGTGCCGAGTTTCCGAGTCAATTTCTTCGCAAGCACGGCTCTCGGCCGCAAAGACGTTGCTCTTCCGTTCCCTTCGTGCTCCCACCGCTGTACTTATCAACTATCACCGAGGTCTTTGCGCTTTTTCTTCTCGCGTTTCACGGGCGACGATGGCTCGTCTCGTTCTAGGGAGACGATTTATTGTTATAACGCTGAGAAACATCACCATCTTCTTCACTGTCGCGCATGTCCGCTTTTGCAACGTCCTGCACGTTTGCGTTAGAATCAGAAGCTTACCCGGGAGTTTGTTCCCCGACCTTCTTAGCTCACTCGAAGCTTCTTGTAATTTTTTTTTCCCGAGTGATAACACATGCTATGATATCCAGAGGCTCTGTCGTGTCTGGATGGTAAATTAGAGAAATAACTTAAATTATTATTAATTGTAATTTAGAGAAATAATAATAATATTAGAATCATTTTTCATGTAAATTTTAATTCTGAATATAATCAATTAATTATATTGAATATATTATTATTATTTCTCGGGATCGCAATCTATAATGTTTCTTCATCAAGAGGCTACAGTACATTAGAATTTAGATTAATAATAATAATTATTATAATATTAGTTTTGATCTACATTCTAATTCTGAATTAAATCAATAAAAATATCGAATTAATTTTATTCTAAATGTAATTTCGGAAAAAAAAATATCACCCAGAGAAATATTCGTAGTAGATCGACGATCGATTATATCACAGAAAAGAATGATTGCTCGTTGAATAATCGTTTGGCAACGAATTTTTAAGGTCGATCGACCGATCCTTTTTTTTCGTTGTTGTTTCCACAATACAACGTCGCACAACGGTATTATCACGTCGATGTTGTAAACCTTGTTGTGAGACAAGCTGCCGGAAACACGTCGAAGCACATTCGCTTTTCAAGCCGAGAGCGATCGACACGCCCTCTACGGCCGTATCGTAATATAGGGAGTGACGTGATGCAAGAATGTCGGTGATCGGTGAATATTATGCCCGGAGTACCCCGTACAGAGGCGCACTGACGGCAAGCCAACCGAATACCAAGAGTACACCGTCATAATCCGATAATGACGAGGCTGTGAGTCGGGTTTGCGCGGGTCAGACGGCCCGATCGGTGGATGTGGACCAATTGCTTAATTTTTTTCTACCATTGTCGTCATGGTCAGATCGATCATCAATCTGATCTTGCATTATTACTGATAACGCAACGAATTTATATTCACGGGTGTTGAAAAGAGAATAATAATCGTAAAGAAAAGAACAATTCAGCCAGAGAAATAATTTTTAAATAAAATAATAATGGTAATAATTTATTCATCAATTAATAATCGATGAATAATTTTCGAGACAACCAAAAAATCTTCTGTAGCGCGAATTCGATTTTACGCTAGCTTGGTTAGATAACACAACGAATTACTCTAATTTCACTCTAATCCGGGGTTTCAGGCCGACTGTATCTCAGGCTTTACACGACGACCGTAATTCTATCTCGGTCATTCGTGCGGTATGTTTATGGACCTCGGTTTATAGATCATAGTTTGCGAGATTGCGGTAGATCAATTGCTATTATCAACGAATGCATCGGAGAGTAAGGGCGGATCTTAAGGAAAACGACCTCGACTGTCGTCGCCGCAGCCCCCTTCGCCTTCCTCCCTCCCTCGATCTCCGCGCTGGTCTTATGCATAAGACATGTATTATGCATAACTAGCGATGTGCAATGAGAATTGTGCAACGCACAACGAACAACTTACGAAACAATGGCGACGACAAGCCGACGACGACATTACTCCCGCGAGCGTAACGCAGAAGCAGCGAAGTAATGTCGCGAACGGGGGGGCTTCGCCCTGCGACAGGAAGCGAAGCATCGAGCGCATCAGGGCTTCCGGGCGGGACGGTCGTGCCGGCTTCCGGTCTGCTTGACACCCGCGCTAACGTTCACTTGCTGTATCAGTTCTACCTACGCAATTTGGCGCAACCGGAAAAAAATAAGCTCAGTATCCGTTGGCGAATATTCGCGGAACGTGTGAAAATGCTCATTGAGTACTTAGAGGTTCCATGAACATTTATCTGGGTTAAATGAGGTTGGGAATATATTTTACATGAGTGAAATATTTTTTTACAAAAAGAAAGTGCTCGAATTGTATTTTTTTTTTTTGCGACTCGGTGTGTAAAGCATATTTTTTTCAACTTATCATAATTTTTATTCATATTTTATTAATTTTAATTATTTTATTCGTTCTGTTTGATTCAATCACCGGATTAATATATCTATAAGCCGGAAAAAGATTCGCCGATGCGATTACGATCGATATAGACGACACGCAGGAGCGCACAGAATTCTAACCACACCGCGGCGACGAAATAAAGTGCATTCCACGGGAACGTCGTTATAATCCCTTCCGTCAAATTGCACCGGCGAAGACGGTAATCACGTATGGAAATAATCGAACGAAAAACCGTCGCGGCACGCCGAGCATTTGCACATTTGCCTAGACTCGATCGGAAATTCCACGGTATTGGAAGGAAAATTTATCGGATACACGTTCCAGATCGATGAAACATGAACAATTACGATTTTTATTATGAATATAATAATGATATCAATTATTATAATATTTATAATAATGATAACAATGATGGAAATATTTTATTAAACTGATAACACGAGCTACTTTCATTCACAGTTAATTGTATGCGAATTTTGGTTCGTCGGGTTCGAGCAAAATTTGCGAGGAAAACAAATACGAATGATATCAGCATTCGAATCCATGGAATGGGTAAAACAATTCATCAATATCCTCGAAGCTTTTGTTCGTCGAAGGATTGGCAAAGCAATATTTATCATGTCCGATTCGTTGTATGTTTGTCGGAGTACTACCGTAACATTAGTACGGCTACATATTAAATCCGCACAACGATGACGACCGAGTTGAATTCGCGTGACTGAATCCACTACGTTCCCGGTTGAATATCGCGTGTTCACGAGCCACCGACCTCCCACGATAATGACAATTGCGTTCTGCAAATTCGTCGATCAACTTTTTTTTTGTTTTTGTTACATTTGTACGGAAAGTAATTTATATTCGGCGAGGACGGAGTTGAATTTGTAATGAATCGTGGATTTTTTTACGTCGGTTTTATTTGCACGTGCAATGTTGGCCTTTTTTTTTTAAATATACTTCAACGAAAGCTTTGCAACTTTATTTACGAACGTCGGCCAATTTTTCGTTGTTGTATGTAGCAGAGAATGTTTTCTGGAAAGATAATTAATCGGATTCGATGTTTTCGAGGAGAGAAGTTTTTTTTCCGTCGTTTAGTCGGGATATGTTTTTCGTTTGCTTCGTCATCGCCATGGAGTCAACCGGAAGCCCTTACGAAGGGTATCGCCAGTGCGAGTCTGCTGTACAGTATCATGTAGGGTACATCGAGAAGGGATAACTTTTTTTTGTTGTTTGTCTTTGAAAAATTGTTCTCTCAGTCGACTGAGAAAATAATTAATCAATTGATTCGAAAATTAATCGCCGATGGCAAAGATAAAAATGTTGATTCAAAATATTTTCAATTTAGAGAGAAATACTCAAAATTATGATAAAAATGTTTTCGTTCGAGGGTTTCTTTAGACCCAGATGTTTTAGGGCGGAGTTGTTTAATTGGGGGCTTTTCATTCTTTTCAAGGAGTCGTTTTTGACGAAGTTTTTTTAGACATGGATCCTTTTTTTTACCTGGCAAAAACCATCGACCGTCCAGAAGAATCGTCGTGGGGCGGTTATCTCTCACGGAATCACCCCAGGTGATTCCGCGAGGGTTATAACTGGCTGTACGATGTTCCGTAACCCTGCCAACAAAGCCAATAACAAAGACCGTCGTGTGCGGCTTCGTCATCGACAATGCGGCTTCCTCGAGGCGCCTAGCCTCAGGCCCTCGACGCAAGGTTTTCGAAACAACACCAACTGCATAATGTATCACGCGGCAGACACACAGAGCGAAGCTCGGTTGTAACCCTGTTTCGATAATGCACGTAGACGAAACGTCCTTTCTAAATTTTCGATGATTGTAATTACCAAGACTCTCGTGGCTCGTTACATCGACGTCATTACCGATTTATAACCGTGGCCCGTGGGACCAAGAACCGAAATTAATGATGAATAGCACGATCGATCGTGGCTATAAATTTCTCGCGCGAATTATACATGTTTCCTCGTTTGATCGGATTATCGGGGAATCATCGGTCAAGATTGAGTCATAAAGAAATTGCTTTTATATTCAGACGTCACCGAATTTCACACAATTTTGGCTCAAACATATACACTGGTTGAAACAGAATTGATTCAAAAGGAAAATAAATTGCCACAACGAATTGACGAGGATTAATTAATTAAAAAGAAAATAATCAATTCCTTTTTAATTAATTATTTGTTGACAAACTTGAAAAAAATTGGAAAAAGAGGTTGTTCGTCGCCACCGCTAAAAATTATAAGGAATTAATAAAGCCAAAGCAAGGAAAGAACATTAGATATTGCAATTATTTTTCACTAGTAAATGTGTAAAGCAGAAGATTTTTTCAAAATGCTGTCTTGCCTATATTTACAGACCACAAAAATCATTGACCGTACACTCATCTTTTACCCAAAATGCACGTCATTCGGCTGCGGGGTAAATCCATTTTCCAGACTTCGGTCTGCCAGCTCGACGAAGGTACAAATGCACACGGATAACCGATGCAGAGAAACGCACGTACGCTCGTCACTCTCGTAGATCGCTCGGTTGCTAAGATATACATATATACACATATAGATATATATATATAACAAATGCGTACACACGAACGGTAGTAAGTAGTTGCCGGGGGCTAGGCCGTTTCTCGACCTTGCCAAGCGGGATTCCACATCTCGTTCCGACGCTAAAAGCCCCCTTCCGCCCCCCTCTGAATCGATTCCCCGTCCAGCCTTCTCTCATAATTTTTCCACCCGTTTTCAACCGCATTTTCATTCGTCCCAGACAATCATCACGACTCTCCTTTGCCATTTACTCGCTTTATCATACAACAATTAAAAAGAAATAACAACAAAAAAAATCACCCTTCCCTCTGGCTTCATTTGTCCGCGGCGAATCCTTTGAATTTTTTGTTTCAAAGTTTTCCATCTCGCTCGACGTTACCTTTGACTCAGTTCTCAGCGCAGCATCCGCACAAGGGAGCGTTTTAAACAACTTTTCATCTCTAACTTTTTTATTTCGTTCTTAATTTTTTTTTCCTTGCTCGTTTTATGAAAAGTCTGTCTGTGTGATCAGCAATGGGGACGCGAAACGTCTCTTGACGTAAATAAGATTTAGATTGAATAACATTTAGACCACACAAAAATTAAGAAATAAATAAATATCAATGATATTGAATTGAACAAGAACGATGTTCAAATAGAAGAGTATAACATATTTTTATCATGATTATTATTTACTCTGATACATTTGGATAATTTAATCGTATAATATGGTGGAAAGGCGTCACTGATTCAACTCGCGCAATGGTATTTTTATAAAGCACAAGACAAATGATTCGCATCACTCAATTTGTGCACGGAACCGCGATGCTGTCGCGCGTACACGAGTAGAAAGTACGGATTTCGCGGTACGTCGTAACAATAATTTTGGGACGTCGAGTGTGCCACGATGGAATATTTTCTTTCGTACAGTCCATATGTACACGTGACAATGGTGCACGGTATCATTGTTACAAATATTGTACGCGATACGTATAAATATGTACGGTGCGCAAAACGGGTAAGAGAGACAAGATTTATGAGTATCTCCGACGTAGAAATACTCCGCTCGTCGTCGAGCGGATTGTTCTTGGAGAAAGAAAGAAAGAAAAAGGAGTACAAATCGAGTACGTGCACGGCATAAAGTACGACAGACCATCTGCTCGCATCAGATACCACGTTTGTCTGCGCTCAGCGAATACCCGTCGGCAAGAGTAATTATTGTAGTCCGTGGCGTTATTTTTCTTGGATTAACTTCGATCAATATTAAGGGCCGATTTTAGTGCAAAATTAGCAAAAATGAATTTACGTTGATAATTCTTATTTTTGTACATTGTAATTATTATTATTATGATTATTGTTATAAGTAGATGTTACGGAAGCCAGAGAAATAATTCCACGATTTTTTCGTGTCCCAGAAATTTCGAAGCCCCGCGATTAACACGAACTGCTTCCAATGGCGAACAAATACGTCGTTTCTCCGACTCTCATCTCACGAACTTCAAACTCCCACTCATTCAAACCCTCCGACTTCCGGTTAACCGACGAAACTTTAATCAACGAAAAGTTTCGTACATCGCTCCGCGTTCTCGTCACGCAAACTCCCCCCGGCAAACCTTCTCCATCTCATTGCATCTTCGTGTGTGCGCAAATGTGTTTCGTACCGGTGTTGAAAACGACGTCGAGAAACAGCTGAATCCTCCTTCGAGATCTTCAACGAGAGAGACTCGAGAAGATCGAAGCGTCTCGAACGCAGCGGGTGACCGCACGTGGAAACGTCTGTACGGTCTGTGTCCGACTCCGTGGACCGTTGCCACAGTTGGACGGTACAAGCGGTTGCGTATCTAACGAGCTTCGACGTGGCCGAGTGTGTCTCGAGAGACATAGCTTGACACGTTGGCATCGACGTTTCTCCGTGCTCGCGGTTTTACGGAGCCGCGCATAGTTCCCCGCGTGACTCTCGGACGTTCGAGCAAGGTTTTGCGAGGGTTCTCGAGACCACGTTGCTCGCAAATCGTCTCGAATACTTTGCAGAAACATTTTGCAATGACTGTGATTCCACGACGATTATTGATAAAAGCGCCGGGCTAATTATTTTTGTTCGATTGCGACTAATAGGATTGAGAAATATGGATTTCAAATCGAAATAATGTTCACGATGATAATATTAATAATAATAATAGTGATGATAATAAATATAATTCGATGTATATTAAAAATATATTACAATTTATAATAATATTAATAATAATAATAATTATTATTATTATTATATAATATGAAATTAATATTTTGCATTTTTTTTTTCATTTCAAATAATCTTTAGCCCATCGGGAAACGAATTATAATTACAATTCTTCATTATTGCTATTTTTCTGTTTTTAAATATTGAATCGAGGAAAAGACCTATAGATTCATTCGATCGATTAATATTTGTCCGACGTGCATTTGTTCCTCCCTCGATTACAGTTCTTTCGTCACGAACACGAGTGACTTGGACCCGCAAATCAATTGCTAATAAAAACAATTGATATGTCTAGGCAGCTCTCTTTGCCGTTATGATGTAGATTTCTCATAATATTTCTCACGATGCCTTTCACATCCCCCGTTGACTCGGTATTACGGAACATTGAAGTCATACGCGGCTACAGTCGATGCTGTTCGAACGACGGCTACCTTCGAAGACGTTTATACCAACACGAGACAATTATTACACACATTTCCGTGGACACTTTCCACACAACGACGAACGACAACATCTGGCCTCTCGTACGTCAGAGATTTTTACGGTGGTGCTATAAAGCACGCGTCATAGGAGAAAAAAGTGATCATAATATCCTTTTTTTATTTATTTGAATATGCTATTTAAAAACATGTTAGGATAAATAGCCGAAAATAGAGCATTCCACTGTAATGTTCCCTGGAAATATATTTGAAATATTTTTATTAGTAAATTGTCGTAGATTATAATTGATATTAAATATTGAAATCAATTGTCAAAAAATTAGTCATTTAAATTATTTATTATTATTGCAAGAATGTGACAATTTTGATTTTTGCATGATAATTAATCATACTAATTTGTATGAAAAAATATTTTAAATTAATTTTCATTAAATTAATGCCCATCCCTGACTCGGAATTAATTATCAAAAATATGGTGCAGAATTCTCTGCGTGCGAGTTGAAAGCGTACTTAACCGGCTTTTGTTTTTCCTTTTTTCTCCCAGCCACCCTATATTTCAATCGTCCCGGATTGTGATAGTAACTCGCTCAATATTGAATAAAACTCGATCAAGAGCGGCAGATACGATTAAAAAAATCCTCATTTCGTATATACGTACGAACGAAAGTTGATCTCGAGATCTAAAAGGGAAATCGAACTCGCACTCGCATGTTGACCATCGCTATCTCGTACATACCCATAAGCCCATACCCGCCGCGCTCACCGCACTCGTCGACACTTTCGAGATTAGATCTCTCGACGCACAATCCGAGATTAAAAAAATAACAATAAAATGAAATGAAGAAATGAATAAAAAATTATACAATTGATTTTTCCCACTCGTGATAAATCTATCCCAAAGATATATTATCTCTTAGATATGTTGTTGTTGTTGTCGATTTTTTTTCTTTTGTTCGGCCGGGTATTTTCTTTTCTCGATTTTATCAATCGATAGAATGAGGCCAACGCGGCAGCCCGAAGGCCTGGTGGTGGCTTTACAATTGGTTCATTAATTTATTCGATCCGTATATCGCTGACTTTGTGGGCGATATAAAGCCCCGTCCAGGAGGGCGGGCGGGGGGGGGGGGGGACAATCCGGGAGAAAGACGAAGGATTTTGTTTTCGTGTTGTCGACCTCGAGTAGAACCCGGGAGGCTATCGCGAGGCGAAGAATTTAAGATAGGTCAGGCGCGCGAGTCGACCGAAGGTCTCTGCTACCGCCGCGCTCGCGCTCGCTGGCTTGTACGCTCGTTCGCGTGCCAACCGGCAATGTGCTTACTTTTTCTTTGGAGATTCTGTGGAATTTTTATTTTTATCTTCATGTCTTAGTTTATTTTTTATACTCTTTCATTCATCAATCTACGGGTATTTTAAAAATATATATTTATGGAGGCGACAAGGAATTCCGCTGTGGTTAGAAAAACACATGATAATAATTATTATCATCATTATTATATTAAAAATCGATCTTTGTACTATTTAGGTCCTACCATCGAACCTTACTGTATCTTTGGAGATTCCCGCGAATTTTTATTTATATACTAATTTTTTTTTTCTATCATTTTTTAAATAATATTTTTTATTACCATAAGGGTATTCGAAAATAATTTAAAAAATTGTGCAAAACAAAGAATCTTGTCAAAAATATTTACGAGACCGAGAAGGAATTTTCTCTGTGTTTGGAATCAAAAAAGAAAAAGATAATAATACTTCTCGCGAACTTGTGCCAAGCGTGTCGCACCGTAGAACCCCGCTTCGTTGATTTATCTCTATTAAATTTACTTACGACCAACTAAATTCAACTGGCGCCATGTAAATTATTATTATTATTTTTTTTTTGTTTATTTCGGTGTCGAGTTGTTTTTTACCGCGATGTACTTTCTCGCGACATCGTCGGCAGCCCCCACAATGCGTTGTCTCGTAATTCCCCGTGGCTCATCCGTTGCTCAGCTTCTTTTTCTTCTTGGCAACGTGCCCGCGGACTTGACATCCTCCTGTCCGACGCTGGGATAGCCCGGGTGACCGCGGTTTAACATCGTGGAAAAGGGAACCGTGCTAACGAGAAACTCGATAGACTTCTCTCCTCCTCTCGAACAAACCCCATGAAATTTTTAATCGCTATAAAGTCCAGCAATGTCGGTCGGTTGACAGCAAAACAAGATATTTCTGGTGTTAAAAAAAAATCGATTTATGGAATTCATGGAATATCTTGCCTTAACCTTGGCCCCTAAAATAACCAAAATAATTCTAAATTCATTTTTCTATTAATATTGCTTATACAACCTCCTTTTCCTCCCCAACATGGAGAACCAGTGTAGCGAATAAAATGCAATATCTAGACGACGACAATAACAACCGGAAGTCATTCAACCGGATTCATCGACTTATCGTAAAGCTCGGAGTGCAAGGCTGCGACTAAAGCATGCAATCAATGATCGTACGCGGAATAATCGTTGGTACGTAAAATCGTGCTTACGGTACACGATTTTACGAACTTATAATATATTGAGAAACTCGCACACACGCGCACGGTGACGGCATGTGAGTCGGGCGACTCGACGCCGCGTGGCTATTTATATAAAACCAGATCCAGTACAATAGCGACTTTCTACTCCTACACGGTCCCCGGAGGCCCCGGACGGTCCCCGACCGAGTCCGCGGACCGAGCGAATGAGCCACGAACTAACGAGCACGCCGCGGATCCGGGGAGCCCTTCGTATACGAGATGCAGCTGTTGCACGTTGACTCGTATAGGTGCCGGGTACCGACCGCAATGTGTGTACTCCACGGTTGCGAGACACCTACACGTACATTCGAAGCAATCCGTTCGTTGATGTATATCTGTGGTTTGGAGGCAAAACCGAATGAGTCCTTTTTTTGAACGAGATTGAATCAAATTCTTTTAATTTGAATTGTAAACATTGTTGTACGAGGTTAACCGAATCGAATAAGTCCATTTTGTCGGAAGAACCGAATAAGTACCTACGCCTTTTTTTCGTTGAAAAAAACCACAAGACTCGTATTATATTTTTTGCTAGTTTTCGTGAAACTATTCGATCGATAAAATAATGTTCCGTTATTTGACAATATTGATCGATTATTGATTGTCTCGTATTGGTAAGCAAAACCAGATAACTTCGTGATTTAAATTTTACCGAAGGCTACCACAAATGGTACCAAAAACTCAATGTAACCTGATAATTATTACTTTCAAAATTAACTTCTTCACTTGCATAGAACGTCAACAACATTTGATCATTATGTCTATAACACTCTTTTTATGGACTCATTTGATTTTGTCTCCAAACCACAGATATATTCTCGGTCTTATAATATACAACTGGAGGATTCACAATATACTACTATTACGAGTAATTTTTCTCCCTGGTTTCGCTATTACCTCAATCTATTAGAGATTACGCAATGATATGTACATATGTATATATTCACGCGAGGATGCGAGTATCGAGGACAGCGGAGACGGAGGTAAATACGGTTCGGTCCCGGTACTGCAGTGGGTAACGGTTGCACGAGCGCGCTCTCAGTGGTTATGGCTGTCGAGAATCCAGTGGTCACTGTCGCGACAGTCAGACACCGGCTTACCTACTCGGATTCAGTTTAGCACGACTCTCGAGCCTCTCCAGTACGGAATATCAAAAGAGTTTTGCCAATCACAATCGTAAAATATTATTTATACGAATGATATAGAATTTACATTGACAGTTATTCCAATAATTCGATGAGAATCGACGAAGAATAAAATGACAATCTCTTCGTCTCACATCGCAATAAAAGTCCCAAAATGTTATCAATAAAAAATCTTAAATACACACACATAAACGTAGAATATATCTATCTGTCGTTGATGAAATAATAAAAGTTTCAATTCAATCGAATGATGAATATAAATAGATTGATAATTGTTGAACCTTCGAGCGATCGGTAAGCACGGGATTGAGTCGACGACCCAGTCGTTGGCTCGAACGGTGATTCGAAAAAAAAAAAATTATTATGATAATAATTTTATTTCTTGGCCAATCTTGGGATAGGTTCAGGCTGCGTTGGGTTAATCGACGAAGGATTAATATTTCATAAATATTAATGAGAATCGAGATGTGAGAACGATACGAATCTTCGGACCGCGAGGGATGAGTTTAGCTGACCTTAACCCACTGACACTTGCCGCTGCACTCTCTCGGACGATTTTTTTTCTTCAATTTTTCTTTTCTATCATCACCGGGTCCTCTCTCACCCCCCGGTCTTCCACCCACTTGGCGCTCCGGTCTCTCTCCTTCTCGCTCTTTCCCTCTTTCGCCGTTGCCCGCAATCCCGAGGCCTCGTGACCGCGCCACGAGGATTCCCGCTGGCGGAAGTGAGCTCTTCACGGTTTTACACGAACGTCATAAATCTCGTGAGCTCTCGGGCTCGGGCTCTCGCACGTCTGGGCTTACCCGGCCTCGCGAACGAGAGCCGCGGTTGCCGCTCAAAATTTCTCCGGCCTCTCGAAGGCCTCTTATCCTCATATTAAGCCTATCCATCTCGCCCCGGTGTTTGGAATAAACCGAGAAAACACGCGAAATTGCATACTCGACGATGTGTATTTGGAGTCGAGAGCAACCAGACGAACGCAATAAATTGATATTCGCCGGGGAACTAGTCAAGTTCAAGGTACACCGAACCAAACGAGATAGAACGAAGAACCCTGCTTTCCTCGTCTTTGTTTAATGCGATTCAATTTTTATTTATTTTTTCTTATTTTTATTCATTTTAATTTACTTTAATTTACTTTTCGTTTTATTGTTACGCTTCGTATTTCCAAATTATCTTGAAATCTGACTAGAGTATAATAAAATATCAATCGATCAATTATTCACCAACCTCTCTTCTATCGCCTCGACCGAATCACATGAAGGTGCATAACCCTGCCCATCATAAATTTACCACGATGACCGTGTTGTTCTTTTTTTTTTCTTTTCCCGTGACAATAGAAGCGAGTTTGGAATAAGTCGAATGCGTGACTATAATACTGGTGCGTAGTTCTGGGTCATTGAACCCTAAATACGTCTTCGGGGACGTGAGTGCCTTCGCGGACTCCTCGTGGGCTCCTCGTGGGAATGCACCTTTTGAGGAAGAGGACCGAACCGGCCGAGACAAGCCCGAGCAGAAAGGAGCCGCAAAACTTGGGGCAGAGGAGGGTCAAGGGGGAGGGCTCAGTCTCGGGGGGCAAGAAACCGCCGGACTGGTTCTCTCTTCCTTGTCTCATTCGTCTTTCTTCTTTTTTAATTATTTCATCTTCTTCGATTCTTCTTTTCTCATCTTCTCCTTCACGATCTCATTCTCATTGTTTTTTTTTAATACCGTACTACTTATCGAACGTAGCTCTTCCTCTTCCCTGTTGAATACAAATGCGAGCCGGTGTCATTGTACCGCCACGATTTTTAATTTTTTCGTCCCAAGTCGGAAAGAAAATAATTTATTACGCGATCTTCGGGCTATCGAAATAAATAATTTACGTGAAGAAACGCGGAGATTGGAATTTTATTGGTTTTCACTTCCGACTCGTGGAACTTGGAGAAACGATTGTTGTTTTTTTTTCCTTCTCGTGTGTTGAATATGTGAAATAAACTGTTAAAAATAAAATAAATAAGATATCGATGAAAATAAATAAATTGAACAGCTCTGTTAGCGTTGGTCCAGCAATGCGCGGTATATTTTCATGCTACGGCGAGAGACCATCTGTTTTTTGTTCGAATGTGTATCACTTGAAAGAATATATACAGCGAAAAGTTATTTTTGCTCAAGATATAGCAGGATTTCTTTTATTTCAAGACATTCTTGCAACGAATTTTTCCCTTTTGAAAACTAAAAAAAAATCTTGTTTCATGATATATTATAACCAGAAAAAATTATTTATTTTTTTTAACTACGACTTTGAAATTCCAATTTTGTATTATTATTATCATTATCTAATCTATATTATTTAATACATATTTATTTATCATGTCATTATATTATTATAAAATGACTCCTACAAGGCTGAATTCGAAATCGATTCATCCAGATTTCAAATTAAATTCTCGTTGAAATAATAATAATAATAATATTTATCAGTATCCATTATTATTATCATTATATGTTTCACCTTAGTTGAAAAGTCGAAAGGGCACATCAACCATAAGCTACGATGCGGCAACCTCATGAGAGGCAGGAGATTGATTTTTTACGGAGTTTTACAGCCTCTGGCTTGTGGTCGGAGTCAACGCCGCCGTTTGTACCAGGAACTAGCGGCGGGACTGAGATAAATACGATAGTGAGAGAGAGAGAGATAGAAAGAGGAGAAGATGGATAACACGAGTAAGAAGAAGAAACTGATACTGTGCCGTCTCTCGATTACTCGGACAAACCCGTTCCGGCACGATTTGTTCCGGGGACTGGTTTCCGTTTCTCGCACGCGCTCGTACCGCTCGTTAAAATGGACCAACAGCCGCGGCGTCTCGGACCCCGGACTCTCTTCACGACTCTCTCGTAACGAGAAAACCGTGTAGCCGTAGGTGGTACGTGCCCGACGCCTCAACCTCCTCCTCCTTTACCCCTCCGTTCCTCCCAACGACCTCTTCACTCGCTCCATTTCAGGAACAGCTTCAATTTCTCGCTATTCCCGTTTCTTACGCACGCATATATCTGGGTCTCCGGCACCTTTTCCCGCCCTTCTTAACGCTTTGTCGCGTGCTGCTGATCTCTCGCGACAAGAAACGTGATAGAGATGAAGTGGGAGAGAGATGCAGCGGCCTTGAGCCTCCAAAAGAGAAAGAGAAATCAAATATTCTTGACGATTGCAGCCGAGAAGAGTTTGGAGGAAAATATTGCTACGTTGGATTAATCCAAAAAATTCATTAAGCGTTGGTGCGATAAAGAGGGCGAGGCAGATTAAGATTCGATAAGCACATAACTTTATTTTCGCGTTTTATGGCGGTAAATAACATTTTTCATATTTATATTCCTTTTGGGAAGAATGGATTTTTTTGGTAAAAATGTTACGATGCCAAATAGGTTATTTTATTGAGTCAGGGTCATCGAAAAATTGCGGAAAGGCGAGGAAAAGGTCGCGTTGAACACGAGGTCAGGTCGAGAACGGGAAGCGCGTGCGTCGGGCGAAAACATTTCCAGTCAGGTCGCGCGAGTAATTTCGATGGAAAAAGCCATAAGTTTTTTTCGTCGATGGTTCACGTGGAATATCAATGAGGCAATTGTGCGATGCAACGATACAAAAAGATCCTTAGAGAATAAAATTGGGGTTTCATTACCAATTCGATTCGTTGGAATGATAAGGCCTGAGAAATTTGATAAAAAAAAAAATAAACATATATATCACGACGTGTTTTGGAAGGAAAAAACTTTAGGTGGCTCTCAGTCAAATTTGAGCCGAAAAGAACTATAACGGACAAGAACAGACTAATAAAATATCAATAAATCAATTAACCGATTTCTCCCTCTCCCGCAATCTCTTTTTCTACTTTGCTATTTCAAATTATCTTAAAATTTGCCTAGGACGTAATACAATATCAATAAATCAATTACGCTATTTCACTCTCTCTCTCTCTCTCTCTGTCGCTCTTTCACTAATTTGCGTTTAATTCTTATCCATTTCTATTCATTGTCAATCATTTCCATTTATTATCTCATTTTCACACAAAAACTCATTCATCGAAACAGATTCGCCTCAAAATCTTCCGCCTTTCCAATTCTCGCTTACAGCCAACTTTTCTCATTCACCGTTCCATCTTCGTCTCGGCTTTCCTCGCTGCGAATTATTCTCACGTTTTCACATCTCTCAACGTTTGAATAAAGAAAAGCTTTCGGGCTCGCGTTACAAATGTGGGTACGTCGTGTTGGACACACACACACACAAGCTCGGACGATACCTCGATCGTTGGTGAATAGAATCTCGAGATGGTTTCACTGGCGCACAATTCGCACGAGACAAGTTGCGGGGCCTAGTAACCGCGGCGGGGGCAGGCGAGGGGGGCAATTGCGACGCCGCGATAAAGACGGAGACAAGTCGAAGGACAATGCCTGAGGCAAGCGTTATCGCAAAACGTGTGCACGGTTAATGCATAACGGTGCGAAAGCCGCGAGCGAGTGCCAGATCGATTTGGGCCGAACCGGAAAACCCGTGACGTATTCATCCGTGAAACGATTCCATTGTTGCTAATTTAATCGTAATTTATGCAACAACGTCAAAATTAGAAAATAACAGAGCACGTATTATTCATATACAAATGAATAATTTGTACATTATTAATAATAATGATAATAATAATAATATACAGGATAAAATGTATTATATATTTATATATATTACAGAAATGCGAAAATGATATAATAATGTCTACTGAATAATTAATTTGTATATAAATTATATACTGAAACTAATGATTCTATATGAAGACAGCCTATATACAGAATATATATGTGTTAGTTCCTTATATACAGAACTATGTATTCCTTCCATGCACTGTAAATTTATCTTCCACTCCAATACTGAAGACAAAGGTTTTTTTTTATGTTCTTCATTGTCTCAATTATTTTTCCTCGCGGGGTGCTTCATCAGTATGGAGATTATAAGATTTTTATAGCCATACGTAAAAAGAAAAAAAAGACGGGGAGAGCGCATGTAAGTCGAGTACAGACAGACAGAGTGAAAGATCGAGAGGGGCGGAGGAGGGAAAGTGCGAGGTGGGAGGATAAGAAGCAGCAGAAGGGGTTTTGTTGCACCAGTGGTAGCAGTTTGCGGTGTTACAGTGGTGCAACCGGGCTGCGTTGCCTTTTCCTCTCCCACATCGCATCATGCAGCGAAAGATCGGCAATGGACCGGCGAGACCCCACGAGCGAGATAGTACCGAGCTCGGTACAAAAGTGAAAGCCCCGCCGCGTAACGATCTAAACTATATTTATATACACAAATATATATGTATATATGTTTATCGGTGAAACGGTGGGTCCGTAGAAGAAGACGGCGAACGGGAGGACGGAAGAGAAGCGATGGTGGTGAATGGAACAAACGCTTGTGAGAGAAGGAAAGAAAGTCAAAGATCGAGAGAGATATTTGATAGCGGCAGCAGCAGCGGCAGCCTAGAGCTCTGCACTGTTGAACTATCGAGACTAAACTAGTTCACGATTGTGTCGCAATCTTTTATTTCTTTACCTTCTTACCTCGTCCTCCCTCGCTAACGGCATTAGTTCGTCGAGAAAATTTGCGTTCTTATCTCGGTGGCGATTATGTAACTTTCTACGATTTTTTGTCTGCGGCTTTTTTTTTTGGAGAATTATTTTCCGGAAGACTAATTTATTGTTTGTGGTTTGGAGGCAAAAACAAGTAAGCCTTTTTTTTAAATGAGATTAACGCAGATGGTTGTAATTCCAGCCGAATAAATTGAAACCGCAGATATGTAGATGTAGAGAAATCGATGGCAATTTAATTATTGAAATATTCGGACGGTGTAGCTTGATCGATTTCGGTTACAGTGGTATATTCGATGAACAGCCGAATGTGGATGTTTGGGAGCCACGGGCTGTGCCGATTACATGTGTCAAGGCCGCAAATCCATAATACCCCATCTGCGTCTTTTTCCATCTCCTCGACGACCGTGAATCATCGATCCACGGTTTCGGAGGTCCGCGTTACTGATGTTACGTAGTTTCGCGATGCAGTATTTTCACTTGGCCTCATCAATTCGGCAATTCGACTCGAAAAAAAACCCGTGAAAAATTTAATATATATTCAATGCCATTGTTATTGTTATTTTTATTATTTTGAGGTACGTCTTATCGAACGATTGACACTCGGCAGAACCATCCCCGTTGTCGTAGATGAAATACTTTTAACACGCGCTCTCGTATTCAGTACGCAATTACGGTTACGAACACGTACATATAGCGAGGGTCGTTACTTTGAGCACGTAAACGCACCTTCAAGCATTTTCTCTTCGGCAATTATTTTATTATTACTGCGGTATTATATGCACTGCGTTAGTACCGACACTCTTGGGTACGTGAATTTCGCATAGTGTCTCGTTACTTTGCGGCATTAACTTTGGCAGATGAATTACAGTATGCATATGTGTCATCAATGATAATTATGTGTGCGTTTACACTTTGCGGTGCGATTCAAACAATTGTTACGGATATTTTATCTAAACGATAATTTTGATTACATAGCTAATTTATTTTCTATTTACATTTTTTATTCTTGAATTATTTTTTGATGGTCGTACTTTTTTCTTACGACTTTTCGCGTCTCTTTCATTGAAAAAAAAATCGACTCTGATTATTCCCAATTTTTTGAATTGAAAAAAAATTACAGTGATAGATTAAAAATTAATTTTATCTTTATTTTCTTTTCTATTTATTTGAATTAAATTCATTCAGTCGTCGTATTAAAAATTATTTCGCGACTATTAAAATTGCGGCTACTTATTTCGAATAATTGTATATACGCGTCCGCAAAGGTTTAACGAGGTAATGGTAATCGCAAAATATGAAATTAAAGATTATCGCTAAAGAGTCAGTGATAATTATCGAGTGAACTAGTTGGATGAAAATTATTTGCCGAGGATTCTCAGTAGCTCGGGCGTCTCGGAATCTCATCTATATCGTCCTTTCCCGAACTAAGACGCGGTTTGCTCGGTGAAAGTCGTTTTACTCGAGATACTCATTGATTTCCCCGACCGACTCGTCGGCCGGTTCTGCAATACAAAACTATAAACATTCGTTCGATGTTTTCTCATCAGCTACGCACGCATTATTAACCCATTAACTTTCGACTGCCTATCGAGCATTGTTCGTACTAATATCAATTCTCGATGAAATAAATTATCCTAACAAGTATTATCTTATGCTAATATCATATTCGGGCAAAAAATTGATTAAAATTATTATTATTTCGTTTTCGATTGTTTTGAAAGGATTTATTGTAAAAGTTGTGAATTAGTTGTGACAGAGTGGTTTACGCAGCTTGCACCCCCTCATAACTCGTAAAGTATGCATCGTATGGAAGAATTCCTAGCGGACCACCCTGTATAACGCATGAATAATTCGGTGCAGTAGCGTTTCAAAATTGGCCGAGGCTCTTGAGCTATCTTGTGCGAAACCCTAATAGTACCTTAAACAATCCTCTTAACCCTCCGCCCCTCTCGGTGCACAGCTTACCCTCTTAGAGACACTTGAGAGGCGTCCTGCAAATATTCGCAATACCTCTACAGGGTGGCTCGTCATTTATTCATTCATTTATGCATTAAATCATTTTTTACGTATATTTAAAATTCATTCTGCCCGCATTATTCATCGTCCGAAGTAATTGAAATTAAGGGTTGAGAGAATTACGAAAATGCGTTATTCCATCGGACGCCATCAAGGCCGATTATAATAATCCGCGAACAACTTTGCGATGAAAAACCGGTACAAAGCAGAAGCAAGGAAAATCGGTGAGAAATCAGTGCTCGAGTACGAGCTTTCGAGAGAGAGAACACCGCGCGTGGTTTGCGATAAAAGCCACGAAGAAATCCCACCGAGAAAGTATCGAATTACACTATTTTCATGTCAATTATATTTCATTATAATTTATTGTAATTATATCGCTCGGGTTTTTGCTCATCGTTCGTGAAACTCATCCCTGAATCCATTCTCTTTTTTTTTCTTACGCTGGATTTCGCTGCCGTCCCCCCGCCTTTCCCTTTCTAGCTTCGCCGTCGCGATAACTATGATCTCGTATCGTATATCTTTATTTTCTACGCTATACGGCAATTACCTAATGGCTCTCGCTTAACCGGTATTTTCGCATCAAAACGATTTTCCGAAGCCGCGACTTTTTCGTTCACGTAAGTTTCTTTTTCTAGAATTCCTTGCGCCATTTTTTTTATTATATTGCTATCACGCATGATAATTGGATGGTTGTACGAATTCCCTGCTATGACTCAATGTGCGACACTTGAGAAGCAGGTCTACTTCATCATTTACGAATTATGACTTCGTTTATTAATTCATTTTTTTTATTGTTGATTTGTGGTTGATTGAAAATTATAAATTTTGGAGCATGTAAAATACGAATTTTTATAAACATTTTATATAAATCTTATAATTTCAACTCTCATTCTTTTTTTCGAATAGACTTGATAAATACCTGCACTTTCAATAATTCTCGTAATATCTTCGTACAATTTTCCGAAAATTATAAAAATTCAATATTTTTATCAAAGTCTCACGTTAAAAAAAAATTCTGATAATGCGAGATCTTCACGGTCAAGACACCGAAAGGTCTACCGCTCACGTAGTTTTCCGGCTGATTCTACCGTGCTTGATCGGCCGTTGCTGACTTTGAAGAAACAAGAGAGGAATGAAGAAAAAAAAAGGTTCCCAAAGGAGCATAGATCACGTGCGAGGTTGATTGCGGGGTGCGCGGTGCCAATCGCGAGGGAATCGAATGCGAGACGAGGGAGAGAGATGCATCTGTACAAAAAGCTAGAGCTTCAATCTTTAAGTACCGAACCCCGAGAGAGGTAAAGAGATAGAAAGAGAGAGAGAGAGAGAGAGAGAGAGAGAGAGAGAGAGAGAGAGAGAGAGAGAGAGAGAGAGAGAGAGAGAGAGAGAGAGAGAGAGAGAGAGAGAGAGAGAGAGAGAGAGAGAGAGAGAGAGAGAGAGGGATAGAAGAGGATAGGAGTCGCATTCTGCACTTTGTGCGCTGCATCAGCAAGGATAATGTTGGAGGCTGCATACAACTGTACCGCGTTCCAACGTGCATTTACCAATCGCACACATACAAGTGAACATTCAGAAAGAAGGAGAGAAATAGAAGAAAAAAAAATCCACGCGACGATTCGGGAGAGGAATGAAGATGGAAGAAGAAAGAAAAAAACAAAGAGGAAAGAGAAGAAATGAGGAAAGTAACAAAGTGCATCTATACAGTACTGTACCTACGGTAAGTACTTATATACGATAGTAATGTATACAGGTATAGCGAGCAGGCGTGTCCTCAGACCCGCGAGGTCAACGTTGTTACCTTCATTATAGGAACGAAGAAGCCAACGCGAATGCTTCGAAGATACTCTTTCTTCTTCTTCCTCTTCTTCTGCATCTTCTTGCGTCTATATTTTTCTCACTTCATTCTCTTTCTCCCGTGAATCTACGAGGCTCTATTTTCTCACAGTTTCACCTCTCAAGTGACGGATCACGCGATTCAGCGAGACGAGAATTGTCACGCTGATTTTTTTTTCTTCCGTTTCCGAGATTTTTAAATACGAAAAAAATAGAAAAAAGGGGAAACTTTTGAGTTCGTGCTGCATTCGAATTTGCCTTCAAACCATAGATATAGTCGCTTAACAACAAATACGGTGTGTATATTGTTCGGCATTCCTCGATCGTCCGTACTCATCGAATTCCTCGGCTTCGTTCGCATCGTCCTCGTCTTCGTGACTGCAGAAACCCGATGAGGAAATACACTCGAGCCGGTCCCGACAAGACGTTTTAATTCCCCGTTAGAAGACGAACGAAGCGACGTTTCGACGTCGGACAGGTGTTCGATCGAGAAGCAATATACTCCGGTCATTTCCTCCCGCTCCTTCTGCCATCCCTCCTGGCATCAACGATGTCTCTTATTACAACCGGAAATTCACGAATGAGATTCCGAGATTTCCCGTTGGAAATATAAAACCGAACCGGATTCGTCGCGACTCAGCTTATAACGACGGCTATCAAAAGCTTCGGGGTCGTTTCTCGTTTTTCACACCCCCTCGGTATCTCGGATTTAACTTTGAAATTCAAGAACTTCGACATCTCGAAGCCTTAAGAGCCTTATTTTATTTTATTTATTTTTTTAATTTTAGAAAATGAATTTTTATTCTGGAATCTTTGATTCAACTTCGAAATTCAAGAACTTCGACATTCGCAAGACGAGCTTATTTAATTAAATTTAATATTATTGATTGAAATGTTTGTTTTTTAATTCGTTAATTCAGTTTAATTGCTTTTTATGTTTCTTTATTTCGTGTGCCTTCGAGGTCATTCCGGGATTTCGTTTTCCTCGCGCGATTTCCCTTTCGGACGGGGAAACGAGAGCGCCGTCGAAGGGGGGGGGGGGGGGTGAGGATGCGGATAAAGACGGCGGGGGGAGGAAAAAGCTAGACCGGGGGCCGCCGGTGAAACTGCTGCGGCGTCGGCTTCCCGGTGCGCCATGAACTTCACTGGCTATATCGATTACAAGGACCAGGCGTGCAGGCGTGTGGTCGTGTCGGCTGCTGGGTCGGTTGCAGCCGCCACTGCTGCCGCTGCTGCTGCTGCTGCTGTTGCTGCTGCTGCTGGTCGTGGTGCTGCAGCACCGCAGCAGAACAATAGCGACCGCCCGCGACCTCCGCGAATTTTGCGCCAACCCCCGGCGCCTTATGGTCTGCCGCCCTTGACTCTCTCGCATGCCCCCAGACGCCGCGCAACGACGATGACGGCGTCGCGGCCGTCGTCGCAACCCCCGGATTCCGGATCGTCCTGGTACCTTCGGATCTACGCAATTATTTCATTTTTTTATTAATCTACACGCGATTATTTTATTCATTTTTTCTTCTCCTTCAATTCGAAGAGATGTGAGACAGTAAACCAATAGTTAGTCAGTATATTATGAACATTGTAATTAATACTAATACTACCATATTGATTCTTTTTTATTTAAAAATTTTATTCACTTTTGTCGCTCAGAATATTTTCTCGGATGCATTTTTCGAGAGTAAACAAGTTGTAATTTTGCAATCCGTGCGTAAAAATTAAAAAATGATTAATTTCTGTTATTGGTTACAAAGAAGCTACAATTATAATTGAATTTAGAATTTTTTAATTTTTATTGACGCCTCCAGCGAAGTCGCCGGACCGTTAAGGCTTTAAATGCGACGATTAACCTGGATTTGAAAAAGTTCCCACGATAACAGTAAATTATTAATTATTTTACCTTTAAAAAAAATAGCCTTGTGACTCATCATTCGTTCAGACCAATAGCGTCTGGTTATTCTGGATCCTAAGAATTTTTAAGAAATAAATTTTTATTCGAATAATCGTTTGGGACGGAATGTCCGAGGGTTGCTTTTTACGAGAAGGTACTGAGACGCGGTGGAAATATTGTCGTAAATCCGGTCGTATTTCAAAGTTCCCGTCGTACCTCCTCCCAACCCCTTCATCCTCCCTCCTTCACCCCCTCGCCCCGGCGATCCAAGTACGACCGGACGAGAGACAGGTTCGAAATCGAGTCATACTTCAAAGGAGTTACAGGCCTGCGGATTGATGTGTTTTCTTTGTGAACCAAAGGGAAGCTTTACAAC
Organism: Sussaba pulchella; assembly: GCA_963971145.1. NCBI lineage: Eukaryota > Metazoa > Arthropoda > Insecta > Hymenoptera > Ichneumonidae > Sussaba > Sussaba pulchella. The sequence continues at coordinate 622,217 of OZ020165.1, read as the reverse complement.
CGGCCGTAACACGGATACTCGTAACCGCACGTATGAACTCGGCCGTTTCTATATTGCCGTCGTACGGTAACACGTATGCATACGGTATAACCAATGTGTATACGTGTACTTATGGGTATTGCCATTGGGTATTGAGTATCCCGTGTACCGCACGCGCGTATCGTATGGCACTCGTTTACGATTGCACAGCAAATCGCGCAGTGCGTGTATGAGCGAAATTTCCATCGCTCTTCCTCGTAAGTGCAAATTTTCCCGACGTGTCTTCCACTTTGAAAAATTGAACCACTTTGATTATTGGCAATTTCTGGGATTAGAAAAAAATTCAGAGCGATGGATTTACAATTTGTACTTATTTTATTTATTCAATTAATTTAAATGCCATCTGTTTAATTGAGGTAATCAATATAATTTTATAATATTCCATATTCAATTGTAATTGAATTATTTCATATTTACTTAATTTACTTCGAGTCATTCAAACTGAATTTATTTATCTGTCAAAATGAAAAAATATTTTATTTATTCGAATTAAATTTCTTTATTTGCCAATTAATTCGTGATAAAACTAAACTCTGGTAACAATTCCCCTACTTATTTCGTATATGCTTGTACGTGCGTGTGCGAGGCTTTAACGAGGTAATGATAATCGATTCCAATTTAATTGAAATCAAATATTTTGTTATGGTCTCACTGGTCTTACTGTAGCCATGCCCGCCGCCCCGCTTGCCCCCACCCCACCCGCTTCTCCAGGCCAGCGCCGCACGAGGCAGTAAACACGGTACGACTGTATTTACTGCTGTACAGTGTACCGGCGAACAATGAGCGAGCATACTCGGCGTAATACCCGTGCGAACTCGTTCGTTTCACCGATCCAGCTATCAGAAATGTCCGAACGGAAAAAAGAGAAAAGAAGAGACACAAAAAATACAAAAAAATTACAGAAATACATCGGCGATCCACAGTAGCGATCCACTCGTTGGCTCGTTTTTCGCGCAGATTTTTCGTTCCCGTCCAAAGTTTTCATCATCATTTGTTTCATTTTTCCATTTTTTTTTTCAGTGTTTCAGTGCCGCGAGCAGACGAATCTGAACGTGAAATTGACAAGCCGCGATTCACGGACTCAGTCAGTGGCACAGTGACGTGGGCGAGGTGGGATGGACCGCGTTGCATGGAAATACGTATGTTTGGTTGTTTTTTGTTCTTGGACCTTTCACCATTCCCATCTCTCTTTGTGTTTTGGCCTTTTACAAAGAGTTTGAGATTGCATTCGCGCCATCGAGCGTGATAGATTTGACTGCATGGTGAGTGCCATAGGTCGTTGAAAAAAAAAATCAGATGATCGTTCCGCGGAATATCTATATCTGTATATATAGATTTATATGCAGCATCGCACTGTTGCACTCTTTTATTATTCTTTCATTGTAAATTCAGATGACTGCATTTTTTTTTTTCGCTTCAACGAGACTAGGTAAAAAAATATATTTTTTCGAGATAACAATGCGTCAACAAGGACAATTTGATATGACGATTTGTTAGAGAAAAATAATTAACGACAACTAATTTTCATTTGAGCTTGGAATAAATTTAATTGACCACGAATTCATGGCAATTATTTGGTCCACGATTTACGATAAATACTACGACTAGCTACCGAAAGAGATACGAACCGGGAAAAGCAACGCGATAGCACGCTCTCGAGATAGGAATGCGTCGACGATTTGATACAATTAATTGAAAAAATTAATTAACGGGAATTAATTTCCGGACAACGTATAAATAACATGAATTTACCACGAATTAATGGAAAACAGTTGGTCCGCGATTTACGACGAATACGTGTAGATACCGAAAGAGGTATGAAAGCAGAGACAGAGCAACGTGATAGCCCGATAGAGAGTAGAATAAGTACTCGCCGATAGTTCGCCCCCGACGCGTTCACCTTTTCCCCGGGTGCCGCATAAATGCCGCACCGAGTCCTCGCCCCCCGTTTCCCGGCCCTCCCCCGCGCGTGAGTCTCTGTGAGAGGACTATACGAGGACAAGCCGAAGAGAACGTGTTCCCGTGGCACTAATGTCGCACACGGTGGACCCCGAGCGAGAGTGAGAGAATTGTGGGCAATGCGAGGCACATAACACGAGACGAAGAAGAGAAGGTCAGCAGCACCAGCACCAGCACCAGCAGCAGGAGCAGCAGCAGCAGCAACGTGTGTGGAGATAGGAATAGGGAATAAGATAAATGAGAGTAACGAGATTCCCACTGGTGCTGCTGCTTGCGAGAGTATGGAAGACGAAGAACGAGGGAGAGAAAAAAAAAATCCTCGAAGATGCTGAATAAAGAAAATCCAGAAGGTATAAAAATGAATGAAAAAAAAAATTGAAATAAAAATGGTTAGGAAGAAAAGAAAAAGAGTCCTCCGGTGGCACGGCAGAAGCATTGGTCGGTGGTGTATCTCGTGTACCTTGCGATTAATTATGCGAGAAGCTGCCGCGATTCGATCTTTCGGCCGTATATGCATATACGTGCTTGGAAGCCCTGCTGGATATAGAAGCACCGTCTCGGCTGGACTCTGAGGGCTTTATACTCGCAATTTTCCTCTGTCTCGGGTTTTTCAAATGTTACACCGGAGTTGTACTTCGAGATCGCAGTCTTTGACTCTCTCGCGCGGTGCTAACTCGAGTGGAAAAACTGTTTAGAGAGTTTGCAAAGATCGTAATACAGTTTTATATGCAGACATTTTGTGGATGATATATTGACCGGTATTTTTAATATTCATCGTTCATATACAGAGAGAATGTGTATACTCATATATATATGTATAAATTCCTACATAAATAATAATTGATTAATTAATGCATTATATAAATTAATTACATTTTTATTGATTATTATACTATCATTATCCGATTTAGTAGGAATTTATGAATATAGATATTACAATATACATTAAGTGTATATCAACGATGAATATCAAATACAGTTCTGTGTATATATGTCCAATTCCATATATCAAACTTTATATCATTATTATTACCATAATAATGATAATAATAATAATAGTCCGCTGTTGAATTATTTTTTATGCAATGCCGAAGGGCTCGAGAACAAGGAAAATTTGCGGTAGGTCGTGTGCGATGCAATATCGAGTGAAAGTTCGTCGTAATGTGTCTACTGTGCGATTAATATACCGTAAGACACGTGATAATCGTGGGATCCGCGAGGTTGAGAAGAGTCAAAGACGGCGCGCGCCATGCCCGCATATGCGTCCGGAATATATGGCGCAAAGTGGGCAGGAGGCTGCGGGCGCGCGCAAAAGCACGGGGCGCGCGTTCTCTTTGTTCGAGGCGCGAATGGAAAAGAATAAAAATGAAGGAAAAGAACGGAGTTGCGAAGCGAGCAACCGCGACGAGCGGCAAAATAGTCTCTCGTCGAGCCTCAAAGGTCTTAGCCGATATACTCAAGTGCCAACTGTCGAGGTTGCCCTCTGTTGTCTCGTTCTTTTTTTTCTTTTTCATTCTTCTTGAATTTTCCTTCGGCTTTTGTTAACCAGCGGCTTCTCATTCAACCCCGAAGAGGTGTCGGAGAGCCATCTCGGCACACTTGGAGTTGTTTTTAAAATTTTTTTTCAAGCAATAATATAATAATAATGATAATAAAAATTGATAATATATACATTATTCATCATAAATTATAATATTGTAATGTAATGTTATTACTATATATATAATTTATCGTATATTATTGTAGATAATAATTTATAGTAATGATAATTATTATTATCATTGATAATATTATATTTATTTACACATTTTCGTTTTATTCCTTTCTTCGTTTTTCCGTAGCTCGTGAGAAACTAGTTATTTGGCGAGAAACGAAATGGCGGATGGTTCTGTAATACGGAGCGAAGCAACGAATCGAGAAAATGATTGCGAGAATTCTTCCGGTTGGCTCGATTGTTGAGCGCGGGAAATCGTTGCATGATGCACACCGCGTGTTCTCATTGGTACGGAAGACTGGTAGTAATGCACTCGCCCGGGGGCAAGAGGGGGGGGGGGGGCGAGGTTTCGAGGGTACGTAGACGGAACGTGAGATTTGAAGAAACGTTTCGTAATTTTGGGCGATCGTTATGTAGATCCCGAGAGCGTCGTTCTCACACGAGCGCAACCGCAGCGCAGCGGCCTCTTATGTTAGCCTAGATACGAATTAACGAACGGGTTTGCTCTCAACGATTTTGATCTCAACTCGTGTAAAAAAAAAAAGTATTCAGATATATATAAATAATCAAATCCGGTTTTATTCGTTGAATCTTTCTTTGAAGCTTTATAATGATTAATCCACAATATTTTATTATTTCAAAAAAATATATAATTATGAATTCACAACATGAATCCGGGATTCGTCGTCAGAGATTAATTCTAAAAAATCTATTTGCCTTCTGATCATCAATTTTCAACTACGCAATAATTCCGACAACACCGAATGATTAATTGCCAATCAATTTATTCAACTTTGATAATAACGATTTAATTAATCATTCGCCGGTAGTACCATTTATTTATTTATTTCTCAAACTCGGCTTATTACATTTTTTTTCGTCCCACGTTTAATAATCATACACGAAAGAATAACTGAAGATCCGTGCCCGAAGGGTCTGCGAAATTTCGTCTGCCCCGATAACGCAAGTCTGTGAGACGTGGAGAAAAAAAATATGCTATTATGAGAAGAAAGAACGTTTGAACGAGAGAAGCCGGATAATCCTGGCGCGAGCAACTTCTCGCAAACGAAGGTTCGTGAAAGATTTTAATACCGCCGAGCACGGTTTACTCTCTGCCCGTCGGGTTTTAGCCAGGAAAAAAAAGATAAGAAAACGAAGAAGAAAAAAAAATTACAGCATCACTCTGTCCTCGTTGCACGCCACGAGCGAGTTAATCCTCTATTTAATGGAAATTAATTTCTTATCGGCATCGCAGCCAGCGAACCTTCAACATTTCGAGAATAAAAATGATTATCTCGGATTATTCTAATTAATTAGCAGTCTAGCGTTGAGTAGCCCGCGGCTGAACATCGCGTGATGAGAAATGACCGAATGGTCGAAAAAATTAAATCTCGACTCGAGACACCTCGTCAGAATTATTTTTTCAATATTTCTCACCTCATTAACACTTCCACGTCACGTAACTTTAATACGTATGAACATATATGTAAATTAGGGTTGTTATTTGGGTCATGTCCGGATTTTTATTTTGGCGGGGCTCCAATCGATTCCAGAAAAAAAACAAAAATGTTAAGGTATGTGACTTTGCCTCGTTAGCGACGACGGTTAAGATTCGACTAGAAGGTTCAAAACAGGCTCAAAATTTCTTTTCCATTTTTTGGAATTGATTTCTAAGTCGTTCAAATAAAAAATTCGAACTTTGAACCCTGCCCAAATAACAACCAACGTAATTCCATAAACATAGATTTTTTTCTAACTCTTCTGCTATATTTTCCTTCTCACAATTAGCATTCATCGTTTTCGAAGAACACATCGATACTCCATTCGAAGATGATCTTAGCAGCATCTCGGGTATTGCGTCTCTACTAGAGACGAAACAGAAAAAAAGAATATACAGTAAAAAAAAATTCGAAAAAAAAATAACGACGTTGAGAATATGCGAGAGAATAAGATTGCCGCTATCTCACTCGCACGTCGATTGATCTCGCCGAAACCTCGTTCGTTGAAAGGCCTAATCTCTTGAGTCTGCTGCAAACTCGGTTTGCCTTTTGCCAACGAAACCTCTTCTCGGTAGCCTCGAGCCCTGGAGCCCGGTCCGGGCTTTCTCACATACGCCTAAAGGTGGGACCTTCGTTGCCTCCGAATCTCGCGAGACGAACGTATAAGCCTGAAAGGTTCGGAGCCAGGAGATCAGTCTGGCCAAATCATAGACCATCGATACCGAGACTCTTTCGAAGGATCGAATTTCTGGCAATAAAAATTTTTAATCCTAAAAATACAACAAAAATCGAAACAAAACCATCATTATACCGTTTATAATTTTTCTTTCTTTATGTCGAGTCAATTTGCATGTAACATTACCAATTTAACATGGGAAACATCGATTTTGTGGAAACGTAGCAGAGAAATATTGATTTTAAGCAACTACAAGGTATAGCAACTTTTTTTTCGATTTTTTTGTTGTGTTAATTAAATTTCAAATTAATTCCTAATTTTTAATTTCATGATATGACTGTAGAATCTCTTGAAACAGTCCGATTGGGCTCAGATTTCGCTAGATCATCTCTAATATTAAATACTTCAAATCTAAGAGCTGCCAAAAAAATGTCCCTCCGTAAAACACTCTAGAATCATAGAAAATGGCGACAAAAGGGGTCAGGTGGATACCCGGGTATTGTAATAAGGGTTAATTAAGCGTCAGTGCCGACGGGGCTGTGGAATAGGGTTTATCGTGACTTTAGTCCCAAGATCTGTCATATCTGCACAGCAGATGTGTGACACCATACTTATATATAGTTAAAGATTCATGCGGGACGGATGTGGTGCTGAGTAGTCACGCGTCCGACACGGATATACGTAACTTCCGGCACAGTCAGGATATCCCTGCGCAAGGATAATATAGCCTCTCGTTTCTTTATTGCCATGTCTCGTGCTAAATATACATAAACATCTGCAGCCCGAAGCCCGAATAGCACACACGTGTGTGCACACCTTGTTTCAGTCTCGTTCGACCCCTTAATGACATCACGAACGAGTTTGCCACGTCTGAGGATACATTTTCAATCCGAAAAAAAAATTTTACGTTTTTGCTTCCACAGAATTGTGTCAAAAATTAAATTAATTCGATGAAATTTGATGAAATTGGCAGAAGTAGAATGAACGTGTCGCAGTTGTGGGCATTCGGTGTCTTCGTTGAAGTTTCGTTGGGAAATTTGGCGATTCCATTGGAAACGCGATAGCGTTTTCGGTGCTTCGGTCATCTGTGATAAACCGATTTGCAACGAGAGACTGGACGGGACGGTATCGGCTGTCGAAATTGCGAATTGATTCGGCGCTTCGATCATTCCGCCTCGTTGTATCGTGACGTCCGTCCGAAACGTGTCGGATTATTTGAGGTATTCGTACCGCGGTTGCGAGATTGCCAATGGAAATAAAATGGCTGTGATAAAAAAGGAGAGAGAAAAAATCGGTCAATCGGGATTGCAGTGAAAAAGTGAATTTAATTCAACGCTGTGGTAGTGGGAAATCCGATTAAAGCCCCGAGGGCCGAGAATCGAGAAAGAAGGAATAAAGGCCAATACAGTGTTCCATTTTTTTTCCCGCAACGGTATTTAAATAACAAACAAACGAATGGAAACACTATTTTTTAAATTTTTATAAGGATGACATTATTGTAAATCTTGGTGATGGAATTATCAATTTGCAGAGTAGACAATTGAATTTATTTTCGAATTCTATACTGAAGAACTAAGTTCAACATTTATTATTATCATTATTATCAATATCGAAATACCGTTCACAATATGAACGAGATTTTGACGAGATGCAGAAGATAAAGAAAAAATGTTAACGGTAATAGAAAATATTGTACAGCAGTGATCGGACGAGTAACAGAACCGAGAGAATCATCTCTCGTACAGATAGGAAATATCACCGGGTTAATAGAGCGTGACACGTGGCAAAAGATCCGTGAAGAAATCAACAACGGCATTGTCATTCTCCCACGATCGCCGATAGTTCGACGACATCGATAAATCATTCGATCTCGATCGTTCTCAGCTCTTATTCGCGCACGTAAAATACGGACGTCAGTGAACTTCGTCGGGATAATTTTATCAAAAATGTATCATCGCAATGACAAATAATTTGCCCCGCCTCCGAATGACTTCGTCATAGATGGTCATGATAAATATTTATTTTTGGAGCGAATAGTTGCTTGTAATTCCGGTACATCGAGTTCCGGAACTGGTTCACGTGCCAACTACCGCGGTATGACGAATGAGTCTCGTTGGGTTGAATTATTCAGAAGAAAGTTTAACAATTTGTTTGAGTGTACGAGTGACGGAACAATGGGCTGGGAAATTATCGCTCCATCACTCTCTTCCTCTTTCTCTTTCTCTTACCCCGCCCCCTTTCTCCCTCTCTTTCTCTCCCTGCCTCATCGTCCCAGCATCCACTGTACGATCACGCGCACACGCATTTGCAGTACGAAAGTTTACGATTTTCATGCTCAATTAGTCATTATCGTAGAAACGATACACACTCGAAGGTCGGGGCTGATTAAACCAAACTATTTTAAATTGTCGTAAAATTTGTTGGTTTTATCGACAGTGGAACAAAAACCGATAAATTGTTTTTGAGAGTCGAAAATAGTTCGAGGAGAAAAACATTTTCAATTGTGTCAAGGCGTTGTCCGATCGGTAATGACCTGTTGATTACAACGAATTGGTATTCCAATAGAAAATGTAATTACAGTGTTTTATTAATGTTTTGAATTAATTAATTTGAAGGTTTTATGATTTTTCTGATGACATTTGAATTTCTATGATTCGTGATTCGAGTAAAATAATTGCAATATTTTCTGCTCCACCTCGTCCGAACGAAAATTCAAGCAGCGAACGAGAAAACGGTCAAGAAAAGTCCCATATAATGTCATTAATACATACACAATGATGTCAAGTGTTTTTGAAAAAATTCCACGACCCAGAGGCGGAGGGGGATCACAAAAAGTAGCGTGATTGCTAAAACTGGGTCACTCGTTCGGTGTTTGGCAAGATATCTTATTTCACGACTACGTTTTTTTTTCTCTTTTTGTTTCCTTCGAATAATAGCCCATACTCAGTATGCACAGTTTTAATTAGAGGTGGGCCGGCTAATTGAGCCCCGTCGCTCGGTGTTCTTTGTTGAACCGGAGAATCGTACGTTCGCACAGTAAAACCATGTATTATAATACCTCTCTTCGTCATACGAGCCCGGCTAGGGACCGAACTCCCGCGGACTTGGCGCAATTTTCTCTCGCCATCGCACGTTCATTTGCTTCTCCTACCGGTGTTGCATACACATATATTACACATATATGTATATGTAAACGAGGTGCCCGAAGTCATAAGCGACTAAGAGAGCCGTCGGATATCGTCGGGTCCTCTTAAATTAATTAAATCCCAACAGCCAACGTTCGCCCGTTATCCAGGACCTGCGTACAGTGTAATGTGCAACAATATCGTCTCTTCTCGTATGTTTTTTCCCTTTCATCGCTACTTTCCACGATAATTGGTAAATGCACGATTTTTTTTTTTTCAATTTGAAAAATAGACCATTATTGTTCTTATTTTAATTTTCAACACATTTACAAAATTAATAAAATAACAATAACAATAATGACAAGCGAACGATCGAGTAAGAGTGTATGTTATCATTAATGGTATTAATAATATGAGTCGGCATATGAAAATATATTTTTTTGTATTCCCCGTAAAATTGTCGTTATATATTTCGATAAATATTCGCACAAAAGAGTCTAAAACCGGAGCATTAAGAGTATATATGCGTACGTATATAGCGTCATTGTAAAGTTACAGGTGGCTAGTATTGTTTCGAGGTTTCATTGTGCTGACGTGGAAGAGAGCTTTTTGTTTCGAAAAGAGAAAAAAAAGATTTAAAAAAAAGCGCTTCTGTTCCCGTGCGGATAATCACAGACACAGTAGCGGGGTTTTTTTTGTTATTTTTTTATTTCTCTTTTTCACCGAGGGAGATAGCGAGAGTGGGGCTCTCAAATTAATTAAATTGCCTTGAGAACCGACCGTTACGCGGTAGTTGAGTCAAGATTCCGGGTCGCAGTCTCCATATTACCCAACTCGAATAGTTACCTCAATAAATGTTACATTTTTTTAGGGGTTCATAATGATTTTTTTATTTTATTTTATTTTATTCTAATTTTTTTTTATTTGCAAAATTTAAATGCCCGACATAAAGCACGTGCGACGTCTCTAAATCCGATTTGGATGCGAACCGGATGTTGAGTAGCTACTCTCTCTCTATCGAACAATCCGAACACGCGCGGTCTAGTTTTGGAGTACGTCGAGGGTTACAATGTCGTTTGCTTCGCGTATGCTTGAACGTAACTGTTGCGCCCTTTCTTTCAACAATTCTCCCAGTGATTACGAAATAACGATGCCGAGTGGCTGACGCGTCGAGAAGAGCCTGGACACTTCAGACTCGGTCGTTGAAGTTTTGCACGAGCAACAAGCGCGACAGCGAAATGCTAATTGAACTTCCACGACGTCCAAATGCCTTCACCCGAGCCATCAAGTTAATATCTTATTTTATCTTTTGCAGAATGGAAAAAATTGTTTAAAAAAAACTAAATTGAATGAAAGAAAAACCATAAGTTTCAAAGGTAAGGAATTTATTCTGCTCCGATTTGTCATTGCCTGAAAAATATTGACCGTGACCAGTTACGGACGTCCGACATAGCCAGTTTTCAAGGTAGACTCTTATCGTATGGTCATCAACGGTGAAAAACAACCGTGAATCACAAATGTATCTAATTCGAATGACGAAAATTCTATATTCAACGACTATAATTAGAGTATTCGTTGTGATGGAAATATTAGAATACTGTCTTGGATCGAGTCAACAAAATTAATTCGAGCCCGCGCTGTACTTGTTGACTCTGGCCCGACAAAGGAAGGCTCGGAATTCCGGGTGCAGCGTGGAATACCGTCGAACAAGTGCCTCGTGGCATGTGTTGTTGTCGTACGTTAATAAATGTAAGATGATATATATACAGGGTGGTCCACGCGACTCGCACACCTGTTTGTATACAAAATTTGTAAGTTTTCCAAGGATGCTTTATCGAATGCGAAATCTTGATCATTCCGTTTTGAAGTATTTCATCTGGAGTAAGAAAGTACTTATCTGTATCAGTCGTAAGCCTAATAACTAACGGATAATTTAAATCTATATCTTGAAAAATTTCTTCGCGTAATATCAAGTTACAGATTTAACATTATCACAGATAGAAAATTGACGATCCTGATAGACGTTGTCGCGTTGATAAGTATTGTCACCTAATAATCTCGCTGTCTTGCGTAAATATGTGATAAAGTTGAATCTCTAACTCGATATTACCCAAAGAAAGACGAACTTTTTAACTCCTAATTTCACGAATAAATTTTCTATTTAACATTTTACCATGCGATGCATTCTTCACAGGTGTTATACAGGTGTGCAAGCTTCGTAGGTCACCCTGTATACAACTATATTTCTTGCCATCGGGCTTGGTTGTAAAACGGCAAGTATTTCTCTGAACAAGCACGATAGTTCAATTTCCGACTCACGGAGCCAATAACTTTTCGATCGAAACACCAGATGTAGGGCCCGACAACGTCAACGATTGTACGTCACGTAAAATTTACATCTGAATTAGCGTCGCGCAGGTGGCGGAGGAAGCAACGACGTCCGTGGGGACGGCGTGCTGTTCCGAGCACTCCGTCCTCGTCACGGTCGAATCCCATTTACGCTCAGGGCGTTTGGAAACCCGGCAACAACGAACCCGAGTCATTCTTCATTTACCGATGTGAAAGTTCGACGTCACAGTAAATTATCAAATTCTTCGCTAGCAAAAAAAAAATATATGCATTATTTATCGGACACATTCATTGCCGTGTAATTAAATTCCGTAATTTGGAAGGAAGACAAAAAAAAAAAATGGTAATAATTCGTGGAACGTTTGAATTTTGCGGAACGTTTGCGCGTTAATGCATTTTCATGGTTGGAATAATAATATATCGCTCTGTTATTTTTGTATGAGCTTGAATTTTTCGTATTGAAGTTTTTTGCCTTCATAAAAAATTTGTTAGCTTAAACTTTTAGTCTTCAATCAATTTACTTGACAAAAAAATTGATTTATACAGATTGAGTTTATCGTGGTAGATAGTGTGATTGGTGATTGTGAAATATCGATGCATGTGTTATTGAATCGGTCTTGTAATACTATGATTAGTCTCTATAGAAACTAATTATACTACTGGGACTACTGGAACTAAAGCCCACGATTTCTAACGAACGTTTTTTATATGAAAAACATAGTCAGCTCCGGATATATTCCTCCAGAAATAGCTATTATGAGAATTAGTGATCCACCGATAGAAGCGATGACGTTGCCGGCCGAATAACATCGGTAATGCGCTTTGACGTTTGAAAAATAAATAAAAATCAATCCGATCCGCGAAAACTTTTTCGACAAATCCTATAGCCGTCATCTGCGAGGGATAAAATCGTCTGGCAATTTGGTACCGCTACAAAATTTACATAAAAAATTTCACGAGTCAGATACGTTCGCTCACGCAATCGTAACGAGAATCCGAAACCGGCCGTGACCGAACAATCGCAATCTCGAGATAAGATTCGCCGATAAAGTGATTAAAAAATAAAATGTATAAAAAAATCGATAACAAAGTCAGAGACTCGAGAAAACGCGGGCACGATAACCAGGACGGATTGTAAATCCGTTTCGCCATAAGCTTCAATCGCAGGGACTCATCTCTCAACAATAATATTCCGTATACCGGCCTTAATAATTGTGTGTCGACACGGTACGTGACTTTGTTCGAGAAATGTTTCACGTTTAAGTTAAATTCGTTAACACAACGTTTGTTATAAAATTTTCCAATGCCGGGTTTTGCCGGCGATACGGTTAACAAATCGTCTCTCGGGCGCGTCATGACAAGACGAGAGACCGTAAAACAGCAACAACACGCGGGCAGCAGCCGGGGCACCGGTACGGAGCTCCCAACCATGGGTTACTCCGTACCCGCGTGTTCGAGCCTCCGTACCGAGCTTTTTTTTACCTATTTTTTTTTCTTCTTCCTCGTCTTTTACTTTTTCTCGGTCTTATTCTTCTTTTTGCCGTTGTTTACTTATACGCACGCCATACCTGTGTACATTACGAAGATGTCGGGGCAGGGGGGAGCAATCGCCCCAGTAGTTGTAGTGGGTCAACGTCCATTACACGTAACTGTGCATACTATTATTGTTAACTGTATCACCAGCGTAAACACCTCGTCTTCCATTACGCCTTTCATATTTTTCGTTATCTTTTATTTATTTATTCAGGTTTTTTCTTCGTTAATTATTTGATAAACTTACCTCAACGCTCTCTGTGTAGTCTTCATGTTTGCGTATTATTCCGATCCAGCAGAATCCTCAACAATTATCCATCGATCGATTCCGCCTTAACACGATTTACGTGTTTCAATATTTTTCGATTCAATATAATCACCGAAAAATAAACTATTTGAAACGTCGATTATTATCGAACACTGGCACTCTGCACTTATTATTATTTATTTTGTTTTTTCTCTATTTCCTCAATCTTTCTTTTGTTTTTTTCTCTCTCGAAGACACTTATCTTCGACGAAAATTCGTGAAGGCCACGAGACGAGCGGTCGCGTGCGACGACGGCAACGAAACTGTTTCGATGCTGTTCGATGAATCGTTTTGCGGCACACGATACGTCACGACCGGTGAGGGCGGAGGGGGGACGACGACGACGACGAGGAAACAGCGATAAGACGTTTGGTACGTTTATGGGGCAGGTATCGTAACTCTCGCACCTTTGAAATTAGTCATCACGAAAGTTCGAGGCGTTACGAATAAACCGATGGGGACACAGTGACGGATGTTGATTTAGTCAGGCCACGACGTTTTCAAACTTTGACGAACCTTCTTGCCGCAACAAAAACCATTGGGCCAATTTTGCGAGAAATATTTATTCGCTTTTTTCGTGGATTATTATTAAAAATCGAGCTTGGCAACCCAGAGCCATTCGGTCGATTTTCATATTTCCTTTCTTGTCGATGAATAATCCGCGGCTTTTATCGGTGAAACAACACAGAGGTCGGTAAAAATAAAAAAAATGTCTCGTGCGATCTAGATCCCAACTTTCGCCATTATGTCTCGTGAGTTTGGGTTCTTTTTAACGATCTTCGTTCCTAGATCCTTATTTACGTGCACGTCGTTCATTATTATAGTTATTATTATTTTCTCCCAATGAAGATTAACGAGTCCGTTCCATTGTTTCGACGTATCGATGCCTCTATCTCCCGATGCTTTGTTTGGCAGGTGCAGAGAGAGATCTTCTTCTTATTCTTCTTATTCTTTTTTCACGGATGAGAGCCCCGTACGACGATTGGAAGGAACTTTCGAGGCGTCGGTGGACGGTAGAGTTTGGGAAACGTTGGAGCAAGTGGATGGATATATGGGTGCGATGGGTTATGGCTGTCGTGTTTGTGTATGATGGTTGTGGTCAAGCGGGGAGACCGGCGTTTGCACACGCGCAGAGAAGGGCCCAGAAAAGAGCGAGTGAGAAAGACAAAGAAAAAATAAATATATTTATATATCTTATATACAGCTATATATATTTGGAGGAGAGACCGGCCAGACTACTTTGACCACGAGGAGAGACCGAGAGTGTGCACGTAAAGGAAATAGCAAAGAGAAACGACTGGACCAGTCACGGATAAGAAGGAGTGCGAACGCAGAATTGTATATTTTTTTTTTGTTTTTCAATTATTTTTTATTGTAAAAATAAGGAGAGAGAATGATGGGAAGAGCCTGCGGGACCAGTCGCGTATGGGTCCCGTTTTGTTCGCCGTAACCACACACGGGTTGCCTCCGGAGAGTGGCTTATCCCAGCGGGCCAAGAGCAGCCGCGCTTCGCCGACGACGTCGTCGGGAGCAAGTACTGTTACTCGGGATGCTGGGACTCGTGCCGAGCGTTACCTTAAGGCCCACAAAACAGATATATCCCAAAGGGGGCCACAAACAAGCGCGAGGACAAGGATGCACTCGTGATTCAACCGTGCGCTCGTTCTCCTTCCATAAACAATGAATCGATTTTTTTTTTAAATCTTCCTTGCTTTATTTATTGTTTTGGCGAATCTTTTGGTGTTTTTTCTTTTCGTCGTATCAACAAGCGAATCGAATTGGCCGGGAATTGCGCAGTTTTTGAAGCTCTCGTTTGTTTAACGCTTTCCAGACTTGATCAGACATGCATCGGGTGCATATCCGGGTTTGCAGACACGTTGCAGTCGAATGAATATCAATGTTTTCCTTTTGTTTATTTATCAATTTTTTTTTTGGAGCGTGGGTTTCAACGATTTATCGTCGATATCACCGATCGCTGTGGAATAGGCCAGCGGGAAGGAGAGGGGAAGGGTTCGGCACACCTGATATATCGTAGGTGGTCCAACATTCGGTATTTAATAATTTTTTTTTACGTTTCGAAATTTCCTTTTACGATTGTCCGGTAATTCCGTGCGAGACGGCGGATGTCAAAGATGGGTTGAGCGTATGAGTAATTCCGGATTTGGGTCTCTGTCGGCCCGTCGTAAATCCCAAACGCCGCCGAAAGCTTTTACGAAACCGATAAAAAGAGTCCACGGCACCAAACGACACTCAATCGACGATTCTCGAATCGAACTCTTCGTAATTCACTGAACGATTATTATCGTCCGATTCTTCGTTGATTATTTCATCGTCGTACATTTTGGAAGAAAAAGAATTGACGAACGAACGAACTAACGAAATCCGGAAGTGAACTTTGAGAGATCGATGCACCGGTCACGGAATTATCAATCCTCGCGATTTTTTCGGCGGTGCGAAGGTTTGTTTTTTTTTTTAATTTTGTTCTTTCGTTTTATCGTGTCGAATGGCGCCTATAGATCGCTCGTGATCTATGGCAAGCCGTGTGATTGGCTGCCGTGTTCATTGTATTTCTTGACACATGGCTTTCCGATTTTGACAGCCCCGCTGGAACAACAACAACATTCATTTTCTCAATTCCTCAACGTTAATCCTCTCTGTTTTAATCAACTAAACTTTTCTTTGTCGTTTATTTATCTTCTTTCTTAAGTCATTCGATTTGTTTATTCACGTTTCGTCACTTGTCATTTATTTCGTGGAAAAAAATAAATAATGCAGTAATGTTAAGAACGATGGTAATGATAATAATTCGTTGGGATGAGGATGCAAGAGCGTGCTCACGCTGCGGCGTACGCGGCTCGACTGGGATGCCTGGCCGCCTCCGTACCGGTTGCCCCTTAAAGCTTGCCAGCCTGGCTGGCTGGCTGGATGGCTGGCTACCTCCGCTTTTGCCTCCACTCGCCTTGCCCATACCCGTAACAGCCGGTCTGGGCTCCCCCGATTTACTCCAACATTGGCTACACCACGTATGTATTATGTCTATACTTTATACCGGATCTCTTCTCCATTGCTTCACGTCAGAAACTTCTGTGTATGCAATATACATGCAGATATTCATCGGAGAGGTACGTTCCCGGGGTTTTCCGATAAGGGGCCCGCTCCGAATACAAGCCCACATAGGTCAATATTTTTTCATATAAATTGTAATGAATATTTAGTGGAATATTTGAAAAAATTATTTTATTGCATACAATAAAACAGTTTTAGAATAAAAACGATTTTGTTTCCAAACTATGAAGCCCATAGGCTTTTATTTAGGGGCAACTATGCTTATTCCAGAATCAAGGATTTTGCAAAGCTTTCATTAGTAAATTGTCGTCGAATATAATCGCTATTGAGTATTAAAATTAATTTTGAAACAATAATTCATCCGGACCATTTATTATCAGTGCAAAAATGTAAGAATTGCGGTTCGAAAAAGTATTTCAATTACATTTCCATTGAATCAATCCCCATCCCTTTCCAAAAACTAACCCTGGCAAAAAAAAAAATTTAATAAAATTTCTCTATTTCTTTTATATGTTTATAATTTTTTAAAGATAATGAGAATCATTTTTTCATTTATTACTGTTATATCGTTGCAATATTTGAATTATTAATATCCTCTTCTCAATGAAATAAATATTATTTTAGAATAAATCTGTTTGAATTAAAAAGCCCATGGGCTTCCATCTAGGCGCACCACGAGAACCTTGAAAATTCCCAAAACGAATTACAAAACCATGGGCTTGTTATCGGAAAAATCCGGTACGTACCAACCTCTGTGTACAGTTGGCTGAATAATACACACTCGCGTATCGAGAAGGGACCACGTCGTGCGCCGCAGCACCAGCAGCAGCAGCAGCAACAGCAGCAGAGACGTACGTTATTGCATCGCGCGGCACACGAGAGCGAGTAGTACGAGTACTTGTGTACCTGGCGCGGCGGCGTACAGAGCCCCCGTTCGTTGTGTGGGTGCTCGATGAAAACCGCGTGAACGCTGCACAACCGAGTACGTACCGTTGCCGTGCTGTCGATGCCAACGGGCGTTCACAAAAATACAACGACAACCGGTTTTTTCCATCGATTTTTCGATCGAAAACATTCTCTTTCGTCAATTCTCTCTGTTTCCGGTTCGTGACGGCGTCACGGGCAGCTTTTTCCAATTTTTCTTATTTTTCAAACCAATTTTTCGTAAATCTGGTCCTGACTTATACAAATTACAATTTTTTTTTCAAATGTTTTTTTCACTAATTTGTAAAAAAAATGTATTCCCTTCATTTTTTATCCTTTTCTATCGTTGTCGAGTGTACCTCGAATTTCTCTCGATTGTAGATATTCACCGAGGTTAATGATATGCCGTGTGTATGTTGAGTATCATAGATCTTGCTTCGGAATGACACTATTAGTGTCTGGATACCGAGAAAACGTCGATGATAGTATATGTGAGATAGGAGAACGAGTGGATAGGTTGAGAGTGGCTCGGCACGGGACTACCCAACCAAATTTATATATTCTTATATATATTTTTTTTAAATTTCTCATCAACGAAAAATGTTGATATACGATCATTTTTATCTTCTGATTTTTTTTATTCATCTTTTAAGACTCCTGAACAATTTTTCACGACACAATTATTAGAGCTATTGAACGATTGACTCTTTCGGCCTATTAACATCGCTGCCAACAAAAAAATAATAACAATAATAATAATAATAATAATAGTGTGAAGTAATGCGAATAATGAATATGCGTAAGAAAATGCGAACTAGACTATTCGGTCCGTTGGTTCGTGAAATTTCTGCAAAATACTCCGATACGTTCCTTCCTTCGTTCGATCGTTTCGTTCTAAAACGAATGTCGAGTGAACATCGGGGAAACGTGGAGGGTAAACCATTGAAGAAAAATCTCACTCCGGTCGACTGCGGGTCTCTATTTACACCACGTAGCTGTAATGGCGGTGAGACAATATATAGATATCATTAATATATATACATGAACATCGCCCTTTGCTCATGGCCCCGTCCGAGTTATTGCTCGCAGATGGGATTCTCCCCGGTTTCGTGAGTGCACGCGAAGCCGGCAACTCACGACCACGATGCGGAGGAGTCGTCTCGTCGTCGTCGTTTACGTGGGTGCGAGCGCACATTCGACGGACTCTCTCGATAGATACAAGCTCGTTTAGATGTATCACGGAAGGGGACGAAGCGGCAAAGGGAAGCTGCTGGGTTAAGCCTGTAGTAATCCACTGCAGTGTGAATATCTCGATAGCGTTGGCCAAAGCTTCGCACACGCACGTATTAGCCGGCCATATCGAAAATACGGAGATGCATTAGTTTACTCGTAGCTCAACATGTGTCGGATAAGGGGGATTATTTTGTACTACGAATGGGACGAGTATGTATTGCCGATCGATACCTTCGAAGATCGTACGAATCTATTGTTGTGTTGATTAATTGGCGGTGGGGTCGAACATTTTGACTCGTAGCACAATCTTCAATATTTTCACGTTGATATTATTATTAGTATTATTATTACTAATTAATAATAATAAATAATTATTATTATTATAAGTTGAAGTCCCGTTTTCGTGATAAAAAAAAATATTCGATGTATTTATTTATTTATTTTTATTCTTATTATTATTACAAAATTGGTTTCAACGATTTTCACTCTCCCATAGTTTCAATTCTACTTTTCTATTAGTTTTCAAATATACTTTCAGATATTTGGCTGTCAAACGACTTATAAAATTGAACAAATTGTTATTGACGCTATAAAAGTTGCAAGCGAGTTATCTCTGAGCGGCAAATGAACGAAGGGTCTTAGGTACTGCAACGACGTAATTATTTCGTTAATCGGTCGTGCTCCATTGCAGAGTGACAGACTGTTCACGGACGATCTTATTTTTTATTCGATTTTTCATTTTGATTATTTTTTTATTGAAGGCCCTATTGCCAGTGAATATCCCGTCATGCACTGAATAATGTAAGGTGACACGATAGGTCAGTCCGGTCGAGAATCGAACTCGAGTACGAGGAATGCGGGTCGTATGTCACGCGTAAATCTATCCAGCTGGTGTATGTAACAACTGCGCGAGGCGCAACGGAGGAAACTACGTACGTGAAAACGCTCATGCATCTCAACCTTGTCAGAGGAAGAAAAAAAAATAGTTCAACGAACCTTGAAATTTTTCTGTGGCACGTAATGACGAATTTATTTATATATTTATTTATTCATTTATTTATTTATTTATCTATTTATTTATTCATTCGTTTACTCACTTATTTATTTGATCATACATTTTTTCGTATAATTATTTCTATTAAATAGCAAACGTGAAATAACGTGATTAATTAGATATCCATCATAATCAGCGTATTTGCGGGGAATTCGCAAGCGGATCTCACGCAGCTTCGCGGATAATTAGGCGGCCTCGTTACGCCAAAAGAAGATCTCGTTCACGCGATTCACCTGAATATTCCCGCGGTTCTATAAATACGTCAACACTTTCTCTCCCGGAAATCGCCGCGGTTATTCGGGCACGGTGTTATGCAAAATAAAACGGCGGATGTAGTTTCAATCGTTCGGTATATTTGCGCGTCAATGCGAGCCCCATTGGATCGCGTTCGAATAAATCGCATGACCTCGAGATTTCGCATTTTCCATCGGTCGGCGGAGATGAATTTCTATTCGATCGGCATCGACGACGAATTCGAATCGGTCAATCAGAGAGGAAACTACTGTACGATTCGTGGAGCTATGAGAACAATAGCAGATTTCTCGGTTACCGATCGATCGTTCTTCGTAGATTTCTCGGACATAGTTCTTTGAACTCACTCGAGGCATTTCGAATAAGGTAATCGAGAACGTTTTCTTTTTTTGAATCTTTAGGAGATATTTATGAAGTTTTTATTGTAATTACCTTTCGATTTTGTGAATAATTAGAAAAATAAATGAAGAAATCAATCATCAGAAAAAAGATCAGAGAAAGATTAATCATTAGAAAAAATTAATCAATCAAAAAAAAAATGCATTCGACATCTGTCTCGGACATTTGTTAATAACAGAATATTTTTCAATGTTGTCGTTTGATGATAAGCAAGTGGGGAAATTTTTTTTTTTAGGATTTCGGTAATTTTTTCGAAATTCTAGAACATAATTTGATATATTAGATACAGAATATATTATTATTATTATTATTATTTTCATGTCAATATTATAGGTATAATTTAGATATGGAAACTTCCTTTGAAATCGGATTGCAACTTCCTTCGATAATTTCTTACGAAACAACAAAATTATCGATGGAAGTTGCAATGGGATCCCAAAGGTCCGCACGCCATTTTAAGCGGTTTTTCAAGAGCTTTCAAATGGAACTAACCGGATCAATGTACCTATAAAATTGTCGGAGCTACGATTTTTTGAATGGAAATTTTTCGTTCTTCCCATGTTAATCAAATGGGAAAACTAGAAAAATCTTGCGCGACCCCAAAAATGGTCCGATCGGGCTCATTTTCGGACACGATGAAAGATACTTCTTGATGGAAGATACTTTAGCGTGAATGTATTTTGATTGAAAGAAAAAAAAAAGTTTTTTTTTCAAGCCGGCCTAATGAATATATGTTGAAAAAACCGTATTTCCGTATTTCGGGGTTTTTCGCTTTGAGGCCCCGCTTTTGAGATGCAGTCAAATGAAGTTTTTTAACCATTGACCGTTTGGTCAATCCTCCTCGTCTTCACCCAGTCAAATGCCGCCTTCCCTTGCATCTATGTAATAAGTCAATAAAGAAGAAGAAAAAAATGTGGAAAGACTGCGCGTTATTATTGACCCCCTCCAAAATATTGAAAAATCGTGAAATTCTTAATCCCCTCAATTCTTCAATCCGTGGCAGAAATCGGAACTAACAAAATAAATAGTTACAATTCTCGCCACGGATTTGATTGAGGGCACTGGTGACGGTGGCGTCCTCCAATAAATCCGTGGCCAGAATTCTAACTAATTATTTTTTTAGTTCCGATTTCTGCCACGGATTGAAGAATTGAGGGCGCCACTATCGGCGAAAGTGGCGCCCTCGGATAAATCCGTGGCGAGAATTGGAACTATTTATTTTTTTAGTTCCGATTTCTGCCACGGATTGAAGAATTAAGGGCGCTGATGTCGGCGACGGTGGCGCCCTCGGATAAATCCGTGGCGAGAATTGTAACTATTTATTTTTTTAGTTCCGATTTCTGCCACGGATTGAAGAATTGAGGGCGCTGGTGTCGGCGACGGTGGCGCCCTCGGATAAATCCGTGGCGAGAATTGGAACTATTTATTTTTTTAGTTCCGATTTCTGCCACGGATTGAAGAATTGAGGGCGCCACTATCGGCGACGGTGGCGCCCTCGGATAAATCCGTGGCGAGAATTGGAACTATTTATTTTTTTAGTTCCGATTTCTGCCACGGATTGAAGAATTGAGGGCGCCACTATCGGCGACGGTGGCGCCCTCGGATAAATCCGTGGCGAGAATTGGAACTATATATTTTTTTAGTTCCGATTTCTGCCACGGATTGAAGAATTAAGGGCGCTGATGCCGGCGACGGTGGCGCCCTCGGATAAATCCGTGGCGAGAATTGGAACTATTTATTTTTTTAGTTCCGATTTCTGCCGCGGATTGAAGAATTAAGGGCGCTGATGTCGGCGACGGTGGCGCCCTCGGATAAATCCGTGGCCAGAATTGGAACTATTTATTTTTTTAGTTCCGATTTCTGCCGCGGATTTAATTGAGGGCGCCGCTATCGGCGAAAGTGGTGCCCTCGGATAAATCCGTGGCGAGAATTGGAACTTTTTTTTTTTAGTTCCGATTTCTGCCGCGGATTTAATTGAGGGTGCTGCTGACGGTGGCGACCTCGAATAAATCCGTGGCTAGAATTCGAACTATTTATTTCTTTAGTTCCGATTTCTGCCGCGGATTAAATTGAGGGCGCTGATGTTGACGATGGTGGTGCAGTCGATTAAATCCGTGGCCAGAATTGGAACTATTTATTTTTTTTATTTCAAAAATGGAAAGACAAAATGGAAGACATAGGATCGACTTTCATTATTTATTTATTTCTCAAATGAAATACGTGTTACATAAATTACACATGCAATAGCAATGTGATAGCAATAGTAAAAGAATCAGATTCAGATTCGATCCATTTTATTCCATCGCATACACATAAGTTACATAACACACACTCAGACGTAACAACACCCACACACGTGTGTGTGCGTGTGAGTGTGTGTGTGCGTGTGCGTGTGCGTGTGCGTGTGCGTGTGCGTGTGCGTGTGCGTGTGCGCGTACGAGTACGAGTGTGTGTGTGTGCGTACGTGCGTGCGTGCGTGTGTGTGTGGTGTGTGTGTGTCTGGAGTGTCTTACAGAGAATCCAAAAATTCCAACGAATGAACAAATTGCCATATTTCTATGATTATTTATTATTTTTTTATTATCGAATTAATTAATTCAATAATTGTAGTTTGTATAAAATAATAATATAAATTTGGTATAAAATTGAATTTTGTATGAATTGATGAGGAAGTAAAATAATTATATAGGGCACCTAAAAACTCCGGGAAATGTATGCTCGTTGCCTTGCCCCAAAAACCATTTTAATAGAAATAACGTAGCTTTGCGTAAAAATTCGTCACCACCCGTTAAGATATCATAGCTACGCGAAAATTTGAAATTCACACGTGTGTGCGCGATGAACAGGAAGAGCTCACTAGCACACTCGAGCCGAATATCATTCACCCACACGGGGGGTGAAAATGGTCGTCGAGGCCACGACGAGTTTGCTTGAGAGAGTTGAATGCTAAACTTGGCAGCATTGGCCCGAATTCTAATTCCGGCGCAGTTCCAATAAAACAGGACACGATACATGTTACGCCCACCGTTTCGTTGATTAAAACGCATTCGCGACAGGGAAGATGAGAAAGGCGTGGAAAAGATCGTCCTTGGACAGGACCGAAAATAAGGCAAAGTGTCTCGTTTTTTCAATTTCCTTGACGGATTTTCTTGCAACAAATTCTCGATCTATCAAATTTTGTTTACATTTCTCCAATCTGACACCAAGACGGCACACTG
The DNA here is from genome assembly GCA_963971145.1 of Sussaba pulchella. Taxonomy (NCBI): domain Eukaryota; kingdom Metazoa; phylum Arthropoda; class Insecta; order Hymenoptera; family Ichneumonidae; genus Sussaba; species Sussaba pulchella. The sequence goes on along the minus strand of OZ020165.1, from coordinate 598,870 downwards.
AAATGTAATTTTTCATTGCATAATAATTTTATCCCGAGCCAAGAAAATAATATGTCGGATTTTTTACTGTCTTGCTGATATTGCGATTGAATGAAAAATATAAAGCGTAGAATTGGGAATAAAATTGGAGGATGAGGAAGAAAGTTGGAACTACAATAAATATAGTATGTTTTTGGAAGTATTTGATGATGGTTATTTTATAATTTTTTTAAATGTATCATTAATTAATAAATGATTTTTCATTCAGTCCAGATATAATGTGATAAATGCACCCCGGTAGAAATTACATACCGAATCCATTAATTCTCATTAGTTCAATGAATGTCGAAAAATTCTTGACAGGTGCAAATGTTCATCCTCGAAGTAAAGCCACAGCAGCACCGATACATCGCTATATATAAATGATCTCACCAACGACTCGCGTTCCATTCGATTTCTTTAATACTTAAATTAATTAATGTCTGGACGGCTCGTTGGAAAAAGTTGTACGGTAAGTTTGGGGTCAGTGGAGCAGGTGCGGACGCTGCGAGAAGAGACGATGCTGTTGAAAAAAAATAACTTCTTCTTTTCCTCTTTCCATTTATTTCACGAGTGTACATTTCACGGATTGTCTATGTAATTATTTAACTTGTTCATTCGTTTATTTATAATTCAATTATATACAAAACATATATCATTATTTTATACATAATACAATTATTAAATTAATTATTACAAAATATAAATAATAATTAATAATTATTTATGAGAAATGATATATCATATATAATAATCAACACATCATTATCCATTGATTACTATAATTATTATTATTCTCAATCATCACAATTATCCATTTTTACATAATACAATCCCCAATAACGCGTCTCCCACACCCTTCTCTCACTCATTTCCGTATATCAATCGTCGAATTGATTCCTCACACCATACTAACGTCCTTTCTACACACAGATTCACGATTATTTTCAATCAGTCTCGAACCATCCATGCTCCGGGGGCAATCTTTTCATCCCATCGCGCTCTAAACATCGTTCTTCACTCGTTTTTCCTGACCCTTCCCCTCGCCCTTTCCTCTCCCATTTCTTTCTCTTCTCTTTCTCTCTCTTTCCCCATTTATTTTTCCTTGTTGTTTTCTTTTTTCGGTGAATGCGCCGACGGGGCCCCGTGACACACATCAATGGAAGTGCCCTAACGGTATCCACCGAGTGACCTACTCTTCGTGGCGAGCTCGCCAGCTCTCTCCCTCTCTCCTTTCCTTTCCTTTCCTTCGGCTACCGTATCCTCCGACAATCCTCCTCCTCCCCTTTACACAGACCCAACTGGCGTGACAGTACTCTCTGTTGCTCTCTCTCTCTCTCTCTCTCTCGCTGTCTCCCTCTTGACGTCGCAATGAACGTTCTCTTCTCGCTTCTGCTCGGTTTCCGTGAGCTCACCCAGGTTCTCACTCGGTCGTCTCGCGACGGTCAAGTTCTCCGTTCAAGACCGTGTGTTTGCGTGGACGTCGGTTTCACGGCCTTAAACTTCTCTCTCTTCGGCTTACGCGGCGAATCTCGCGGTTTTAAACCGACCGCGCGCGTATTGCTCCGTACTATACCAAACTTTTTCCCCACGAGGTTTTGCCCACCTTTCCTTATTCTCCCCGTCCCGGCTGAGGTTCTTCATTTCTCGGACGATTATAGTTTAACTCGGCACAGTAATGAAAGCGCTCTCGCTCGGTGAGGCTGCTGTCACGCTTTACCGATACTATTCGCTGTCAATCGTTTATCCACGGGCAAACGTCATAAGGGAAAAACCAGTGAGAGGAGAAAAATAGACGAATTATTTTGCATTGGTTTTTATTTGTTATTCGCAAATGTGGGATCGAGGGTTAATTTCGTGTGCGTGAGCGTGATCAGTGATAGACTGCGTGGGTGGAACTCCCGGGCGAATGAGTTCTCGAGGGTCGGAGACCTCTCGAAGACGTTCAAACGCGAGTTTCTTACGGAAAATTTCGGCAGTGAAAAGTACGGGAAAAATTTAGTGAATTGTTTTTTTTTTTTCTATAAATTTTGGCGAGTCGGATTTGAAACGTTTGGTGAATATTTGTGTCAATGGTGACGATAACCCGACGAATTATGAGTGTCATCGGTTTATTGATCCTCCAGGTAAGATGTTTTTAGACACTAACTTCCTTTTCCTATGGCGACTGTAGATAGGATTTGTAGATTAGACATTTGATTCAAGTTTATTGAATTAATTTGAAACTATGATAGTACGCAGGGCATTCATTGAATGAAAATGTATTTAAAATACTTTTATTGAGAAATTATCGTGAATTATGATTACTATTAAATATCAGGATCAATTTTAGAACAATAATTCACCCAAATTGTTTGTTATTGTCCCAGAAATGTGAAAATTTTGATTGTTTCGTTATAATCAATCATCGTTATTTGTTTGAAAAAGCATTTCAAATGCATTCCCATTGAATGTAGCTCCGTTCCTGATTGTCCGGATAATTTGAATCCCCGGTAGAATCATTGACATGCAAAAAAAATTCGTACCACTGATAAAACGTCATTCTTATCGTAATCCAAGCGTGTCTCAGGTGCGCTTATGGACGGTCGTCTTCGATAGATCCAGGTGTAACGCGACTGGGTGTAATAATATGTAATTGCTCGTGTATCGAACGATGAAAACCCGTTCTGGAAAAGGCTTGGGACGAGATCACTTGGTCCGAGATGATGAAGACGACCGCTCGCCAAGTGTTTCTGAGCGTTGTGCGTAACGGTAGATATACGCAATGCTCGTTGTACGATTTAACACGTATGATAACGCGACTCCCACGGGTTTGTGATTCATTTTTCGCGTTTTCAAAGTTCACACGCTGTGCCTAAATAGGAGCCCATGGGCTTTACAACGGGAACAGGTTTATTTAAAAATAATATTTGTTTTATTGATAAGAGGTTGTGTTTATGTCAAATATTGCAACAATAGACAGTATAAAATTGAAAACGATTCTATTGCTTTATTGAAAAAAGTAATGCTGTTTTATTTGATTTAATAATTAAAAAATTCGATACCTTGTCGATTCACTAATTCAATGATTCAATAATTTACCATCTCCGAAAAATTATCAATATATAAGACAAATAAGGGAATAATAATAATTGCAAGGCAAAGATTATTAATATTAGCGATTTTCATCGGTTTATATCGGGAAAAAAAAAATAGGCCCAGCTGGGACCGTATTAGGATGCGCCTCCTATAAAAAAAACCCTATATGCGGCAATACGTGCTATTATGTTCTTTTCCTTCGCGATATAATTACTCATTACCGCTACGATAATTCGAGGTCAATTATGAATTGCAGGTGATGATGCTGCGGTCAGCCAATGCCCAGTTTGGAGGAGGAGGAGGCGGTGGAGGTGGGGGTGGCGGTCCGAGCACTTTCGGATACGACGCATCGTCGGCTTGCAGCAAGCCCTATTCCAGACACGGGCGAGCCCGATTCGAAAAATTGCCGTGCGACTTTCGCCGGCAGAACTGGTGCAACGTAGCGGGAAGCGCATATCCATGGTACGTCAATATAGCCATCGGTATCGAAATGAAATAAATCGAAAATAATAAATAATAAAAAAAAAAAAAAACTAAAATAAAAAAAAATAAATAATAATTTTGGATTTTTTTCACATATGAATGAATTATGACTTCCATAGAAGTAAATTGCGTCCTTTTGTATCAATTTTCAGGCAAGCAGTGCGTAGATTCGTTCAAGAGAATCATGGCCTTATGAAACGAATGTACGGAGACGAGAGACACATAAATATTCTCAGAGCTGAATTGGAAAAAAATGATATAGAATTAGAGTATGAGGATCGTAATGAGAGATATCCCAATGACGCGAGGTGAGCCTGTCGATTAATAATTGAATAATCATCAACAATGATTATAATATCAATACAATATAATAACACATTATTCCTCAATGAATATTATCAACTAATAAACGATTCCAAATGAATTAAATTCGTCATTTCAATGATTTTTCATAAGACGGTTCCACTACGAGGACGATTACGAATTCGTAGATTTCGATTATCATCATGACAATCATCAGCGATCACGAGACGACGATTCTTACCAAGGTCGCAGTTTCGCGGGCAGCTCCATCGAAGAGCCAACGACCGATCAAACTGTTAAATACACCAAATCCTCGGACCAATTTACAACATCTCGCGCTCCGTCGACCGATCTATCGCCTTCTCCATCGACGACGACGTCTTCAACGACTACGACGACCTCAACCCCATCCAAAACCATTTCCGAATCCTCGAAATCAACCACCGAATCCGTCTCAACCTCCAATCCCAAAAATTCCGAAGAACTTTCGATAGAATCGTCACCAACCGCTTCCACGATCTTCATCGAAACAAATTCAAAAAATATCGTTAATTCCAGCGAACCATCCCAATTCATTTATGAAAGAAAAAATGCCTCGAATACGGAAAAAATAACCTCAACAGCGGCAGCAGTCACTCTCGCCGATATAGCGAGAATAAAAAATTCCAGCATAAACGAGATACCCGGACAATTGGAAACGTCGAAGGACAACGCGTTCGATTCGAATCAAGAACCAATCGTTCCCGAATCCATCATCGAAGACACGACGACCGTCGAGCCCGAAGCTAATCCGGGATCAACGACTGTTTCGACGATCGATCGCATGGGCGAGGCCGATCCAAACGAAAGTTTCAAAGACGCCGGTATTGCGGAAGAAAATTTTCCCGCCAACGAACAGACGCAACAAGAATTTAGACCCAGACCCGAATACAACAAACCCGTCGAAATAAAACCCGATAATTTAAATCACAAGAGTCAATTGTTTCAAGACGTTGCCGCGAAAGATAAACAAGATCAGCCTGTTCTCAAACTTCGAGGAGTGTAAGTTGTTACGTTCTATTGCATATGAAAATTAATTACAATATTAATAATAATGAGAACACTATGTTAGTTTTATTATTTCAATTACTATTACTCAATAAAATTAAATATTCGTTTAAGGTGGCTGTAATTGCAATGGAAATAAATAATAATAATTATTATTATTATTGTTATTATCGTTATTATCATTTATCAATAATAATGATTATTATTTATTTCCATTGCAATTATAGCCAACTAAAACGAATATTTAGTTTTATTATTATTATTGTTATAATTCATCAATATTATTATTCAATTAACTCTTAATTAATAGAATAAGTGATTCATTTTAATTTGCTGCTATTGCAATAATAATAATAATAATACGAAAATTATTATCACTATCATATCAAAATAAATCCTAAAACTAATTGAAATTAGAAAAATACCGATCGAATAATTTCATCAAATAATAATAATAAAAAAATATATGATAACTAATTACCATTCCGTTGCAGCAATGCGTGTCCAGTAAAAGAAGAAGTAGTTGCTCCTTTCTGGGCGAACAACACGCGAGGCGAGGTTCTCGCTCTCCTCAATTTGTATCCCTTCGAGCAGTACGTCCATTGGGAAAAGTGCACGTAAGTTATCTCGTTGCATCATTAAAAATAAAAAAATAAAAAAATATACCAATAAGATAAATCCAACGATCGAACCAATTGATTGATCGACGACTCGACATACGATTATTTTTTTTTTGTTTCCTCACAAGACACGAAAACAAGCAGATGTACTGCAGAGACGGTTGCCGATGCGAGCAGCAGTACAGATTGCACAGGCTCCTGGCTTACGATCCCAACAACGAGTGTCGTGGAATATTCAGCGATTGGTTCAAATTTCCGAGTTGCTGCGTATGCCGATGTTACGATTTACCAGTCGAATTCCGAGTGACTTCGCGTTCACCGAGAATGCAGAAGCAAAAACTCAAACTTCGAACTTCCGGTCATCGTCGAGGCTGAGATTCACGTTATTTAAGGACGTTTCACGATCCGCCACAAGGCTAGTGACTGATAAAAATATTTTTATCGCTTCTATATAATTATTTATACATGTCTATACGTAATATATTAATGTTCGTCATTTATCGTTTATTTAATCTCATCGTTTGAAACAACGTTATATACATATAGATATTATTTATAATAGATACAGGCACGCGTGCGAGCGTCTTCCCTCGATCGTTTGTTTTTTTTTTTTTTTTTTTTCATTTTCATTTTTTGTTGCACATTTTTCAATCAATTCAACGACTACAGTAGATAAGGTTCGGATAACATCACTAATTAATAATTAATTAATGTACTAAAGCTGCCTACTTGTCGCGATTCTCTTTCACCGTCTTACGACGGCTCTCTTTTTTTTTCCGGTCGCGTTAACGAAAGTCAATCGTCATCAACAAATACAACGAACGTTTGACGTTAATACTTGAAATTCTTTTCTTTTTCCTTCATTTTTTTTTTGGCTATTCGCTCGTAGCTGAAGTAGCTCTCAATAGTGTAATACCGATTGCTTATCGTACATTTTAATCAATGTCACGGAAATATAATATATGTATTTATATATATATATAGATATATCGTATGTATATCTATAAGTGTGTTTGGGTGTGTGTTACATATAATAAAATAATATTACAGACGACTTAATCGTTATATCGCGTTACGATATATTTATGTACATATAATAATAGTAATAATAATAATGATAATAATAGAGATGACAATATCAATAATAATAATGATGTTACGGACACAGATAATCGTATATGTATAACATATGTATGTATGTATAAAGAAGCTGTGTATAAATAGAATTATGTTTATAAATATTGGGCTGATAACATTTGGTATAAAAACCATTGCAGGAAAAAATTGTCGAAAAAAAAAATGATTTTGAAAATGATTGGTTTTTTTGTTTATCATCGTAAATTTTCAATCCAATGTCTCCTCACGTAGTAGTCGCGTAAGTAATTTTTCTTTTCATTATACGATAATTTAAGCTCAATTTCGTCACATTGTAACATTTCGTTTTTCCTGTTTCAATTAACACAATTTACGTAGAGTGTAAAAAAAAAATTAAAACAGACTCACGGCTCATTCTCCAACTCTACAAATACCAGACTTCTCCCCATCTTCGATCCGAATTTCTTAGGCTCGCTAAGAACTCTCGCAAACATTGTTTTATCAAATCCAACAACTGTCTTTAACATCATTCGCCGTTCAAAAATTATATTTCAACGTTGAGTCATTTTCAGTGGATTTTACGTTTCCGAAAGTCGTGGTTCATTATTTTTTCAAAATTCATATTCCATTGCAATTTCATTTGAATCAATGATAGAGAAAATACTGCGGTATATACTGTTCTGATTAGATAAATCGATAAAAATTCTCAAGCGATCGCGAGTTGATTAACGAATTATCGAATATCTATTATTAATCGTTATTATTATTCCATAAGTTTGTACACGAACGACAGAAAAATACGTAAGTTTGAGTTATAATATTCGTGGCTCGGTCGATTCGGGGAACAGATTGGTGAATCATTTTTTATGTGGGACAAGATTAATTACGAAGGGACGAAAGTCGATCGGCGAATGTCGGTCGCCGCGGAATCAATCGGGAATAAAAACGTTTCGTACTTTTTACAATTCAACAACAAGCTATCGAACAATAAAACAAAATAATAATAATAATTAATTCACAATTTATTATTATCATCGTTCGATTGTTTTATGGCAAATCGATGAATCATAAAAAGTTTCGATCCTTGTAAATAGTCGTTCCCACCCCCTCACCCGAAGCGCAATACCAATTTTTCAATTCCCAAATTATTTCACTCATTAATATCGAACCCAATTTGTTTTTTTTTTTTTTAATTCGCGATGAATCTGTTTTTTAGTTTTTTGGTTTGTAATATTAATCTCTTTTTAAATTCCAGTCGTCGAATTAACAATGATCCCTATTCGTTTTTGCCTGTATACCGATTAGTATAAAAAATACTTGCTATCTAACTTCGAGATTAGTCCAAATCTCACTCTCTCTTCCTCTCTTTCTCTCCTTTTTCGCGAAGTGAACACGTTCAGAATATTACATCACAGGTACCTCGGGTCAACCTAATCGCTCGTTTAAAAAAAAACTATATACCGACAATCGAGCTGAAAAGTTTATTTCGCCCCCCTCTAAGAGAAAAGCTTTTGGACGAACGAGGCTTGCAAGTTCACGCAAGCCGATCTTCATCTATCTAAATACACACGCCCACAAGGTTCTTATTTTCCCAATCTTTTTTTAAATTGTATTTTTTTTTTTCAACATCTCGCTTTTTTCAACAACGAACAACCACGGTGGCAACTATTGCGAAAACCTCGTGAACGCGACACAACTGTTTATTTTGAGCGAGCGACGATTCAATAGTCAATAGCAAAGTATTTTAGTTAGGACGGAGCCCTAATTCACACGTCGATTCCCTAACGCGGAATCGTCATGCATATACGGAAAGAAAATAATTATCATTACGACTTTAGTGATTATTTATTGCTTATCGGTTTTTCTCTTATCCATTGTTCGCGATTAATTGATCGATCCTTAGCTCGATTCTCGTCGAATGTGAAAAGCGTTCGAGTTTGCGGGCTAGAAAACGATTTAAAAAAATAAAAAACACAATCAATTGATTCTCGCGACTCGCGATGTTATTTTTTTCAAATAAAACCCTCATGAACGATCAAATCGACCTATTCTTCAATTACTTTCGCCTGCAAAAGTGATATGTAAAGTATGTTACGTTATTATTGATTATTTTCTTTACTATTTCGATCGTTACGAATATAAGATTTTTTTTCCCCGGAATAAAACGCATTGTAATGCCATTGCAATATTCATTTGATACGCGTTTAGTTTGTAATTCTTGTCGATAATTAATTGCTGCGCTTTAACGAACGACGAGAGACGAGACGACGACGGACCATCAAGAAGTACGTAAATAACATTGAATTAATTCGTTACATCGTTTATATCGATTAGCGTATACGTTTAATTATAAATAGCCACGAGGCTCATGAACGGAAATTATTTTTATTCAAGAATGAAATATAATATTTATTCGGATAGTCTCGTTTGAATTTGTTTTTTTTTTTTTTTATCGACAACCGATTCGGGAGAGAAGCTCAAAATCTTTTATTTTCTCCGCGTTCCCCCCCGAAGCCCACCCCCTCTCCTATAGAAAATAGATGAATACTATCGAAGACTAGTCGTGATTCCCGTCGCAAAAATTCCGAACCCCCTTTGGGGAATCCGTGAGATCGATGAGAGGAGAAACAACACCGTCCGTCACATTGATCACAATGGATTCTCAAAGGCGTCTGAGAATCATTTGTGACGCCAACCTTAACGCTCCCTCTTCTCTCAGCTCTACGAAAAAAAAAAAAAAATTACATATCACCGTCGACGCTTCAATTAATTAATTATTACAAGTTTCTTTTCTTTCTCCTTTCTCTTATTAAAACAAAAATTATTCGACTGGCGCGTGTGGTGATGCTGCTAATCCCGAAAAACAAAAAAATATAAAAGAAAAAGAAAATTATTCAACAACGCGGTTCGATTGGGCGATAACAAGTTTCTCAGGTCGAGATTTTATTCGTCGAGAAGACGTATTCGGATAAACAGGTCACGGCGAAAACGTCGACCTAATGCTCAAATATCAAAAGTGCAATGTTAAATATACATATATATTTATGTATATATATTTTTTATAGATATATATATTTTTTTTTAAATATATGTGTGTATGCTTTTACTTTGTCAATATGTATATATGCATTGCCAAAATACGAGTGTCGGTGATTTGTGACTGGTAGGTAATCTTATATATTATTGCAGTGATCTATTGTATCTGTTAATGTACGTTAAAGAGAGGATTGTTAAGATGATGATATGTCGTAAAAGCAGTATATACGTATCACAGTGATGTGATTGAGAATATTTCGGAATCACGTTGGTTTCTTATCATTTTTTTGTTCTTCTATTTTTTCTTCTTTCTCTTTTGCTTTCTTATTCTCCATCGAGTAGCAGCTTCATTTTTTTACCTTGTAATGTTTTTTTTCTCTTCTCTACTATTTCTCACGCCGACGCGACGTCTCGCCGGCGGGCGAGGACGAAAAACCGGCGAGACTTGACCGAACCTACGAGCAATTGCTAATTAATACAATTAATTATATCACGTTTGTATATTCTCGTTATCTCGGTCTTCAACGATGTTACGCCAATATTTTTCATTTAAGGTTTTTTTTTTAATAATCATTTTATAATCTACGCCTTCGATCGATTTAACGTCGTTCAATATTTCATTAATTTTTGGTCTCGGTCTTATTAACTTACGCCTAAATATTGTCTCTGGATTAGAAAAACTTAATTTTCAACGAGGTGAATAATACAATAAGAGGTTATAAAAAAAAGACAGAGATAGAGAAAGATAAAGAAAGAGAGAAAAGTTTGAAGAAAAAAAATTATATATATATATATATATATATGTATCAATAAAATAATAATGATAATGATAATAATAATATTAATAATAATAATAATAATATTAATAAAAATAATAATAATAATTACAATTATCGTCGTAAATTAATACGACTTGTCGTGATTAACGTCACCACTGCTTCGCAGAGGGAAATAATATAGATATTTTTTTTTTCTTTCCATTCTTTCTCGTTAAAACGATAAAACCAAGGAGCGTCGCGTCTGCGATCGATACTTGACAGACCAAACCGGATACTCTTTATAATACAGGATCGAATAATAAATAGACAATAAAGAAGAGTTAACGATTCAGCCCTGTTCGATATCGTCGCAGGGGAAAAAAACTTGTAAGAGAGAGATCGAATAACGAAACAACGACAATATTGCTAGAAGCAAAAACTCCTCCCCGCGTAATTACATCGTCAAACAAACCGAGATTAATATAACGAATTCAAATCAGCGTCGATCGCTCCGAACCGAGGCTCTCAATTATTTTCCTCGTTTTACTCTCTCAAACGCTCCCGTAGTTAAGAGCTTTTCGCGATAAGCTCATTGTGGAAGAACCTCGAATAAATTCGTGAATATTGCGACGACGAGATCGCAATTATTTTTTTTTTAACATTGCGCGAAATCTCGTCAACTATAGTTATTTACAGTTGAATAATTTGTTTTCAATTAGAATTTCAGGAACCGAAGTTTCGTCTAATTCAAATCCGCTTGTTTGTGGTTCAGATAAACTCGCGTTACTACTGCAGTTAATATCATAACTGTTTTTTTTTATCAATTCCTCCTCATCGAAAGACTCTGGAACGAGGCACCTCGACTTCTTCTTCTCTTCCTTCTTCTTTTCCTGCTTCTTCTTCTTCTCCTTCTTCTTCTTTATTTTTTTTTTCACGCCACACATTTACTTCCACCCCCAACGAAGATAACGATCGTCAGGCCACGATACGACGCGGACTCCTTTTCTCAGATCTGCTCGTGTTTCTTCGTTTCTATCTTTCTTCCTTTCCTTTTTTTTTTTCACCACTCACCGAATTTAAATAATCGACAGTCACGCCGAACCATCCGCGTTCCATATTTCTTCGCTTTTTCGGACTCTCACGTGAACTTAATTCGACAAACACGTTTCAACTTCCTTCCGGCGATTGAATATACATCGCTTCATTATCCTCTTCTTGGCAACGACTTCCGGTGATTTTTTCCCGGAAAATATAACCGGTCTCAAGTGTAAAAAAATAAAAATAAAAAAAAATCACAACTCGCGTCACCGAAAAAAAAAAACAACGTAAATGGAAGAATATCGATAACAAAGAGTTCAACGAACGGCAAAAAACGCGTCAAAGACTGTCCGATTATCGGTAAATAGCAAAAGAAAAAAAAACAATCCAACAAAACCCGCGATAACACGTAAGAAACTGAAGTAAAAAACGATGAATCACAGAATTTCGCGTTACGAAGAATGCTTGCGGGTGTCGCGAACGATGCCGGTTGCGATGATTTTTTTTTTTTTGTTTGTTGGCAAATTCGCGTATCACCCAGCAGCGGCAAAAAAATCTTGTACGAGAGACCGTAAAATGAGCAAGTCCAACGATAACATTGTTATACCTTTGTAGATATTTACGACGTAAGGGCCCCCGGGTGGAATTAGATTGATTTCCACTGCGGCTTGTGGGGACCCCCCCGATGATGTCAGGGTGGCCCCCGAGGCACCCATAGCGCCTTCGCCTGCTCGTCATCGACCGCGGATTTTACTTGCGTGCAGATATAAGCGACGTTCACGCCAGCCGGAATAACGGCTGAAATAATAATAAATAATTAATCTTATAATTAATTTCTGCCACATAATAATAATAATAATAATAATTTCAATGATCAATAAAATTATTGAAAGAAAAATTGAAACTTGCAAACTATTTGCTCCGAATTTAAGGGAATAATAATAATAATAATAATAATAATTTTTAAAACTATGAATTAAATACTTGCGGAAAAAATTGAATCTTGCGAATTATTTCTGTCGAATTTGAGGTAATTTACAGTGTCTAACTTTTATTTTTAATAATCTTCCTCGTGGAAGTTTTCGTCCCTCAAATTTGATGAAATAAATTTGCGAGAAATATTCAGTCTAAAAAAATGTTAATTTCAAAGCTTATTTACCGGAAATAAAGTGTCGATATTCAGCCTCGAGTTTCAACGCCTGTTCGTACATCTCCTTGGCCGCTTTAGCGCTCACTTTGTCGCTCGGATATCTCGAATCCTTGACCTCTTTTATCTGCTTCGTACTCTTGAACTTTATCAACAAAACTATGGGATATATCTGATGACGATGAAGACGTTCCAAAGAGGCGATCGATATATCGAGAATGCAGTGTGAATTCTTGGCGCAAATATCCTTGACCGCTTGTACGGTCGTGCATTCGAAATAGCTGCCTTTTTTTCTATAATCGACGTAAAGAGAATCCCGCAATCCTTGTTCAAGAGTGGCTTGCGAACAGTGCATGGCTTCGGGTAGACAACGCGTGAATTGACCCGCGAATTCTTGAAGAAGCTTCGTCGCCACGCACTCGTTCAACGGACCGATTATTAGAACTGGTCTTAGAGTAGGATCTTGAATAAATGAAAAAATAATAATATTAATAATTCAATAATTTCGCCAAATGTCGAGTGTGATTAAATAAATTAAATAAATGAATAACTCACAATCGAGTTTCTCGACTCGTTGATAACTAGCCGGCAAATTTTCCTCGTTGAGAGTACCGCTGTCGCTGTACCAGCCAAGATTAACACCGGTCAAATGAGAAAGTTCCTTGCTGTCTCGACTTGAAGAACGATGATGCTTCTTGCGTCGGAAGAAACTACGACGAGCGCTCGTTGTCGCTCGTCTGCCCGTGTCCGCTTCCAAATCTCCGAGAGATCGCCGCAGCAAGAGCTCTTCCTCGATTCTACAATTTGAAAAAATATATTAACGAATGAAAGCAATCGTTCGCGGTGGAAAAAAACAGAGATCATAAAAAAATGTACCCAAATATTACTCGTCAATAAAAACAAGACAAAAAATTAATAAATAATATTTAAAAAGCTCTTTTTCTCACTTGAATTTGCTCGGTATTATCCCGCACTGTTGTCTCCTCCCAGATTGATCAACGAGCCAAGCTCTCCAGTGTCCAGGAGTTCCATTAAACATCGTATTATCCACGTAAAGAACATCGTCCTTGTTGAATCTAAGCTGAAGACTATCCCCAACCTCGCCGACTCTGTCGAACATCGCTTTGACGTAAAAACTGTCTCCGGGTTTGTCCTTGACCTCGTTGTATCTATCGGGCATGTACTGAGCAACGAGAGTAACTTTGTCAGCCGGTCTGGCGAGTTCCAACGCCGCTTGTTCGGCCGTAGCTTGTCGCAAATCCACGCCGTTGTATTCGAGTATACGATCGCCGGTACGCAATCCAGCGTCTTCCGCTAGACAACCCGGTTGCACGGAATGAACGAAAATTCCAACACCGTTGCCACCCACCAAAGATATTCCCAAATTCGAACATTTTCGAGTTTCTATGAATAAATAACGCGGTTCCATCGTCGGTGGAGTCTTTTGACTCTGTTCCTCCTGCGTCGGGCTTCTCATCGTCGCGTTTTGTCGCTGAAGCGTCGTCATAGCTTGATTTATCTGTCCACGGGTCAAAGTACTTCCGACGCCTCGAAGACTGTCCAAAGTCACCGAATTTCTCATGCTCTCGAGCGTCGCGGAATTACGCAATTCCGGTTTACGAATATTTATATCCAAACTCGCGGAATTGCGAATTTCACGTTCGCGTTCTTGAGTTCCGCGTACTTCCATCGACGCCGATGAACGAACTTCACGCTCGCCTCTCATCACCGTAAGCGTCGTCATCGTCGTCGTTGTCGTTGTCGTCGGTTGATCGCGTTCCGGTTCCGTTTGTTCGTGAACCTCGAGAGTTGTTTTTCTCGGTGCTTCCGGACTGTTGCAAGGTGTTGGCGAACCGCTGCGACTCGCAGCTTCCTCACCGCCTCCTTCCGACGAACTCGACGATCCCGAACCTTCCAACTCGTTGTATTCTGTGCGGCAAAATTACGACAAACACAATACATGGGTTTTAGAAAATTTTAACGATTAACACAACGACGAGGATGTCGATTGTTACGACGACGACGACGGCGTGAACGTTGATCCGTCGACGCCAAACGGTTAGTCGTGTTAGTCCGAAGTCGTTGATGCGAAGAAAAAATGGTTAGTACATAATGTTATATATTATTCATCAACGGAAAGAGGATAAAAATCTACTATACAGGTACGACGGGTTGATCAATGTTAGTGTCGATAATACGAGAAAAGGTAAAAAAAGGACAAAATTTTTGTTGCCTCGTCGAAATACGATATACTCACTGTCGGGACTGTACTGCACCAGCATCGTTATCGAATTACCGCATTGACGCAGAACATTGGCCGCAAGTTGATAAGTCGCGCTTCTCATGTTGATACCGCAAACTTCGAGAAGTTGATCGCCAATTTGCAAACCGACCTGAGAAGCTAGACTGTGCTCGCTAACCGTCGACACAAAGACGCCACCGCTTTCCAAACAAGATATTTGAATTCCCAAAGGTTCCACGGATTTGTCAATGTGAACTCTTCGTAGTTCACCGGGAGCCGGTCGCGGTTGTGTGTAACAAGCGTAATCGGGCATGCTAGCTCTTTTGTTGTTACCACTACCGCGAACCGTTCCACCACCGCTGCTTCCACCACCGGTTCCCGGACTCAATACTTCAACGTGAAACGTCGGCATTGGACTTCCACGTTCCGACGTTCTTTCGATACTACCGGTTGATAATTTTCCAACGCTGCTCTTCGACGTTACGCTTGGATTCGATGGTATTCGAAATCTTTGATTTTCTTTTTTACGAGGAAACGTTCCACCCTCGTAACCGTGGGTGTAAGCCGGTGTTTCGTAAACCGCACCGACCGGATGACCTCGAGGTTTGTGATAGTGCTGTAGGTCTACGGACGGCGTGTGCAAATGACCGTAACCCGATTGCGGACCAGGACTGTAGGACGGTTCGAAACAGTAGGAACGCGGATCCGGAAGTCCGATTGATTCGCCGGATTGTGCCGATGGTAAGGAAGGCGGTGATGGATAACGCGAAGGTAAGGAATTTTGTTGGTGCGGATGTGGATGAGAGTGCGTGTATGGGGGAAATGAGAAATTACCGGCGAGTTGTTGACGAGGTCCACCGCTCGTACCCGAACCCGTCGCCGTTGCGGCCGATGCAGCTGACGACGTCGTCGTCGACGATGACATACCGATACCACCGTAGATTTGGGAATGAGCGCGATTGTGTTGAAGCGCCTCCAATTGAGCCTCGTTACCGGCCGAACCGTATTTTTGCGTACGTCTTTTACCGTGATGCTCAACTTCGCGATTTCCATTGTTTCCGGACTTCGAGGAAAAATCGATGCTCGTTTCGGACGGTGTCAAAGCCGCGCCGAGACGTCCCGAAGTTTCGTTCCCATCGAATTCGCTAACCGGCAACTTCTTCTCCAAAGCGATGTCCTTAAACTGCACACCAGGAATGAATGATTTTTGACCAAACAAATGACCCGATTTAGTGAAGTTCAAGGGTGGTGTTTCAACGGCTTTGTATACGGTATGACGATTGCTCACGTTTGAAAATGTCGCCAATGGTATGGGATTGGAAATTCTGTTGTAATTGTAACTCTCGTATTTTGGCGGATGATTCAACAATACGCTCAATGGCAATCTTTCTTTTGTTTTACGAGGATGTAAAATTGTTCCAGTGCCATTTTGAATCAATGGTCCACCACGGGCTTTTGGCCACGTACCACCGTTTTTCTCAATCTTTTCGGTTCCACGTCTCTTGCTTCTCTTCAACACACCGTTGTTCGGTTTTTTGTAACTGTCTATGACCGAATCCAATTCCGCCAAAGCGTTTTGTTCTTGTTCGAACGTGTTCGGACTTGAATTCGTGTGACGTTTTTTCTTATCGTCGCGATCTTTGCTGTGTCGTCGTCCTCGAACAATGTCGATTTTTTCTCGAAAAGTATCCCAAGCGTTGCTTATACCACTCGGTTTTTCACTGCTAACCGATTTTGAAACTTTATAAGCGCTACGATCGCCCATATTCGACGCTATGTAACGTCTGTCGTAATCGTCCGACGTTGTTTTCAACATCAATCTTTCTTGTTCAGTTTGCGAACAGCTGTTAACCATTTTTTGCTTATCGCTGTAATCCGAATCGATCGGTAATGTTTCGGAACTTCCGACTGCAGGCACGGCGATGCCTTTCAACGTTGTTATCGTCAAAACATCGGCGCTGTTGTCGTTCAATATCGACATTGCTTCGTGCGACGAATTAACCGAATCCATTGGTTTGCTGTTGATCTGAAAGAGACATAAAAAAAACGATTCAATAATTAATTCAGCGATGAAATTTTTCTTTGAACAATTTTTTCCACGCAACTTACATTTAGAACTCTATCACCGACGGCCAAATTGCCATTCTTCGCGGCAAGACTGCCCGGCGAAATTTTAGCGATGTAAATACCAAGCTCGAGAGCAATACCGTGGGGTAATTGGCCAACGGACAGCTGCGTTGTTCTCAAAGGTCTTCTGGTCGCTCTACGTCGTCTTATCGTAAGAGTAGCCGGACCCAAAGTGCAAGATCTCAAAGTTTCGAGAATCATTCTCGTCGACACGGATGTGCAATCAACGTTGTTTACTCGCATTATACAATCGTTGACCCGCAATTTACCCTCTACAACGCTACCCTGAGTCACTTGAGCCACGTAAACTCCGGTGTCGTTGGGATATTGAGGATCCTCCCGGCCACCGGCGAGCACGAGACCGAGATCGCGATCGGCGTCTTGACAAATTCTACCGAGATCCAAATGCACGGTTAACACGTCCCAATCGCCGACCTCGTTGTCGTCGTGTCCACGACCGTGACCATGCCCGTGACTCGACGAATATTGATTCGTTCTCAACGTATGATCGCCGCAACCCAATTTTTCTTTCAAATCTTTGAGTTCTTTCGACGCTTCGTTGCGTTGCTTCTTTATCTCGTCCGAATCGCGCAAAGCTCCGGCCAATTCCGAGACCGCACGATCGCGTTCTTTTCTCAATCTGTCGCACAATGTGCTTATACTCGCGCGTTCGAGAACAATTTGATCGCGTTCGCTGAAAGCCCAATCGCGACGTCTTTTGGACACCTCGGCTTCTTGCACGGCTTCCTCGAGTTCGGCCTGTAGCGTGTCCACGGATTTTCTCAATTTGTCGAGTTCCAAATTCGCTTGATCCAAATTATCCATTCGTTCCTTCTCACGTTTGGCGTAATCTCGCACGTTCGTCTCGCGTTCGGCTTCTTTGCTCGAACTGTCGCGTTCGCGACTGTAAGCGTGCAATTCCACGCGATTCTTGTAATCCCTGCTCGAACCTTCCGAATAATCGCCGAATTTTTGACGCAAATCGTTGCACTCCTTCAGAGCTTCGTCGCGATCGTGCAGAGCCGACGATATTTCACGTCGCAGCGTTTCGATCTGGTACGAAAGAGTTTTTTTCTGTCGAACAAACGATTTGATTTTATTTATTTTTGGTTTAATTATAGTGGAAAAAAAATTGAAACTTGTTCCGTCGTCGGTAAACGACCCTGTTAAATTCAAACGTCTACGACTCGAGAACGCTTCGGACTACTGCAAGTTCCAACTTTCCTCTTATTTTCCAAATTCTCCAATAAAAAAAACGTTCAAATAAATATTTCTCATCATAAAATCACCGCGAATAAATAAAACAATGTCCCTAGCTCACCTCATCGACGAGATGTTTGTTCTGACTCTCCAAATGCGTGATCTTCGCGAAAGCCTGGGTCAAATCATCCCCAAGTTTCTCCATTTCTTTGTGAACAGTGTCGCGTTCGCCCATTATAAGACTGTACTCCTGCATCGCCGCGTTTCTTTCCTCCGTGAGTCTCTTCATGTCCTTGCTCGCTTTCATGCGAACGACCATAGCCTGATTGATCTCCTTGACCGCTTCCTCGTGCTGTTGCTGAACTTTTGCAAGTGCCTCGCGATACTCATTTCTTTCTCGCAACGCAATGTCCCACTGTCTTATCGCGGCCGTACATTGTTGCTTCAATCCATTTTTCTCACGAATCGCGCTGTTTCTCTCCTGCGCAACGTCCTCGCACTGTTTCTTCAGTCTCGCAGCTTCCTCCTGAGCCAATTCCAACTGCAAACAAAAATTTTTTAAATAAAAAAAACCGCCCACACATTTAAACATTTAAAAATCTTTAAATCTGCAAATTTTTTGCGAAATCATTCGAACGAGATGAAAAGCGAATGAAAAGAAAAAAAAAATGTGTTCGCTCGCCTTGTTGACCGCAGCCGAGTGCGACGATATCAGGTCATCGTAACGCTTTCTCAAGGAATCGTATTCGTCCTTGATTCCCTCATATTTTCTCAGCACCGATAAATAATGCTGATTCATGCTGTCGCTACTGCCCGGATCGGCAACGAGAACCTCCTGATTCTGGCATCGCAATTCCGTAACTTCCTTCTGCAAAGCTTGAACCTCACGATCGAGACGTTGCTTGTCGTTAACAAGATCACCGTATTTTCCACGAAGCGCCGAACTTTCTTGCGACGTTGCTTCCAGCTGATTCATCGCTGCTATATGCTGTCCCCTGTAGTACTCCAATTCCTTCATAGTATGCTCACACCTGCGATAACGACCTTGCACGGGTTAATTATAATAAAAAAAAACATTATTTTACGCTGCGACGCTTTGGCGTCGAGGACCAATTTTTTTTTTCTTCTGTTTTTTTTTCTTTTTTCGATCTATTTTTATACGAAAAAATCAATAATCGACGGACAACCGAGCCCACAACCTTATAAACAGTTCGAGCGTGCTCTCTCTCGGCGTTGATAACCGATTAGATTGCGCGCGGGGGATTAAACGGTTACTGGGTGACAAAGTCATCGAGGCGCGATACGATAATCCGAGGGATATGATGCAAACGTACCGTCGATTAATTCCAATGAATTAACTTTTTTCATTCTTTTTTTTTTTTTTTTTATCTTTTTAATTAACGCTAATTATCCTCGATTTATCTTGCGCACCTCGTTAGATACCTTTTTAAATAATTATACGAGTACGAAAAAAAAAGGGGATCAAATTTTCATCGTCGCTACACACAAAACCGTTTTTTTTTCTTTGTTCTAAAAAATCATGATGCAAGGTGTGTGATAAAAAACTCGAGGAAATATGTAAAACCAAAGAGAAAACGAACAAACAAACAAACCGTCTAATAGTGTCGGTGTGCTTATGTCTAAGGAGCTGGAGCTGGCGCATGGCTTCGTCGCATTGCGCCTGCAATCCGTCGTAATCGCTACGACATTCGGGACCGCCGACCGGACTTCCGACGCTTCCGTAGCCTCCGCTATCCCTTTCTGCGTGCCGTACCAGGAGGGCAGGGGGAAAATCAGGTGCGTGTGTGTCAATCCAAACATCAATGAAAAAAAACAAAACAAACAGAAATGGCAAAACACCAAAATAATGAGGTAAAGATATAATAACGTGATGGAATTATT
Organism: Sussaba pulchella; assembly: GCA_963971145.1. Classification (NCBI taxonomy): domain Eukaryota; kingdom Metazoa; phylum Arthropoda; class Insecta; order Hymenoptera; family Ichneumonidae; genus Sussaba; species Sussaba pulchella. The sequence goes on along the minus strand of OZ020165.1, from coordinate 578,776 downwards.
TTACGGATAATTATGTTCAATAATATTGTGCGTTTGTACAAAATCGGTGAAACCGCGATAACCAAACACTGTGGTCAAGAATTAACTTATCCTGCAAAAATATCCTTACCCATATTGAGCGCTCCATCTGTAAAAATGAAAAAAATATAACACGCAATTGAAACAAACCAGACTAGAATTTATTCGTCTAGTCGTTGTCTGAACAAAATTTTGAGACGACTGAGAACGTTTTTTTTTTTTTTTTTTTAATTGAGCAAACTCTTCACGAAATTTTTGTTCTCCGTTCAATCTCTTCGCGCTTTCACCCCCCAGAAAAGAAACTCTGGGTCACGCGTGCGAGCACCGCCGCTTCTGAACTACTTATATCTCATAAATTACATGGTAAATTAACATTCCTTCATCTTCTGCCGAGAAATGAAAACAAGGTGCTCCTGACATGTAAAATTTTCATGTTGCATAATTTAAATAAAATCCCCGATGATAATGTTTTGGCAAAAATTCCTCGTGTTGCCTTCGTAAAGGTGCAAGAAAACATTCTTTACTCGACAACACCAAAGTATCACTCCTTATAGCCGCCACCCTCTGACAAATGTACCATTCCGCGACGGATATTGCGTCTCTGCTCGAGAGCAAAAAAAACTATACTTAGTCATAAGAAGTAAAAAAGTAAAAGCTTACCGCTGCTCCCAGCGCTGTCCAGCGAAGAGGCGCCGGATGCCATTCTTTCGGTTTGCATCAGTCGCGGCTGTCCGACTCAGGCTTCTACGCCCGGTTCTACAACAGATACCTTTCCGGCAGATTTCTCTCTACGTTTTTCCTGAAAAATGCAATCGACTCGCTCATAAATTTCACGCTCCGGCAAACTCTTCATGCTTCGGCGATATCTTCAATTAACAATGACATTTCTCATTTGTCTGCTTATTCATAAAACCCAATCATGTACTTGGTATTGTATGCTCCAAAAATGAAATAAAAAAAGAAATAAAATAAAATACAAATAAAAACTAAAACAAAAAAATGGAAAAACTAAAAAGTCTGATGTCCAAACTTTGACATTGTCTAAAAGTAATAAACAAATAAATAAATAAAAATAAAAAAAAACAATAGAGAAATAAAATACAAATCAAAAACAAATAAACAAGAAAAATAGAAAAATTTGCAAAAACTGGGGTTCAAGCCCAGACAATGTTAAAAAAAAAACGAAAAAGAAATCACTGCACGATAATATTGAACGCGAGCCTGATTACTTCGCTCGACTGAAAAAACAGAAAAAAAACCGTGTTTTTCCATGCGAAAAATCAACATCTATGCCAGAGGTGCAACAATCTCGTCAATAATATGTTTTCCGAACGGTCAATACACGCGAGAAATTGTAATATACGATATTTTTTGATGATGTGTCTACGCAAAAATTTTCCCGTGTGTGTGTGTTACCATAGTTCACGTTTGGTCCACGATAAACCGTACACGTTCGACGTTGATCGATTTATGAAATAACGCGAAGGTTCGAAAACAAACGAGAAAAAAAAACGCACGCACGAAAAAAACACCAAAAAGAAACGAAAAAAAAAAAAAAAGAACGACGATACGCGACGTGATTGTCACGTTGATTAGTTGGCCTGCCCGCGTGAGAAATGAAACCGACTTGTTGCGAACTAACCGACGTACGAACCGGAGCCTATTTCGTATCGAATACGTAGGAAAAGCTTACACGGTACAACAACACCGTCTCTCGCGCAGGCTCGAAAGTTTCTCTCAGTCCGTCGAACAACCACAACGTAAAGATCCAACCGGACAAATGTCATTGTTCGTTAAAACTTTACCGTAACGACGAATTTTTTTCAACGTGAAAAACAACACGAAAAAAATGGTAAAAGAAAAACAAACAACAACAACAAAACACAATAGCTCGTCTGCCTCACCTGCTGCACCAACGGGCCTGACAATTAGCCATTTTCATTTCGATACTACGGGCTCTCGATTCACAAACTCTCGGTAATAAACATGCCTACTCCAGTCTGGTACCCACAGCGACGACGCGCATGCGCCGACAAGTGCGGCGTTACCGAGCTCGAGAAAGAGAACAAAAAAAAAACAACAATTATCATGGAAGGGCAGACTACGCGTTTTACATTTGGCATGAAAAATTTAGTGTCGATTGTTCGACGATAGCTGGCGCGCGGGCGCACGCTATCTGCGCGATGGACGGGCGTTACGACGTCGTATGTCTCCCTCGGATTGATGCAAGTGCGAGAGAGATAGTTTGATCATCACAAAGTACTTTTCTCCGATACGGTTCATCTTTCCGATGAAATTCGAGAACAGTTGACTGCAAAATTTTGAGACGCAGTTGACCGTTCTCGTTTTTTGTTCGACAAATCAATAGCATTCGAAAATAGTGCTTTGCAGTTGTTGTTACCGACCGAGCAGTAGCGTCACTTTGACAACCCGCCCCCGCTATTTCTTACGCTCTCCATCGATCGCGGTATAACTTTAGCCTACTTCCGCTGATAATACAGCTGTGCAAAGAATTATATCGTCTCTTCCGGGCTAATCGCACTCTCTCCTCCTTGCACTTCTTTATCAGTTGCATCCATTATGGATTCGTAAAAGCGTGAACCAGTCGATAAACTGCAACAGGTCGAATAACTTTAAGATGCCAAACACCTTTCACCCTTCGTTGTTGCGCATCACCTTAACGTCATCATCGATTGGCTCGCCGTGAGTGCGTGAGAAAAAACATGTAACACATCCCGTAAAGCGCGAGTAAAAAAGTGACAGAAGCTGGGCGGAGCCAAATCAAATTTTCCTGTATTCGTGCACACGGACAGGTGCATCAGCGCCAGCGCTCCCGGTGTTCGGGGCCCGAAGATCAGTCTCTCCCCCAAACGGTCCTGCCGTCGATTCCCTCAAGAACTGCGGTTCCGTGCAATTCTTTCCTTCTCGCAGTTGCTTAGTCAATTGATCGTCTCTAACCCCACGATAATCCTCAAAATATTACACAAATCATTACGAATCTAATAACTGCAACGTTAATAAAAATACACACGAATGTCGATATTTTTTTTATACCTGACGGATCAGGATCCCGATGGAAATCTGATGATTATGGTTCCCAGAACGTTCGTTTGGATGCTGCGGCCGATTGGCGCGACAATTCGAATCGTTCAAATTCCATCTTTCGAGTTAAAATAAAATTCAACAACGGATTAGGTGCATTGTTTATTTTTATATTTATTGTAGAACATTTTTCATTGTTTCACCGTGACTCCATCGCTCAATAGCACGATGCCACAATAAAACAATCAACGAAAAAAAAAAGTTTGAAAAAAAAACGAGAATACCCGATCAGCTTGTCACAAGATAAAAGTTTGTTAGGTTTTTTTGTTTCTTCTGCTTTCTTCATCTAAGTTATGAGGTCGTCGGAAGGGGTTACAGCATCGGTTTAGCTACTACATCGATTAGATTTCTCCATTGTCACGGAGAAAGGGCTAATTTTAAATATAAAATATATATATATATGTTTATTTATATATATATATTCATATATATATATCTATATAATTTGTCGGAGTAATTTTCTTCGGTTGCAATATAATATAACGCCTATCGGTCTTTCTCCTCTACTCTCACATCTTCTATAGATAATTCTTTTCTTTGATTTTGCAAGGCCAGCGTAGAAATCACACGAGAAAATTGGTGAAACTTCGGTAGAGGTTTTTCTTTTTTTTTTGTCGTCGAAGAAAAGAAAAAAAAAAGGAAACGCGCACTCGTTGTTCGGCGTTGCGAACCGAGTCGCGTTTTTTTCTCATATAATTTTAATCCGATAAAATGATTTAAAAAAGATGAATAAGTTAAAATCAATTTCAAAATCTTCCCGCGGTTCGATGCGATTACGATGAATAATTTTTCCTTGTGGAAAATCGTCGTGGGAAGTCGTGGGAAGAGATCGAATAGAATTAAATTGACGTTGTTTCGTCGTAATCGCATCTGACCGGATAATCGTCAATTATGTTTTTTTCTTCTTCTTTTGTTTCTTTTTTTTTATGTACAGAGGGACGTTGAGCCCGACAATTTTAACGCCGAGCCCACTCTTAAACAGGCAGTGGTGATTGTATATGGTGTTCGAGATTGCAATATAATGCCAGCGATTTTCATCATCGCTCACGAAATTGACTGCGGAAGAACCGTTTCTTTTTTAAAACAATCAAACGTATAAATAAATGTGTGCACGCAATGTTTGCTTTGTCAAAAAACCCAACTTGCTTCCGTCGTCGTGCTGAGATATATATTTATATATATATATATAATGCCGAATTCGCGGCTTTCATTTACGCGCAATTGCAGGGAATGTAGACACAATCGAAGGAGTAGATGTGGAAGATAAGAATGGTGGAAAAGAAAAAAAATAATAATAATCGTTACAATAAAAACTGGAGAAATAAAATTTAAGAAGAAACAAAATGGCATTCTACGTTAAACTTTGGTATTGTTATGCGGTCGTGGCCGATACACGAGAGTTCTTTATCCCGAAAATCTCTCGTGATCGATAAACCTATTTACATAAAACGGTATAAAAATACAACGAAGTTAATTTCATAATATAATATAATATAATATAATATTCATATATATATATATAGTTATATATATATATATATAAATATATTTAAACTACGTAGATTAGTTTTTGTGTGATCGTAATAGACGAGAGACGCAATGGGAACATTAGCTACGAAACTAAAGGCGAGGAAAGGGAGGGAGGAAAAATTTACGACAATCGACGAACTTAAAATCTACGGGATCGAAAAAAAAAAATAATAATAATAATTTGGTTCAGCTAGTCCACGAAAGTATTTCTGATCGGGCTCTTCGGAATTTCAATCCGCAATAGATCCAAACGCGATTGCGAAAAACACGAGAAAAAATAAAAAATATCTTCGCACGTTAATTTGCGAAATTTTTCAACGATATTTTCACGCAATGAATACACGTGTGCGTATTTATTGCGTTTAAATCACGAAGCGACCGGAAGCAACGAATCGAGTAAGTGGATCGTAATAGGCATCCTGCCATTACCGCAAAATCCACAGTCACACGACTTTTTTTTTTAATTCACGATGGCTTAATCACGATCGTATATACTCGAATAAAATGTTTGGCGCTAAATGCACGCTCGCTTACATCCTTCATCGTTCGATGCACGCACACACATTCTCTTTTTATCAACCCCTCCTTTCCACCCCTCGCTCGTTCTCTTTATACAATATCTAACGATTTTTTTTCCTCGCATTTTAAACATTGCCAAAACTTCGTTAACGACGAATCATATACGGATCCATGCGCCGTAAATACCACATACGAATCACAATTATAAATTATATCTCAGAGAAATTAGCGTCGTTCCTTTACGAATTTCATCGCTTCGTCGTGGATTTTTTTAACTCCATTTTTCTCATTATTTTCTTATTACTATACATTGACTAACTCTCGGAGGGGTAATCTTGTTATTCTCTACATCAATAAATAAATCGTTTAAATACTTGCGGACACAGCGTCGAAGTCGCGTTCGAACATAAAAAATTCGACGACATTATAATCTTTCTTTCTTTCTTTCTTTCTTCTTGTTTCGTTTTTCCCCTTCCGATACGATACACCACCGGCGTATCGTTTCGAGATAAGCTAAGAGAGGCAACGGATAAATGCTAATAATTGCAACGAGAATCTAATTTTTAGGTCGACGTCGACCGGATTTTCACCGACGTCTTCGCCGTCATTTTTTTATCTTGTCCATCGCAAACCTCAAACGGTCGAAGTTTGCTGATTATTGTTGTCCATCGGTATACTCGACGAGCACTCCTTGAGCATAGTTCGAAGTCGAAGTATCTCTTTGGAAGCGGCCGAAAGATCCGATTGAAGCTGAAGTTCTTTTTCCCGAAGACGTTTTATATCCCTCTGACACGTCTTAAAATCAAACAATAAAAAAATACAATAATTAATAAAATTCAATCGTTATTGCACATTTAATCGTCGACCAGATTTTTCTAAATAAACAAACGACTTACCACATTTTGCCTCAACAAGTCCAGCTTGTCGCACTTCAATCTCGTTACTTCGAGCCTAAGATTTTCCGTCTCATTTGCGCCGTCTTTGGCATTGCAACGAGCCGCTTCGTGAGTCTCAGCCGAGCTCATGGATTCAAGACCGGTATCGCTGTCCGGATAAACAACTTGATCCAATTCCAACTCGCTGTTCAACGAACTGTCGTCACTTTCCGAAACTACGCGATGTTGCGTAGTTTCCGGTTTTTCCGGTCTCGAGTCGTCGCGTTTGCGCAAATTTTCGTGTGTCAAACGTTGAAACGAAGAATTTAAAAACGTTTTGTCGTTTGTGTTGCCAATGGCAATGGTTATTTCGTTGCTGCCGCTCGAACCCGAAGCGACGATCGACGATGATTCACGTCTGTCAACGTCGTCTTGTTGCAACGTCGCCAAACTGCTGTCCTGATTGTCGGTATTCGACAAACTGCTGTCTTGACTACCCAAACTCGGACTACCACGATCGGAATCTCGTCTCAGAGTGAGATCAGGCGAGCCCAAAGGACTCGAAGGTTCGACCGAACGTTTTCCACTCGTCATTTTCGACGTTGATTGACGATTGCTCGGAGGACTCGGTTCCGATGCTCCTTTTTTTGCCAATTGTTGAGGCACGCTTTCCGTCGAAGCGTTTCTTACTCGTGATATCAAAGCTTTTCTCACCGTATCGATGAAACGCGAACCGCTGCCACCGCTTCCGGACGTCGAATTATCACTCGCCGTCGGACTAACCGGACACGTGGAACCCGAACCGAATGACGAACCTCCGGGTCCGGGTATTCCAGCACCGAGGAAATCGCTTGTTTTCGATTGCAACTCCTCCGTTAGTGATTCGAGCAACGCGCAACGCGTTCTCAACTGATCGGAAAAATCAATACACGATTAATACACGTGAAACAAACTAGTTTTGTTCGTTGTATTTTTTTTTTTTTCGAGTCAATCAAAATCTTTAGAATCGAGAAAGAATTATTCTCACCTCAAGCTTTGCAAATTTTTCGGCTTTGTAAGCAGCGTTCTCGGCGTTTACGAGTTTCGTGAGTAAAAATTCTTTAAACTCAACGCCACGAAGAAATACGGCGGGTGTGGGAAGATGAGGACCGAACCAGGGCACGTCGTCTCTCGCCGTTATACTGACTTTGTACCTGAATAGCGTAAAACGCAAGATAAACACAAAAAACGTCGATATTAATAATACAGTTCAACCGATAAAAATTCATCGTCAATGAAAAAAAAAATCGTAACGTCACGTTAATATAGAATTTACCTGGTATTCGGGGTGCACGGATCGATTACTTGAACGACTATGAAAGCGTGTAAAAAATGACTGGCGATCATGTCGGGACTGAAAGGCGTAGCTTCCTCCTGAAATATAATAGCGACGATGTCGTTTCCGATGTGTCGTTTGCGTTGAAGCTGCTGTGAATCACCCGGACTGTAGGGAAGCAACGAGGCCACGTGAAATAGAACTTCGCGACCCCGGAATACCTCGTATATCGCAGAGTCACCCGTCTGGCCGTGTCTCGTGTCCAAACCACCGCGATAACTGCAAGAAAAAATCATGGAAAAAAATTTAAATACAAATCCAAATGAACAAAAAATCGTCCGATAGATTATTATTTTCAATCAAATAACTAATAAATACCCCAAATGAATAAATCATTGAATAAATAATTAAATAAATAAATACACAAGTGAATAAATAAATAAACGTACCCCTTGTGATCTTTGAGATCGATTCTCTGACCCAAAAGATCGAGAAATTCTTGAAAAGCCGGAGTCATCTGTCTGTTGCCGAACAGCTGTTCTTCCGTTATCTGTCCGACTCGCTGATGAAGCACGCCGAACTTGAATCTCGAGACGAGGGCGTGTTCGTCGTATCGGGCTATGAGAGTACCAGCTCCGGAACAGACGACCGGCATGAGGGTGCTCACGTTCAGCGACTCGTTCATGGCCTGGAATATAAAACAACAACAAAAATCATCAAATGCTAATTATATACGTAATAACGATGAAAACGCGTGCATGCGTTATATATATTCGCGAGAATTCATGTCAGAGCGTAAAATTCCAGACTCGAGGGGAAACAAAAATGAGAAAAAATATAAGAGACACGAAAATTCGGTCGAACGAGGAAGAAAATAGCTGCACCACAAAGTAAAGAGAATTATAAAGATGCGGAAATAAAAAAGAAAACCGAAAAAGACGAGCGAACGGTGAAGAGTAGGACAACCGAGTTTTAAAGATCCTCGTAAAATTTTGTTTTGTCTTTATTGTACCCAAAACGCGATAAATTTACCTTGACCATTTTTGCGGGCGAGGGATTCGGTCCGAGAGTAACTGCAGGTACGAGTTCGTGCGACGACCCGGCTCGTAATCGAAGCAACACACGCCAATGTTCCTGTCCGGCAACGGTTTCGGCCTTAACCGAGACTAGGACCGGACCGTTTTCGCCGTCTCGTCCGACAAGATTCACGTGCTCCTGCAACGAGAAAAAAAAACGAAAATGAGTACAAAAAATTTTCAAAAATAAGAGCAAGAAAAAGAAACAAGAGCAGCGGTGTACGTGCAAGTAGAAAACATTACTCCCGATGTCCCTTCGCGGTACAATGTTGAAGAGAAAATTAAACGAGAAAGATGAAGAAAAAAACATTGAACTTAAAGAGGGAACGTTTTTTACGAGCTCGTTCTGTCCTGTTGAGCGCTTGAGAAAACACATGCGTACGTACGTACACACACAAGTGAACATACAGTTTGGCTGCTGCGCCAAAGCTCGAAGATCTTCGAAGGAGCGTGTGCAAAAAAAAATTAAAAAAAAAAAAGGATCGCAGCTCCTCGCGGCTACTCTCGACAGGTCTTGTATTTATACAATGTTGGAAACATCGTCATTACATGATCGTTAAAATCTTTGCATTACTGTTGCACATTTTTTGCTCCGGTTTTTAAAAATATTTTTATTTTGTACTTGTCTACAGGTGTACTGGTGTACCGTAGTGAATGGTATGCGGTATTCTGCGGTATCCCACAGTTTCATCAACGGATATCCTGGACTCAACGCCTGCTATCGAGTTTCAATGGTATTTTCACACAGCAATTTACATTTTTTTTCTTCTTCATGTTTTCTTTTTTCATCTTTTTTCGCCGGTGTTGCGGTAAAGTTCAGACTTTTATAAAGGTTGTTCTCGCCGCTACCGCGATCGATCATTCTTCATAATGCGTCGGACCGCAGAGGGGGTGGTGGTTAAAATTGGAAAGTTCATAGACACAGTGTTGAAACGCAATAAGGTTACGATCTAATCTGCAAGCGAATTACCGTTGTTTGAACCCATTAATTCTTCGCTTAAGCTCTGAAAGCATCGAATAGCGCAGTTGATTTTTTAATCATCCGTAATTGTTCCGGGATGTGCTTGTCAGACGTAAAAGTTACGTCGACACATCGATAGAAATAAAATTGTACGGTATTTCGAAACCTCGTTGAATGAAAAAAAAACTTTGAATTACATACACGCACAACCTCGACACAAATTATTCTCAAAGTCCTCTCCTCCCCCCATCGCCGAGCGCGTTTCTGTCGCATTGGTGACAATACGCTGCGTGCACACGTTGCACGCATGCACGAACAGGCCTTAAACTAGATGCGAGCCGAGCGAAACGACGAGCTGCCGCAGCAATGCGGCCCACTTCCGCAAACTATAATAATGAGTGAATGATTATCGAATGAGAATCATTACAGCCAAGTGTTTCATTCTATCACTCGTCGAGGCTCCGTTTTATTTTTTTTCCGTCATATTTTCAAATAAAATTCCTCTTAGAAATGCATAAATTGATAAACAAGTGAATAAATAGCAAATAAAAATAAATAAATGCAACATTCCTTCGATCTACTCTCAGCGACAATAATTTCACCAAAATTTGTTTCGTACAATATCCATTCGTTTCCATGAATTTGCTCGAAGCTCGAATAATTGGCAGATTTGCAAATTAGACACTCCAGATTTACCACGAACATGTATTCCCGTTTGTACGAGCTATCTATAGCCGCGGCTACGACGAAGCCGGTCGTGCACCAAAGGATTCCGTTTCCCTTGATCCCTTCTTTCCCGACCATCATTATTGTTATTAACGATCATGATCAACCGACGTTAATTGACGAGAATCCGAAGCACGTGCTTCACACACCGGGCAAGCGAATAGACCCGACTAACGCGACGAAACCGGAGGTCCTCCGATCGATTTTCATCCAGTATGACGTCCATGTTCGAATTCGAGCTCTTCGTTGCTCGCTCGCTGCTGTTGCCCCGACCGTTCTCAATGTATATAGCCAATATCGAGCTTACCACGGAACCGCCTTATATATTCTCGCAATTCTATGAGCTACAAGACTCTCTGGCCCCGTTCCAATAACACGCTTCGCGTTAACCGGACTGGGTTGGCGTGCGCATGCAATTACCGAGCGGCGAAACGCGAACGAGCGAGAAAAAAAAAAAAGAAAAAGTTACTTAAAACGAGAATATCTCGAACACGGATACGGCATTTATGCGAACTACAGTCGTTGCACACTTCCCAACCATTGTTTCAACGATTTTTCAAATGTAGTATTTTTTTTCAAGAGAAAAGCTTTCTATATTGAACAGAGTCAAATTGTGCATTTTATGTGATTATTGTTATTTTGTTGTGAATAATGAAAAATATGGAAAATTAGAAAATCAGTATCAAATTAATCGAGACGATTTTAAGCCTTTTACCAGATCAATATCTAGATTTTTAGACGTTCTTCCCTAGACAGGGTGACCGGACTGACGAATTTCTCGGATAAATACTTTGTATTAGACGGGATTAATTGTGCCGTAAATTTACTCAGCAGCTATTGTATTGAGGAAGAGCCAAAATGTCTATTAACATTTCGAATCATCAAAAAAGATATCTCATACGCTCGGCTGTGCAACTACGTCATTGTTTTTTTTTTTTCAAAAACGCCGGAAAACGTCTGATTCCCGGAAACCTGTCCTACCTCAAATTTCCTTCGCTAATTTTATTATTCACGAGACTTCAGTTATTTCTTTAAATAGCCGTTTTAACGACACGCGATACAATTTAACATCGCGATGGTTAAATTATGAACGTACGCGCACGAAAACCACAGATCGTTAAAATTCCCTCGCGTGTTTTCGTCTCTTTTGTCGTTTCTGGCATAAATTGTTTTCGAAAAGCAAAGTGAAAATTATGGAAAAGTTTGTGAACGGAATAATGGAAGTAAATTTTTTTTTTCTAAATAAAGAACCACTTTCAATTTTTTTTCCCGTACTTACTGAATATTGAGCCCGTGTGGGTTTGTGGGTGTGTATATATATGTGTGTATGCGGTTATTCCACGACGCTTCGCTAGTGACTTCCTTTGTCGTGAGGCATTTAATTGGGCATTTAAGTGTGGGTTGGGTGTTTATTGGTTTCTCCGCTTCGCCACTCGCATTATTTACACTACGTCGATATATATCAACGTGCGAAGAAGTTCGTTTGTATGTTTTTTTTAAATCTTCGTCTCGAGCCACATGGCGTATCTTGTAATTTTACACGGTCTGTGAACGACAAACGAGTAAAATTATCGAGGATACAGCGACGACGTGTATTCACGACCGTAATAGTATTTACCTCGAAATATCGTTATCGCAGCCGTTTTCCGATCTCTCGGTGATATTATTTCAATACGACGAACGAGGAAGCGAAACAAACTGCTACATTATAGAGAAATAATAGTAATAATAATTATTGAAAAAACGGTGAGCGTGTAAAAAGAGAAAAAGAGCGAGAGTCGTGGAGCCTCGAGTTGAATGACACGATGTGTCATTCGTGAAATAGTGAGTTAGCCCATACCTCGTGTGCGTCTCATTGTCGGCTGACTGAAAGAAAAGAGAAAAAGGAAAAACGAAACAAAAGTCCGGAAATATTGTTTTTCTGGGTATACGTAGCAGTATCCAGTCTGGAGCAAGACTGAAAGCAAAAAAAAAATGAACGAACGAGCACGTAAACTTGTAATTCGAGAAATTTTCGAAAACCCGGAAGTCGTCGAGGAAGTGTCAAGCACGCGCTCGCGCGCACGACCCAATATTTTTTGTTTCGTTTCTTACATGTGCTCAGCTGAGTCGTCGGATCCGTTGCAATCTCGGAACAAAGAAAAAAAAACGAAGCAGTGACGTGAACACGAATTGAGATAACCACAAGATTCAATTAATTTCAAGCTGAAGGCATTCCCGTTGTCTGCAAATGAATTTGATTGAGCTAGCCAAATGTAGTCTTCACAATCTGATCGTGAGATAAAATTTGGCAAGAATTCACGTTGAACTTGATCCAACCGCATATGTCATTGCAGCTTAAAATCAAATTTTATGCATTTTTGCTTAAATTCAATTTACTTCGAGCGAATGGAAATCAATCGACCCCAATATTAATAAAAATAATAATAATTGGAAGATAAAGATGGGAAATCTCCGAATCGATGGTATCGTTGAAACCAATGAGCTCACAGTCCAGTACATAAACATCGGAGTAAATATGAGCAGGAGAAGAGAGTCGTTAAGAATAAACTAGTGTGCGCCAAGGTCTCTATCTCTCTCCTTCAGTCTCAGCTTCTTCCGCTTCACCCTTTTTTCTCTACGTATTTTTCTTGGCTTCTTCGGCTTCGCTCTCGTACAGAAAAAAAAACAACATAGCTTCCTCCATGAGGAAGCAAAAGACGAAGAAAAAAAAACCTCGAAGCTACTTCAATCGTTTCCGAAACTTGGTCCTCCGACTCGTCGTCGGCGGTCCTCCCTTCCCTCCCCCGCTCTGTCTCCGCAATCATAGACGAGTAATTAATCGACCAGTTAAGCAAACTATTCGTTGCTAATTTTTTTTCGACTCTCCACACTCCAAATTCTTTCCAGAACCACGTCGAGAAGCAGACATCGATAAACACTCGACGCAGTACGACTCTCTCACAAAAAAAAAGAAGATAGAAACTTCAAGAATTACTTTCCAAAGAAAACGCAAAGAATGAAGTTGAAGCTTTCCCTTATAAATTGCGTTGCCGTCTCGAAACTCGAGACTCTTAGAATCATAACTCGTCGGGGGAAAAAAAAACCTCGCTATCCCTTCAAAGTCGTCGGACTTACTCGGTTTCCACACGGTGTGCAATTTAACCGTGCAAAATTTTATCCCACGGAATGAAACACGAAGAGACAACCGGAGATGAACGATCGGAGTGCCGCAAGAACAAAACGTGAGAGTACGACGTGTGCGAGAGACGCGAGGACACACACGCGTATCCGGAATGAAATAATACGGTTCGTAGTGTAAAAAGAAAGCGGAAGAGAAACGAACGAACAAACGAATAAAAATCGTTTCTCTTTGCTTCGCGCCGCTTTTGCAAAATATCGCTAATTTCTTGACAAAGCCCGAAAGTAAATTTTAAGCAATCGTATTTATGACACACATTTCCAATCCAAACAACGAGAATCCGATTTAATCTAATTTTTCACAGAAAATAGACTTATTCGTTTCTGCCTTCAAACCACGAAATACCAACCGTCTCTCGGCTTTGTGCACCAGAAAAGCGAACAGAAAAATGCTTTTTCCATGGATTTTAAAGGAGATCGAAAGAGATAAAATATGTGCAGCGGAGGAGATAGCAAACGAGGAAACCCAAGATCGGAACGATGAGAGACTGTAAGAATGTTAGCTGCCAAGACGACGAGAAAATGGAGACGGAAACAATGAGAGCGACGAGGACGAGGATAATGCGCGTTGGCTTATAAGGAACAAGAGCTTCGGGAGAATGAGCGAGAAAGAGAATGGGGGGAAAAAATGAGAAAAAGGTGGAGAAAAGGAAGAGATCGCAAAGGCCCGTTCCGAGCGGACGTTGCCACTGAACTCTCCGGGCATATACACGAGAGTAAGAAAGGCTATGCGCTATGAGAACGTTCCCACTCCCACGCCCGAAGTGCTCTTTTCCTGCGTTGTACGTAGATCCATCTTATCCATTTGAGAGACCCTACCGCCGCTTGCGCTCGCTTCGCTTCTTACCACGGACAATAATAATCCGTACTACCAAACTGTACATAATTCATCATCACGTTGTATTCTCAAAATCGCATATACGCGTGAAAAATCATTTTTCATCCGGAATAAAAAATCACCGCCAATGAAAAATCTCAAAAAAAAAAAAGAACCAATAAAAAATTCAAGTCACTCCCTATTTGCACAAGAACAAAGAAAATTATTTTACCCTCGTCATTCTCTAGATGTTCTCTTCAAGAAGGCAATAACGATCATCCAAACGTAATTCGAAGAATTCCAAAAAAATCGTTGAAACAAAAATAATAATAAAAAGGATACTTCAACGTAAAAAAAAAGCGGAAGTTGGAAAAAAAAAATATGCGAGGCACGCGAAGCGTATTCCCGGATGCAGGTTGGGACGATGAAAAAAAAAAAATAAATAAAATCATCGTGTTATCGTTATATCCGCCGTGTTAAATAATAACTCACCCTGCCGACGAAGAAACGACGATAACACTTGGCAGTGTCGTCCTGATCGATGCGGGGCTGCCACGCCGGTTGTGCCGGAAGTAACGCTCGTCCGGCGGAATCCAAGGTGTGCCGATGATCGGTACCGTCGACCCAGTAGCCCGGAGGTGTCACGACCATCGGCGGCTGTTGCTGATGTCCCGGTGAACCCCCGGTTCCTCCAACGCCGCACGTACCACCGCCAGCCGTGTTCGCGGCTTGCTGTATCGCCGCTTCCATGAGGGCTCGACCGAGGGGAGCATCGCCGACCGGCGAGGGCGATGGACTTGGAGTTACGGTTTGACCGCCAGGACTCGATGCCTGATGCGTTTCCTGTTGGTGTTGTTGTTGGTTTTTGTGTTGTTGCTGTTGTTGTCTGTCCTCTCTCGATGTGTGTGACTGAAAATAATTAAATCAACCGAAAGTTAGCACATAATCGGAAGGTTTAATTTATTTTTATTGTATCGCAAACCCTTGAATTGGTAAAAATTAATTAAATCTCAATAATATCTGGCTGAAAGATATTTTTAATAGCCAGTTGACATTGAATTGAAAAAAATGTAAATAATAATAATAATTATGTATAATTATTTATTTTTCGTATTAAATATTTATATTCCTATATCGATAAAATCAATATTGAACTAACGCAATTTCGGATCATAATGGACCAATTAAAATTCATGATACAACAATAACTCATAATTTCTAAAATAATCCATATAATCCATAATTATTTCCGGCAATAGATCGAAGCACGATCGAATGGTGCGTAGCAGGTGGAACTTTTAACGAGTTTCGTATGGATTTTCACTTTGGACCCGCAGCAAAACCCGCAACCCATTTAACCACCGTTGCCAACGTACATTTCAATAATACCCCAGCACCGAGGCATATGGCGCTTGAGCAGGTGGCACGTGTATCTCGACGGCCCCGACGGCCATTATCTCCAGCAAAAAAAAAAAAATATATATTATCGACGACGGTTGGAACATTTGAAAACTGTCTCATGGTACAACGCCCTCGTTATGGCTACCGTAATAAATATATTTCGCTTCTGGCATCAGCTACTCCACCAAAAAAGACCGACGATCAAACGGTTAATATTTTTTCGTAACGTCGTAAAATTTCACGTCATTCGGCGACTCCCTTTTACTATTAGACTTGACGACGAGAATCCAATTTATTTGCTCCCGTTTCAACATTTGACGGTTTTTACACACATATATATAGTCGCCCCCTTCCCCTCTCGACGTTCCGCTCGGTTCCTTCGACTCTAAAAATACGACATATAACCGACTGTCCATCGAATCGGTGAACAAAATTTTACGACATTTTATATTTTCTCCAGTCGTGAGCAAACGGAAAATTTCGTTTGCTATACGATGGCCTCGAAATACCGCTGTTCGAGCTTACGTTTCCTGAAAACGTTGCAGCACCATCGCCATACGCAGCAACAAGCAGCAGCGACGAAGCTTTCGAGACACGTCGAGTTATATTTGGCAATGAGAGAAACAGCGGGCGCGAAGAGATACCGAGAGACTGTGCGGCTGCGAGAGAACGTCTTTCACTATTTTGTTTTTTTAACTTCCTGTTGATTTGCTTCCCTTTGCCTTTTTTTCCCGAACGTGATTTCTAGAAGCGACGAACTTCTAAGGAGATAGAGTGAGAGATGGAGACAGGGAGAGAGAGAGAAATAGGACGCCCATTCGCGCACCCTCGTCACGAATTTAGAATCACTTAAATCAGTAAACTATTTCAGAATCTCGACCTCAGTTAGACCTAAGCTCTCGTTCAACTCTCATGAATTTCCATACACCAACCAATTTATATTATTGTTGTATTTATCTTATTTTTCATTGAATTAAAAAAAAATTGATCGAACCTCGGACGATCAACCGGCATTCCCTCGCAATTTTTTACTCCAAGTCAAGAATAATCGCGGCCAACGACCTCTCTCGATTATCCATTAATTCGTAAATAATGCGATTTATTAATTCGTCGCTAACGTTCGAAGACCCCGGACAGATGTGTCAAGCTGTTGGCATCAGCCCACATGCCCACACCCGGCTATGGATCCGTGGTACACGAGGAGACACTCAAATTGCATCACAAATATTTAAACGCTCGAGCTTGGGTCTCACTCCACCGCCCCCGCAACCCCGCTCGGGCTTTCCAGCCCAAAGATCGCGGGAGACAGACGCATCGAGGGGCTGGAAAACGTTATATGTGCATCAGAATTCTAGTGGCAGAGGCACTTGGGGTTTCCTGTCTGGTTACAGACTCGACACAGCTCCAAGCGCAAAACTCTTGCAAAGTAGTTTATTAATTTTTTATGCGCTCACAGGCAAAGGCTTAAGGTTTCGTCGACGGTAATGCAGATGAAGCGACAATTTTACGCTCAAGGAAAAGTCCTCTTCGTACGACGTAGACATGAATTATTCAACGATTCAACGTAATCAATAATTTTTTTTTTTTTTTTTTTTCAGTCGAAGAAAAAAAGTTGCGACACCGATAATAACACACACACGTGGTCTATAAATAGGAATTGTTTGCTAATAGGTGCAGGCAACTTAACCATTCGATACGGTTCGATTTTCAAACGACGGAGAGATATTGTAGACGTTTGGAAACGTGAACGCGAACGTAGACCAATTCATTATTTCTTGGTCTTATCGGGCAATACCGGCGGCGGCAGGAGGAGGGTTAAGAGGGGCAAATATTGAGACACGTCGACGATTGCCACGAGTTCTAGTCGTTCGGCACGAACGAACGTGATACGAACGAAAACACCGGATCTAGCCTTTCTGTGAGATTAAAGCAATGATTGAGCTACGTTCGATCCGGAAATAACCTAAGGGACATAGTTTTACCGGTTAACACACATTTGCAATGGTTATATAATTGAAAACCGAAAAAAAATAACAAAAAACCGATAAAGTTAGACATAATAAAATAATAATAATATTATATAATATCAAATAATAATTTATCTTACAATGTAATGTCGTAATAATACTATGATAAAAAATTCTCAAAATTAATTTTCAACTCCTTCTCGAACCTTCCACGATCCCATTAAATCATCTTCGCCGATATATCAGACGAAACTTTTATCAGATAATAACGCACGTTGAAAAGCTCCAATGCTATAAAATTCCTACATAATAATATATATCATACCGTAACAGCCTAATAATAATTTAATGAAAAATTCTTGAAATATTTCGTAACGTCTTTTCAAAACGTTGTTTTCGTTCGTACAAAATCTTCTTCATAACCGATATAAACCTCGCGTTATACTTATGTAATAAAGGCGCCGCGCTGCCTGGTTCGCTCGTTCGCCAGCTTCGAGAGACCGTGTTATAACGCATTTTCCTCGCCGTCGATAATGCTTGTCCGCCACGCTGATACGACACAACATATCTATGTATACACATAGATACGGATAGTTTGCGAACTCGTGAACAAATATTGAGACACTTCGGAGCGTTCTCTCGAGAGCCTCCGGGATCTTCGACGAAGACGCGGACACGCGGCGTTCCGCTTTTATTTATAGCTTATGCGAGTCTTCGCACACAATTAACCCCGCCATTTTTATCGGACCAATCGAATTGGCTCCGTGAGTCCATGACAGAAAAATTATTCTCAACGCTGTATCTTTCGCGATAAATGTTTCTACTCGCGAATAATGTTACAATTATTCGTCTCTTTTATTTCTATGGACTTCCGTTTTTTTTTTTGCTTATTGAAACGATGCAAATGTTGCGTATGAAGATAGCGGCATGCAGTCCGAACGATAATATATGCACGAGCATATTATACTTTCGTAATTATGTAGGACAGCGTTGAAGCGAGCGAGTCGCTTCGTCGCTCGTTGAATGATTCCGTGGTTTGTAAGCAAGATCGAACGAGTCCAACTTTTTTTTCATCCATATGCTACCTCGAACAGTACCAAAAACTAAGTCTAACCTGTCAATCATAATCTTCTCAATCGCTCCGTCAGCTGTAATAGACCATTCGCAACGTAAAATCGTTGTTTCTCGAAAACCCTTTGTACAGGACTCATTCGCTTTTGCCTCCAGACCGCAGATATCATCTACGAATATATTTATTCACAACCTATTGCACAACCCACGCTTGTTTCAATGCCGTTATTACGCTGCATTACCCGGCACGAACGAGGAGCTGAAAACAAAAAAAAAACCCCCATCGACCTTTCGGTCGAACGGTCTCGTGGACGAATGGACTTTCGAAGGTTCCGACGTAGCTCGTCACATCGACCGTTCGTTCGTTCGCTCGTTTCTTCGTTCGTTCAGTCGTTCGCGATAGCAATCTACTTCGAAATAGGCCGTGATGGAGGTTACGAGATTCTGGACGACCTATCTCGATCTCCTCCCGTTTTTGTGTGCCCTCGTATACCCTTCCCCGGGGTTTCCAGAGTTAAACTCGAGAGAATAAAGGGAAAAAAACGAAGGAGCGAGGAGGCGCCGTGCGAAACCGAGCGTAAGAGTGCCTCGGAGCGAAGCACTCCGTGCTCGAAGTGACTCATCCGTTGGTTGAGCTTGTGTGGGCGTACGAAACGACGACGACAACGACGACGACGACGACGAAGAGAAGGACGAAGCTCGATGAGACGTGCGAGACAAGATCAGATATATAATTTTTTTCCCTACGTTTCTATTTCACAATTAATTCCAATATTCATCTTTTTTTGGATGGAATATACAATGAAGGGCAATTATTTTACGAATAGTTCGTTAAAAATTGTAGACGCTAAAAAAAAATCACTATCAAAGGCAAGGAATAATAATAATAATAATATTAATAATATCAAATGAATCACCGAATAATTCATCAGGTGGGAAACCCTTCATTATTACTCGTGATAAAATATTTCTCTAAATTATTCAACGCTGTGGTGTCGATAAATAAATTAAAAAATTAATTCTTTGATAATACGAACCGACCGTGCATCAGGATTATCAAGGAAAAAGCTTTGACCTCGGGTTGCCTCTATGGAGATAGGTTTTCCCACTAAGGCTCGTTCTCAGGTATCGAAAATAAACTGTGGGGGACGACGTGTACAGAGACGGTTGAAGAGGCTGAGATGCACGTAGAGAGCCACGACAGGGTATATAGAAGGGAGCTCAAGCAGGCAGGCAGCCATCCAGCCAGTCAGCCAGCCAGCCAGGCTCAGTCAGTCAGTCAGGATGGCGGGCTGGCTCGTTGGTTGGTTGGTTGGTTGGTTGGTTGGTTGGCAGCAAGGCAATACCCCGCAGCCAACGTCCGGGGTTTATCTCTCCCCTTCTATCCTTCTCAAATTTCAGGATACACAGAAGAGAGTAGTCGGACGCCGGTGAGCAAGTTCGTAACGAAATTTTTCCGTGCATGTATTGTATTGTGTACACACGAGAAGGACCGAAATAAACGACGAACGAGTTCAGCAGATGAGGAAGGTAAAAATTCACTATCGGAAAAAAACGCGAACGTCAGGCGTGTAGGTGCAGACGAAAAAAGATAAAAGAAAAAGAAAGAAAAAAAACTATTCGTCCGCCACAATTGGATTTAATAATCCCGGTAGCCCGGCGAAATTGTCAACGAGAGAAAAAGAGAAACCAAGAAAATTGCGAAAGAGACGGATGAGAAACGAGATTTAAAAAAAAATATAATAAAAATGAAAGAAAAAAAAAGATAAAACTCGAAGGGTAGGTTCTCGCTCCGTTTCGCTTCGCCATCAACTCCCACTGAATTCGATATAATCCCTGCACCGAACCCGAGGAGAAAAAGAAAAACGACAAATAAAAATAACCGAGAGTCTGAATGAAAAAAAGAACGAAAAATAGAAGACTTTTCCGCGACGGTGTTGGGTTAAAGTCTGGACGAGATATTACGAAATACGAGTGCAATTAAACAAGCTGTTGGCCACTGGTGTGTATGCCGAGGGGGGTCTCCGTTGCCTCCGGACGTCAATGTGCGAAAGACATGTGTATGCCCCGGAAAGTGATGAAAGATTGTGGAGATACAACGAGCAAAAGAAAGTTTAACGAGCATTCATAGGTGGTCTAAACCGAGACTGAGATGGACACGTCGAAGTTAGCGAAATGAAGCGAAGGTTCAAGAGCTTGCCAAGAAATGGCAATGAAAACTGCCCGAGAAAGAAAAGAAACACATCCGAACACAGAGAGATAACCGCATGTGTGTAGTCTCATCGAGACGAGTACTTGATAAATATTCGAACCACAATTCAAACATTTCATTCCGATCCTCAACTAAAAAAATTAATTTCAAAGCCATTGAACCCTCAGCATTTGCCGAATTGGATTTCCGCCAAACAAAAAATCTGAAATCCTTCGAATTCTATGAAATATTGAAGAAAAGAAATATAGAAAAAGTAAAACGGAAGAAGAAAGGGACGAGACACGGAAAGTTGGGAAGAGATAAGGAGAAGAAAGAACCGAAAAGAAAAGAAAAGAAAAGAAAAAAATATTGTGGGAGAGTGTGTCTATACGGTCGAGAGACTGTGGAGCCAAGTCCGGGTTGCGTATTAATAAAGGAACTGGCGACGACGAAGATGAAGATACGCAGAAAGAAATAGTACGAAGGGAGAGAGAGAGAGAGGCCACACACGGTCCAACGAGCCTGGAACGAATGGACGTAGACAAGGAGAGAGAGACGAAAGATGCTGGAAACGCCGTTCGGGTTCTCGGGCCATGCGAAGAGTTTTACCCGTCGAAGTGAGAAAGAGGGTTGAATGAAGACGGGTATATAGAAACGACCCCGAAGAGAAAAATCACGAAAGAGGGAGAGAGAGAGCATCAAGCCCGGAACGTCCATAGGCTTCCGAGGATCGACAAGAGTGGCAAAGGGAGACGGAAATATTCCTTTTTAACCCTTGACAAACCGTCGCAGCACGCGGGGTGCATACGCGAGGAAGGTAGGCTAACACACGAGCCTCCGCGGGAACTCTCCTCGTGCAGCTCGTCGAGGTCTTTCCAGTATTATGCTCGCTTCAACCCCTAGCCTAACGCAAACTTTAAACCCCCGAGACGGTTGAATCTCTTACGCTCTTTTCTCCTCCTCCACGTTCGTTACGTCTACCCGCGTGTTCGCCTTCCTGATTCTCGCAACGCTCGCTCGGTTATTCTCCACCCCCCCTCCCTAAAGTCGTCGCGTATACATTGGGGTGTGTTTCGAGAAGAAAAACATTTTTAAAGCAGCTCTTGAATTTTAAGTATAAAATATCAAAATGCCAACCACTGGTCTGGTTTTGACCAGATTCATCTAGCTCAATCAAACTGTTTTAAAAGGTTCCGCAATCATTATATCAATTTTGCCTTTAATTAACATGTGAAAAAAAATTGTTCCATCATTTAAAATCGATTTTCTTGGTAAATTATAATATTTGGGGCTGCCTAAAAAAAAATGTTTTTTCCTAAACGCACTCTAATATCTATACACATGGAATGCCGCTGATGCCCGCGGGAACAAAGTACACACGGTACGAACGTTACGAACGTGAAGCGGATAGGGCATGGTTTATATGGACGAACGAATGGGGAAAACGAAACGACGAGACCCGCGGAAAGGATAAAATAAAACTCGCGTAAACCAAGCCTCGCCCGTGTGCGTCTGTGTGTGCAAAGGGTCGATGCAACAACGACGCGTCAAGCGCGGGTGGAGGTCGGGGGTGGCAGGGGGAGCGGACGCACGAGACTGGAGATGCTTTATAGACGGATTAGATACGAGAGGAATGGTAGAAAAGTGACGGAGTAATGAAACATTGATAAAAAGAGAAAAATAAATAAAAGAAGAAGAAACGAGATGCGGAGGATTGCAATTACGCGAAAGTGTAAAATCTCTCGCGCTCCGGCGATGATTCCGATCTTTGTGTAGGAA
Organism: Sussaba pulchella; assembly: GCA_963971145.1. Lineage (NCBI taxonomy): Eukaryota > Metazoa > Arthropoda > Insecta > Hymenoptera > Ichneumonidae > Sussaba > Sussaba pulchella. Next base: position 556,248 of record OZ020165.1, on the reverse strand, counting down.
GCGGGACGTTGTTCTTGTGGAAAACTGAGATTCCGTTGTAAACCAGTGAGAATGGATCGGGGGTTTGGTTGTGCAATTGTGAGAACTCGACTGAGAGCGAGAGAGAGGGTGAGGTAGAGGAAGGGAGGGGACGGGAAAAGGACGAGGAAGAGGAAGATGAAGCGACTGAGAAGAAAACAAATACGACGTTAGGAGCTACTTATTACCCCGTGTATCGTTGAAATCAACGTTGAACGTCGGACAAAGTTGTTTGTCGCGTTGCACCGAGGACTCGTGATGCAAACTCTCGTCGCCATGACTACTAGCTCGTGACACAGCTGGATTTGCGATGTAAATTGCATTTACCTCTTTAACGAGATCATCGATCTTTGTGGTTACCAATTTTTTGGGGCATCAAAGATCATTCATCGATACTCATTAATATGTATTATATATAATGATCGATCACTTAAAATGTTTCGAATAAAAAAATAATCGATGATAATAAATTAATCATAGATAATATCATAATATTATACTATCAATTATCTTTTCAATTGGGATTCGAATTCGTATTAACAACTATAAAAATGAAATAAACAATAAAATAATTATATACATATATACCGTTCCGAATACTTTTTAATTCGATTTTTAATTATTTTTTTCAATTATATTATTGTTTTTATCATTTTTATAATTATTAATGTGTCCCGCTTATCATTTTTCGTGCCATACACATCGGCAACCAAACAAAACTACTGTAAATTTATGGTCAGCGATGAAATAAAATCACCAGCAAAAATTGGAGTAACGAAAAAATATATACCTTCGATTTATGTTGCGTACGAGTGCTCGAGTAAATTGATGATTCCAAACTCACGAGTGGGAGGAACAATGGATATATAGAGAGCCCACAGCTTGGTTCATAACGGGCCAACTCTGGCATTTAGTTACGCCGTCGAGCTTCGTCCGTTATTACGATCAAGCTTTTTTTTTCCTTTTTCCCCCCTATTTTTCGTCTCTCCGCAAGATTCTCCGAGTGCTCTTACGAAAGCACATTGCCTTCCTTCCTCGACGTTCTAACAAACTGGTAATCGTACAAGCAAAGCAACCAGTTGAAATTCACGGTGTCACGAGTCGTGAAACGCTACACCAAGTTTCATATTGCAGGTTTCTGCCATGCCGACAAATATACACCGTCGGTTGGACATGGATTCCAAAGACGTATTACATCAATCATCGCGACGTAGCAGTCGCGATGCTAAGTGAAGGAGTTATTCTCGTCACAACGATTTATCCTACTCATACGTTACGACCGATTCGTGGTATTACGGAGGACTACCGTGCGTGCTCATATTCTCCAGTGTTTCGACGGAGACAAAAACCATCTAAACTGAAGCAAGAAATTAATTAATAGGGGTACATTTTTGGACCGATCAAAGGTTTCGAGTCGATGAGAAACTAAAATAGAATTGACAAAGTGCCAAAAAATAAATAACCTAGATAAAACGAATAAATTCGCAAAAATAATAATTCAAGAAGAATTCTAAAACCACTTCCATGCATCTGCGATGGTTGAACGCACGGGTTGGCGAGTATAATACTTTAACCAAGTAAAGTACGAGAGAAATAAGACAACGACTCCATAAGACAAGAGGTCCAAGAAGGAGTCGGTGACTCTCGTGGGAATGAATAATTCATTACTGGCATTGTTGGACGCACCCATGTACAAGTCCGTATACGTCGAAGGTGTGCCGGGAATGAAATTGACGCGACGAATCGCGAGATAGCACAACTCACGCGTTTATTCCCGTCAACTTGTTATAAGTCGCCCGTGAAGAATTCGGTACGAGCGTTCGTGGCAACCCGATAATGTTGCACAAAGCCTCGAAAAAAGTTTCTTACGTCCTCGTCTCGGCCATCATCGCGGTCAATCATCGACGGATCTATGTTATCGATGTTAATCACGTTTATCAAAAAGTTTCGTGATCTCTACAAATACGGAAGTCCCGAACGAAAATGGACCAACGACCGTGACAAGAAAAAATAAAATAAAAAAGCTCACTCGTATAAAAAACGGGTCATGGCAATGGGCAATTGGCTCCAAGCGGTTACCGATAAATCGATTTGCTTTTCACGAATTAATTATGCTTGCAATATTTTTTTTCCAAGGCCACGACCTCGTTGGTTATATTTCTTTATTCATTCAAATTGAATTCGTTTCCTTTTCCTTTTCTTTTTTTTCATCGAACGCGGTATTACGATGAGTCGGTGAAATCGTTCTGTTTCGTTCAATCCCGACGATATGGTCGAGTATTATTTTCCGCGTTGACGATCGTTATTCGATTTCTACGATCGTAAATTTATTTATTAATTTTATTCCTCATTCACTTACAAACACATTTAGCTGTGCCATAGATATTTATTTCCTTGTAATTCGGTCGTAACCGTTGAGTTGTCTAGCAATAGTGGACAATTTCGGCAAGGTACCAATACGACCTTGTACCTAAGGGCGGCGAAGAAAACGAAAACTAAGCCCGGATATAGATATTTACGACCCCAGAGTGGATCCCAAATGTGTGCGCGTGGGTGTGGGTGTGCATGCGTAGGTAGGGATCATACGCGTGACATACGACACGAATATGTATTTTTAGGATGGACGGGTGAGAGGAAATACGAACCCAAAGTGGATGACCCAATCTCGTCGCCGTAGGTGGCCCTCGGAACCCAATTATATATAAATATATACATACGTATGTAAGTGTGGATGTATACGTGTCGATTATTGGGCCATAGAATGAATCTCTCAAGGACTGGAAAGCACATACACAATGCACAAGACTCATAACAGAGAAATATATAGGGAACACGTGAGATGTGCCAATCGCAAGAATTACCGAAAGTTGTGGACTAGAAACATCACCCGCACACTTTTTGCGATAAGTGACCCTATTTACTGCCTCCTGTCTCTCTCTTATTCGTCCCATGTTTTTTCCTCATTCTCGGTCACAAGGAAATTGTAAGAACCACAACGACTCTCACGGGCGAAATGCCAATGGCTGAATTTTGAGTAATTGATCGAATCCTCACCAGCGCCCAATTGAAAAAAACTGCGATTTTCCTGCAATGTCATAATTCATCGATGCATTTGGCAAATTGAGAACGCCCGACCAACAATTCCCACGGCCAACTTGTCGGAATAATGTTTTTTTTTCCGTTTTTTTTTCTTTACCAACCCAAGTAGCGCACCATGAATCCTCCAGGTGCAATCGTTCTCCGAGGGTGCTTCGGAGGGAGTGTCACGGGGTTTCGGTTCACGTGCTCGTTTTTACGTTTTGCACCTGGCCTAGACTCCGACGAGTGCACGGCGTGGCTGGTTTGGTTTCACGTAGACGATTCTCATAATCCTGCTGGCAGTTGCCGAACCGCGATAAAAGGAAACAGCAGCCAGTCGGCAGCGCGTAGCCACGAGTGCCTGAAGAGCAAAGCAAAATTCCTCCCCCAGTTTCGTTCGAGAATCTTCTCTCGACGGGTTTACAGCACCGTGACAGAGCCAAGAGGCTGGCAAGTCTAAACCGAGGTCGTTGAGAAACTTCGTTTGGACCAAAACCGAACCAGCGTTGCATTCACGATCCTAGCGGCACGTAACTCTCACAAGCAGACTCAACAGTCCACATTATCATTATTATTATATTTCTTCAACCCACAGTACGATTAATTCATTTTTCTAATTTAAATTTTTCGAGCAGAATTACGGCGGGAGAAAAAAAACATATTAGAAATTTTGATAAGCTCAATAAAAAATTAATTCGGCATTTATCGAGTTAAGAAGATGTCGATAAGTAAATAAATAAATAAAAATAACAAAAATGAAAAACAAAAAGTTTATTCGTTGTGACGTAAAGGGGTCATGACACGGCCGGTTTCGAGGAGGAGTTGTCAATGAGTCAATGACGCGGAGGGCGTCCAACTTTAGGTGGGGACCAAAAAAAAACGATGAATCACGAGGGTTCGATCGATAAAAGTTCCTCCCTGCGAACTGCTGGCCAGTTTTACAGTTACAAACAAGCTATACAACTACAGCTCTGGTTATGCAGTTGAACTTCTTAGCCATACGTGATGTACACAAGTCGGCACAGTTTGGTTTTATCCGAGTTTAAAGATCTCGAGCACGTTGGTTCGTTCGATGACAAGAGAGCGTGACACGAATGCGTGCAACGAGATTCTAACGATGATTCATTGTATATATAACTATATATACATCAAAGTAAAGAAACTGAACGAGTCAGCGAACGATAGTTTTATTCCGTTGATCATTTCGTTCGTTCGCATATACCCGGTGTATCAAAAGTTCCGGTACTGTTTGTTTTCTTTCTTTTTAGGGTTACGTATACCTGAAAAAGAAACCCTTATGAGATAAGAGAAAAGAACTGGAATTGAATATTCTTCCTAAACTACGGAATATAACTCCTTAATTGAAGTTTACAGGAGAATTATAAGAAAAGGGCTTATAGATTCCTGGAATATAATTATTAAAAATATTATGCGCAAGTCTCGGACTGCAAGTCGAACTTGCACTTGAAATTTTTTTTTCTGTAAAAAAATTGAATCGACATCGTAGCAGGAATATTTCAATAATGCTTTACAAGTGCAACATTGCGCACAAATATTTTTTAACTCAATATCAGTCCGGGTCATCGACCGTCGACTTTACTTTCCAAATCTGATACCAGACAAACTGTTCCCCGTTCCAAAATCGACTATAGCTGTAAGGCGATTTCACGGCGTTATCTTCACAATTCAAAGAACTCTAATTAACGTTCCGAGCAGCGACATATCAGAAAAACAGCAAGAATGTTTTTTATCTCCAAATTTTCCGACCAATAAAATGCGCGCACCTAAAACAGTGTAGTTGAAATAATATGGAATTAAAGTTTAATTTCCTGGCAAACGAGCGAGTAATGTTTTTTAAAAAATCTGCAACCAGAGGGGCACACCGTGTACACGATCAATGCTTGAGAAAATCGCGGCTCGTCTCTAACACACGCTGTGGACCTTTGCCTCAAGAGAGTCTATGTTATGGTTACAACAGTATGGATTCGTTTGCTCGATCCATTCTCGACGCACGCGTTCGTTACTCGCGCTCGTTTAAAACCCGTCAATCGTTTCAATCGCTTCGTCGAAGGCATTCGAGATAGCACCGAGACCAAGACCCCCCCCCCCCCCCCCCCGGGGGGGGGGGGGGGGGGCGTTGAGAGGCGGGCAAGAAAGAAAGAGAGCGATGGATAGCCTCTCGAGATATGGGCCCAAGTTCTCCTTCGAAACTCTACCAATTCCGCACACGAATTTATTCGTACGAATTGAATCCAATTACGAATCTCGTAAATATAGCAGTGTTGTCCCACTTGCTGTTTACTAGACGCCAAACAAAATTGCAACTTTTATTGCTCTCATTTATTTTATTTTATTTCCTTTCTTTTATTCATCTTATTATTTTTTCTCAACGCAGCAAATCCTCCCGTCTCTCAATCACCGTAACGACATAAATATATGTCTACGTACTTGGAATGAATATTTAGGTTTTATCACAAAGCTCAAGACGCAGTAGGTGACGTTTATGATGTTCCATCTCGCTTCGTAGCTCTAAAGCCAAAGCCTCGCCAGCCATCGTCGTGACTCGTTCGACGTAGTGCATATCTCGTTTGAAAATTTTATCGTTTTTTAATGACTCTACTAGCCTTGTAAATGAGACAAAAAAGTCCACATAAATCTCTACACTAAAAAAGCTTCGAGTTTCGATGGCACTAGTACAAGTGTTTTATAGTTGATTTTTTTCAGTTTAATTGAATGGCCATTAGAGGAGTTTGATTCCTTTGTTTTTTTTGTTCACAGTCCTGACGACTACAAATGTAATATTCATAATATGTGAAATTTCAATATTCATTTCAATTCATGCTAGAAAATAATTATACGTGATTCTACGTTTTTCATTCAATTGCAGTAAATTCTTTATGATTTTTTTGTAATTTCAATTCCGATCCAATCTGTAGTAATTAATTTTCGATAGATGAAACGTAATTTTTCAATAATTTCTTGTGAATTTGAATTCTGACCATTTTTTTTTGTGATTCCATGATTTCACGAGTGTCAATATCCTGGTTTGCGATGCATTTGTCGTCAACCAAACGTCGTTTGAAACGCGTTATTCGCTGTATTATTTATTAGTAGGCCGAGCGATCCTCGCGAGAAAGTAGGGCTTTGAAAATAAGACGCCCGTGTAAATAAAGGCTCGGTACACACGTGTGTTCTGGCGTTAAGGTGGAACACCCGGCGATAGTCTAGAATCGAAACGAGATATACACATCGCACCGGATCGGAGCCTCCGTACGTACACGCGCGGCCTATTTGGTAATGCGACTTAGCGCGGACGAGCCGGACGAGTTCTTGTCTCGATTAAAAGATGGCGATTGACCTCGTCCCGGTATATAGAACGGCAGAATGTTGTCGGAGAAGGGGGAGGGGGGAGGGGTTCAACGATACCGAAGATTCGAGTCGTCGCACGACGACGTATTCTATATATATAAAGAAGGGTGTCTGTGGATTTGTTTTTTTCTGTACAAATCTACAGTTTTATTCCGAGCAATGAAATTTTGCACACTCGACCGTCAAAAATAGAAGAAAACCACCGTCCCAATGAGATTTCGAAAAACAAACCTCATGTATTGAGTATTTTTCTTTTCATCCATAAGATTGAGACCATTTAAATTTTACCGAGTGCTACCTTAAATTGTACCAAAAACTAAGTGCAACCTGTTAATTATATTGCACAGATATATGAATAACGTTTCGTCGTGCGACCGAATACTGCGACTGCTCCGAAAGAGGAATTTTGTCGGCACGTAGCGCGGTTGAATATACAATGTTCGCAAGCACCATAGTAATAGGCATGGGAAAATGGGAAATTCCTGAAAGGCCAAGAGAAAGAAAGAGCGAGGTGAGCCATGAAACTGCCGTGGATGGTCGAGGTAACGGTCGCGGGAAAAATGACCCGAGAGAGAAGGGCTTTTGACGGGAATACGGAGAAATCAACTGCCAAGTCTACTACCTACATCGAGCTCTACAATAACGACACCGAGAATTACGCCCCTTCTTGCAATAATTGTCGAGGATTAAAAAGTAGAATTTATAGAGAATAAAGAAGTTCATATTGAAATAAGAAATATAAATTATGATTAAGCATCAAAAGTGGTGAAAATAATAATTCATAATCGACAGTAAGATATAAATATTAAATAGAATAATAAAGATAAACATTTTTCATAATAGCGTCGTTAATTGAATTCGCACCATGGTGCAAAACGCCGAAATAATATTTTTCTTCTCATCGTCTCCGATATCAGCTCTACAGATTGTTATCGACGGAATATATTTAAATTTATACATTCAACCCGATTCACGATGAAGATGCGATAAAAACTACCTAAACAGCTTGTTTACTGTAAATATAACAATCGTGTGTCCCTCCCAAAAATGGAAATTCCATTGATAAAACAGAATCATTTGAAAAAATCATTCATCGAATAAAATCATTGTAAAAAATGCCATCGATTAAACAAAGTCATTGAAAATATTAAAATCTCTCTGAAATAAATTTCTCACCTGTGTGACCAATTTTGTGAGAGTATTAGTGTGCGATTGTCCACCGTTTCTCTGTTGCGATTGTTGCTGCTGCTGCTGTTGTTGCTGACCGGCCTCCGATCTAAGATCGTGCCTCCACCTCAATACACCCATCATTACAAAATCGCGCGAACACTCTCGCGCACTTGTATCAGTCAAAATATACGAACAAACAAATTTCTAACATAAAACCATTGAAAAAAATAAAAAATTACGACACAAAAATTTTAGAATTTAAATCGTTGGTTGAAAACGCGATTTAATCCTGGGATCACTGTAACGTTCTTCTTCTCACGCTCCTGACTCCACAGTCACGGTTAGTGCAACCGGAAGTACCGCACGATGCATTCTCCGTGGAAGAACGCACGAAACGTCTGTTATTATTCGTCGTAGAATTATTATTTATTCATATATTTACTATTATTCTTATTATTATTAATATCAATACTGCGAAAAAACGAAAATTATTTTCGATGGTTCGTTGAAAAAATAAAAGACCGATTGGGAAAGCAGCTGTGAATAATATTTCCTCAAAATGCAATGGGAGAGACGAAATAGTTTTCGCTGTGCCGATCGCGGTAAGACTGAATATCCGTTTGAGGCTCGGTGCGCTGTTCGGCGAACGTAAATAAACACACGAGCCGCGTCGCGGTTCGGCGTCGAAAAACGCGGTGCGCTCCGTACACGTTCGCGTTTCGCGATTACGATTTATCTTATCACTTTGGAAATATAATTCACATTCGCGGCGTATTCGGATATTTCCTTCTTTTTCCTCGGCTAGTAATCCAGAATTGCAGACGCTGTAAATATTGACAGCGAAATAGCACGTTTTCTTTTCTTTTATTTTTTTTTCTTGCTTATTTTCGTTCTTTCGTTCTGGAAGATGTTTCGTGATGTTGAATTTTTATTTGTTGGCGAGCCGCACACGCGAAGCGAGCCCGATCGAACCAAAGTCTCGTGTCTTTGTCACGTAGCTCGTGAAATATTCGGAAAAAATCTTGAAAGCACGACTAGAGAGCCTGCTGCTGCTGTTGCAGCAGCTGCGACCGATGCCTTCTCCGTGATATCGTGCCAACGATAATTATTTCTCCAAAATTCACTCGGGCTGGATTTTTTTCTCTTTTTAATTTCTATTATTATTCTCTCAATATTTTTTTTCCCGTTGTTTTCCGTCAGTCAGGCAGTCTGTGACGTGACAGCGAACGAACAGCTATCGACACGAAAATCCGGAGTATAGAAATTTTGCATATTTTCAGGCAGTCACGCAAAATTATTATTCTCGGCGAACGTGCGAATTTATCGATTTGTCTGTAACGAAATTTTTTTTAAATCGTCGTTCTTTATCCGTGACATTATCACGAATGTCGATTATCAGACGATAAACGAATCATTTTGGAGCAGTCGCAGCTGTAATTGAATTTGTCTTCAATATTTTTTTGTCCGTTGTTTTTTTTAAATTGAGTAGAAGCAGACACGAAAAAATCGTGGAGCAGTCGCCTAGCCACGAAATATATATTTGTATATATGTGTGTGTCCGTTGTGCGCCGAGAGAACGTGAAATTCTCGTGAGACTCGAATCAAGTCGATGAAAATAAATTCCAGATATTTGCTCAATCCGCCCACGCGCGAATTAAATATCTCCGTCTTCGTCGTTCTTAGCTTCCAACGGGGTTTCGCGTATCTTCGTCCTTTTTTACTCGTGACGGAGATCCGAGGTCAGAATAGAAAGTGTTAAATCCACCGAGCAAGTTCCTATCCACCTATCCATCCATCCCTCTCTCTCTCTCTTTCTCCCACACACACGACTCCAAACGCAGTGAAACTCTGGCAATCTTGCACACGTTTGATGCACACGTGCATAAAAATCTTTGTGAACCACAAAAATCGGCTCCCATATATTATTGTCTCGTACGAAATTTTAATACACTCGCATTAAAATATTTTATCAAATCCACGTGATTTGGTCTAATTTTTTCAATGAATTTCGGATTAATTTTTCTATGGTTTCCAAGATTAAAAAGAAATAAACAACGTTTTGGAGCACGTTTGATAAAGCTGCACACACGTTCCAAACGCACGAGACGTTTATGCTTTCGAATGAATTTCTGATTAAATTTTTTAATGGTTTAAAGGTATAAAAAAAGACAATAAACAACCTTTTGGAGCACGTTTAATGAAGCTGCACACACGCTCGAAACGCACGAGACGTACGCAGAAGCGTTACTGAGGAGCCTAACCGGCTGAGCGGCCTCGAGAGTCGGCTGTCGGGCCTCGCGTCGTCGACTTGTACGAAGTTGCACACAGCGAGAGCAAGTACCCCCTCCGACGCTTGTGCCGATGTGACCCCCACCACCGGCGTCGCTGCCCCGACGCCGACGTCGCTACCGAACGAGGAGAGCCCCGTAAAGCGCGACAGAGACGACGACAACGACGTTCCGTGCGTAAGTGCGCGATGGCCCCATGGCTTTTATTCCCCTCGAGTCTTTCTCTCTCTCGCTTTAACGTCCATCGTACTCCTTTCTCGTACGATATGCTATTCCGCCTCGGCCAACAGTCTGCCGTTTCTTCGACGACTAACTTGCACGTTGTTATGCGCTTCGACGTCTTCAACGGATTGCAACGAAACTTCGGTAACTCGGTGTACGTACGTACGTACGTACTCGTCCTTTCGAAATGTCATTACGTATTTTTCTACATTTATTGATTTTTTATAACGACGGATATTTATAATTTTTATTGCTATCGCGTTGAGATGATGTTTTATATTTCGTTGAGAATTATTTAATGTTTGATAAGATATTATTATAATCACAAATGATAATTATCATAATTATATTATTATTATTAATATTTATTGACTTGTTGTTATCATTATATTTATAATTATAATACATCAATTTTGATAAGATAGTATATGGCTCTAAGTATGATTATTTTCAGCTAGGATTAATATAGCAATAGCAAAATTGTAAAAAATATGATAAACCTTGAAATGTTACCGAAGAATTTATTCTACTGCGTTGAATGAAGTATTTGTTCACCTGGCACGGACAAAAACCGTCCAAAAGCAAATTAATTCCATTTCGTCTAATTTATGGGTACCCACGAATAAAAAGTTGCCCCGTGTACAAACGAGTTCGATCGCACACGACGACAGGTGGAGCGTTCGCTCATCTTCCCGGAAGCTATTGTAATCAAGCCCTGGAATATTGAGAATTTCCCACAAAAAAATCAACCGGGTCGATACGAAAATGGGGGCAACGACGAATTGTTCCAGTAATTTTTTTTTTTTTCACGGATAATCCGCAGCTCGGATAGGGCGCAATGGAAAGTGCAACATCGTTTAGAATGTACGAACAACAATCTTATCGCTTTTTTTGATTTGGGGTCACGGAAATCTTTCATCCTGCCTGAAAACCGTGGGAACTTCCGGTTGCGCGATACAGCAGCGTGTATCAACAACGGGGTTGATAGCGAAACGTTAATTTCACGCATCGGGTTAGATTAACGCCGTTATTTTATCTCCGTAAACGGAGTTACAACGCTCGATGTAAATTTGGATTCAACGTTCTATTTTTTTATTTTTTTTCATTATTCCTCGCACGCGGTTGGATTTTTATTGAAATGTTTCCCGGACTACTGGAAAAAAATTTACCGTTAAAATTTCGACGGTCGTCGAAAATAGTATAAAAAAATTATTGTTGTTTGCAATTTCCGTGAAAAATATATTCAATAACGTTTTCAATAATCAACAAGAATTTTTATTGTCCCACATTTTTATAATAAAAATCATATGATAAAAATTGACTTTGAGTTGATTTAAAAAAAATATTGGTTGCTCAAAAATAAAGTCTAATCGCCGACGTCAAGTAGCGTCAGTATGGGTGTGATCAGTCAATATTCGAAACCCTCCGCCCCCACAAGAAATAATAATAATGATAAATAATGAATTTCTTGAATACGGGAGGACAACGGTCGAAATACTTAAAGACGTGTTCTATGACAGGTGGCTGAGGTAAAAACGAAGCGAGAGTGACAGGAAGGCGCGTTAAGAAACGAGTGAGTCTACAAATACATATTTATAAAGAGACAGAGAGAGAGAAGGATAACGAGACGAACCTTGGCATCGGAGTCTCGAGGAGGAGAGCGGATGTAGTTTCGTGGTCGACTTATTTCGTTGCCGGTATGGTCAGAAGCTTTGTAAGTCTGTCATGGGTTCGCTGGTTCTGTTATACATGTATATCATACATATAGCACGTACACAGGTAACCAATGCTGGTCACTGGCTTTCCGTTCCCTTTGTGTCCTCCAGACCTACAGTACCCTCTCACCCTAAGCCCATCCGCTCTCTCTCTCTCTTTCGGTCTTCATTACCGCCGTTCAAATCCCACTTCCTGTTCCAGACGATTCCAATCGTCCCTTCTCTCCAACCTTACCACGGATCCGTGAGCAACGTTTCGAGAATTCTCAACAATGATAAACGAACCGAAAATTCGCTATGAAATTGTATTTTCCGCGCCTATAATACAGCTCGATTTTATTTTTAAAAAAACTGTGCAGCCAATGCGAATTTTTAAAAATTATTTACACAGTTTTTATCGCTATTGATAAAATGGACATTGCTTGGTATCCAATGGTAAAACGTGATAAAAGTGACGTAATTGAGAATCGTAAAACGTGCTGCTATCGCTTGGAGCGCGGCAATGCCTCGACGACACGGAGAAAAAAAAACCGATTCAGTTGGAGCTCAACTGTTGGGTTTCGACTGATTTTTTTTTTCTTTGGTCGGTGGACGAATTGCCCGCGGCGCGAGTACAGTGAAATTATTATACTCGACAGACCAGGTATGACGGCATTGTTGAATTTAGAGAAACGATGACTTCAACGGATTGAACTTACAATAATCGTCGCAGACTTTTCTAGCTACGCTTCCTGCTTCTCAGCTGGCGAAATTCGATACGATAACACAAAGGAACTAAAAACTTCGCGAGAATTTCAAGAAATATTTCGACAACAATGACGTTGTAATAATGGAAAAAAAAATTTCCATTCTCCATAGCCAAATGAATGCTTTTTGAATTTTTCCTTTGCATGTGCTACCACGACCTTGTATCATGTCAAACTTAAAAATTGTAGGTCAACGGGAAGTACCCCATACGTGTCGATGATCAGTCAGAAGGTCGACTAACGGAGAACAAATTAATAATAGTTATTCTACATGAAATTTCCGGATTTTTTGCTACGCTTGTGCAACAAGCCCTTGCTTCCTGCCAAACTTCAACATTCCAGGTCAACGGGATGTACCCTATAGATTTAGATGATCAATAATTCGACTAACGGACAACGAACAAATAATAGTAATTCTCCATAGAATTAGATACTATTTATTTTCTGATCCTTTCTCCTTCACTTGCGCTACTCAGCCCTTTTTTCGCTCCAAACTTCCAAATTTTAAATCAACCAGAAGTACCCCCCCTATAAATGTCGATCATGGCATAAAATCAACCCACGGACAATAAAGTAATCTTACAAAGGTTCCGTTCATTCATTCAAAAGTACGAAAACCTTAAGAAAAATCGTAACCAGGATATCCAAAGTGAACTCGCATCTGAGTTACAATAATACACTCGTTATTCACAAAGCGACGGAAGGTATGACGTACGTCGTCTCGTACGCTTGAATTACGTGCGCCACTGGCGCACTGTCGGTGCTGCTGCCGTTGCATCGTTGAATTTTTAACAAGAACCGAGGCATGTAACCGAGCATGCGTGTCTATTACCAGATTGGCATAGAAGACTCGAGCGCACGAAGACTCCTTCGCCATATTTACGAGGATTTTTAACGTTATGCGCGCATTATGTGCACGCGTCCGAGACGCTATTCGTCGCACAATTGTTATGAGAATCATAAGGCCATCGCGCGCGCGATAGTTCCTGCCACGTTTCTTTCCCATGGCCGTTCAGGGCATTCTCAAGGAGTCTGCGTGCCGTCGTTTCGCCGACGCGTATCGTTACATATGTACGTGCGTAATAATGACAATAATAATAACAATAATGATGATGATAATAATAATTATAATAACGTTCGCGCACTCCCGGGGGTTTTATGAAGCCCATACGGGGATCGTGCATTGCCACAGGACGCGAGAATTAAATTTTGCTCATCGTCATGGTGTGGTCTTAGTCGAGAAGCTTTATAATACGCATGGTAGATATATATTAGGGTGTACCGTAATATGGTCATTTTGGAATTTCAAAGAGCCCGTATTCTAGTAGATTCGAGGTATTTAAAAATAATCTGGGCGGAATTAGAGGGCTCCTAATCGATCGTAATTTCCGATTCAAATACCGTTACATTTTTCGATTATATTCTATTCAATTTTGATTGTATTTCAATTATATATATAAGCCATAATAAATGCAATGGCAACGAGAAATCTACGGTCTTCATGGAATTCCAACGTTTTCCAGTGAGAAATGGATTTCGATGGCGCAATACTGCTGTAAGCCGGCCACACAATAACTCCAGACAACGATGAAGAAATGGTGAAAAAAAAGGGAAGAAAAAAAAAGAGAAAGAAACTTCCCAAGCATCGAGAGACCGAAGCAAAGCGAGAAGAATCGATTTCAAGAGAAAAACGGAAGCCTGAAAACCAGCTGAGTCGGATACGACACACGAAGGAACGTATGCAGGCATCCTCGACGGCTCGAGTTTGTCGGGTGAGGTAGTTGAAGCGGGACTTCCGGTACGGGTACCTGATGCGCCCGACCGGAAGTGGCTTTGCCCCTTCCCTCTTCCGTTACCTCGCTCATGCCAACGGATCTAGGAGCTAGTCGCTTTTGCGGACCTGACTATCCTCCCACATCCTGGCAACGTCCTTCCAGATATTATTTCATTTTGCGTCGTGTAAATATATGAAACATGTATGTATATATTGTTGAGCAATGTTTCCGACGTTGGAACAAACTGGCGGAAGAGTTCGTAACTCGGTTTTGAAACGTTTACAGATAAACATTAAAGTTATACAACTACGAACTCGCTAATAGTGAAACTTTTGATGACAACCATTTTTTATCTCAGTACTCATTTTATCGCCGTTATTATTATTTTTATTATGACGTGTACGTGCAATTCAGTGATTGGATAACCAAGTTGCCTCGGTGCATCCTTCAAAAAAGAACGAAACCCGAAGATGTTTCATTTAGATTCGTAATAATTCCCGGAGCTCTGTGCATTGTCATTATTCAGAATTTTCACCGCGCTTTATCAGATCAGCCCCTGTTTCCACGTCAAGTGGAACGACGCATAAAATGTACCATTGTCTCGACTTGATAATTAACGCACGGTCGCCGTATTTCCATGCGATTGTTTCCTTTCGTTGCCCGACTCGGGTGAAGCATGGGAAATAATAATTTTGCGAGCAGTGCACCGAGAGGCTGCAGGGCACTGTATTTCTCTACGTCGTTGATACAGAATTCTGCTGTAACACGGGCTGGGTAGGGGAGACGTTTCCTTCTTCATCTGCTACTTATCTATAGCAGGAATGTAATCTGCCATACCGACGACGGAATGTGTCACGAAGGTAACGTCCACAACTATTTTACCGATGGACAAAAAGTAGGAAAATCCTTTGTCGTTCTTCTTTATCGGGTACCTCAATGCCACGGACGGAATCGGCTATGCCGACGAGAGAATGTCCTACCGAAGCAAGGTACAAGGTCGATCTGATGAAGATTATCACAGTTGCCGACTGGGAAAGCTGTCCGAATTTATCTCGACCCGACAGCGTAAATTATCTTGATCCAAGCTACGTCGTTCCGATCAAGATAATTGTCGACGACTGATCGAAATAAATTTGGACAACTTTCCGAGTGGTCAATTGAGACCGTCCCAACCGATATAACGTCAATCGCGATTCTACCGGCCAAAAAAAAAATTGTCCAAGTTCGAAACAGTTCTCAAGCCATTCGGGTTCGGATTGAAGAAAAAAAAAGGATGAAGAAAAAACGGACACACGCGGTCGACAGATGAGCACACTCCAGTGAACACACTGGCCTACATGCGAGACCGGATGCGTTTGTTCGACGCGACAAAAACTTGTGGGAATCTACGTCAAGACTATCACGATTTTTGCACTCGTACCGGGATTCCGACGGAGAAAAAACTTTCGCTTTTTTATGCAAATACTACTTCGCAAGCTCATCCTGCTTCTGATGCGATATGCACGTGCAGCAATCGTCGTGATTAAATCTCACAATTTCTTCTTAAAAAAAAAGAAAATCGTAGCATTTTTAGCGATATCGCAATCGAACGATTCCCAAAACGTCAAAAAAGCGTTATCCGTTGTTCATAAGAATGTCAAGATCACGGAAATCGATTTAACGGGAATGAAACACGAATCACGAGGCACCCCGAAATCCAGAGCAACTTGATTCCTCATATAGAGCCCGAGGGATCCAATCGCGTTATTACAATTTAATCCGGAAGTCATTCGCAAAACGTAATGAGGCCGATCGCGGAACCATTGGATTTTGCGCGTTTCTCGTCGGCGTTTTGCCTTTACCGTTTAATCACCGGAATAGCTAACATTCCCGCATCGATTATACATCATCGTGCAGTCCTACTATGATGAGAACGGAAAAGCTATTACGATTTGATTCGTCGACAGAAATGAACGAAAGATACGGGGACGATCGATTATTTCGTTCTATTTGTTTTCCATCGGTTTTCGGACATTGTCCAGCTCACAATGGAATAGAAAAAAAAATAGATGAAACCATTAATATCAATTATTTAGCGTTTTTCAAAAAGAGAGGGAAAACCGGCATTTATAGACATATTATGCATGCTTTTCACCCAAAATCTTGCAATTATTATCGTTTTTTTTTCGGAAACGAGAGCCGTCGGGTTGAACCTTTTTGGGGTGCGAAAGCAATCTCTCGGGAAGGGGAATTTGAACGCGTGACTGGCACGTTCTCGAGCTCTGACGAATAAACCTAAATAGCCGCGCGTACGTCACTCATACGGTAACCCCCGTGAGCTACCGTGCGCTGCAACTATCCCAATGGAAAACGATGGGGACTAAATGATAATAGGAAAAAAAATTGTTTAAAAGAAAAAAAGTGGGTCCAGAAATCCAGAATCACGATTCTAACGCCTTTAAACTGAGCGTGAACGATTGATTCGTGACGGATTGCTCCGTCGCGGTACGGTCAGACTACGGTGTACAATATATATATATGTAGACAGTCGCAGCCGCACCCGCGTGAAAAATCGACTTCATCCATCTTCGAGTCTTCCACGTGACGTGATACGTATGACGTTGAATCAATTTTTGTTTTGAAAAATAAGGAGAAAAAAATTCCTGACCGTCTCCGGCCTTGACGTCACTGTTTCCGATGCGCTCGCGTTGCCGCCCGAACGTGTAACACGCGAACAGCTTTCGAGTTATTTAAGCCATGACCCCCTTCGAACTCGAGATGACTCAATGTCAGCGCTGGCGAATTTTGTTTTTCGATGCAAGGAGGAAGAACTGAACAATCGAGAAGTTAATGGATGGACAAAGTTCGATCACGTGCGTAGTTTGGTGAATCGACTGGGGGGAATTTTAATGCGAGAACGTGAAGGGCCGCAAGGCTAGTTTTGTAATTTTTCTTTTCCGCGGGATCACGAAAAAATAAATAGAAGAATGAATAAATAAATCGGTAAGTAAATAAATAAAAAATTGATACTAGAAGAATAATTATTATTCAGTGGCAAGGTTTTATATCCGAAATCTAATTTTTCGTCTTGTGGAATGAGGAAAAATAGAATAAATAAGTCAATAAATAAGGAATAATAATGACGAACGAGAATAAAGAAATTGAAGAGTTGTCGAGTTGATATCGTACCCACGATAATCGAAACAACTGTGTATCGAAATGGTCATGAGGGACGAGAAAACTCTGAAACTGGGTTTTCATTCCGGTTCGCCAAAGCGGCATCGGGTTCCTCGTAAATTTTTATCATCGTTCATGCCACGACGGTAATCAACCCGGACCACCCTTACTCGCGCGGGAACTACCAGCAAAACTCCAGGGAAATTAGATAAGGAAGAACGGGGCTTGCGTGTTTGAAGTGATTCGGTGTGTTATAAAGATTATTATACGGGCGCCGGTATATTCCTTTCACCGGCAGTTACTTCCTTCATTTTTCTTTTTTCAAAACGTTTCTCACCATTTCTACGCGGTACTATATTTCATTCCGATCTTTCGTTTTTTTTTTGTACCGTTTATACTAATTTCCACAATATTTAAAAAATGATTTTTTTCTTCGCTAGAACATACCTGGGAGAAGTAAGGAGGCAGAACGCAGCGTTGGTCGTCCAGTCGAGAACTCTGGACCCTCTCGAGAAGCTCAAAAAGATCTTGCGTCGTGCTCTGATCATGACAAACAAATCGAAGAATATGAAAAAATTTTTTTACATTTTTTAAACTAATGAATTGATTCTTTGCGTTCAATTGTTTTTGTATATTCTTACCTTATCCGCACTGCCACGCGAATCGTTGTGACGATCATCCTGATGGACGTTGCTTCTCCGAGAATCCGTTTGGTCGCAGTAAACCGACTGGTCGAGTTGTTGCCTCCTTATGAGCAACAGAATAACCAACGAAAATATATCAATCACAGATTCGAATTGTTGCGACAAGTTTTTATTGTACGAGAAAGAAATGACAGAGAAATTAATAATATTAACAATAAAAATCAAAATTTTATCGAAAAAAATGAATGGAATAAGATAAATGAATTTTTTCATTAGGATGATTTTTATTTTATTTATTTTATTTATTCGAAAATAAATTAAATTTAGGCTATCTCATTTATTATCGATAACTTCAAAAACGTAAGATCCTAATTAACTGGACGAAATAGAACGTCACCCAATAAGGATGACAGGACCCATACACGGAAACAGCCGTCACCCAGATCTGAGTGACGTACCGTTAAACGTGTTAACCAACTGCATCCTCGATGGCCAGAGTTATGTTCGCTCCTCGACGCTTTCACGGCCAACGAGAAAAGTCTCGGATATCGATGCCCGAGCCGCGGCGCTCCCCCACGAAGAAACCAGCTGAGGAAAAAACCTCAAGAGACACAAATATCATGCAACTGTCACGACAGCTGCTTTCTTCTCCTTCGGCTATTCAAAAAACGTTCCAGTTAACCCCGAAAAGGATGGGACACGTGGTCGACGTCACAAACTTTTTGATGGGTTCTCACTTCACCCCCGAAAAACCCTAATGGCCATCTACGATGCATCTAAACCCAGCACGCGGACTGCCCCTTAAAAAAAACGTTTGCAACATACACACACACAACCGTCAGCTGTGAAAACGTTTTCCTTTCAATCTCGGCAACACAATCGCATCGACAATCAGCTCAATCACGATTTGAGAAATTGAGACGATTAGAGTGCAGCAAACACGCGCCCATCGTTATCCATCCGACGTAGAAAAAAAAACGAAAGGGATAGAAAAAAAATACGGATGTTTTCTGAGACTCATCGTGTACCTCGTTGAGCTTGCGTAACCTCCAATCAGTCGGAACCACGTGGGTTGATCCCCCGATCAATAATCTATTAGTCATTGACCGTCGAGCGACGTAAAACCTACATTCGAGAACTTCAAAGTCATTCCCCCGAACATCCGAGATTCATTCCAGGATGAAAACCATCTTCTTTCCTTTATTCCTTCCTGACCCCTCCCCGTGAGGGCACACGGTGCATCCCGGTACCGCCATTTTCATTCGACAATGGAACCGTGTACGTGCATTGTGCTTAACAAGACGATCGAACGATAATTCGATTCGTCGATCGTTGAGTCACGGTGGCATGAAATTATTTCAGAGAGGAATATCGTCGACGAATACATATATTATGTTTGTGCATAATATGTTCGATCTTCGCCTCGAGATTCTAAATTGCATTATGAATTTTTTATTATTATTTAATGCTATTAATTTACCATTCTATCTTAAAATCACTAATCGTCACCATAATGGTGCAATAATAATAATACATCGTATATTTATTATCAATATTGTGATGTTTTTTGTATACTGTCGTCCACATGACGCATTTTTATGATGTTCGTGCCGCGGGCAATTAAATAATTGTCAATTAGAGAGTCAAGCGATATGAAACAGTTGTGGGTAAAAAGCGTGAGTGAGACTACAATCGTGTTTAAGCTGTTGTTCGCCGTACACACAACATCATCGTTGTGAAAGCGTTTGAACCTTTTTGACTTTCATTCATTCTCTTTGACGCTTGGAATTTTTTAAAATTAAATTTACTTTCGATTCGTCGGATAGATAGAGCATGCAGATATGCCGTATATGCATGGGGGAGGCTCTATCTATCCAGAGGATCGCAATTATATTTAGTTAAAAAAAATGGCGACTATCAAAGATAATGAATGAAAGTCAAAAAACATATATATAGTATATTCCTGTTTCAACCCCTTACCGCGATAATCCTGTCAAAGGAGATTATACGATTCTACGACCCCGCTCGTGGCTATATTATACCCATGACGTGTAGCCGGCGTTATCTCGATGAGATAATCAGACGATTTTGTAATTCGGTCTCAACCCCTCCGATTGCGAAACGTCGACGACGAAAGCGCACGATGAAGCAATCGTAATATGTATATGTATGTGTATATTGTCGTTGACGGTGCCAACAGGCGGTATGACTATTATAATACAAATCTACCGCACAGCGCGATCAAGCACCCCCCAGGACAATGTCCGCTCGCGACCGGCCGGCGTATTTCGATCGCCTGACAAGCAAGCAAACAGACAGACAGACATACAGACAAAACCACATGACACGGGTTTCGCTCTCGCTCGGTCAGATCGCGTTACGTACATAAATGACGCTTACGCGTACAAGTACGACTGGCTGACAACTGGCTGTGCTATTATGTGGCCACGCGTGTTCACACGTCATGCGTGTGCCCTATTAACCTACCCTTTTATTTTACTTTACTTTTTTCGTAAGCACGCCCCGTGTGTTTGTTCACGCGGTTTACTGCTTAATTATACGTGTATCCAATTTGGACGAGTTAATTTGAACAATTGCAAAGCCCCCCCGTTTCTGTTTGAACAATGTACAAGCGAACGACTTATTGTGGTCAACTAACAATCGCGTATCGTGTTAATTCACGAGAGCTTAGTATGTCGACGATGAAAATCGTTAGAACTACATGTGGGGGGTGAAGGCGGAGGGTTTATGGAACCCGGCAAATAGTTTTCTAGAATATAGAAAACGAAGTAAAACGAATTTCTTTGATGCGGCAAAGTGCAATAATAATTTTTCAAAATTAATATTTTTCTAGATTCTCTATTCAATTCCCTACATCGTTGCTATATAGTAACGGTCAATCGATGACCATATAGTGGAGGAAGGAACGAAGATCGAAAAAATGTATTTTATCGTATTTTATTGTTATTACTGTTATTGATTGTATTTTTTAACTCCTCATTGCTCTCGACACCGATGCACAGACCTTAGAACCACGCCCATTTTCGCATTATGGCGGTATTATAAAGCGCCTCAGGCAGGTAAAACGATCGATCGAACCATCGATCTCTCGACGACCGTCGGCTGCTGTGCGACATCGACGGTCAAATCGTCGAGTCCGATTTACCAACGCACGAGGGTTCCCACAAGTTATATATTGGCACGACGAAGCAACCATAATCATCCGTCGCACATGCACGCACCCCCCGGTCGCCCAGTTTTTCCTCCATATGCAACCATCGGATGACTTCATCGGCGCCCTATTGACGATACTCCTCGACAAATAAATCAATAATATCCGGGGGGAGAGGGGAGGTGGTATCCCGCTGTCTTTGGTCTTTCCATCGCAGTTTTTCCGGAGAAACGAATTGCCCGTGATTAAGTGCTTCGTTTTTTTTTATTTTTCCGGCACTATTTCATTGCGACGGGAGGAAGTAGGCTGACCAAACCAATTTTCGGCGACGTTTCTATTTTTTTTCCATTGACCAGAATTTTTTTTGCACTGCCAAGTTCTGTGGGTAGAAAAAATTGGGACGTCGAAGCGTCGAACTGTGAATGGAATAATAAAAATAATAATTTTATTGTTGTAATTATGCCTTCATTCTAATCAAAATTCCTCGTAAAGCAGAAGCGTATTGAGATTCTTGGTTTTTCGCTATTATATACAGATATATCGCACTTATATGCTGTACGATTTACTCGTTATCGCGGCGTCGAGACAACCGCATTATGCGAATCGACCGTCGTTGTTATAGAAAAGCGATGCCGGCTCCGAGAAACACATTAACGAATCCATTGTTAGTCGCGGTTTTATCTTTATTGCGCTAATAAAACAAAATAAAAGAAGCCAACCACTGAGAACTCGTACCGTCAATAATATCTATGTTTACAGAATTGTTATTATCCAACACGGCTTTATCATCGTCAGAAACTCGTGCCACATATGTTCCCGGCAATGCATCGTCGGTCAAGTTTCGAGAGTATATTGAAAATGTAACGTGAAACGGAATTATGATCGATCAGTTCCCGGGACGACGTTCAACGCGTTCGCGTTATTGCTTCCCCAACGATCAATTTCACGTCGCTGCGAAAGTTTCGGTTTATTTTATCGAGTGAATTAAATAAACGATAGATCGATCGAACTACTTCGAACAAAAGTTTGGATTAGCGGATAATAAAATTTACCCTCACCCAACGTTGATAAACCGAAGTTCGTGAGTAGATTTATAGTTCACGATTTTTCCCCTTCGATCGAAGCCAGGAAAAAAATTGATAAAAAAAAGATAATCCAAAACCACGAATGATACGCGAGGCACGGAGGAAGAAGGCGCGCGTGGAGTGATTTTGCACAATGGCTATTCAATACTTCGAGGTAAAAAATGTTAAATTCGCGTGCATTGTACGGGTCACGGTTCGGTGGGATAAGATGAAGGGATGGGGTTTGATGCGGTCATTGGTTGGGCAGGGGAAAAATAGCGGCGGGCATCTCTGCCAAGTGCCGGTGAGAGCCGACGCAGAGAGTAAGAGCGAGATGGAGAACGAGGGTGAGAGGAAGGAAGAGCGGGGGGTAGCCGACACGGAGGGTGAAGAACGACGAACAAAAAATAATAAACAGAGAGGCCTTCGTAGTTTTCGGGGGGATCGACGACGAGGGACCGAAAACGGCGTGATGTATGCGCGTGGCGGAGAGAGTGAAAGAGAGAGAGAGAGATAACTGGGAGAACTCTGCATATGTTGCACATCGGTTGATTCGAGCCGCGCATATATCGTAATATAAATATATTTGTATTTGATAAAATTTTTTTTAGAGATTTTATTTATATTGGAATGTATATTCAAGATTAAAGGGTTGAAATTAGCTTATATTTTTTAAATTTCAATATCCCTTTTACGGTGTTTCATTGAATATTTAATAAATAATATAATATTGAATAAATTTTTATCAATTGCCCGAAAGAAGTCTTTAGATTTGAAAAAATGAGCTAATTTTGAACCTTATATATATATTCAACTTTAACGAACAATATATGAATATTGGCGAGTAAAAAATTGTTGAGTACAGGGACAAGTCGGATGTCGCTTCCTATAGATAGAGCACGTATGCGGTGCTTATGATCCGAGAGCCAAGCGCAATGGCTCATCGCGTCGCACATGTGCAACGCAACAGCAGCAGCATCATCAGACATGACGGGGGGGTCGAGAGCATAGACACGGTGAAGATGTACATGACTATATAGCAATACAGTGGCCGAGCTCGCATATTTATATATCTATAGCCATAACCATCAAGGGGGTGCGTCATTTGCATAGCCATATTTCTCTCCTCATTTACTATTATTATGAGGACCCGTGGCATTGTCCGACACTCGACATAATGCACACGACATTGGGGTATCTACGTTGACATTTGCATCTTCACAAAGAGAGCATTCACGCCTCTTCACGCCGGTCTCGTGCGTTTCGAGAGGCCCCGAAAATATGAACGTGATAAATGTGGACGCACGAGCGATAATGGGGGATGCGATATAATTAAGAAGAACCAAGGGTATTCCCGAGCGGAAACGAACCAAAGAGAAAGTGAAAAATCGTTTTGTGAGAGAAGAACAGCTGATTTAAAAAATTTTCCCCCCTGAATTATCATTAATAATAAATCAAATGAAATATTATTAAAAAGAATAAATAATAATCATAAGAAATTATATTATGATAAATTTAATAATTATTATTTATGGAAAATCGATTAATTTTTACTATCATCTATACCTATCGCTTATATTTTTTATTATATTTTTTATTACAATGGTCACTGTTTGCGTCGTCGAAACACTCGACATTGTTGTGCCCGGAAATAATAATAGAGCCGACAGAAATAAGCAAACTATGGAACTCGAGGTGCCGACGAGAGACAACGGGGCCGGCACCGTATTTTTTCTTTCTTTTCTCCAAACGAGAATATAATATTGATGGAATCGTTTAATACATCTGTATATATACGGTACGTCCAAACGAGAAGGCATGTAGTGGCACTTATGCATTTTTATGCATTCGTACATAATGTGCATCGAGGGTGCTGCTCTAGGGTCCGACCGATGCACCGTTATGGCATAATTTATACCAACTGCGTTTGGGGTATGACTTGTACAAAAAAACCTAGCCATGTCCAACTACTCTTCGAGACTACCCTCTACTCCACCCCCCACACTCGTTGAGCTTTCAGCTCAATCTCGTTCAGTTTTATTCGTCCAGATGACGATGGACTAACGCAGAAGGGATCCGACACGTGCGTTCGTAAACCACACGCGCCCTTCACGTCCTATCTATTCATTCCATCGATTCAACACTTATATATTTATGTAGCGTAACATAACGTGTAACGAAAATACATAAAACTTGTGCATTAATTAAAGTCGAGAGATCGAAATCTTGACGCGAGCCACGCGCTCGAAACTCTTCACGCGCTTCGACCCCACGCGATCTTTATGGTTGTACGTACTGGGAGTTACTTACAGAGCTAATTTTTTTAAATTATTTTTAATTCGTGCTTTTATTAAAACTCAGGTTCAACGGTGTTTTCCATATGTTGGGTTTTCTATGGGCTTCGGAAAATCGTACTATCGCGGTGCATATTTATTAAAACTGTGACTAATAAATTTTTTCACATGAACAAAAAGGAATCTACAATATATTTAAAAAAATAAATAAATCATTATTATTATCATGACCGTCATGAGTTTTATTCAAGGATAGTGGACGGATTGCCGTACCCCGAGGCAATGGCGAACCGTGTGTAAAGCTGTGTAAGCATAATACGCTTGTAAAAATAAATTCGGCCGAATCGATTCGAAGAGCGAGAGGGGGGGGGGGAGAACGGTACAAGAGGGGTGGCTGAATCGCGTCGGAGCTCAACTGAGAATAATCAAACACGATGGCGATGTAAAGATATAATATATCGTCGAAGATTAACGTTAGTCCCATGACCAATCGTCAAATCAATCGATGTTGGACGAGTGAATCCCAGCACGATGAGAGCGGTACGGAAATCACGGTTGGGTATCGGCCTTTCGCAATTATCGGCACCGTAGGGTCAACCTTGGGCACCCTCGCAATGACAAATACGAAAAATACACAAAAATGAATGTGCTTCGATCAATGTCCGTGACAAATCTTATTGGCCATTAAGTTCCGTTATTGAGATGATGGCACTGTCGATTAACACATGTGCTCTGGCAATAAAGAAAATTGAAAGAAATAAAAGAAAATAATAACAACAATAAAAACAACAAGTCACAAGAGCAAAATAGGTTCGAGAGGCTTCAAAGTTATTAGAACCGTAAATGAGAAAGCGTGAACACGGTCCGTCAATAGCAGCGAAGTACACACTTGGTGTGCTTGATTCGAGCATGGAGAATTTTGCACAACGTTCATTGTTGTGCCGTTGTAGTGTTTGGCGTGATTCGGTATTCGAGCGATCGAAAACAATGGGAAATTCATACGTCGATGCTAGGCCCCAACTGTGCCATTGCGATTCATTAAAAGTGCACTCGAGCGGTCAACCTCGGGTATTTTGTAATACGACACTATTTACAACTGTAATGTTACTGTGTAGAAGTGCCGAGTTGGAAGAAGGCACGAAATTAAAAAAAAATATATATATAAACTGTAATTGACTCCTAGAAACTATTTTTTTAAAAGAAATAATTGATTGTAATTAACGTCGTATCAATTAACGCTGCCAACAGCTAGGAGACGAATGAGATCTTTAACTGAATTTTATTATTTCTGGTAAATAAATAAATCAATAGAACATTTTTTGTCGCAACCTCCCTCTTCCCCGAACCTTTTTAATCCGATCCCTCGGAAGATTCCGGACCACCGACTACGCTTGCAATAACGTACCGAGCAATAATGACATTTCCATGATAATCAATGAAGAAATCGGAGACGTTATTGGGCGTCAAATTCGCAACGTCTCTAATTTCTCGTGTGCGAGGGTGTGCGACCCCACTCGGGTTCTCTGCCCTCGGGGGGGGGGGGGGGGGGGGGTTGCATTCATCTCCGGAACGGCGTAGCATCGCGAACGCGTCATTACCACGCACAGGCGTCGTGAAAAGGACGAATCGGCGAGCGCAAGAGCGCGCGTGAAGCAATGAAGGAAAGAACGAAGTACCGAGCCGGGCGCGTTAATACCCAGCTATTTATTACGCTGTAGATATTAGCGAAGGGACACGAAGAGGGATGAAAACCACGCTGCGACTCGACGAAATTGAGCAGACGCGACAGATTTTTCGAGCGTATCCAATCGAGACCCATAAATTAAATTTGGCCCCTTTAGGACCGTATTATCTTATTCCCGAGGATATGTTGTTTCGTAATTTGGGGCGCTTGTGCGGCTTCTCGGGGGCTGTACCGTCGACCGGGTTCGGTAATTGGTAGTTTCATCGCTTTTCACCGAAGCATCTAATATATGCCGGCGAGTGATAAGCGAATGGGAATCATCGAAACGCATCGAACCGTCAACACGACTTTGGGACCCGCATCGGATGACCGATAAACTTTGCGTCGGCTGTGTTGAGACATTTATTCTAGAAAACCCTCTTAAATACTCGCCCCTTAATAAATCGTTTCCAAGATGTAAATTCCGAACTTTGAGGTCCCCAATTAGCCAACGAACAGCTACAATTACGATACGACGAAATTAATTACGCAGCCAATCAAATTTTGAAGAAAAAAAATGATTCAAACGGGAAATAGATTATTATTATAGTGTTTTTCACAAAAAAAATAAAAATAGTAGACAGAAATAAATTAAATTCATAAGAAAATTAATTTCAAAAAATTTACGTAAATTTCAAAACTGCCGCCGAACACGAATTCTGTATTTCGATGGAACGTATATTTTATCGTGTGTCCAACGCGTCGTCGACCATCGCAACTTCATCCGATCTAATAATAGTTGACAGGCAATTTTAGTCAGTGAATATATATGGGCAACGTCCGCGCGCGACCGGAACTAGATTTCCGTCTAGATTCAACGTCGTGACGTTCGCACGAATTCCCGGGGTTCGTCCAACCGTTTCGTACCGAAATTCAATTCGCTTCATCGACGCCATAACTTCGTCCCCGGGGCGGTGGGGCCCGGAGTGCGGATATAACTCGATAGCACGAATTTATCGCACCTGCGAGCGCATGCGCGGTCAGTTAATTGAATTTTATCAGAAACGGAAGGAGGGATCTGGTGATGTAGTTCCGCAAGCTGCTAGAACGAAAAAGAAGGCTGGACAGCAAGCTCGGCTTACTACGAAAAACGGGAAAACGGATAATAAATGACCGGGCTTACGTAGCTGGGTGTATGTGTATATATTTGTGATTTGGAGGCAAAACCAAATAGTCCTTTTTTTCCAAAAATAAGATCAACTCAGATTCTTGTCAATTAGATTGCGTAAATCCTTTTCCAACACAGAAACCCTAACTGTTTCTAATGCAAGAAGAAATCAATTTTTTTATCCATAAGTCGCAAACTGTTTAAATAAAAATTGAACTATTAGCTATTTGAATAGTAATGAACACGGAGTTTAACTTGATAATTATTATTTTAGATCGATTTGGCCGCTGTGATAAATCGTTCGCAACGTAAAATCGTTAATTCTCGAAAATTCTTTTTATGGACTTCTTCGGTTCTTCCTCCAAATTACAGATATACATCGGGGTGGATGTGTGTGACGCGTCCAGCTTTCCAGGTTAACGAATAACCTCCGGGGATGGCTCGGAGCTGTTGCCGGGTGAGCGTGTAGCCGAGGGAGTCAACGGTTGCGAGGGTTACCGGCGAAGAAGAGCGGACTCGACCTAATTACTCGACGTCGAGAGCGCGTGGAACGCGTTTCCGACAGCTGCCCGCTGCGAAATGGCCCTCCAGCATCGCTTCGTTCCGTCTTCATCTATTTTACGTACACATTTCAACATTGTGGAATTTATTGCACTTCGGTCCAATTAATCACACGATTTTTTCGTCACATTGCGGGCGAACCAATTAAGAATTCGTGCCCGGGGCTATTCCATTTTTCTTTTCAATATTATGTTACGTGGTGTAATACAAGGGATGGGCTATGATTCGATGAAAATGTATCTGAAATATTTTTTCAAACTATTAACAATAATTGGCATGCGACAATTCAAATTTTGACGTTTCTGCAATAATAATGAATAATTTGGAAGGGTTATTGTTTTACAGTTGATTGTGGAATTTAATAGCCATTGACGATATTTCAAATAAATTGAATTATTAAATTAATGCCCGTCAGTAAATGATTATGTTTTTTTTAAACATTATGATACAGATTTTTCCATAATATCTAGTCTGAATTATTCATTAGCTCTGTTCGCATTTTACTTTTGTATAAAATAAAACTTCTCATTCCTTGTATTTGAAAAAAAAATTATTATTGTGGTTTCAGATGCTGAGCACGTTTGCCAGTCGCCCATAAGCTTGCTTCTGTCACAGAAGATCGTGGAAAGTAAATGAAAAATAAAAAGAATAAGAAGAAGCTCGCTGAAGATGGTATAATAATAATTATTGCTCGTCGACACGATGTAATTCGCAAAACACGCTTCTTAGTGCGTCGGGGTCAGAAACGAGAATGTGCGTTCGTGTGAGTAAGAAAGAAAGAGAGATAGAGCAAGATAAGGTCGCAATGGACTTTTAATTGCTCGTTTCCTGTCCAGATGAAGACGTGGAAGACGAAGAAGACGCAGACGAAGAGGAAGAAGGAACAGCAGAGTCTCAAAGAGCTCTTCGCACTCTGAATGTTCGCGCATCTGGCATTCTCTCGTCGTTCTCCTCCCTCTCCCCCGGACTCGTTTTCTTGCCCGTTCCACAACTGTGCGACAAGAGGCTGTGAATGCATCTTTGACCTATCTTCATTGCTCTTAGAGCCACAGCCTTCGCCACGGTGACGTTCTTAACCCAACACGAGATCATGAGAATCAAACGTGACGCGTCGTCGCCCCGAGCTTCGTACCCTCCTCCCTCAGCCTTATCCTCGCCCGCTCTTACTGACCGTCGTTTGATCGTTCCTTCTCTCTTCGATAACAAACGCCCGGGACATTCGTCGTTCATTCGGCGAGTTAAACTCATTCATCATTGAGCCGTTCATTCACGACCAAGAAGCCCACTCGACTCCTACGTTAATTACGCATTTTCGTCCGGGAAAAAAAAAACTCGACAATTAATTTACACGTTGCGTTTTGACAAGGTTGTGACGTAAGACAATCGTGCGGTTCTAATTTTCGTCCCATATTTGTGGGTTTAAAAAATAAGTAAATGGAAAAAATTAGTAATCCCATTAATAAGATTCTAATTTTATAAGTCACGCAATTTTTTTGGAAAAATAAAATTCTTCTAGTGCCGTCAATGAAGAACCATTTTGCGAGCCATTCACATGGCCGTGAAATATTTTGATTCAAAGCAAAAATTCATTCTAAATTGCCCAGACAATGGTCCTCCATTCTTTCGGATGAATGTATTCGATTCCACAATCACCGAAGCGTACGTCAAACAGCCCCGGCGTTTCGTCAGGAAACAAATCAACGAAAAAGTGCAGCTGAACTCCCGCCGATCGATTACTCGCTTGCGATTTTCACTCGCGAGCTTTCGAGGCCACGATGCATTCGCGTACGAAGAAAATCCACGGCAGGCAATGGACCGCCAGCGGGACCCGCTTTGATACGCTGCGGTTACACGTGACGAAGAGATATTGCACCTAGGAGTACCTATATATCGTGTGCAACGGTGAATGGACTCTCGGAGAATTTGGCCCGTCGAAACCGCACGGAAATTGTTGGGGTGCGCGCGTAAACGCTGCAAAGGGCGATGGAGAGACGAGTCGTGAAAGAGGAAAAAAATCGACCGTGAAATTGGGCCGAACGAGGGAAACACCGCAGCGCGCGCCAGCGCGCGATGGAGAAGATATTAAGTCCGGTGAATAGACGAGAGCACACGGGAACACGCACACGCGTCCGTGCGTTTTATTTTTTTATTTAATTCCTCAATCCGATCAGAGCCTAAAACGTTTGCCGAATATCATTCAACGTTACGACGAAAAAAAAAACGTCGCGACGCCACGACCTGGAAAATAAAACGAATGAAGCTCCTGATCGATTGGAAAAATTGAGAATAGAATGAAGAAATAAAACGTGCGTGATAAATACCAAAGCTCTTTATTATTATTTCTAGCAGTGATTATTAAATGATTATCATTTTTATTTTTGTATTAGAATTATAGTAACTCAGTCCAGAATTTTGAAATAATAATGATGATTGTGATAACATAAATGTCAAATTACTAAATAAATATTACTATTATTATTATGTAAAAAAAATATAAAAAAATAAATAATTTGTGAAATAAGTCGTGTTCGGTCGTGCCGATCGACCGAGCGGAAAATCGAGTAAACTATGGTAACGCACACTCGTATTACACGTCAGTGGGTCTAATCCCTCTGGTAAGCCAACCGTAATACCACGGATATTTCAGTGTCCTCGGGCATTAAGGTGGTCGACCGTCTAAGCGGGACAACCCAACCGAGATACAAACCGACGCATAGCCTCGAAACTACGGAATAATAAGCAAGTTTGCAATTGTACCCGGAATCCAACCAGCTTTTCGTATTATCCGTACAATACGTGACGTACCGTCGATGGCAGTGTTTATATTATGTGGTGAATATGCGTTCTCCCTCTTCTCTCTTACTTTTCTCTGCATCCACGATTATTCCATCGCTTTTTTTTATTTGCTAATCCCGAATAGGGGACAAGGGTGCTGGCCGCGAATTCGTGGATAACGATGGTTTATTCATACGGCGGTTGATGAGGGAACCACCGAGTTAGAGACCGAGTAAGGAATTCAACTTCAGGTCCGTTAATGGCTCGAAGGATCGCAAATTGATCCACATTTCTCAATCATTCGATCTCGATTGAGGCAATTGCCGAGTAATTGGTTGCCCGCTGATTGGCGAATGAGAAATTTTAATTCGTCATCCCAACAGTTCGATGGCGACATTGCGATTCGATTGAGTTCATATGTTTTTTTTGTTCCGTCAATTATTGTTCGCTATTTTGTGCATTTTGAATATTGGGAACAAAGTACTAAAAAGAGAGAAATAATAAATAATAAATGTTTGAATAGACGAACAAAGTCGGACCGAACGTCTCGTGCTGGATTACCCGTCAAGGGTGTTCAAGAAAATTGCGTCGAAGTTGTCGAAGAGACACACGGACAGATCGGAAAAAACGATCAATTTAGCCGTAGCCAGAGGCTCGCGCCGAAGAAAATATATGGAGCCTTGTCTATTGGCCAGATGGCCAAAGCGGCTTTTATTTTCTAATCTGGCGATGGGGCTGAAGAAGGCGGGAGGCAAAAGAGTCGAACGGAGTCGAAACAAGCACGAGCACGTGCGTGCGTGCGTGTGATCCCGAGACGCGTGTTGCGTAGCTCGACGCGTTTATCACTCCCCGGGGTCTCGAAGAGTCCTGGCCACGGTGCCGCTGCTGCTGCTGCTGATGCTGCTGCTGCTTGACTCGCTTATGTGCTTTGCTGTTACATTCACCACGACGAGCATCGATACCCCGCGGCGCTGGTGACTCGCGTGCTCGTCTAAAACTCGGCCTATGGACGAACCTTTTTACCCTTTCGCCCGTGGTGGCTACTTTTCGTTATGATCATACCCTCCGACTGCTTTCTTAAATTTTATTTCTTTTCTCTCACTTAATCTCCGGCTTTTTTTCTCCCCTTCTAATCCTTCAATTTTCATTGTGCACGCAGACCCACGCATTATTTAAGAAACAAAGCGTCACTACCCTTCGGCTTATACCCGACGACTCTTCGTCCCGATCATACTCCTGAAAGGTCCAACCTTTTTCTTATATAATTATTTACTTGTTTCCTACATCGTGGCGCCCGGCAACTTTTTTCGAGATGAACGTTGAACACGAGGAAAAAAAAGGAGACAAATAAATTTAACGATGCACTGGTTCGCCGTTCGAACATTCGTTTTTCCGGCGAACACCGGATACCGTTGTACCCATTGACGACGTAATACGGGCAACAGCAGGGACAGTGCTTTGATTCATTCGTGGGAGAAGCTACGTCCCGGATGGATAATGAATATCGAGAACGAGAGTCTGATCCACGTAGATCTGCATGCATTCCGTAATGTAGATCACTGGAAGACTACACGTAGTTAACTTATTCGCAATTGAACTAGAAATCCCTCTAGAAGTTACATATAATTTTTTTTTTTTAATTGTTTGCTTTGAATGGCAATTAAAAATATTTTTGTTAAAGCTCATTTCAGCAATCATGATATCAATTACTAATTTTCAGTATTTTGTCGCCGGTTTTCCGTCTATTTGAGCCCAGAGCTTTAAAACTCGTCCATAATAATTTGCCACATTGTGTGAAATTCAAAACAATGTTGCTTGGACCGAAAACTGAAAACAGTGAAAATGTGGAAAACGCCGCGGGTTACCATATTGGTCGCCTATATATATATGTATATATAGAAACGATTGCATCCTCGCCGTTGGCTAGCTCCAGTGCAACCGGATACGCAACCAGCGTCAAGCGCAGCAGCGCAACTCTCGCTGCTCACTCTCGCTGTTGCTGCTGGCGCCGTATCATTGAAATTTAATAGTGGGACGAGTAGATCGCGAAGAAAAAGGCTTCGTGCAACGTGCAATATCGCTAACGCATGTGGTGGAAAACACACAAGCTCGGTGCTGCAGCGGCTTCGGGATAGAGCCGTTTCACTTGCGATAAGACGGTTTCATAGACGTTTTGCACATGGAACGCACACATGGGGATAAATGCAGACACGCGCGAATACAGTAGAACAAGCGGAAAGACGGAGAGTAATAATTATTCAGACAGGGCTCTGCTCGCTTCTCTCGAACGATAAGCGAGCTTCGATGCATTGACCGAGGTTGTTTGCAATTTTTATCCAAAATTATTAAACGTTTGTCTCGATAATTTTGCCAAGATAAACTAAAAAAATAAAAAATGAACTATCGTAATTTATTTATTTAATATTTTGAAGGATTTTGTTAGTAGTTGTGTTATCACTTGTCTGTTGAAATATTGACTGGCCGAGGTCGACCGATACGGTCACGTGTATCAACAAAAATTTTAGTAAGGGATATTAAATAGATTGATAAATGGATATAGCAATTAATGGATAAATTTTGTCGCTTGAGCTTCATTCCGTTGCAGTAGTTAAGTGCATACTTTTATTGATACCTAAAACATTTAAGTTACGATAAAAAAATATCTTGTAATATTCGTTAGAATACATTTTTTTTAAAATAATTAATTCAGATTGATATGAAATCCTAAAAAAAAATTCTAATAGATGTTTGAAACGCATGAGCAAAATATACATAATATATTGTGTTCAATTTTAAATTGTTATCGAATCTAAGTTAATAAATTATAATATGGGTTATTTAATTACCGTTTCTTGGACAGGAGTGTGTAAGACTCCTTGGAGGCAGTGCAAAGACGCATACGCATTTTTCGTGCCCTGTCTCCCCGCTTCTTGGCAACTCCGCCTTCCAGCACTGGCATCCAGATCGCGATAATGCGCTTATCAACAGTTAAAAATAATCAAACTTATCTATCTTTCACCCGTAATAAAATTTTAATTTTTATTTAAAGCTAAAAAAAATTCTCAAACGCACGTCCGCACTGAATCGAGATTGACCCAATAGTTTATCGTATTTGCAAGAACTTATCGCAATTATACAATTCCCGTGCAAACCACGTCCATGACACTCCACGCGACGATCGAATCATCGACGACCGATAAACACCGCACAATCTCTCACGTTCTCCACCCCCTCGTTACTCTTCTTATCCCCCAATCACCGTCTCTCCACCCTTTCACCTCTTATTACGGTTCTATCAAACCCACTCAACAGCAAAAAAAATTCTTATGAATGAACGAAGCGAGAACGCGTAGTCACACGCACCACGCGCTACCGGAATAAGACACAAGCACGAGAATGAACGCAATTAATGTTTCGAAGTGTGCGAAACGTGCGAGTTTGCGTGGGAGCACGTGCTGTCCGTCGTGGGCGCGGGGACGCAAAAAAAATCCCCCGGAGAAACGTCACCGTCGAAAATCACTCGTCGACGAGTACGGTTGTAGGAAGGATGGTGTGTGAAAAAAACGAGAATACGATAGCGAGTACGTAACGTGAGATTACGCGAGATACGTGCGAAAGTATCGCGGCCCGCGCAACAACACCCGCACGGTACAACGATCGAACCGGGTATGAAACTTATGAAGCGGCCGGTCGGCGGACGAATGAGCCCATGTGTCACGCCGCGAGCGGCGTAAGCGGTATAATACTGTACCGTACCACTATCCGCTTCGACGGCGGATATATATGTATATGTGTGTGTGTATATAGGCGGCGATCGGATTGTGGGGACCCCACCGAGCCGACGCAGGGTGGAGGGAGCTGGAAAGGACGAACGAGTGAGAAGAGAGAGGGAAGGAAGTGCAAGGGAAACCGACGAATCCATCGAACGGAAGGAGGAACGACGTGGTTAGAGGAAGGGGGAGAGAGGGTGACGCATGCCTTCATCGTCCCCTCAGGGCTGTGCTCATCGGCTCGATGCGCTTCTCGTAGATGCGTAATATTGCGTGCCGATGCTCTCCGGATGTCGATACACGTTCGGAAAATACAATACACGTGCGTATGTATGTGGATATATTGTATATGGACATGAGTGTGCGTAGTATCGCGCCCGTACCGAGGATCATGCGGTTGTGTGCTTTCTACGTGCTTTTTAATCGGCGTGATTTAACTTCTCTTTATTTTGTTTTTTTAAAAATAAGTTTAGGTACTGGATTTTTTGAGATTCGTAAGGCGAGGGAATAATTTGATTGTGAGATTTTTTATAGATGCGTAATAATTAAACATAACATGGAGGAATATTTATTTATGTATTTACGAATTTCTATTTTTTTTTGTATTTTTCGTTAAAAGTTTTTTTTAATTAATTCGTGGACGAGACTAACGTGGATTATAAGCTTTAAATGTGCGGCGAAAGTACAAAGTTCAATGTTCCACATGCACTCGCTGGTTCACTTCGTCACATAAAAACGACGAGGATAAATGATCGTGCATGAAAGGTTTTTTTGCGGACTCTCGTTTTACGTCCAGAGAACTGCGCACGATCGTACAGGTGGGTCACGAGTGTTCGTGTCGTAGTGCGCGGCGCACGAATACTAGTAAAATTCGTGTAACTAACGTTTGATTTCTCTCGCTCGGTCATAGAGAATACCGCGCGACGGGGTTCTTTTCCGTAATTGGATTTCGATGCGAGTATCTCGATATAGTGAAAGTGGAATAAAATCCGTTGAGGGATCTACACTTTGTTTTAGAGATTGAGTTTCGTCGTAATCGATCGGTGATAAATAATTCTAGATTTATCGGAAGATAAAAAATAATCTTTTTAATTATCGATGGCGATTTTGGAATAAAATAAAATAACAATAATGATAACTATTATTATTGATATTATTATATTTAGTAATTGAATGATCAACAATTATACGTCAATTCACTTCAATAACATTATAAAATGAACCATCATAATAATAATCGTAATTGTAATTAGTAATTGAATAATATTTATTTCGAGGATAACAAAGATGATTATTTTACTATTTTAATTCTTTTGGTTCATTTGTAATTATTTCATAATTCTGAGTCGGGAGTTGGGAGATTTTTTTATCTCTCACGAGACGTCGAGTCGTAGAAACGCGTAGGTCGCGTATAGAGTATTTACTTTATTCATATGGACACTCGAGCTGGCTCGATGTAATTGGTACAGACAGGTGATTGCTATATATATATATATATATATTTACGTGCTTTGTAAATACGTATAAAGCAAATTGGTGTCTCAACGATGCTAGGAATTTTACGACCGTGATGAGACGTAATTTTTTTCTTTCGCGGCAACAAAACTTTCGATAGACTTGGCCGGATCGAATTTTCATGGACTATTTCAGATGTGTGTCATCCGAACCCTTGCGCCACTCGAGACTCCACGGGTGGTAAGGCTCCAAGAGCGACTTTATCTTTCTATCCCTCACTAGTTTTTTTCACCCATTTTTTTTCGCTTCTTTTTTTTATGGGTATGCAGGGACGACGAATTGTACGTTCGATTGATGGCGTAACCGATAAATTTTACGAATGGGGTAAAAACGTGAGTCCCCAGCGTTTTATTATTTTTTTTTACGCGGCATGTCTGGACCCCTTTTGACGTACAATTTTCCACAATTTTGTACGCCGAGTTGGCCGATGCAATGAATTTCGTGACATTCCGAAAGGGGCTGTTTTGCGAGCTCGCGGTGAAATAATGGAGTCCCACATGACCATAACCGTTTGTACTCTAACTACGAGCCTGCACTTTTGATCCAAATTTGTAAGATTCAGTGGATAAATCCACACCAAGTGTCATAAATATATTTTTCTATTTATCACGTGTTTTTTCTTTACAATTTCCGTGCTTTCGCGAGGGTCGTGCGGAGATGACACGCGTGAAGAAACGCGAAGACAAGTGAGGTATACGGAACACGGAGGGGTTGCTGGTAAGAAAAATTTTGTCATGGTTTTGTCGTGAGGGTCGCGTGGTTTTACGGTCGAACGAGTGAAAAATGTGAATGACCGAAAGAGAGGGGATGTAAATTATCGGACGCACACCCTCCTTTTACTCGTTATCGACCAAAATCTGTGG
The DNA here is from genome assembly GCA_963971145.1 of Sussaba pulchella. NCBI lineage: Eukaryota > Metazoa > Arthropoda > Insecta > Hymenoptera > Ichneumonidae > Sussaba > Sussaba pulchella. Next base: position 519,222 of record OZ020165.1, on the reverse strand, counting down.
ACTCGTCACAACTCCAGGGGTCTAAGGGGAGGAGGGGGAGGCTGCAGGGGGCAGCGGGGGCTGGATTGCTTCCACCCTCTACCGTACGTTTCGTCAGAGCAGCCGAGTGAATCGGAGGCATCGACCACTCGATGGACCACCGGACACAGAGCTGGACCGGATGGGCTACCAACCCCCCCCCCCCCCCGTGAGCCTTCACAATGACTTTAATTTGACACTGAAAGCACGGGCGTACTTCTACCACAACGGAACGAGCGAGTGCATTCGAACGTTGTCCCACACTCGAACGAGCACGACCTGTGTTTGACCACTCGGCGTTTTACAGCCTCCCCCTACTTCAGAGCTTCTTCCCTCGTCGTTTCTGCTCGGGCGTATGAGGTATTCCACGACAAAGCGGACGATCGAAACCCTGACCACTGCCGATTCAGTTTATGATTTTTATTGGCTTTTATGTGAATCCAAAAACAGCAATGATAATGTGGAAAATTCTTGGATCATCCTACAACCCTCAGCAATATTAAGAATTGTTTTTTTGGGTCATTTGATTTATGGTCTGTGACAAGACGTCGTTTGTGTTTCGATGAAGTTGGTCATTATTTTTCCATTAACGCGAAAAAGCATTTTCATGTAATAAATATCAATTTTGAAAATCGCATTAGAACCGCTCTATTCAATTACCAGTTCTCGCAGTTGAATCACGAACAATGTGACTAAGATCTGAAAACAAATGGCTACGTTGACATAACATGGAGAGAAAGTTCATTCACTCTTGTATAAAAAAAAAAAAGTATCACAACAGGTCCATGCAGGGGGTCAGAAAGGTCCAACGTCGAAAAGCTAAAACCCTCTTATGCGCGGAAATCATGAAAGAAAAAAATAGCCATATGACCCGATTATTCACAGCGGCTTGCCTGACCATTCGCTCCAACGGCCATTGAATAAAAGCGTATCATACACTACCCGGATACCGGGGCACAGTCGTGAAACAATAATAAAGAAGAGAAAAGGTCGATCTAATTTTCAATAAATTTTTTTTTCCTCGCATTTTTTTTCTTTTAGGCAAGCACGAGGGTAGCGAAGCACGAACCCGATTCGGTGCCTGATCGAGTGCACTCGAGTCGCGCGTGCTCCATTTATTCGAACTCCGACAACACGCGGCCGGGTGCAATATAGCATCACGAAGGGAGATCGAGCGGTGAAAAATTGCGAGGGATCGAGAGAGAGCGATAGAACTCGAGAGACCGGGCCGCAACGTTCCGTCCGCGTCGATTCGAGAGAGAAGAAATAAGAGAATCGACCGAATTTCGTGGGGTTTAATAAAATTTACGAGTAAACGAGGACGGGGTGGAATAGAGAGAGAGCGAGGAAGTGAACCAGCGGGATATGGACGTCGAGCTGGGCAAAATCGTCATGAGCTTATATAAACTCGTGTCGGTCCCTGTAAATACACGGACGCATTATGCGAGATCCCAAAGTCCGAGGGATTTGCGGAATGGTGCTGGGGTCAGTGTGATTTAGAGGTAGATCGTTGTACGATGGATATATACGTGTCGAGTAGTACCAGTTGTAGTGCTGAGGAGAGCAAATAGTGTAATTCCCTCGACGAGACTATGGCCGACGATGACCGCATGGTCCTAACGCCGATCTGTATATATATGAAGAGAGAGATTAGGGTGGTTGTCGCTTGGTCAATATCGGAATTTTCACTCCGCCGAGGTCCTAATCAGTTAAAAAAAATCAGAATAAATGTCGAACCTACTTTGAACCTTCCAGTTCTATTCTACCCGTTGCCCCTAACCAGGTTAAATTTTTCGTTTGAAATATATGCAATTGCTTTTATTTTTCGGTAATTATGTTAGCACAGCGACTAATGAACTTTTTTCTCAGGACTAATTAGACCCAACGCAAGTATAATTACCATTTTTTTTCAATTCCATACATTTTTAAGGGAAAATTTACGTGTGCAGAGGCAATGGTTGGAATTCGAGTGGAAGGTTCACAGTATGTTTCAAATTTGTTGTTACTTTTCGGAATCGATTGGGAACCCGGCAAAATAAAAATTCGGATATTGACCAAAGCACAACCACCCTAATATGTATGTATTAGAACGTGTAAATAAGCTACCCGTAGGTATGCCACGCATAAAGTATCGTTTCTGACGATGAGAGAAGGGCGCATATGCGCGCATGGGTATCCCGTAAACAACGCAGCCGACAATGGACCGACGACAGACACGCGTACCGGAGAGAAGGTCTGTGGCTGTCTTATTCCCTTTTCCTTCCTTCCACGCTACGATTGTCATTGTTGCCGTACCCGGGCCGCGGATTTCCTACGTCGGTTATTTATACGATTGCACGTTCCCCGATCTCTCGATAGCACAAATCACTCTGTTCACCCCACATATCCACGGTTCAATGCAATGTGTTTTGAAAAATTGAAATCCAGCAATTGAAGCTATTGCCTTTGGCGGCGGGGATCGTGCGCGGCGACAACTTTCCATTTACTAGTTGTTTTTTTTTCGGCTAAGACACGTTGCATATGGAAAATTTATCAGTGGCATTATTTACTTTTATCTTTTCAATGAATATGAATAATGATATCTATATTCAATATTTGTATATATATTTCCATAATCTTTGAACCGAGAAATTAATCTATCTTTTAATAACGATCGAATCGTTTCTATATCAAACGACTTCCTCATATTTCTTCTAACATAAATAAAACCAATAATTCCGAATGCCAATCATTAACCCAATCTTTAAAAAATGTTAAAATCGATGTAAAATAAACGGCCCCCGTGCCGTAGAAGGAAAATCATACAACCGGATAATTATTGTTGTTAAAATCATCAAAACGTCGGTATAGTCGTCAGCAAAGTGTGTTAATCGTACTGTGCAGAGAGCGGAACAGGCGCACAAGCTGTTCTAACCCACTCGCAGACACTCGGTTGCGTTGCTTCGGCAAACTCACGCTGATGCATGCAAGCAAACATATGTGAGAGCCTGTAAGTTCTCCTGCTCTTATTGTACGGATCCACCTACCCGACGAACACATTCACGGTAATTCGCCAACACCTCCTCCTTCATTCACTGGTATGTTACACTCCGTGTGTATCGCGAAGCACGTTTATTTCACTCGCGCTTGTCGCAACCACACGGTTTGCGGTTAACGACGATTGTACCGCACACTCCTCCAACCACGTGCATCGGAAAACAAGCAAACAGTCGCACACATTGCAGCACGAGCTGGGTTGATGCGGTGTTTGCGTTTGACGTGTGCTGTACATACCAATTTGCATTGCATCGTGATTTATCAAAATAAACATTTTAATGTGGATCCACATTATTTTCTGGTGGTGGTGGTTTTCTTTTGGTGAATATTGATAACGAGGGGCATACGATGAAAATTATCATGGCAGTTATATATTAATATTCGCACGCGGACAGATATTAATTTTTATTACCGAATTGTTGTCATTTGATGATTCAATTTTACTTTATTATTGGAGGATTTTTTTTCTTTTTTCTGAAAAAATTGTTTTATTCGTTTTTGCATCTAAACTACAAATATAGATATGGTTCAAAGTGTATGAATGATGAAGGGTTTTTATTAGAGATTTTTTTTCATTCGATTGTTTTATTTTATAATTCAAAAAATTTTTTTGTTGAAGAAATGGACAGTCAATTTTGCTTCCAGACCACAGATATATCTATAGCTTGGAGTGTATGAATGACGAACGGTCCGGCACCCTAGTAACATATACGCGGACTGATGGGAACAGTCGGTTGTGACAGGGCGTGACGAAATTTTGACGCGACCGAATGCTCCACACGGCCGGTCGCGTTTTCAAACTGCATATAAATCAAACGTTGCGGAACGCGAAACTTTACTGCGCGATTTTGTAATGGTCGTTCAGTCAAGCTTTTCACTGGACCAAATGACGAATCAAAAGTTTGATGAATTCACACGGCTGCTGTGTCGAAATCGCACAGACACGTGTCTTCCGTACTTTTGTTGCGTTGCAACAATGGGCATTGAAAGAAAAACAAAAAAATTACGAAATATTGATGCACATCTGTATGAGGGCAAGTACGTTGTATATAAGTATTTAAATTTAATTTTGAAACATTTTTTTATGACGATGGACATATTGTGCAATATTTAATAATGACGCTGTCAATGCTTGAATTTTTAGTTTTGAAGAGTTGTTAAAAATTCACTTTGTTATTTTCAAACAAACACAGAGAAAGAGAATGTCTACGTCATTATTTCGTAAAACTAGAATGTTCGATGCATCACCCATAAAATCGTAATAACAATGAATAATTTAAATAATTAATTAATGTGATTTTTCCCGAACTTTTGAAATAAAATTGAGAATCTTTTCTTGAACAAAAAATGCACCTTTATTCCTCACGAAACTCAATGGTGAAAAAATGTCAAACCTATTAAAACGTAACGTCGGACATTCGACAATCCAGATTCATCTTCATTAATATCACTCCCTCATTAAAATGAAATAAATTTTTTTCTCAAAGTGAAGAGCAACGTGAGCACTTAAAACAGCGTGCACTGAAAGAGCTGCTGCTAAGTGCACGCATGTATACCGAAACCCGACGTGGAAACGCAACGCGGAGGGTATTAAAATAAATATATGTATGTAACTCCGGCTGTGCCATCGACAGATATAATATATAGAGATATACATATAATATGTCTCCGGCAAAGTGCGTAATCTCGGATAAGCGAGGTAAATACTACAAAGTACGATCTACATGCCGCAATAAAAAAAAAGAAATACAAGCGGTCGCAACGACTCGATTGTCGAATGGGTTTTAAAGTAGACCCGGGAAAATGCGAGTGCGAGACTGGAAAAAGATAGAGCGAGATGACAATAGAAGGAAGTGAAAAAGAAAAAAAAGGGTGACACGAGGGGTGAGAGATTATGCCAATGGTGCCCGCGATACACTGCAGACCTGCTGCTAGGGACTGCAAGGGTAGCTCAGCAGAAGCGGCCTCTAATTCCGTTCTTTCTTCTCGACTAAAAAGCACACCGGAGCAGCTCTTCGTCGTTTTCCCTTTTATTTCGTTCTTTCTCTCCCTCTCTTTTTATACGTACATATGTTTATACATATATATACGTTACTTTCGCACTTAGCTGCTCGATTGCACGCGGACGATCGGGAACGCGTGCCACTTTTTCGTCGTACCCCGTTCCATTATAACCATTATACTCGGTGTCACTTGAAGAGCTGCAAAAAAAAGGCAAAGCAAAGATTCACCCGGAAGTGGAGCGCTTCCCTCTTATTTGCTTTTCGCTCCCGTCGGCTATCTCTGTCGCGATGAATTCAGAGCGCAATCACAGTGCATTGTGAAACATGGATTAGTTATTGTTCGAATGGTCGGGGATGAATGATGGCCATCGAAGAACGACACGAGGCGTTTCGTCTACCCTCGATCATTGCATTCCTGCGTACACGATCCAACTTATCCCGGGTTCTATCTATTATTTATTTATTTATTTGGCTCGTGCGTGCCACGGGATAGAGCAGTAATAAAAAATATTTATTTATTTATCCGTCTCTTTTCGTCTTCGTCTCTAATCCGCTTTCTCGTGCTCTCCCTCAGTCTCTCGATTCCCGCTTTCTTTTGAATTGGAATATGATTCGTGTGCCATCGGAATTAAGGGTAATACCGTCGACCGAGTGAGCCGACGGTGGGGCATTCGATGCTGATTAAATAAATTGAAGAAAAAGCCGAGAGGGTGGAGAAAATTGCCCCGGATCCGACAATGTTGACTAATTGGAAATCACCATTTTCGGTCTTTTCTCCGTGGTCATGGCTCCGTAACGCCTTCGAGGGAGACATCCTGCCGTATTTATCGCGTCCTTCTTCGGCCCCTCGTGCACATTTGGAAGTGACATTCGAAAGTAACCGGGAAAAACGTATAACATATAGCACCTATATTTCTTTCTTTTTTTTAAATGTCCGAGCAAATCGCGATCGTCATACTTGGAGGAAACGGAAGCGAGCATCCGACCAACGGACGGATCTTCGGTTTGGAGAAACTGGCTTAAGAACTCCGGACGGAAAACGAGGGGGGCAAGGCACTATTGACCCCTCGCAACGAAACTGGTGAAACGTCTTTAAAACTTGGCACGTTTTTTCGAGAGCACATGGCCACGCTTGACGACCCCCTTCCTTCGTCACGTGGATGTCACGGTAATTGACCACGTCACAAATATAGACTAATTCTCATTAAAAAAGTATATTTTCGTATTTATTTATTCATTCTTTCATTATTATTATTTCTTGTCTTATTGGTGTATATATTTATCAATTTAATTATTTATTCAATAGACCAAATGATTTTTTTCAACATATGTCGAACGATCAGCGGCAATAGCATTATTCGGCCGTGCGTTCTACTGGGTTCTATGGCGCGAGAAATATACATATCCATATCCGTTGCAGGTGCAACAAAAATCATTATCATTCAATATGGATGGAGAAAATTATTTCAATGGCAAAAAAAATATTACGCGAATTAAAAAAAAAATCAATCAAATATGTATCGAATAATAATGAATAAGAATGTAAAAATTATTCCGCATACGTCACACATCGACCTACGCGTGTGTCAAAATTTCGGCAAGTAAAGAACAAAGCAATAATAATAATTAAGATGTTTCTCGATTAACGATAAATAAAACACCACAGCGATTCCGCGTACGTTATATAATAACGGTCTCAACAAACGACATATTAACTCACCGCATGGACACCTCTTTTTTCGTTCCGTTGGGTTCTCATAACCGTCTCGAGAACGGATACTCGAGATGCTCGTACGTCGTCCCCGCAACGCGAGACAAGATCTCAAGCCGAAGAATCTGAAATCTGGTTTGAGTATCTCGGCGACCAAGGAAGAAGAGCAGGGGGGGGCTTTACTCGCTCGTCCTAGCGCGCGGCAACGGGGGCTAAGTGTACTCTCACCGCGACTCGCACGGAAGATAATTGTGTGACCCGGTGCGCGACGACGAGAATAACGCATAAGGAGAAAGAAAAAAAAAGACCCCGAGAATCATGCGAGTGAACATCGCCGACGACGTCCACACGGGTGGTTACACCACTTTACAGCGGATACTTATTCGAACGCCTTCTTCCTCTCCGACCACTTTCCCCGCTCGTATACGCGCGGGTTTGCTTGGGGACCTGCCAATGCGTGCGTTTTCTTGTCGCACGTATCGCACAACGAGACGTGCTTCGACGACGACGGTGAAAAGGGTTAGACGCATAAGGGCGGACAACGCGAAAAAACGAGGACGCGCCCGTTGAAGAAACGTCTGAAGACGGGTTATTCGCGAATGCATTATTCTTTCGTTTCATTGAATAATTTTTATGAACTGCGAGGGGAATGGGGAGAAGGAGGTGTCTCGGGTATCAGTGTGGGGACGGGAAAGAAGTACGCACGTCCGGCCCGTTCGAGAAATGGTCTCGAAGACCCTAATGTAGGTCAATGCTGATATCGTCAAAGGGTTCGCACGAATGCTTCGTTGTCGACAAAACCTTGGATTGAATAAAAAGCTCGAGAGAGAGAGGAGTGAGATAATACTATTCAAGAAGTAGGCGTGGATGATAAAAATATCGTTGGTAATGTCAGCTGCTGTTCTTTCTTTGTCGTGCAGCGCGATCCATGGATAAAATTATGTCTCACATCCATGGAGCCCGGAAAGAAGCCACGATTCTGGTGACAGAATGGGAGACAAAATTCACGGTCAGCAAGAACTTCGGGTAGTGTCACGTGACGGCGCTCGCAGCCTGGGTAACAATTCAACTGAACGATATTTGTACTTCTAATCTCTCCAAGACAGAGCTGTGACGGACCGCAACCGTTTGTACGGCAGATCGCGACCGCGCGACCTGGTTCCACCGGTCAGCAACCTATTTACAGTGGTGTAATTGCGAATTGAGATTGGCTCTAGACGTCACGTTTGAGCGACGGGTATCGCATATATCCGTAGCGTGATACGTACTGGCGAAAAATTAGGGCGAAGACCGGGTAAGCGATGGGGTTTCTATAGGCAGTCGGTTATCGATACTGTCCAGTTGCCTCTAATAACTTTTTGACAGTCAATTCGTGTTCTATGGGAATGACACCTATAAAAATCGGTCGTCACTTGTCTCGATTATTTTTTTATCAGCCTGTGTGACGTACCGACGAGAGACAGACGCGCAGTCAGACACAGATGGCTTGTCGCAATGTCGCCGCATTTGCGATGGTTTTGGTAGCAACGACTTACCGGTTGCACGGTCTGGCACAGTGACCCCGTTAAACCCGGTTTGGTTGAATTAAGTGCGTATCGGGGAATACGCAGCGAGGAATTCCCCGACGATGCATTTTTTTTCAATTATTTTTTTTTTAATACCAATTTGGGCAGACTGACGAAACCAATAATCCCAACATTGGTTGTGCAATACCGCTCAAGGTCTTTCGTCCGTCCCGTCAGTTTTCCAATTATCCTGACCAATCATTTATTTTTTCGTTGTTAACGATCGTTGTTTTTATATTTTTATTTTTTGCTTTCATTCAATACGATAATTGACCGCGTTGTACGATGTACGTTATATGATTGGGATTCTGGAGATCCATGAGAAAGTTTCGTACAATAATCATTAGACAACCTGAAGTTGTATAAATGTCCGGAAAATGTACAAAATAGGGATGCATGTAGATGGAACATATCCGCAGGACGTAACTAGCTCGTGGTTATTGTTATTATTTCTACATGAAAGCTTCATTGTTCCCCGGTTGATAAAATTCCACGTTGTTAAAAATGTATGTTCGAGTCGAGGGTCAATCGAAAATAACGTGAAAGGTGGACGGAAGGATGAAAGAACAAGCACATTGTTGGACTGTGCGGCGCGTTATAATTTTTTCTCTCTTCCGAGTCCCGATATCCAAAGGCTGAGTAATCTGAGAGCGTGGTATTGCAATATCGCGAGAGAGAAATGACGACGGCATGTATATGTATAGTAGCACCGACGGGAGCGCAAAAGCCCTCGTTGATAGTTATCTTATCGAGACGCCCGAGTAATTGAATTCACAGTGGGGCCCGGTGTGTCGTTTGTCGTTGCATCTAACGCCTCGCCCGAATGAAAGACGTCTCTTTCAACAAACGACATTCTCAAACGCTGTAACGAACTCTTATCGCTTCGTCGTATACGCGGTTATCCCCGCGGCATTGCGACGCACAACAAACGCCGTCGTCGTCGTTGGCGTCGTCTGCTTTTTCCCTTGCAAACATTCTCGATTTAGTTTTTCGTCGGTCTCTTACAGATTGCTGTGCGTGCGAGGGAGATGACTTAATCTTTTAAGTGTTTTTTTTCTGCCACCGTTGACATCTCGCATTTTGGAAGAATTGAAATTGAGAAAAAAGATTATTGTGGTATATCGTATCGTGTTTAATCGTTATTATGAATTTTATCGCGGTCGTTGGAAATACGCGAAATACTTCAAACGCCAGTGTCACACAACAATCTCGAACTGCCACTCGAGTCGTGAGAGTATACACTCGACTATACGCACAGGACAGGACTTGAGAAACCCAGCATTTTACAGTACACATTCCTCCTGCTTCGTTTTTTTTAAATGAAGTTCATAAAAATTACAGCACTAATATGATATTGTTGGTATACATATTTCGACTCGGGAGTGTCAAGTGTAGCACTCTGACGTGATGGATGAAAAACATTTTTTTTTTAAATAAATTTAGTGCAAGGAATTCGTTCGATAAAAAAAGTAATTTGAAATATTTTTTCGAACGAACAACTGTAATTAATAACGCGATAATTAAAATTTTCATTCCTTCGCAATAATTATTCGATTTTAGTCAACAGAAATTTTGGTCCACGATCGATTAATTATTCAAAGCTTTTAAATAAATTTTATTTCAATGAAAATGAAATTGTAATACATTTTTAACCAAACCACGATTAAACTTTTACTTTCCGCATTATTCATAAATATTCCAGATGAATTATCGTTCTACAATGGATTCTAATGTCCAATAAACAAAAATCCACGATCATTCAGTAATAAAATTGTACATTGTCATTTAACGAACGTCCATCCCCGATCACAATTAAATTTGTCCCGGTTCCAATCCATCTCATAAAACGCATCAGCAAATGTAAACTCACCCGGTATCGGTAATGTAATCCAACATGGTGATTCTGAGCATGTCAGAGCCTCGTCAATTTTTTTCGTCGTATATATATTCTCACTCTTCGTACATCGAAACGCACAATAAACGCACGGACGAAAAAAAAAATGTTCGCTCGAAGAAATTGGTCGTCAAAGATGGTCGAGCGAAATTTCAACGAAACATTCGATCGGCCTCGAAAAATTGTTCGGTCGCGTACCCGCAGAAGCGAATCGGGTTGCGAAGTCCGGTGCAATTACGAGGCAAGGGGACGCCCGCCGAGAGATATCCCGATACCGTTATCGTATCGACGAGGAAGCCCGAGACGAAGACGATGCAGAATGAAACGACAGAGGCGGATGAGACGTAACTACAACGAGCCAGTCTCTCGTTCCGAGTCCCATTATACGCCGCGCAATTTATCTACAGAACGAACAGAACGACGGCTCAACACTGCTGTGTCCTCCGCGGCTTCTGCGTTTCGAGCCTTCGAGGCATCGATGCAAGAAAAAAAAATAAAAATAAATAAATCAAAATTTTTTTTAAAATAAAAAAACAACGAAAGAAGCGAGAAAAAATTCGCCCGAGTAATAATTGCGGTTGTCCGGCTACTAAACCCGATCCAGGGATCCGCAAAACGTTCGGGCAATCCCGAGAATCGATTTTATATATTTTTTTTTTATTTACGTTTTATTGTGTTGTTTATATTTGCAAGCACGGATAGCCGGATAATCGAGGATAGGGGTTCTGGCGATCGTTCTGGCCGAAATCGAGAGAACACGAATCTCGTTACGTACTTTGATCACGCGTGCGCGCGAGGACCAATGACCGCCACGGTTCTGCGAAACATTCACTCGTTTTTCAGATAATCACGAAAATTCTTAATTATCGTATGAATCAAGATAATCGTTATTCACTTCATTTTTATTCCGTTAATATTCAATTTTCCACTATTTCACTTTCATAGCAATCTTATGGCTTTTTATTGTTCATTTATTTATCTATTTCTCTTTTCTCGTTTCTAGTTTATCGACATTGACAGTCAGTTCTCAATTCGCGAAACCAAACCACGGATTTCGTTATCACAGACTCTTCGGGTTTTATTCAACGACCACGATGAAACAATTCGTCCGAATAATCGCAACAAAAGCTTCGATAATCGTGACAGAAGCGACAAAGCGTTAGCGCGCAACGCGACCGGATCGTTCGACCGTCGAACAAGTTACTGGCAACAGTTTCTTCGTACGATTGTTCGAATGGCAGAAGCGAAAGAAGAAAAAAAAAATTGGAAAAAAACGTGAGAGAACTCGCCGACGTGTTTCACGACGGTGCATCGACGCGCAGCAGCCAAGCACCAGCACCAGCAGTACTGCAAAGACTCGAAGAACGACGCGGGTAGTGGGACACAACAGCGCACGTTGGCCGGCTGAGGAGAACGCGCTTATACATGCCCACCAGCGCGGACTATCCCTCCTTCCCGCATGTATAATCCCAATCGCCATCCCTCCCACGCTTTATCTCCCTCGCTCCCTTCGAAAACCACATCTATCTCGCTCTATCTGCGGTAAATTTCCGATTGCCCTCTCGCTCTCTATCTCCGGCCGAGAAATACAAAACCCTCGAACCGCACGTGTGGCTCTATGTCGTCGAATGTAAATAAAACAACATTTTAGACTGATAAGGAAAAAAAATGGTAACCCGGTCTGTTTCGGGTTTAACAGCGTTGGAACCAAACTCGCACCTGGCTTGAGTACAATTTCCACGCGATGTGCAAAATGTCTCTGATATTTTATTTTAATTTTTTATAAATTTTATTTTCATTATAATTTTATACCAAAAGCATATCTCGATGACCCCCCGAGGCTTCCAATGTATTCCCGAGGTGTGTAAATGACCAATGGCGATTTCTCGGCAGTCGCGCGGGGCGAACGATATTCCAAGCCGGCTCATTATCTCGAGACCTACAGCAGCACGTTCCTCGTAAAATGTGTAACGTTATAACGTAAAGCGTTTTATCCGTACAATGTAATAATATAAAGAGGCAAAGAAACGATCGTGGCCACGTAACGAACGTAATGAGGGAATGCCATGAGATATACATAACGACTTTCGTTCAAGTCGAACCAACGCACGTGCACACATCATCGTTTCACTTATCTTCGTTCCATGTTTTTATTTTATTTTTATTATTTTCCGATCATTCTATCTTTTTCTTCCGTATTGCCCTTCGTTTTCGTGCCGGGAAGATGGCCGAGACATCTCGTTGAATCGATTCGGGATATGACATCAATGTCCTCGAGAAAATTAATAAAATGGCGGGGCGGTCCCGGTGAGACACGGGAACCGTCGGATGTAAATTGATGAAACCGAAACCCACATGTGCTTTCGTCGTCTATTCGATTCAACTTGTATGGCCGTGGACGAAACACAGACATGAATTTTCAATCGAAAGCTTCGTACTCGCTATCCATCGTGCGTTTTGCATAAAGACACATAACGCTGTGTCAAAGCCCCGCCCGAGGATCGTACCGCAACGATAAATTGTTTGCCCTGGTAGCGCAAATTTACATGCAAAAGGGTCTAGAGAACCCACGCAGCGGTTGGTTCGGGATCGCTTGTTCGTTTGTGGAAACGTAAAACGTAAAAGTTACAACGAAAATGAATGGAAATGAATTATTATATTTATCGAAGATGCGTACTTTGGTACTGTGAGCCGATAATATTAGCTACGTATATATTTATATACATATTATCAATAATAATGATAGGAATAATTATTGATTTTAATTATTGTAATGCAAAATTCATAAATGTATTATTTCTTAAAATATTATTTTAATAATAAATACATATATATTTTTTCTCGATCGCATAATGCGCGAAGGATTGAAAAAGGATTTATTTGACGGTCGTAGGACGATATTTTTCTTTCTTTTGCTCGGGTTCTTGTCTCCATGGCTCGAGGCCACGTCAGATTTACAATTTGCATTCTCGGAAGAACGATAACGCGGCGAGAAGGTAAGAGACTCACCACCCCAGGCCGTACTTAATTTTCATTGCATTATTTTCACCGGCCCGTCGGTTAGAATCCGCGTGCATGAGCACCGGAAAGGAGTTTTCTCGTTCGAGTCGAGTGGAAAATTCAATTTACCGTCGTTCGTACGTTCCGCGTGGTTCGAGCGAGAGGGATACGACGGTACGGCACACCGTACACTGTTCGAGTACTCGTCGTGTACATGTACCTCTGTGTAAGTGCGACTATTTACGCGAGAATTCAATCTGGATATAACTATGGGGCTCTCGAAACTTCTCGGGGTACGCGAGAGCAGTGTAAATAATTAAGTCATCTCTGTTGATAAAAATAATATAATTTCTATTCGTGACTATACGAATTTCGCTGCGAGTTTCCTTGTGGAAGAAAACGTCCCTTCACGCGGGTGACATCATACATGCTAGGATCGTCCTCGACTCAGTCGACAGGTTTTTTTTCTTGTTTTTTTTCTTTTCAAATGAGAGATAAACTCAAAACCTTCCAGATGCTTCTGAATAATAAATCGGCCGACCAAATGTCGAGCATTGTCCCTTCTTCAAATAAATTGAAGGATCTGTTTGATTTTCGGGTCTAAATAACCAAACAACTTTTTTTTTTACAAAGCTTTTACAAATTATGGAAAAGATGTTTGTTTTTGTTCCTTTCTTTTTTCTTAACTTTTGGAGTCCCCGTTTTGAAAATAAACAGGTGCCGAATATTGTTCGACCGGAAGCCAATTCAGACGACGGGGACGACCCAAGTATTTTGTATTGCGGACAATCACCATAACCAAATACAGCATTATCAAATAGCATATTGGACATGTCAATTCGAAATTTATATTTTCAACGAAAATTTAGACGATGCATAATTCTCCAGAACAGAATATATTCTTTCACTCGAGATGTCCCTTGCCGTTTTCTATACATAGCCAACCACCCTGTCGCAAGGGTAAAGATACACAGGTACCCTCAGCTAACAAGTTGGACGACTCTCAAAGACGACCAGTGGAATATTTTATATCCCCGAAGTCGAAAGAGACCATCGCAGTTCCTTCCATTAGCAGGAAAAAAAAAACCCTCCAGAGGCTTCCGAACTCCGCGCCCTATTTTTATTTCCATTCGCAATACGGCTACCGATTGCTCGTACGGAAACTCAGATACGCCCGGAGAGGAAGAGATCACACTCGGCGAGGCTGATGGAAACTACGAGATCGAATACGGAAATTTTCCTTCCATCGTCGATTTGTTTTTTCCCCGTTCGTATTCCCATCCCGGTTGACCCGGGTCTTCCTCGACCATCGTCGTAGAAGACCCTCGTCCGCGTGTATGTACATACGTGTGCAGAACCCGAGAAGAAAGTGGGATGGAGAGGATAAATAAAAGATCGAAATGGAAAGAAAGACCTCGCGAGGTTGCGGTATATATAGAATGGCCGGCTTGGCTCGGGTATAAACACCGATGGGGAATGAGAGAAAGACGTTCGCTGTGAAGGAGGATGAAAAGAAGCAGCACAACCACCATCACCATCACCACCAGCAGCTACAGCAGCCGAAGCATCAGCATCGGTACACGAGTCCCGCACGCAATAGTTTCGTGTACTCCGCGGCAACGACCAACAAACGAGGCATATGGGTTGGGATATACACAAGGCGCAGGTTCGGAGACCAGTCGTTTGCGAAGCACCATCCACACTCGTGCTGCATACTAGATGCGAGACGCCTTCAACCTCCCCTGCCTCCCTCGCTGTCCCTGGACCATTGGCTTCTCGCTCCCTAACCTTTCTCTCTCTCTCTCACAAACGTTAACGTAGTGCTCGTTGTAAACGTAAATAATTCCACTACGTGTATCTCTCGCCCTGGCGTAGCTTGATCTTGGGATCGAGATATCGATGCGGGATCACCGGAGAGAGAAAGAGAGAGAGATGCTGGGGATGGTTTTGCCGTCTCGCTTGGTTCTCGACCGGGGTTATGGGGGCGAACGGACGTTCGAGGTAGACCGTATGGAAGAGAGATATCTGTGGGATTGCTGGGTGTACTTGTATGCGAAATAATAGCCGAGGGAAAATACCGACTCAAGTGAAAAATATATACATAGAGCATATAAAAAATAGATATAGTTTTTGTATAGAACTGGACATACCTACATGTAGTAAATTTATAGATAAATTGATAATTCATATATATATAATATAAAATAATTCATTTCCAAAATTCTATAATAATAATAATTATTATTATGATTATTATATTTTAGCATCTCGACAGTTTTTTATCTAGACATTTTTCTGGTTCACCAAATGATCCCTTCCGTCGACGAATTTCGATTAATTGTGAAATAGAAATTTTCTTTGATCCGACAACGATGCTGGAAAATTTCATCTTCCAAATTGTTTTTATTGGCTTTCTGACCGTCGACGAAGCGCATCCGGGGGCAGGTATACGACGGTACGAACGCCAAACCGATCGATTGAATAAGATTAAAAAAATGTACGCACCCCTCGTTTGGGTTAACACGACGTTCGATACCCGTTTGAACGATGTGCATTGATCGATCGATTAATGATTCGCCCGATCCCTCATTTCTAGTCACTGCTTTCCATCTACCCCGTTCACAGCGTTTTTTTTTTTTAATTTTTCATTGCCCCTAGTCCCTCATACCCTCGATAAAAACGGTTTGGTATTGTCGTGTTTCGTGTTATCGACAGGTAAGAAACGTTTCGCAACGGATTACGTCGAAAATGACCAACGCAAGGGAAAAATTATGCTTGTAGGGACGATTGGGGGAGAAACCGTTCGAAGATTGCATATAGGGACCGAGACAAACGACGAGAATTACTGTGAATATTTAGTAGAGGAGAATCTGAAGTTCGGAAAGTTTCGAAACCTTTTCACGCATAATTATTTGCTTACCAACGAAAACGACAACCCTCTCCCTCTCTCTCTCCCTTTCTAAGCCCTTCTCCCCCCCCCCCCCCCCCCCCCCCCAACCCGGTAGATTCCTATTGGGCATAAAGTTGCATCTCGTCAAGCGTATTCATGGGAAAAAATTCTACGCTACTGTGACAACAATCCCGTGCTACGGTAAACTACGACTTGCAAGGATGAGGGAGGGAACAAAAAAAAATCGTTGCATATTAATGTGTAAACAAGAGGTAAATTACTGAAACGAACTAGTCTTCGGTGTGACGGATTATCGTTCAAACACGTACGACGTAGACACTTACTATATATTTTCGTTCTCAATATATAATTAATACGTTAATTTCACTGATAACTTTACATAATAATGATGATAATGATAATTTATAGAAAATGGTAAAGCATTTGTCCACACGTAAAAGATAACCAGTAAGATCCGGGACGACTGCAAAGTCCATTCCCATAAATTTCGTTCTCATATTCCAAACGATTCCACATTTCAACAAGTAACTATATTGCTTACGCGTCGCCGAAGCATGTAAAACTCTCGCTCGATGCCCGCGTCTTGTGCGGTTGACAGAGATCAACAGTTTAAAAATACGAGATCGTTCGCGACCCGAGCTTGGAAATAAGAAAACGTGTATCCCGTGTTCGCAATTCGCAATAGCCGGTCGTGCAACGATTTTATAGCGAGTAATTCCTGAAATACGATATCCCACGTCCGACGATGCTACGGCGCGCGGTATGGTACGACATTTTTGTTTTTCCTCGTTTATTCGTGCAAACCGATTCTCGAGGAAGACGAAGAGAGAGCGGGGGTGCGGAAAAAGGGGCAGTGACATGGCCGACGGGGTCTCGGGGTATTGTGAGAGAAACGGTGGAAGAGCTCTGAACGAACGAAACAACAACGAACGAGATTTATTTGTTTATCGGCGGTCACGAGAGAATCGCGAGAGATTGTGTTGTGTACGATGGTGATCGAAACGTGCACCTAGATCCCTGGAATGGATGGAGAAACGGTGAGAGAAGTACGCGGATGAGAATGTGAACAAAGGGCGATGGTGGAAGAAACGTAAGATCGGGAATAAAGAGAGAGAGAGATAGAGCAAAAGAAAGAGGAAGAGAAGCGGGGTTTAAAATTGGAGGTTGAAATCGCTAGATATGGGTGTTGTGTGTGGGCACCCGCAATCGTTTTGCGAATCGACACATCAGGGATCAACGATGTGGCAGATGGTCAACCTCACGTAGCGCACACATGCATCGAATGAGGTGCAATAAACAGCAATTCATACCTAGACGTTTTAAGTGTATTAAGGTGGTTGTTATTTTATCAATGTCCGAATATTTATTCTGTGAAGGTCCCAAACAGCTCTCCACAAAATACCATTCCTAACGCAACAAAATGTTTCATCGGTGAACTTCATCGCCCGCCTTCACGACATTGATAACAACGTGGTCATAACCATCAAGGTCACTTCCTTTTTCCTCATCCCGCGCGACCCTTCCACCCATCCTGAATCGATTCACATCCACGAATTAACGCATGCGATGCTGCGCGTAACATTTTATGCAGCCTTGCGATGCACGTCAATAGAGAAGATAATTTTTTTTTTTCAACCGCCCGATGGCTTGCATAATTCCTCTCCGCTTCCTTCTTCTCCGCTCGCCCCCTCTACTCCTCTTCGCGCACCCACGACTCGCGTAACACTCCCCCTGACTCTCTACGGTGTCATCACCTGGCAGAATTAATTTATTATACTTAACCGATCATCTCCGGCATGCACTCCGGGGAAGCCAAGCGTTGCCAACACGTTGGATCGATGGGTTACATGTGCCACGGCTCGTCTGGTATGGCATACCGGTCCACCCAATGAGGATGTCCTCTCCCGCTGTCTGCCACTTCTCTCTTTCCAACCCGTTCGGCTTTTTTTTTTTAACTCGACCCACTATCGCAAATTCTCAACTACCCCCACTTTGGCCTAAATAATAATAATAAGACAATAATAATAATAATATGAAATAGATTTCTATTTTTTTTAATCATCTATTAAATAACCTGTTTCATGAGCAAATATTGTGGACAATGGATTTTTTCGTCATACTATCATTTCGAAATAATAATAATATCATTATTATTATTATTATTATTATAATTATTATTGTTATGATAATCTTTTTTTTTGTTCCGTCCTATTTGCTTTTGGTTAACAATTATTGTCATCTTTGTCGTTGAATAAAAATTGCAAAAATGTAAAATTTTTCAAACAACTAAAATATTCGCCCGAAGCACAATATCCTTGGTATTTGTTGAGCGAATAAGACGCAACGGGAGAAGCCTGACCCACTAGTGAAGCGAGCAAAGTTGGTCGCACATGGCGCTCACCCCACCTGCGTTACCGTTACGTATAATCTCTCGACGAATTCTTCCCGGGTCGCATCACCGGATGACGGGGATGTATTGTGCGACGGCAAAATAGCTCATTCCTCGGATGAAAGCATCGGGGACTCGATTAAATTTCGCGAGGCTGCTGGCACCGCTGGTGCTGCTGCTGCTGAGGAAGAGATTGCGCGGGTGCTGCGTAGTCGCGCTTCGGTTGAGCTTTGGCTTTTCCTGTTGCCGTTCGCGAAGCGTACGCGCGGAGCGCCGTGGATGATGGGGAAACGATTTGGAGAGTGTGAGAGTGAGAAAGAGAGGAATAGAGAGAGCGGAAAACTCGGGAAGAGGGGTCGCGAGGGCGAGAAGGGGTTGAAAGTGGGCGAACGGGGTTGCACCCCGGACGCGAGAGATTCCCGGGACACCTGGATATCCAGGGTGAGCTTCTGCGCCTGCTACAGCTACTTTCATCGTCAGCTTTCTTTCACACACATACGAAAGGGTGTGTTGTGGAAAAAAAATTTCTTAGGCAACTCAGATTTGAGGTATATACTGTCGGAAAACATCTGGCCAAATTGAAACCCGATCGCACTATTTTGGACGGTTCTGCAGTCATCATATCGATTTTTCATTTTCCTAACGCGGTAAAAATTGTTCGACCAGTTGAAATTACTTTTTTCAGTAAAATAAATCATTTCATTAATATAAAGTATTCCAGTGAAATTCATTTCGATTTTTTTATTTATGTAATTTCAATACATCTACTTAATTTATTCTTATTTATTTCGTTATCGTTCGTAAATTCGGACGATCGATATATTCGTTTATCATCCACGTGCACGCAAATGTACCTGTGTATGTTTCAATAACGTCTATTCCATTCAAACCGTCAACAAAAAACGTGTGTGTGTGAATATTTACCGACGAAACACAAATCTAAACACATGTAAGGATCATTAACCAACCGACGTCACTTGCCGAGAGGATTGACTTTCCGTGATTTAATCGACAGGATTATTCGTGACAAATGGAATCAATGAAGGGGGGTTCTCTCAGCCCCTCGCAAGGGTCGCGTGTGAAGAAAGATAGAGGATGGGGCAAAGCCCTGTTCGATATTTTAATATTCGTGACGGAAGGAGAAGAATCTTCCCACCGAGAATTATAATGATCGACGAAGGGACGACACCAGCAGCAGAGCCATCGAAATTCGATACCTGCGTGACTATTCCCACGGTAGGCTTGTTTAACTCTAGGTTTACGGGACCTGTCGTGTCGACGAATTTCGAATGTCACGAGAAGAATCACAGAAATTGTTACAACTACGTCCTAACATTTGTCGCTGATTTTTATTTATCATTGGAAATTATTAAAATTCTAATTAATATTAGATTTTATTAGAATTAATTTATTGTTAGAAATTATTAGAATTCTATTTATTATTAGATTTTATTGGAATTTAATTTATTGTTAGAATTTATTAGAATTTTATTTATTATTAGAATGAATCCAATCAAATTTCAATCCCACTCTCGATGGATCAACTGTCGATGACCAGAGAATTCAATTTCATCAATCTTGCAAAATTATCGATTAACAGATCTATCAATAAAGTCAATACACCCCCCGGCAATAATTTACAAAGCAATGTAAACATTTTTGCACCGAACCGATGATATTCGAATGACGGAAAGCCATTGACCAAGTTCACGAAATTACGACGAGTCGACGACATGCGCGAGTATCTTTGCACTCGTGTGTTATATGTACAGAGACGCGCGTTACACGTCCTCGCGCGCGCGCGCGCGCCATTTTGCAACCACCATGACTGGTAACCCACTAACCTGTGGAACGCGCCGCCGGTCGATCCAAGCAATCCCGTGGCCGCGACGTTGGTTATCCGAGGTTCCGGTGACAGCTGTCCCCGATGGTTCGTCGATGGCACCTTAAGAAGGTCGTAGGTTGACAAGTGATGCTGATAATCGCGGCATTCCCATCCACCCCCGAGAACGCCTCCTTCGCTCTCGCCGGCTCGCGAGATTACGCCATTTTCGCCGGTTTTCGTCGTCGATTGTCTTCGTCCGTTTCCGTCACCCGCGCCGCCGCCGCCTTCCGACAAATGACGAATTAACGGACGGCGCATTTCATTCGCGATTCCACTTTGTTCCCTCGTTCTTCGGCTTCGATTCCAATTCTTTCCTCTGGAACGACTACGGTAACCAACTGCGCGACAGAAAATTTATTGAGTCGTCTCAACTTCCGCCCGGATATTAATCGCGATGGAGATTTAAAAAAAAAAATTTTTTTCTTAAAGATTCTTTTTCATTACCGGTGCACTCGTCCGGCCGGATTTACGTCCTTCCGCTTCTCATTTATTACGTTGATATTCAATTTCCGAACTCTTCGCGAAGATTTTCTCGAATCCGAAGATTCGAACGATGAGAAAAATATTTGATATTTATTACGACGCGAGAGATTTGAATTTGATTTTGTTACATAATTTTGTCGTAGAAATTGGTTTATGTAAAAAAAAACGCGGGCAAAATGGGGAATAATTCGGGAGTACGAGGATGGATGTGCGATGTAACGCGAGGATGATCCACTTCACGAGTTCACCCACGACTGCGACCGCGACGACGGTCCTCGGGAAAGTCCGAAACTCCTGCGCGCGCTCTAGGCGCCCCATGGACCTGCCGCCGCCACCCCGCCGACGCCGTCGTCGGGACCGATTGCAAACGCTTAGCAAACGTTGTAAACACCATATTCGATGTCGTGGTTCTCGGGTTTGACCCTTGGAGATACTTCTTCGCCTCCAAGGGCAAAATCCGCTGGCTCCCTTCCTTCGTGTTCAATACTTTTGATGTTTCATCACACTCGAATGTTCCATCGTTCCACCGTTCCAACATTTTATAAAAATAGGCACATCGACTCGGTGAAAATCGAATCGAGAGGACAAAATGGCGTTCGAGTCGATTTTTGCAATTCGATTCTTGAAATTGCAAAAATAATGCTAATTTATTATCAATATGATAACTAATAGCAATCAATTATCGTATGATATATTTAATTATTGATAATTTATATGGTAATACTGATAACAATCAATCATCGTGCCAATTGTACAGACATTGATAATTTATATATTTATAACAATGATGAATACGATAATAAAATCGTATTTTTCAATCGGTCATTGTAGATTATTTATCAAATTAAAAACTCACTGATATCGGATGTTAGATGTCTCGAGGAGAAGCTGATTAATAAAAATCGCGTCAAGTTTGATTTGCGAGTAAGAAAGCGATATAAACTATGACGACGTTTTGAATATTGACCACATCTCGACTGTATTCGTTCGGTCGCGACGATACGCCACGATGGCATCCGCGGCGTAGATTGAAAGCTCGGTGCTCCGCCGAAAGATTGCTCTCCGGGTATTTGGAGTCCAGATATCTGCATTACCCACGAGAGAACGAACTTATCGTCGGCAAGAAATTAGCGATTTCGTACGTCTGATATTGTAGGGATGGTGCTGCCCTTGATCGCAGTTTCCATCCAAGAAAGTTTTATCTTGACGGTAACGACGACGCTCAGGACGAGATAAATTTGATGGCCGGCAACCTTATCAGTAGGAAGCTGCGACAAAGGGGGACCATCCTTAAATCTTATATACAATACTCATAGCCAATACCCAATTTGCAACACAAATGTACCCTCAAAATTTGTGTGACGGCAGCGTTTTCAGTCGGTAACAAAAAAAATCCAAACCATTATTTTCCAGGGTCGCTGAACGCTTTTCGAACGAAAGAAAAAGTCTCGAATAAATTTCTCTCGTTATTCCGCATGATGTAACAATTTTCATTTTCATCGAGAAACTGTCGTCACTACGCACGTGACTTGATTTTAAATTACAAGACGCTATGTGTGCGCGCCGACGATCTCGTCGAGCGAAAGTCGGTCGTGTAGCATCTATCCGTCTTGTGTCATCGGCCATTGAGGGCCGACATGCGGCAAATCGCTTACGGTAAAAAGCTTAGATCATTGACGTAAATAAACCAACATTAACGTGCCGCTATATTAGATGAATAACCCGACAAACTCGGCGTTACGCGTTCTTGGCCATTTTTAGAAATTCGCGATGGATAAAAGTCTTCCGATGTTTTGTACAAGAAACATTGCAAAAACCATTCACCCGCTGTGAAAAAAAAATCAAATGACTGACCACAAATTGCGCAACTTTCGTCTTCTCGTCGACAATTATTCGGAGCTAAATCGGGCGCTCTATAATTACGAATTTCGCAAGAAAACATTTTCCCATGACGAAATTGAAATATAAAATATACTAAAATCTAATAAAAAAGAATAGAAAAAAACTTAAAATAGTACAAATGGACAAATAAATGGAACAAGAGATGTGCCGCATAAAGTAAATACTTTATTAGTCCTTTCTCTGCGCATTGTCACAAAATATATTCTTCTAATAATTCAACATCGGTAAACAGTTTGTCTTCTTCTTTTTTTTTTTCATCTGCGTTTGCGTATGTGTACTCTCATGTCGTTTGTCGATCCTTTATTTTATGTTATTTTCGTCGCATCACTGGCAACGCAGTCGGTGCTAATGGAAACGAGCGACAAGCTTCCTATATTAATTTCTTCATCCATCTGCGGCGCGTTAGATCTCGTTTTCGCAATGATTTCTCGCAGCAATATTTTCTCTCGTTTTTTATACGGGTCGTATTTTTTTCGCGTGCGATAATCGCACACCGGTTTTAAGCATCGTTTGGCGAACAAATTCATGTACAATGAAAAACAAATAACGAATTGTATATGCTACCGTGACGATCGTAGTATACGTTCTGCCATTGCGGAACGACGAGTACACGCAGTTGTTTATCGATCTTAGTCCATTGCATTTTTCCATCAATATGATAACAACAATAATTATCGTTTTTAATAATTATTTTGTATGATATTACTCGAATCTACGGAAGAAAGTTTAAGGAGAAAGGAGCGTCGTTTTTGTCACTAACTTTTTTTCTACGCCTTCGGGGCGCTCCCATCTTCGCGGTATAGTTACGTCGTCATGTTAACGCGGTCGAAAACTCTGCGGTTACACGAGGTGGGAGCCGACAATTGCGTCACCTTTGAAGCACGCCCTATTGTACTCTCAAATTAATTCCCGTCGGTATAATTACACGGTAAAAAAGAAAATTTTTAAACGTAAAAATCTTAATCTTGGAGTCTTCCAAAGCGTCGTTTTTTCAAAGAAAATTATTCAACCAACGACGCATTGGAAGAAAAATCGTTAGCACATATTTTTATTTAATTTGATGTTTTTTACTTTTTTTACCGGGAAAAAATTAACGCCAAGTTTGACTGAACGAATTCATCAAATGAAACTCGTGATTTCTGTTTCCAATTTTTTCCCTTTGTAATTTTCGATCGAAAAAAAAGGATCATGGTTTAAAAAAAAATGCATATCCGGTCGATAATGTACGAGGGCAGGTGCCCGTCTCCTATCTCGAACCGCATGACCGCGCTGCTACTACATGACGTTGTATAATTCGATAATTCAATAATTAATTACAAATAATACATCTAGCCGTCCATGTTAGTTTTTTTTTCTTTTTTTTCTTGTTTCGGTTGCTCGTTCGCGATATGGAAGCGATCGCACGAGCTACACGATACGACGAGACTGCACGAGGATTTTTTTTAAGGGGAACGAGGAAGGCTGTCGAACGATAAAAATCGTTCGTTCTTCCCCTCCTCTAACAGCCAACTTGATTGAGCATCGTTGCAAATCGGAAGACTCGCATCCACGCGAACATTCCCGTTGAACTTCCTCTTCGGCAAATTGCGAAACGCGAAGTCGTCGACGGCGCCGAGGGACAATCGTCGTGGCCCGTATCGCCCCCCGTCGAACTTCTCGTTAGATTCTCAAGATCCCTCGATGGCGTTCCGTTCATCGATTCGCTCTCCGACTTTCTTTCCTTCTGCTGTTGTTGCGGCGAGTATTTCATTCTGCAATTTTCTCACAATTATTCACAAATATCGTGCATATTCGAATTAAAAATACAAAAAAAAAACTTATCTCGATAAAATTGAAGTGGAATTTTCTAATCTATTTTTTAATCGATTTCTGACCTATGGCTATGATTTCTGTTGTTTCTTTATAGAATTTGAATCAAACTCTTCGAAATTATAACGAAATCACCTATTAATGATAATAAAAATTTTAATAAATTGAATAAAAGAAAGAAAAAAATCTCAAATAATATTCAATATGAAGCAGACGGAAAATTAATGTTTCAAAGTAACCACGCGAATAATGTAACATTAGTCAATGAACGACGGTTGTTGAATCTCGAGTTCTGAGGTTTCGTATTTTTCTAGGCGACTATCTCGAGGCTGGCGGGGGATCAAGCGCGGGCGAGGCAGCAACGGTGAGTGCAGTCGGTCACGGCCGTAGGTCGATTACGCTTGCGTTACACTTTGCTGTAATATACCTGTAGCTATGTATTATATCTATGTATATATAATAACTGCGTAAACTGCGTACGTTGTATACGAATTGCCATGCAAGTTTCGCGTCACGTGAGTTTCGTCGTCGATTTATTGTCCATGCACTCAACGTGTGCGCGTTACCCGCCCGGAGATGGTCCGCGGGTTACACACCCAGTGGAGGTTTTGGTCCAGAACATTGCTAAATTCATTGGAAACATTATTTTGCCATCGACAAAAATTATTTCGAACAATTTTCGTTCTTCGAATGGATCGAAGGAGCCCGAATACGAAAGATCCGACTGTAGGTCCGACGCCGGAGCATATGACTGTTCGTACTACTGACGCACCGTGCCGCCGCTGCCGATCCTGCTATTGGCTTGCCCGCGAAGCTGCGAATCTGGGCCATGGGAACAGAGAACTAGTCAAGTGGAGTTTCGGGAGATTCGATAACGCTGTGTGTGTGTGTGTGTACCCGCTCGTAGATATATGTATATATGTTTACCGAATAAAACAGCATCGTTATCGTTATCTTGAAATATAAGCGGTACAGCTGTTCCACGCGTCGTTTATTTATGTTAGTAAAATTCTCCCGACGTTGAATATGAATGAAAACAACGATGTCAAATGCAATTGTTCATTATTTATTTATTTATTTATTATTATTATTATGGATTACTGATTCATCTCACGTAGGCTCAGCGAAATTTGAACATTCTCGCTGTAGGGTGTTCCGAATTTTTCGCGAATTCAATGTTGTTTTAATTAATTTGGAAGATTCGGGGGAGAAGATTGAATTATCGCGTCGCTAAATCTTCATCCCGTCTCATGGACGGCGCTAATACCAAACTGGCGACAACTGGCTAGTTCCAGTAGCAATTTTCCTGCGGTATTCAACGCGCAAAAGCTTCGTCTTGGATTAAATTTCTTACTCATTTGTGCTACGACGCGTGCATTGAGTTACGTTTGTCTGACAATAATCTACCACTTTATTGCAAAGTATATCCCCAACGTAATGCAAAAATAACTCAATAACGACTCGACGAAAAAAAGTAGAAGCAATAATTTTGTGTTAAATAATTTACGAATGAAATTTCAACTTTTTTTATTTGGAAAAAATTTATTTTATTTTTTTGTTTCTACTTGTGATGATTCGATTGCGTTTGAGGTTTTACGCAGAGGTATATGTGCAAGAATGACACGCCTTTGGGAATTGAAATTCGAGTTAACGCGTTACGATGAATTTCAAAGTCAGGAGAAATTCAAGCGTTTCCACCACCAAAAACCGTTTGTGTGTCGAAACGAGCAGTTGCGTGGAACAGAGCCAGCTGCGTGTGGGAGTTTTGTATGACTAGACATTATCGCACTTGTGTACGCATCACGCTGTACGTGTCCAGCTATTGTACAAATCGATGTGACGTTTGTGTGTTTGCGTGTGTGTTGTACAATACGTCGCACAGGGGGTTAAATCGAATTCGAAAGCATCCCCTTAAATAATGGGTTCTCTAGACTCCACGGACGAAATTAGCCTACACGAAGCCCTTTGTACCCTACGAGCCGTGGATACACATCCAATTTAGAATAAGCTTTTACGGAATAATTGCCGCGTCAACATGTCGATCAGACGTAGGTCTTGTGAATCTTTTTGTCCTTTTTAATTAATTACCGGACACCCGGCATGTCCCGAACGTTACTGAATTTATCGCAAACATTTTTGACCGTTGACAAATTTTATTTCAGACAATTATCGTTCTTTAAATGGATCGGAGTATGGCCGACGACCACTTGAATAGTGCCAATGGGTCAAACTTGACGCGGAGTGTTAAAATTGCTCTCTGAATCAATTACCGTAGGACCAATGACTATTTCATATGGCATAATAGAGTGGACAATCGGAGGGTGAATTTATGTTATTCTATTTTTATTTAATTCTTCTGTTTATCAAATTTTTAAATAAACGTGAGCTCTTCGAATCAGCAAACGAGTTGAATAAACCTCGATTGAATAGTAACTATTTGAAGTGGCCTGCAAAAATTACTCTCGGTACAAGTTCACCAGCTACCGTCTACAGAGATGAGCGATCGAGTAACGTCGAGTCCCCGATGAGCGTTTAGCTCTATTTTCTCGATAGACCGCTCCTTCCACCAATATTCAATTAATGGAAAGTTCTATATCGAGCATCGCAAAGGCGCGCCCGCCGGGCTATATTTCGTTTATCGCGTCCTATCAGCTTTCCGACAACAATTGTTAACTATATACATTAATCGATCGAAAATACCGATACGACAACGTTAAGGGCATCCGTTATCCGGCTAGATTAGCGGTGACGGTCGCGTGCGAAAACGTTTTAGCCTTTTCCCATGTATTTCACGACCACCCCCTCTCTATTACACATACGTTTCTATTATATATACATATACGCAAATAGTTGTTGAAAATCGATAAACCGCGTCATTAATATCCGTGTAAGCCGAACACAAGGGCATCCTTGCAGCAGTCCGGCAGTCAATGCTCGTACTTTGCTGCAGCGATGCCAAGTTACTCTGAATGAGTATTGAACGCCAGAGGACCAGTCCAAGTTGCACTGACACAGGGCTAACGAATTTTCTCCTATCACCCAGCTGTGTATACTAACGAAGGCACGGAACGCAAAGAAATTGTGGCAACAATTTGAATTCAATTGTAAAAAAAAATGTTTTCAGTATAAACATTAATAAAGGAGTTCACGGATGTACGATAAACAAATTAAATGTTTTAGAATGCTATAATGCTTATAATCAATCGTGTTATTTATATTCCACCAGTTTTTGAATAATTGAGTTCGAAGAGCTCGGGATAAATTTGATTTTCCTCTCCTCAGTCAAGAAGCACATTTCGATTAAAAAATTCCAATTCACATCTACATTGTTCCACCTTCTTATCCACAAAATTCCGTCACTATCGTTATTCCCAGATCACGAAATTCCCAATCCAAAAAAAAGGTACTAAAATATATATTTGTTATAAATAAAAATGTAATGATAACAAACGAATAATTGATCAGGACTTACCTGATAAAATGTGTTGTGTGAGCCTGCGGCAATACTTCGTGCTCGTTCCGATCAAATGGACGTTTAAAAAAAAACTGACGCACCGTACTCGTTCGAAGCTGAGCGCGTTCTGTTCAGTTCTGTTCGGTTACGTTGGATCTGCGTTGGTTCCAACGCTTGTGGGACACACCGACGACGGCGACGACGACGACGACGTCGGTTAGCGGAGGACAGCACACGAGCAGCGGGAGGTGTGTTGGACGACCGAAAGCAAAACCCGAGCGAGACAGGACGAACAATAGCCCGCCGCTTCCTCGCGAATAAAACCGAGATAGCGTTATCGCGAGTGCGAAGGGGCGTAGAGGGAAACCCGTGGAAGGCGGTGGGGATTGAGGGGCACGTGTATATGGTACATAGCTGTGTGCAGTAAGCTGCGCGATGATCGCGACGACAGCGAGACCACTAACGAAAAAACGGACGAACGAACATCGACGGACAGACGCAACGTCGCAACCTGGTGCACGACCAGCGGTGCACGCTCGGTCCGATAGGAGCCATCGTCCAGGTCCCGCTGCAACGGGGACCAGCTGCAGCTGCAGCAGCGGCACCACCGAAGCTGCATCGACCCGTCGGCTCATCTCGCTATTTCGCGTATACGTCGCTTCATCCCCCCGGGGGATGCTTCCGAGAACACCTATTTTTCTCGATTACCGACGTTGTTTCAAGGTCGTCATGGACGATGCAATGTCGCGATCGTTACTCGCCATGTTTCTTTCGTAAAAAAAATTCTTTGATGATTGGACGAGGATTACTCGATTTTTTCGACAAGACGACCACCCGAATACCCCTGTATAGGTCCATCTAGACCTATATTAGGATTTTGGTTCTCAAATAGAAGCGCATGGGCCTTAATTTGGGGGCAACATCCGTCCAAAATTGATTCGGAATGCTTCTAAATGAAAATTGATGCAAAAAATAATTCTCAAGTTTTTATTATTATTTCTCTCCTATTTCTCTTATATGTTTACAATTTGTTAAGATCATAAGAATCATTTATTTTTTACTCCTCTATGGTTGCAATATTTGGAAAAAAAATGAGCTATCATTAATCAAATTTATATAATTGGGAAATAAACTTGTTTAGGCGAAATAGCCCATGAGCTTCTATTTGGGTGCACCACGAGAACCCCGGAAAATGCTAAAACGAATTACAAGCCCGGGTGCGTCTCCCCGGTACAATTCATTGTCGATACAAAGATTGTCTCGACCTTTGCATTCATTCGTCGCAACTGTGGCAATGTGCCGGGATCGACCTTTTCCACGGGAAACACGACCGAGTTATCGAATAATCGATAACAAAAAAGAACCGTCGTATTTTCAGGGAATTCATCACGTTTACGGTCTCATTGACGGAAATGAAAATATTGAAATGACTTACCCGCCATCGTCGTACCAAATCGCCGCGCTGCGAACATTTTTCGGGCTCGCTGGACTCGAAGGGTTGCTTGTCGAATGGCCAGCTCGGTTTGGAAACCATTTTGTCGTCGGGGTAGCTGATCTTGGCGATCGTTGGGGCGATCGATTGTCCGGTTTGATGGGTGAACCGGAACTGTGCCAGGAATAACGAAATTTTGCGGACGGACTGCTGGTGACACCGCGGCCGGGGCTCGAACCACGTGAATTCGATGGACTCGAACACGGTCCGGGACTCATAGAACTTCGCGTTCCAACCGAATTGAACACTCGGTTCAATCGTATTCTCAATGAATTCTTTTGCTTTCGACGCATCGGTGAATTCGCGTCGTCGCCGCTGCTCGATTCGTCTTTTTCGTTGCTCAACGACTCGTAAACGTTGTTATTCATTTTTCAATTGTCTTATTTTATTTTTTCACAGGACAAGTCGAACGCTCGACTTGCGAAGACGCTCGAGAATAATAGTTGTGAGACTGATCGGACGCGAATGAAATTCGGTTCGAGTCCGGACGGAGACCACGCGGTGACTTTGTTCCGGCAGAGAGGGCAAAACCCGGCGATCTCGAAGCAACGACTTCCTGCGATCGTAACCGCATCCTTCCTTCTTCGAGTTCGCTGTTATCGCTACTCCGCTCGCACAAACATCAGGAATATTATTTAGGTTGAGGAACCACGACGAATCATGAATAACAATGCTACGTGTTGTAAGTTTGTCACCGAATATCCATTTTGTTTTATTTTTCTTTTTTCATTTTATTTTTCTTTGTTTTTTTTTGTCGTAGTTTTGAGTATAACTCTGTAAATTATTGTACCGAATATCGATTTCAGTGGGGGATTTATACTGTACACGGATAATAAATAATAATGACGTACATTTGCGGAGGACATGCCACCGGGGCATACACGTGAGTTATTGACCGCAAACTGTCATTGAAAATATCGTCGGTGCGAAACCAAATAAAAGGGGGACGCGGACGGGGCTGGAGTGACGAAAAAATCGAGATTCTCACCCGTGTCGCGAACCCTTCGATCTTTCAGTTCAAAGAGAAAAAAAAAGAAGATCCCGATCGACGAAAATTTGCCGCAATTGTTGCCAACAAACCTTTTCGGCGTTCATTTTTTTTTTTTGCAATAAATTTTCTTCTTTTTCGCTGTCGGAACGAATTTCGCAAAAATTACATAAATTACAATGAATATTGCCTACATTTTTGTTTTAACAATAACAATTCGTTACTAATCATTCACGCGAGCGGGTGTTCCTCGTTATCTACGTCGTCGTTATTAATGCCGCCGTTTTACCGAGATTTATGAACGGTCACAATGAGGATAATTGTTTATAGCGAGTACGATCGTGATAACCGAGCGTACGAGGATTCGTCGTTGAACAGAACAAAAACAACGACGTTCTTGTTGCTCGGCGATTACGATGTTAAACGATTATTCGAGCCGCTACGCCACCCCATCGTCCATTCCCTAATACATTGACGGTATTTACTTGGAGGCCGATTCGATGTAAGCAATCAAGTCGCCTCTTTCCTGCGGTTTCTTCAGACCGGCGAACACCATCTTCGTGCCCGGAATGTATTTTTTCGGATTCTCGAGGTACTCGAAGAGGGTGTCCTTGTTCCAGGTGATGCCTGTCGTTATAACAATCATGGTTATTGATACGAATATTTTTTTTTTTTTCAATACCTTTTTAGGAATTGCGATGATTAAATGACGCACCTTTCGCTTTGTTGGCATCCGTGTACGAATAACCGGCAGCTTGACCCGTTTTTCGGCCAATCAAACCGTGCAAGTTCGGGCCGACCTTGTGCTTGCCACCAGCCTCGATGGTGTGGCACTGAGAGCACCTCTGAACGAACACCTGAAAAAATTCGATGAGTTTCAATTTGTGATTCGAAATCTAGAAAGAATCGCAGACAATTTATACAATCAAATTGTCTCCGATATTTGTTGATGATTCGAAACAAAATTATTGATCATGAATCGCAATATAAAACCGATGAAGCTAATTCGAACGTTTGTATCTAAAAAATAATCGCCCATCGTAGTGTTTTCAAAATGGAGGGAAGGGAAAATTCTCGACCAGGTGGATCGTACGTCGATAAAATATCGACTGATCCATCCGTCTGTAGTTATTTACGTGGCAAACTAGATGGCGGTGCGATCGGAACAGGAAAAAAAAATTCTCGCGGCAACTGACGCCAGTAAGAATGCACAAAATTGCATCCTGAAATTTTCCATACCTTCTTTCCTTTCTCAACATCTCCAGCGGGTACACCCATGACTAGTGAGTCTTCTGAAAGAAAGAAGAGACAAAGTTTAAATTTTCCATATGAATATATTTTATTTGTCGTCGGCTACTAAAGCAGCAGTAAGGAGATCACATTCGCATTGTTGCGTCAGTTTAGTCTACGAAATTAGTACGTCAGAGCAATCGCGTCACGTTTTCGATTACGTTGCCACATATCCGTCTTTCTTAGATCGCTGCTATTCCGAGGGAGACAGCGAAATCTTCCGATAGCGTTTATCTCCACGAACGTCGTCGCCTCGGATATAAAAAAGAGAACGGTTGATTGCAGAGTCTCGTGACGCAATTAACCATTCTCGTATTTCTCACGAGACATAAATTGCTGCCGAGAAAAGTGCTTTACAGTTTTCGTTACCGACCGAGTAATAGCACATGATTTCAAATTGGACGCTAACCAGTCTCGTGCGTCAGCGATCAAATTAAATTAATTATCGCTAATCGCATAATGAAGACGGAAGAATCGATAGACATTCAGAAGAAATGAAGGTCAGTAGGCAAGAGGGTTCGGGGTTTAGAACAATCGTGCTCATGCATACAAAGGTCGGGAGACACGCGTTGATCGATCATCAGCGTGGTGGACCCAAAGTCCGAGGGTCATGACGTCACTCGTTTCCCAGTGACCTCTGGTTATCCCGCCCAAACCTATGCGCGCCCTTATCCGTGCACCTCGACCCTAATTTTTTTTATCTACATGCGACAGTGACCCAGTTCCCTTCAACGAGGACGACACGAAATAAATTCTTTTCAAAGGACAGATCGAGCGCGTCCGCTCGTAGACGTAATATTAATCTTGACAATGGCACCAGGTACTTCTTTACACGCCCATTGATTTATCGTTCGGAGCCTCGTCGACGCTCTTATCTAATCCTGGAATTTCGTGAGCGCGCGCTCAGATTGCGCGCGCTTGCGCTTCGGTCGATGCATTCCATGACTGTGTCACATCCCCGACGCGTTATCGACCGATCCGGGGCTCAAAAATCGACAAAAAGCGCAACTTGAAATGCATCGGCATTGAAAAATTCTCGGAGTTATTCACTGGCAAGGTCAGTCAACGCGAATATCTCGCAAGAGCTAACCGCGAGTATTTTGGCGTCTCTCACCTTCGTTGGCAAATTTCCATCAAGTCCAACTGACGTTCGGCAATTTTGGTTTCTTCTCTTTATTTTTCGACGATAGAGTCAAGATCGATTAAGGAAATTCATTGATATTTGATACCCGGATCCATGTGTCACGGTTATGTCGCAATAAACGAGAATAAGGACGATTGACGAAGAGACAGGGGGATGGGTTATTGTCGAAACTGAGGCAGTGGAGCACTGGCTCATGGCCAGATCGCGATGGGACCTCGGATGCGCGCGTTACATAATGCTTACTGGGTCACCTCAAACTAAAAAATCTTACAACCCCAACGATCTCGGAAACAATGGAACGTAATAAAAAAAAGACAGTTTCAGTCGAGATGAATTCGTTGAATGGGATTACGTGTCAAGCACGTGTTCGATTTCCTCGCTTTCTGCTACGCGACGCGTCTGCAAGGGCGACGCGCTCTGTCTTCACAATTCCATCACACGAAGAAAATACGAACTTCGAAGAAATTCTTTACCTTCACCGATTATAACTTTTCTCGCGCACTTCACCGAACGTTTATCGATTTGACGATGATTAGAGTTATTAAGAAATGTTTTAATGGATCTTACCTTTTGCACGAAGCAACTGCACGAGCGAAGCAATGTACGAAGAGTGATCTGACCGTCGTTCGACCGTGAATAAGCTTCGCGATCGATGCGGAAACGCTTCGAACTCTCGGCGTGGTGGATTACAAAAGCTGATGCAACTCACGATACTTAGTTTGTACCACATTCATACGACAGATGGCGCTGTCTTCGACGTTCAAGGCTAACACACAATGTCGAATCTGCTGTCACTGAAAAGTAATACGAAAAGGGGATGGACCCGGTTGCCCATAGGAAAATTCGCTGAAATTGGTCCCGACACGATGCCGACAATTATCTTGATTTTAGCATCGTCGTTCGAATGAAAATAATCGTTGGCGTCCCTGGAAAAGTAAGGAACTAGAAAAAAACACGTCTCGGTCGATAATGTCGCTACCTAATTCGGCCGGTTCGTTCGGAATCTGCAACATCGATCGGAGGATGCATTCCTAGTTCAGCACTTTATTCACTGCGATTCGGCGCCATCGGATTTGAACAAAGATGAAGAATTCGCCGCCCCGGAAGCTGACCATGATGCATGTCTAATCTCAATTTTATTCGACGTTCGTATCTCACTTCCGGTATTGCTGCTGGTTTCGGTAATCCTCTCAACTGCCGATGTTTTTTCTTCGTTTCTTTGCGAATAATTTGTTGTCATTGACTGTTGACCGATTGTCAAAGGTGAACGTCACGACGCGGTGACGAGGCCTACGAAATTTATACCGTACTGGTATTATATTCGACGATGTCTTATGAATAGGTTATGAATCAACGTAACCATATTAGTTCGATTCGCTGATATTCTGTGCAACAATATATGAAATTTGGTTGATATGAGCCTAAATATGTATATACAGAACAGATGTTCTCGACGCCATCTTGGTTTGTCATTTCTTTCGCTCCTTACGTTTCGAATCTCCACTCCAAAAATAGCTTCGTCGAGGATATTTCTCCGTTCATTATACAAAGTCAATACTTCTTTCTAATGAACATCGAGCTATTGTTACAAGTCTAATTGATCTGTACGATGACACAACAGCTCTGCTAAAACCTTAGAATGGATAATAAGGATGAGCATGATCGAGAGGATGAGAAGAACGAGGTTGAGTCCACTGACAACGTAGCGCTTGTCGAAAAAGCTCTCAAGAGTTTCTGCTGCTATTTGTACGTAGGCAAGGATCTTCCTTATTACAAGGCGAAACCATGGAACGACGACGGTCTATATCCAATCGAGGAACGCTTGCAATGCTTGGAAATTCTGGCGTCTAACAAACAAACAGAGCTCGTTCCCATTGATAAGATAAAATTGGTGATTGATTTAGATTTTTTAAATTCTTTAAATTATTCATTAATTATATTAATTTTGAAAAATTATTATTATTATTATTACATTCTCTTTACCTACTCAGGCTATGGATACTAAGCTAGCTCGCAGACCAACAACTCTAATGTTTGCTCTAGCAAAGTGTGCTAGACAGAAAAAGAGCGACAAACTTCGAGCTGCAGCTTATTATTTCCTTGTCGAGCATTGCAAGGAGTGGGAGTATTTTATACTTTTTATCAAGCACGCTGCGATTTTGAGCAAGATGGAGGGCCGTATAGGCTGGGGTCGAGGGTGGAAAAATGCTGTCAACAAATGGTATCTCACCAAGGACGTGAGAACTCTCAGTCACCTGGTGACGACCCACAAGGGTGATCACGGTTGGACGCACAAGGATATTTTTAAGCTTTCTCATCCGGAAACCGCAGGCCTGGAGGGTGAAAAATTATTCTTCTCTCTGACAAGCAACAAACACAATTATATTCACTCCGATGATAACAAAAAAAAATTTTCGAATCACAGTGGAGAAGCAGGCTATTTTTTGCTACATCATGAGAGGTCTGGAAAAGGCAATAATAGAATACAGCGATCATCCCGAAGCGTTGAAAACATTGAAATACATTGAAACTATGGAATTTTACAAACATTGCCAAAGCAATGAATTTGTCACCCGTTGGCTCGAGAATGGTGACTTAACGATGGATCAAGCACATCCCCAGACATTGATGAGCAAAGATGTTCGTGCTCTAATCAAAATTAGCTAAAGTTATTTTTTTATTTTTTTTATTTTTATTTCGTTGTCTAAATTCGCAGGTCTGGCGGGCATCGTTGAAACGCATGGACGTTCGAACGATTCTAAAAAATATTCCCAGGTTAAACAAAATTGGTCTATTGACGGAAGATTCACCAGTGACCCAGTTGGTTGTGGATTCGTTGCGTAACGAGAGCAATTTGATGTGGAACGAAGTTCTTCCTGGGGACATAATGTCGGTGATGCATCGATCCACGAAAAGTCGATCGAAAGCTGCCCCTCCCTACAAGGGCTTGTGCACGAGCGTTCACAATGCTCTTGAATCTGCATTGGACGTAGCAAAGGCGGTGGTGAGTATCTACGGTGTGCTGGTGCGACTTATTTCCGTGACTCGTAGCCAAAACCAAATTAATCAACGAAAAGTTTCGTGTTCAAAAACGATGTTTACAATTGAACTAACAAGAATCTGATTCAATCTAATTTTTCGAAAAAGAAATAGACTTACTCGACCTTGCCTAGAAATCACAAATTTATTCTTTTACAGTTACCACTTTTTTTTCACCATCGGATGAAAATATCATCACAAAGTAATTGCTCAATGAAAAATGCATTATCGTAGAGATAACATGAACATTTTTCTATTATTCCTTTCCATGCTCGTTCATTTTTTTCTCGGGTCAGAAAATAGATAGATCTTTTTAAAAATCCCCAGCGAAATACGCGCTCAATCGTTCTTTGTGTTATCGTCACTTTCAATTCTCATTTAGACCCCAGCTGGATGGACGAAAAAAAAGTATCTCGTGTCGGTGAGACTTCCACCGGAACCGAAACCCCATTTGGAAACGCAAGCGGCTCTGGCGATTGCTCTACCGCTGTTCGATCGTTCGAACAATTCCGATCCCGCGGTAACAATAGTACGTTACGACGCGGACCAGACCCGCATTTCACCTTTCGTGATAACGGAGCACACGAATTTCGCCGACGCTCTGAGGCTTATCCAAGATATGCCGCCGGAACAATCATCACCGATGGAACGATCGTCGAATCCGATGGGATGGGTTTGCAACGAGGATAAAAAATACGATGTTTTCATCGCCTTTACCGCGATACGACCGACGGAACGCGATGGTGAAGAAATCACTCGTTGGAGGAAAATTTCGGGCAACACTGAAGCGAGGTAAATTTTCTCCGCAATTTATTTTACGAAATTTCTATCGAAACCAACTCAATTTTGTTTGATTAAATCTCCATGCAGATTAATCCACGTCGTCATCAACCAACGCTTCGATCCATTGGTGGATAAAGTTTTCCCCAATTGCCTTACAATCAATGGTTTTGATGAAAACGTTCCGTGGGTCATCGAGGCGTACGTACGAGGACTTTTTTAAATACGCTGGGCGTTCTAAACACGTTTGATTATATCAATCTGCATCTTACGTGCGACATTAGCGAAGCTTTTTGGTGTATCCTGATCAACCATTTTACACATTATATTTCGACCGAAGAAAAAACATTTCGCTGGATTTTACCGAATCGGTAATCGACGAAAAATATCTATATATCGCACGCAGCTTCACGACCGAACTAGAGTGCAGCTGTACACTTATCGCCATTTTTCTACGTTTATATGTAACGTTAATTAGATTTTTCATAAGCCTGTATCGGCACAGGGCCAATCATTGTTTCCCACAGATAACCGTCCTACGGGCTTCAATTGACATTAAAACATACTTATTTACCACTATGTTATTTTTTTGGGGATTGGAATGACGCAGAAAAGAATAATTACTGAAAAATCGTTTATTATCGTGATACCGATGATACAATGACAATCATCTACACGCACGCACACGGTATGCGTATTGTACACGGTACGATACAGTAATTTAAACAACTATCTCTCGACACACAAGCAATCACACATTTTCTCACGGATTCATTCTCGTTCGGGCATACCAGATGAATCATAGTACGACTGACGGCCTTTCAACGATTACAATTAATGGAACCATATAAAGAGAAGAAACAATGAAAATAAATTAATGGAGATGCGCTCGCGTGACGTTCCCAATTTTTTTTTCTTCAATTTTTTTTACGGTATCTAAACTAATCGCCGGAGAACGTCCTGCGATCTTGATCCATCGACGGAATTTTGCAAAATCGGTTCGCCGGATTTTTGCTTAAGTATAAAAATCAGTCAAACCTATTTGCAAAATTCCGGACGCGAATCCGCGAGCCCTTCGCCAATAATAATTCATTAACTTGCCTATTCTTTCGGTATATGGTCGAGAACGCCGTCGAACGCAGGGTATTGTAAAAATAACAAAATAAAAAAAAAAAAGATTCGCAAAGTTTAAACCGCATTCGGAGCTAGCTTCGCGCTCGATTAGCACGGGAATGCTCGATGATTGGCGTTGTTTGCGACGGTTGTGCTTGGCAAAGCTGATTTTCGTCGAAAGGTTCGAAGGGCTAGCGCGCCGAACGTGTATAATCAGTCTGTTAAAAGGGCGATCAATGAAGAACCTGACGCGTTGCTTCGCGCCGATCACCGTCGCTCGTTCCCTCGCGTTTCTTACAACTCGTCCTTGAGATCGTCCTCCTCGGCTCCGGTCGGTGGAACACCGGCGCCTCCCGGTCCCTGGTAAAGTTTGGCAATGATTGGCTGAACAATCTTTTCGAGTTCTTTCTTCTGTTTTTTGTACTCAGCGGAATCGGTGTCCTGATTCTCATCGAGCCATTTGATCTTCTCCTCGATGGCTTCCGACATCGTCGTTCTTTCCTCATCGCTGACCTTCGATCCGAGTTTTTCCTTGTCTTCCAATTGATTCTTCAACGAGTATACGAACGATTCGAGATCGTTGCGAGCCTCGACGCGTTCCTTCAATTTTTTATCGTCGTCGGCGAATTTCTCGGCGTCCTTGATCATTCTCTCGATGTCATCGGGCGTAAGACGATTCTGATCGTTCGTGATGACGATCTTCTCCTTGACACCGGTACCCTTGTCCTCGGCGGATACTTGAAGAATACCGTTGGCGTCGATTTCAAAGGTCACCTCGATTTGAGGAATGCCACGAGGCGCCGGGGGAATACCGGTAAGATCGAATTTACCGAGAAGATGATTGTCTTTGGTCATTGGACGTTCGCCCTCGTACACTTGAATCGTAACGGTGTGCTGATTGTCCGAAGCGGTTGAGAATATTTGGGATTTTTTGGTGGGAATTACGGTGTTGCGAGGAATTAGTTTGGTCATGACTCCTCCTACGGTCTCGATACCCATGGTCAGAGGATTTACGTCGAGAAGAACGATCGCGTCGGTGTCTTGTTCACCGGACAACACACCGGCCTGAACAGCCGCACCGTAAGCCACGGCCTCGTCCGGATTGATACCCCTGGACGGTTCTTTTCCACCGAAGAATTCTTTAACGAGCTGTTGGACCTTCGGAATTCTCGTGGATCCACCGACGAGAACGATCTCGTCGACGTCCTTCTTCGTCATGTCAGCGTCTTCGAGAACCTTTTGCACGGGTTTCGTCGTACTGTGGAACAGATCCATGTTCAACTCTTCGAACTTGGCTCTCGTCAAGGTTTCGGAGAAGTCTTCGTTCTCGAAGAAGGATTCGATCTCAATCCTCACCTGCAATCAATACATGGATCGTAATTAATATATTTTCAACAATCAATAAGCATAATTTTACTTTTTTTTAATTCTTCGCTTTCAATCGATGAACAAAAATAATTAACGTACCTGGTGACTGTTACTGAGCGCTCTCTTCGCCTTTTCGACCTCGCGACGCAATTTCTGAACCGCTCGGTTGTCCTTTCTGATGTCCTTGCCCTTCTTCTTCTTGTACAGTTTGATGAAGTGATCCATGACGCGCTGATCGAAATCTTCACCTCCCAAATGAGTGTCACCGTTGGTCGCGACTACCTCGAACACGCCGTTGTCGATGGTGAGGAGACTGACGTCGAAGGTACCACCGCCCAAATCGAACACGAGAACGTTTTTCTCGCCGTCCTTCTTGTCGAGACCGTAAGCAATGGCCGCGGCCGTTGGCTCGTTTATTATTCTCATTACGTTCAAACCGGAAATTGTTCCGGCGTCTTTCGTCGCTTGACGTTGAGCGTCGTTGAAGTAAGCCGGTACGGTTACGACAGCGTGAGTTACTTTCTTTCCTAGATAAGCTTCCGCGGTTTCCTTCATCTTGCTCAGAACCATGGCGGAAATTTCTTCGGGCGCGAAGACCTTGTCACCGGTGCTCGTCGATACCTTGATGTGGGGCTTGCTGTTCTTTTCAATGACCTTGAACGGGAAGAACTTGGCATCGTTCTGAACTGTCTTGTCGGACCAATCCCGACCGATTAGACGCTTGGCGTCGAAAACCGTGTTTTCAGGATTCGTCGTCAATTGATTCTTGGCTGCGTCACCGATGAGACGCTCTCCATCGGCGGTGAACGCCACGTACGATGGCGTGATACGGTTTCCTTGATCGTTCGCTATTATCTCCACTCGACCGTTCTTGTAAACGCCGACGCTGCAATCAACCACGGAACGGTGAGTTACAAACACTTGGAAAAGAAAAATTCTCTTGACAAATTTAATATTACGACACGATTGGGAAAAAATGACTCGTTGAGGTCCATTGAAATTTTTTTTGTTTTTAAGTAATGTCTAGGTACATTCTTCAATGATCTCGAAATTATAAAAAATACATTAATCGGAGAATATAATTTTTTAAAGTGTATATAGTCAGTCAAGAGTGACTGACGCAGTCTCGAACGAAAAGCAGTGTCAGGTCACCGGTGGTCAACATGACTTTTGACACGTTGAATAGGTAAATGAATAAATATTCTTACCAGGAATAGGTAGTTCCAAGATCAATTCCAATAACGGTGCCAATGTCTTCCTTCTCTTTCTTCTCCTCCTTGGCAGTCGCCATAACGGCGACAAGCCCTATCACCACCGTAAGGGCAACGGCTCCTTTCATCTTGCTTAACGTTTATGATTCACCTGCGCATAGCACAAAGAACAAACAATTCAATTACCATCCAACAAAAAGAAATAAAAATTCATTCGAGCCAAGATCTCTGATAAGGCATGCACAGTAACAGCTGCTGCTCGTTAGATAAAATCGTCGAATTAATTTCGCGGAATTTTTAATCAACTCGTGCAATATGCAATCGCGAGGTCAGCTACGAGCTGCGAAATTATGAAGTATATTCGCGAAGCCTCAAAGATTACTGCCACGGTGACGTTGAACTCGCTCGGCAGGTCGGAAAAATATTTTCGTGCAACTTTCGCGTCAACCTTTTCGCCTTCAACCCGAATGTTCAAGTTTCTCGACGTAACCGGCGAACTTCGATCGTCATACCGGCGTGCATATATTCGACGAGCTCGGATTATTCTCGCGGCGTTGGTTCGTAACTCGCTCGATCGACTACGCCTACCGTTATCAATTTATTTCTCAAAATTCGAGCAAAAAACCACGAAATAATCCATCAAATACACCGAAAAACTAAACGGAAAAATGATTCCCCGATGTTGGTAGACCGAACAGTAAAGCCATAATCATTTGCAATAATAACTCCAAAACGGTATCGTACCGTTTCGCAGGTACGTGGCACGAATCCGATCGACTCCGATTTATTCTAACGTACAAAACGAACGAAATTTCTAACAATTAAACTTGAAAATTAATTTTGAAAAAACGACTGGAACAAGCCTTTGAAGATAAACGTTTCGCTTACCACTGAAAAAATGTTGCGCCGATGATTTATTCTCGTGAATAAAAAATTCACGTAATGTCACACTCGATTAACAAACGGATGTGATGTCTCGTGGATTTCGGAAAAGACTGACTGCCGTACGGAGCCAGCGGAGGAATATCAACGGGACAATTTCGTCGTGGCTCGCTGCGATTGGTCCGTCGAGATTCGTGGCAACGGAAATTTCGATAAAGATTGGTGGCATCTACGAGAGTTGGCTGTATACCATTGGCCCACGTTTCAGACTACACCGCCAGAAGGTTCTCGATCTTACGGGATTGGTCGGTTTCGGTGTACGTTTGAACACGTATGTAAGTAACGAAAACAATTTCTCGTGGCACCGGGAAAATATGATGACCCCCCGTGTCGGCCCTGACGATAGCCGGCGGGGTCGCGATTATTACGGCTGACGAATGATGATGCAAGTATATTTACACGTGTTCGATATGATTTTGTCCAGAATCACGTTCGAGAAGAATCTACGAGAATTTTAGCAAACAATGCAAATCGTGGGGGATATTAATTCGCTAATTTTGGAACGAAATTTCTGGAATATTCGAATCATGATGCAAACAATTTTATTGTTACCGCTCGGTCGGTAATAAGAACTGTAAAG
Source organism: Sussaba pulchella (assembly GCA_963971145.1). Classification (NCBI taxonomy): domain Eukaryota; kingdom Metazoa; phylum Arthropoda; class Insecta; order Hymenoptera; family Ichneumonidae; genus Sussaba; species Sussaba pulchella. The sequence goes on along the minus strand of OZ020165.1, from coordinate 477,215 downwards.
CTTCATTCCGAGCGATGATTGATCTCGCGAATGAAAAACGAGAACAGCTGACTGCGTTTTGAAATTCTGCGGTCAATCGTTCTTATTTTTTGTCGCAAAGATCGACGGTTGCAGATAAAAGCACTTTGGCGATATTCAAGTTTCTCGCATTTGTAGCAATCTGTGAAAGATGGACGTCATGTGGCACATCTCCTTATTTGGATTATTCGTGACACGGCCCTGGCTCGTACGCCCATGCGCGCGCATTGTTTCTCATGGACGCCTCCGCGAACGCCGATACTTCCATCCTTGTCGCACCCACGTAAAATTCCACATCATCCTAATACGTGGATTTGACCCGGCTGCCGCACGCATTATGCTTCTTTGAAACGTAACGGGATTTTTAACCGTCTGAGAGTCAACGAGCCGACGAATTCCGGTCGACGTCATGCAACACAGATTTTTTTGTATCCTTTTTTTTCTGGACAAATGTAGGCCGGTCGAATCATTCCTGCTGGTTCAATAATTATTCGCCCGCTTGTTTAGGAATTTTTCGAATATTTGAAATTTTGTTGACTATAATGATTGCATCATTTCAATAAAATAATCGCTTGTGATGCAATGAAATAATTCGAAAATATTAAAACATAAATTTAGGAATTGCTCTGTCGCTCGTTTACAAATGTTCAATTATCCGCAATTTCGTTGGCTTCAATTTTGCATATCGATACAATAATCGATCGTGATGCAATTTGAAGATTTGAAGAATTGTCGCATCGCTCGTTTACAAATATTCATACATTTGCAATCTCGCTGAATATAATTATCGTATTAAATCGATAAAACAATTGCTGCATTCAATAATCACGATTTACGATATTGTACAGCATAAGTGATGGTTTTCTGTACATCGATAACGATTACAATAAGACACGATAATTCTTTCTCCAAAACATGTTTCCGTATATTTCAAGTCCCAATAAATTAAAGTACAACAATGCGGCCGCGATAAAATCGATAAAAATTTACGAACAATATATATTAAAAACAATAAAAACATTAATATTTGCTGCGCGGTTGAAGCATATCGAGAACAAGCGGAGCGAAGTAAGTAATGATGCAATCGGCACCGGCTCGACGCATCGACACGAGAACTTCTTTCAAAACATTTTCAAGATCAATTCCACCGTGCGTAGCTTCGCGATAGAGCATCGCGTATTCCCCGGAGACTTGATAAACGAACATCGGGTATTCGGGATGAGCGTCCTTCGTTTGCCGAACGACGTCCAGATAAGCGAGGCCGGGCTTGACCATCAGCATGTCCGCCCCTTCGGCCACGTCTCGAGCCTAAATTTATTTATTTCTGATTAAAAAATCCATCGATAAAAAAGCATCGCAGAGAAAAATAAAGTCGGAGGATTACCGCAGCTCTCGCAGCGAGACCGATGCTTCCCGGGGGAAGTTGATAATTCTTTCTATCGCCAAATTTCGGAGCCGATTTTGAGGCGTCTCGAAACGGTCCGTAAAATGCAGAAGCGAATTTTACCGCGTAAGAAAGTACCGCGACTTTATTCGCGAGTCCAAATTCTCGGAGACCGTTTTTTATTGCCGCTATTCTACCGTCCATCATGTCCGAGGGCGCGACTATATGTGCTCCTGAAGAAAAATAATTTACATGTCAATCAATGAAAAATACAGTTGATTGTAGGAGTAGAATAAATTTTTTTTTTTTTAGGGCTGTATTTATTGTTGCATTTACCGGATTTTGCATAGGACACTGCAATTTGGGCGATTCTTTCGATGCTGGGTTTGTTGTCGATGCTGCCATCCTGATTTAAAATTCCACAGTGTCCGTGAGTCGTGTAAGGACAGAGACAAACGTCGCAGGCGATAACTAGGTTCGGAAACCACTGTCGCAGAAGCGGCAGGGACTGAATTATTGGATTTCTCGAAGAGTCTGCGTTCGTTGCTTGCTCATCCTTCGAACGGAGAACAAAATTTGAATAGAATTTTTTTTTATCGTTTCGTAAGTAAAATAAATGCAATTTACCTTTTCCTCAGCTTTTATGACTCCGAAGAGAAGCACCGATTGCAATCCTTTGGCAACCAGCGGTTGCAACATATTTTTTAGTTGATTGACGCCGTATCGATAGACTCCCGGCATGCTGTTGATTTCGTCCTTCGCATTTGGCTCATCGCTGAAATGCCAACAACTATTACATATTTTTCTCTTCATTTTATTGATAGTCAAGAAGCCCTTGGGCTTGTAATTCGTTTTTGCACATTTATGGTTCTTATATTCTACCTCAATAAAAGTTCATGGCCTTTTTTTATAAAAACAGGTTTATTTTGACATAATATTTATTTAATTAATGCGCAATGGGTATTTTTATTCACTAAATTGTAACAATAGAACAGTGTAAAATAAAAAATGATTGTCTCCAAAAAATTATAAATAGCTAGGACTAATGAGAGGAATAATTGCAAACTTTATTTTTAAAATGGCGCCAAAACTGCGCGCGCAAATTTTCTCGAGCGTCGCGCAGCAGACGACCTCAAAATTACGTTGCACCTTAGAACGCCGAGAATCTTTGAAGGTTATATCGATAAAAAAAAATATGAATGTAATGAGGAAAACGTTGATTGTACTTACAGAACAAAAATCGGATACATGATATTTTTGACCGTGATGTCGACGTTTCCGGATTGCCATTGTCGTAGAAGGGGATGAAACATTCCACTGTGAAGAATGTGCTTTGCTTCTGGCTCAGTCATTATCTTTAGCGTCTGCTCGTACTTCGGCCCTACTTCGTCAGCACGTTGCAACGATTACGGAATGATAAAAAATACAAAAATACTCCGTTACCTAATCAATGTACCAAACTACCCCTTTTTCACCGATTTTTATCCTAATCGAAGAAACAACGACACCGCAATATTTATTTTGCTTTCACAAAAATTCCGAAAATTTCTGACGGGGATTTTTTTTTACTCGCTACGACACGTCCCGTGTTTTTCTTTCCCGAAACCACGATAGTTAGGACAGCAGAGATCGGAGAATCGTGATAGTGCAGCGCTTTTCAACAGCTATATAGATGTCCACATAGAAAATATGGAATTATCGAGTTTGAATACTGTCGAAATCGACGGGAAACAATTGCATGGAACAAAACTGTTGCGTTTCGTTCGTTTTTCCGTATCTTCATCGTGACGAGCCAAAAATTGTAATTCGCATGACCTTACAATGTCCTTGCGAAACATGGGACGCTTGTAATTACTAATCGCACGATTTTAAGCTCATTGCCGGATTAGTCATATGACGTATAACAATAATTTAAAAAATCGTAATTTTTTTTATTCATGTTCATAATTTTATTTTATTGTTTAATGTTTCGGCGCGTATTAGTACGAATCCGGAAGAAGCGGGAAATGCTGCAAGCCGGAACGTCTTCCTATTGGTTGACTCGACTCGTCGTCATTATTTCTGCGAATTTGGTTTGATACAGATAGATCCAAAGATACAACAAACAACAACATCGGAACGTCTTACAACAAATAATGCACACGTCTGATATTTATTGATCAGTGTTTATAACCCGTTTTTATAGATTTGGTGTGAGAGATAATTTTTTCAATCGCTACTGTATCAGCGAAAGTTTCTTTCAGATTGTTTACCTTATCAGTCCAAGACCAGATTGAGAACAAAGACATAGCTCTCAGCAGGCATGGTGAGTTCGGCGATTAGAATAATAAGAATAATCAAAAATCATGTCATTCTATTTAATTCAATAAATTAATTCATGAATTCAATCAATGAATAATGTGATAATTTTATCATTCAATAATTTAATGAGATACAATTTAAAAAAAAAATAATGTTTAAAATGTACACAAAATATCATCAAATGCGGGTATATCAATAGTTTTTTTTTTCTTTTTTCTTTTTTTTTGTATAAAGACAAACAAAGAACGCCAAGCTGATGAAATAGCATCGCTGCTGTACATCTATGGAGAGGATGAGTTCTTTCGACTGCCTGATAACAAACTGGGTCTGGACGTTCCTCCAAAAATAGAAAGCGACAGTCTGGACATTAGATATACCAGTTCGGTTAAGAAAAACTGCTCCCAAAACACTTATCGCCATTTTTCCGTCAAAAACTTGCCTCCTTCCTGCTTGCGTTTCCATCTGCCTCCGGGTTATCCCGAAGAGGAGCCGCCGCAGTTTACTCTGGAAATATCCTGGCTCGCTCCTTGGGAGTGTTCGTTAATTTGTCAACAACTGGATAAATTGTGGGAGGAGTGCAAGGGCTTTGAAATAATTTTCGCCTGGCGCGAATTTCTTCATCATCATATCCTGGAGTTTCTAGGCTACGAATCGTCGCTCGACGTATCTTTTCTTTTTGCAATACATTACGAGTCCGATGATCTTGCGAATATCGCGCTTCTGAGACTCAGCGACGATAGAGCCAAAAATGGAGCTCTCTATCAGCATCCCATGAGTCATTTGACCCAGTACGACGAATGGCGAAGAAAAAAAATTCGTGATGGCAAAATATTGATCTGCGAAATTTGTTCGTTGCAATTGTCCGGTAAAAAATTTGTAGAATTCGGAGATTGCAATCATAGTTATTGCAGAGATTGCATCGTCGAGTATATCGAAACCAAGATACAAAGCGGAAAAGTCGATCGAATACTATGTCCTGCGCCGAATTGTCACTGCATTGCTTCGAGCTGTCTGATAAAAGACTTGTCACCAAATTTGTTAAGCAGATACGAAGAATTGTTGCTTCACGATTCTTTGAGAAAGATGAACGACGTTGTTTTGTGTCCACGTAAATCTTGCCAATTCGCCGTTATCGCTACGGTTGGCGAGAATCTGGCTACTTGTGCAACCTGCGGATACAATTTTTGCATCTATTGTCGTAAGGTACGATTTTTAATTTTGATAAAATGAGATTAAAAAATTCATTGTACTTTTTAAAAATACGAATAATCCGGTCAAAGGTGTTTCATGGAGTTACACCGTGCGTCATGGCCTCCAAGGATGCGACGAGGCTCATCGATGCGTATAACAAAGCCAGCAAAGATGAGAAAAAAAAATTGACCAGCAAGTACGGCCGAAAACAGATTCAAGCGCTGGTCGAAGAGCGTTTGACGAAGAAATATATCCAAGTACAAAACCAAATCGATCTATTTTCGTTTCATCTGTGTCTTTTTCAAGCAAACTATTTTTTCCAAGCCCCAGAATTATTTTTCCCGGCGTTTATGTAGCTTCCCCATCTTTCAAGAATTTTTACAAACGATTTTTTTCTGCGCAGACGAATACGAAACATTGCCCGAAATGCTACACGCCGACGGTAAAAATCGACGGTTGCAACAAAATGACCTGCGCGTATTGCCACGTGAATTTCTGTTGGCTTTGCGGGGCTGCTATCACCAGCGCCAACAAATACGATCATTTTACTACGTTCGACGATAAAAACACGTGCTACGGTCGTCTGTTCGAAGGCACGTTTGACGAAGAAGAGGAGGAACCTGATCTCATTGGAGCCTTCAACGGGTTTGCGCGAATTCAATGATCGATCGACATAATTAAGGAGTCCAGGCAACCAATCCAAGTATTTCCACCAAACGTTATTAAACGAATAACTATATATTTTTTTTTCGATTCTTTTACAAGTGTAAGAATAAATAATCTATATTTTGTTATTGCATATGTACACGTTGCTTTAACGCCTCATTGGCATGAACGTTGAAATATCGCGTTGTTAAAAAAGTTTAAAAATGTACAATTTAAACAAATCGGCGCCAGCCGTCGAGCAGTTTTATTTTTTTCTTTTTTTTTTTCGATACTTTGCATTAAAAACGTACGTTCTTGCGTAACGTAACGTTCATCAGACTTTAGTTTTCTTATTGCTTCTGCGTAACGATTGATAATTTTTTTTATTTACGTTAAAAAAAATTTTTCAAAAGATTAAAAAAGGAAATATTTTTTGTTTTTTCACGATTGAATGGGCGCGTGAACGTCGACGATCGACTGAACCGCGGTTACCGATTCAGTTTCGGAACTCAAATGTTCGGCGACGACGGAAACCGCTGACGATCGTCTTTCCATATTGTCATCAGCATCTACGGCAATTGTTAAAAAAATCAAATAATTTAAAACGTACAAAGTACATTATTTCGGATGTGAGGATCGTCGATCGATCGGTAATAAATAATTACTTTTAAATTACTCACCGGCACACTGAGGATCGCATTTGACAATGTTTACTCTTAATTGCTTGTACTGGGCGAGATTGAGCTCTATAAGAGTCATTCCAAATATCCAATAGCCCAGACTGGCTCCAATGATCAATGCCATTGCGACGTAAGCATTGTAAGTCATTACGGCGAGCATTAGCAAGTATCCCAGCGTCGTGTGAACGCTCCAATGTATAACTTCTGCCAACCATCGGCTCCATTTTTGCCTGCGATTTGTGTCTCAATAGTACAAAAAATAATAGTAATATTGATAATAATAAATAAATAAAAATATATACTGTAAATATATAATATAATATTTATTATCGATAGATAATTATAATTATTCTATAATAAGAGCATTGAAAAGATAATAATTAGATAGAAGAATTGATCAGTGGGTGAATTTGACGAGTTAAATTATACCAATTTGGTGTACAAGCTGGGCCGGTTGTAGGAACAGCTTGCGTCAACAAAGAAGAATTTTCAGAATTTGCAGGACCCTGGGAATCTATCGAAGATACGGTTTTCTTGTGCAACTTTATTTGGAGCACTTTCATGGCCTCGTAAATAATAGCGAGAGAAATCAAGCCCATGCAAGTGGCGACAAGGCCCCACGTCGTCGAGATCTGATAGCCAGGAAAGAGAAAGGACCCGAGGTCCGAGCCGTACCAGAACCACATATGCATCTGCTTATCGATAATTCCATTCGAGAAACCCGAAAAAAACAAAGCAATTAGAGAAAGAAAAACAAATTTAAGTTAATGTCAATGGCCTTTTATCAGAACGAAAATGAGCTTGAGACTAATTAATTTTTGGATGAAAGGTTAAACTTACCATTGTATCTCGGTTGGCCACAGATTGTCACTGTCAGTTGTGTATCTCTTGAGAGATAAGAAAAAATGTTATCAAAACCCGTGAAAACACATTCTCGCAATGGTCGTGATGCATCAACGACCTAGCCTCACCCATAAGGCTTATCGGTAAAATAAATTGAACTCGGTAAGATGCAAGAGAAATTTGCGATTAGTTGGGCCATACTAAAATCGGACTTGGGACTCTTGCATCTGATCTGATCATTTCATCTTCGATCATCTCAACTTTATCTATCGGAGAGATGGAGCATACACCGATGACGTGTATATTTTATTTTCTCCAGATGTTGCCAAAAAAAATCCGGTCCTCGCTGGCGTGAAGTTCAGTCGATGTGACAGCCTGCCATGGGTGCAAGGGAGATAGTCAAATGTTTTCGGAGTATTTTTCGCCATCATCTTTGATTTCTCGGGTAGATTATGAGAACGGTTGACTAAAAAATCTATAGACGCAATTGACCATTCTTGTTTTTTATTCGAAGGGTCAATCAAAATCGATACGAATCCTTTACAGTTTTTGTTACCGATCGAGCACACAATGTTGACACGTTGCATCAATTAATTCTGTATGCATGTACGATGCAGTCAAATACGGCGCTGAAACTGCAATGGCGATCGATGATTGGCTGAGAACCCGTCGGGCTCTCCCAATCAAACGGCTTGCTCAAAACTTGAACGATGCGCTACATTAACTTTCTCCTGTTAAAACGCCTTACGATTTTCATATAATTTTTCCAACCTATATAAATAATATACAAATAAACGTCAGGTGAATTTCACAATTAACTAATAAACGAATACAACAACCATTGTTTATTGATAAAACAAAAACGCCATAGGTAGCGCTGCGGGTTGACTGGGAACAGTGCTGCCGTCGTGCCCGTCGGCGACGAACTTCACTTCACGAACGATCATCCGAACGCAGCCCGAAAAAGCTCGCAAGCTCCTGCAAAAGCGTCACGTGTATTTACAAAGCCTCGATACCCATCGGTCGCATTAATTGATAATCCAACAAACGTAGGATTCAAATAAATATTCGGCAATAACGATAATACCGCAGACTCTTGTACATAAAATCGTTTCGTCGAAACGTCAAAAGATAAATTTGCCGTTCGTCGACGAGAAATAAACAAGACGCGCGGGCGGGGAGGTAAAGGGAATGTGTATACCGTCAGGTGGCGAGTGATTGGTGGACGTCGGATGCGCGATTCGAGCGTCACCTAGGTCGTTCGAGCGATCAAGCCCCCCGAAGCCAGAGCAAGCGTGGCTAATCAAGGCATCGAAGGTAAGCCGTGCGGGCTGTTTATTTTTGGGTTTTCGCTTAGGCAGCGCGCTCCCACACCGGTTTTCGCTCGAGTAATGCGTTTCCCGGTTGCGTACCGTCCCGAGCCGTGCCCGAGGCGGGTCTGACGAAGGCAGCGATGACCACGGAAACGTAGGTGAAGCTCGGTTAGGGGCGGCGCGCGGGCCGAGCCCCGCGGCCGTCGGGCATCTTGCCCATATCCAAAACGTACGCTCCGCCGCAACTTCAACATCCATTGTTCCTTCACCAACCGTTCGAGACTCGCGTTTGTCACACTCATCGACGATTATTATTTTTTTTTTATTTTTATTTTCGTTGTGTTTCCGTCTTATCTGTTCACGCATTCTCGACCGACTCGGATCGCGCGTAACGCGAACCACGTGGACGCCACCAAACAGCGTCCTCGGAGCTTCGCGCTTCGTACGTAACACGAGAGAAAGAAAAAAAAAAAAGTGCTGAGAAAAAAAAAGGAACGAGTGTCGTCGACCGAGTCGAGGAACCAGACGCGAACAGTCCCATCAACAACCTCTCCTTCGCGACGCGGAATCCCAATATACCCAAGCGATTAATCTCTTCCAACACATATATAACACTTACTAACACTTTCCTTCTGCTCTGCCTCTCTTTTTCTTTCTTACATATTGTGTCACACTTTTACACGGACACGCATTTCTATACGTGTAAAAATTGCATCCGTTGCGGCTATCGTGGTTGAATTTCATTATACAAGTGGTTCGTTGTTGTTTGTTGTGGCGCACAGAAAGATGAGCAGCTCGGAGGAGGTATCCTGGATCTCGTGGTTCTGCGGTCTGCGGGGGAACGAGTTCTTCTGCGAGGTTAGTAAACGATATTTCATTTATACCGATCCCGATCGTTTCCGTTTCAATGTCGTAACAAATATTTTTTTTTGTCTGAAATTGCTGCGCTCAGGTCGATGAAGACTACATCCAGGATAAATTCAACCTCACGGGCCTGAACGAGCAGGTACCGCATTATCGTCAGGCGTTGGATATGATTCTTGACCTCGAGCCTGGTGAGTCTTCGTTTAACCTCTACACACCTCGTTTTCTAGATTTAAAGAAATATTTCACCGATGATTCGGTACGACGTTTGAACTTTTGCTTAATTTTGCTTCAGACGATGATCTGGATGACAATCCAAATCAATCGGACTTGATCGAACAGGCAGCCGAGATGCTCTACGGCCTCATCCACGCTCGCTACATCCTCACTAACCGGGGTATCGCTCAGATGATAGAAAAATATCAAGCCGGAGATTTTGGTTATTGCCCGCGAGTTTATTGCGAGGCGCAGCCCATGTTACCTCTCGGTCTCAGCGACGTTCCCGGAGAAGCCATGGTCAAGAGCTACTGCCCAAAGTGCATGGACGTCTACACACCCAAGAGCTCCAGGCATCATCACAACGACGGAGCTTATTTCGGAACTGGATTTCCGCACATGCTCTTCATGGTTCATCCCGAATATCGACCGAAGCGTGCCGCAAATCAGTTTGTACCTAGGTAAGTCCTTCGCATCTACTTTGCCGATTCCTCAAATTACAAATATAAAATCTATACATGTAGAGAATGTATACCATTATTTTTATAATGTACAATACAATATGATATTTATTTAATTGTAAAATGTAATTTTTTTTTCATTGCAGATTATACGGTTTCAAGATCCACCCTTTAGCTTATCAGATTCAACAACAATCGGCATCGACGTTCAAGGCACCGCTGAGGTCTTCTCTCTACAACAACGGAAAGCGCTAAGATAATTCGTTGACAATTTATCTTGGCGCTTGTCGCTTCGCGGAAAACTCTTGGCGGCGCTTGAAAAATAAAAAAATAAGATCACGATGATGATAAATTTTCGGATGGGTGTTAGACAAAGATATACGAGGAACACAGAGGAAAGGTGCGTGAGACCGAAACTACGAACAAACGCGGAAACCCAAGAGTCACGAAACCCCCCCCGCTATTTCATTACTCACCCCGTTGGAAATCCCACTCTCGTCCCCCGCCCCCCGTCTTAAGATTCAGAGTAAAATATTATTTTTTATAACTATCTTATTGCGCATAGTCGAGAACGATGTAACTTTGATCGCGTCGTTCAATCGCTTCGATAAATACGTGATTAATTTACTTTTTATTATCGTTATATTTCCGTCTTATGCTGTGAGTATTTGTTTATACTTTTTTTTCCTTCGGGTCTCACTGCAATAATTTCTCTATCTTGTGAGGGGCGAGATAACGGTGAGCGATACATAAATTTTTATGGTACATCGGAGTGTCCTGCCCGACTTTATTTCTATACGTTAGACACCGATATTCTTTCAATCGAAGAGTAAAAAAAAAAAATTATAGTTTAAACACGATTCCCTCGAGAACGATGGAATCTCTCGGCCGTTTGATAATTCGTACGAACTGCCGGGTGGAACGAGGAACTAGCGGTGAATAGGGAAGAAAGGAAGAAGAAAAAAAAACGGACATACACATAGGATAATTCATTGTAGCGTGTAAGAATGCGGAGAATGCGAGAGAACGACAACTGCGAGCTCAGCGATTTTGGGATTGCGCGAAAAAGTCCGATCGCTGCCAAGGTAGTTCCTAAAACTTTCTTAGGGATGTCGGTACGTGGCTTAAGTGGAGCTCGTCCACACGTCGAGTCCAGATCGAATTGTTTTTTTCTTTTTTCTTCTACGAGTCGGTTAATGGTGTATAAAAAAAGTTGCAAAAAAAAGAAAACCCAACAAAACAAAGAAGTTAAATAACCAACGTGTTTGATAAGCATAATTTTATTTAATCTATATAGATAATCACCATAGATGATGGAGTAATAATGATAACGAGTACGTTGCGGGAGAGTTCGATTTCGAACGTGATCGGTTCAGCGTAGTTTTTAAATGAAAGATTAGAATAATAAAGCGCAGATTTGAGAAAGATAAAAGACGAAGAGAAAACGCATTGATGCGATGTTTGTGTTTGGCAGTCGCCGTTAACGATTTTTTATTGAAAAAAAAAAAAAAAAAAAAAAACAAAAACAAACTCGCCCAAGTTTGCGAGATAGGAAGAACAGTGTCGAGCTCTGTTGATCGGAAAATTATCGATAAGTTGACCCCTGCGTTCGCGCGATTCACATCTCGTCGCCGAGACTTGTTCATCAATACGTGTAATCGTTTGATCGATAATGATCACGTGGGTCTGCTTATTCGTTCGAATAATATTAATTTTTTTCCACCGTGAATAATTGGACTAAGCATTCATTGCAAATGGCGAAAGCGGAAGTAAGCTGGATTCCCCGTGTCATTTTCCTTGGAATTTCTTATTAACAAAGTGAAAAAATACCGTTTACGTTAATATTGTGAATCGATATGATGTTTAATTAAAATGTGACTATTATTGAATCACGAGGCTTTGGTTGACGAATTCAATATTAAATCCACAACCTGGGAGAAGAAGAAATTCGTGATAGCGAGATAATAGGATATCTTAGGTAATTTGAATGTTCGCGCTGGAAACCGATTTTCTCGAAGTCCTTAGATTTTTATAGATTGATAATTCGAGTAGGAAATTCATCTTTTGCAATTGAAATTGATAGAAACCAGACTGACAATTTAAATTGTCATTGAGAGCTTTTATTGTCCATTACAAAGACGCATTATTCCGTCAAAATTTGCGTTGCTTCTAAGAGACTATTGAATCATCGTGCGAACTTTCAATTCATCATTCTGGATCGCATCGACACGGATTCGCAACAAACATTTGTTCATCATTCTTTCCAACGCCGCATCCGCTCGATACGTTTGCGAGACTTTTGGTAGCAGCAGCTGTTTTGCTCGACATGTTGGAAATTGGAATCTGTGGTGACGCGTAAGAAATGAAGAGACGAAGTAAGGAAGCGCGTGGAAACGTCCCTAGACTGCAAAAAGCATTTTTTCAACCAACCAAATTGTTCATCCTCACGCGGTCTTTAATATCGACCGAGAAGATGAATACATTTCACTCTTGCTACTTCGTGCCCTGTTATACCGACGGAAATTCACAATCATTTTCCATTAAACGTAACAGCCGCCCAATTCGGCCACCAGGATCGCTTGCAACCGTTCGAACAAACGGACTATTCGATGCGGCTGATCCCAGGCGTCTCGACCAATAGCGTTCGATCTTCAAGATTTGAATTTGCGCCATCAAACAACGACAAAACCGGTACATCAGAAGTTTCAAAGTGATACTCAGATTATTAAAAGAAAAACAACAATTCGCACGCATTTATTTTGACACCGAAACGTGATGTCTGTTATCGATAAATATGGCAGATAGAGTCCTGCTGTGAATCCTGTCTCGAGCGTCATTGGCTCTACCGGTTGAGCTAGCGATCTCGAGACAATAATAATCGACGAATGACAGGTGTGTATGCTCCAAAATGCACCTTGGCGAACAAAGAAGACTGAACGAAGATAAATATTTTTCATTATTTTGAAACGCTCGTATAATCAATCCGTCCCGTTTGAATCTTATTTTCCGTGATCGTTAAGGAATTTACGATTTGAATCCTTGTCACTCATAATCAGTCTAAGATTTTCAATTGCCGTTGGGGAAAGCTGAGTTTTGATAAACAAAAATTCATTCGATAAAATGAGCAGAGACATGGAGAATCAGTCTTTGAGCGACAGACACAGTTTGACTGGAAACTCCGGTTTGTTGGGTTTGCCAAGCGTCCGGCCAAAATTGCAGCCGCTCCGAGTCAAAACTCTGATGGAAATGTACTGCACCGACGACGAAGACAGCGAGGATGTGGCCAAAGAATCGGACAGCGACTCGGATTGCGAAGATATTCAGCCGCTGCCTGACGACCACGAAGAGGCCAACGAAGCCCCAACGGCTCGTAGCGTACCTGCCGAACGATACGCCGAGAAGACGGACAACCGGGCTTGTACAGAGGGGGAAAAAATTGACAATAGAAATTTTGAAAAGCAGCATGAGCGCCGGCATGTATCGTCGTCGCCCAAGCGAGAGAAAAGCCAAATTATTGCAAGTAGCAGACCCTCCGATAGTTTTCATTTCACCGATAACTTCATCACCGACAAGCCGGATGAGGTAAAATTAGAAAATCACAAATCCTCGAGCCTGCCAGGGGAAAGCTCGTCCGCCGGTTTCTTTGCCAGTGCATCGGTACCAAAATCGTCTATCGAAACCAATCGCCAGTCCAACACGACTTTCAGAGCTCCCGAATTGCCGTACTGCACAACAAATAAATCTGCGTATACTCTGATAACAGCAAAATCAGAATGTTCCACCGTCGGCGGTCATGCTCCCGTCAAATCCTCATTGGAGGTCGCCGAATCGACTTTTTTCTCCAGCAAAAGACATTCGCACCCCACTATGGTTTCTCACCAATCGGAACTTCCTCCGACAACGTCCTCAGCCTCGGTTCTTGCTCCATCCATGGGTCACCTTTCACTGGACACTCCGATAAAAAACAATCCACCCGTAGGATCCATGCGGCCGACGCCTTCGTTGTCTCACAGAAGCATGTTTCAGACGCCCCAGAGTTCAAAGCTGAATCATCAAGAATACGCGACAAATCGTGAACAAACCCCAGGAACGATTTTTGGAAATTGGTCTCAGAGGCACATGGCCCAAACGCCTTTGCAAACACGTCCGACAATTTTATCCGGCGATTCCGCTCGATCTCAAACACCTTCGATTCTTTCGACGCAACATGCATCGACACCGGCAGCAGTTTCGGGATCCGTTCACGAAACACCGTGGTATCGCGGTAACAGCGAGAAAAAAGTCCGTAGACCGCTTGGCGAAAGTATGCAATCCAGCGTAAATCATCAGTCGCATTCGCAAAATGAAAAACCATCGTCCCATTACACGGCGGAATCGTCCGCTGTACCATCTAAACATCGCGAGTCTCCCGATGGACCCCAGACTCACGGCGTTTTGGAAACCATTCGGGAGAAGCCCTCGAACAAGTCCGTAGCGCATCAACATCAGCCCCAGCAGCAACAGCAACAACAGCAGCAGCACCAGCAGCATCAACATCAGCATCAGAAAGTTGGGCATCACGAGTCCAAGGAAAACAAACATCCTTCGCCTTTGATTGAAAAATTGACCCCGAAGGAAGACGACCCAGCTAGTAGAGGAACTCACGAAACCGTCAAAGGATCGATCGGTTCGAGTTACAAACAAAATATTCCTAATGAAAATCGTCCGGAAGCAGCGAGACACAGGGTCGAAGCCTGCGACACACCGGCATCTCGGGGTGTTCGATCGAACAATCCGCCGGTCCCCAAAAACACGGCTCCTTCGGCAATTCCCAAAAATACGGCACCTCCGGTAATCCCCAAAAATACAGTTCCTCCGGCGATCCCCAAAAATACGGCTCCACCGGCAATCGTCGAGAAGAAAGACGGTGTTGCTCAAAAAAAGGCAAACGTTCAGTTGTCCATACCTTCGAGCATTCGCCGCGTCAATCAGGGCGAGACGATGGTCGTGCAGGACAAGGAATATCTCATTCTCGGAACGCTCGGGGAAGGAATGACCGGTCAGGTTCTCAGGGTTCAGGATCTCACGAGTTTGGAATTGCGAGCGATAAAAGTCGTTAATCTCAGTCGCATGGATAAGGAATGCGCTCAAGGATGTTTGCAGGAAATTGGGATGCTTCACAAACTGCAAGCGCCTTGCGTCGTCAGAATGTTCGACTAGTACGTATTCTATGTGATTTAAAATATATGTATGGGGAGGGACGTCCAAAATCACCGATTCAACTGCTATTTCCCCCGTTTTTTATTTAATTTTTAAATAATTAGATATCCTAATATTATTATTTATTATTTATTATTTTGAAAGAATTCGAGTTTTTTCGAAAGTTCAATATGTGATCATCGTTTCCTATTAAAAAATAAAGAAAAATGGAATCTATACCGCAAAAAAATTAAAATTCCAATTAGTTTCGATAGATAATGGGTTTCTTAATTTTTTATCAAAGAAAAATAATTTTTCTATTTGGTATCATTTATATTAATCGTATTTTAAATTTTGATCTTCGGTAATTCCATATTTTTTTCGTAGTTAAAATTTTATTATTTACTCGCAGCGAAATTCAATATCCAATGGTCCACGTAGTTATGGAAATGGGAGACACCGATTTCAGAAGTTTGTTACACTCTATGTCGGAAAAGAAACGTCTGCCCCTGACAATGATTCTCTATTACTGGACCGAAATGTTGACCGCGGTCAAACACATTCACGATAACGGTAATTATTTTCCGAACGAGCTTGAGCTTTACCATAATTACAGTCAAATTCTGAAGCTCGAGATTCCGGTTGTACGCAATTAAGACGAGACGTCGTCGTTGATTATCCGCAGGAGTCATTCACTCGGATTTGAAGCCGGCGAATTTTCTTTTGGTACGCGGACGGCTCAAATTGATAGATTTTGGTATAGCATCCAGCATGAATCCGGAAATGACTTCCGTCGTTAAAAATTCTCCAATCGGCACTTTGAACTACATAAGCCCGGAGGCGGTGATGGATATAGGAAGCGGTGGAAGCGGAGGTGATTCTCCAAATCACAATGTCAGATACAAGGTAAACGCTATTTAATTACCACAAAAACATTATTTTGCCTCCTCACAGAGGAAGCAATGCGATGATAAAAAAAAATTGCTATCGGGTCAAAAATCTTTCAATGCCTCGAAACATCGAGAAAACACTTTTTTTTTTTTTTTAATTAACGAAAATTTAATAAAAAATGTTTGTATTGTATTTTTTGTTCAACAGATTACTTTCAAATCGGACGTGTGGTCGCTCGGTTGTATATTGTACAGTTTGGTTTACGGTTACACGCCGTTTCACAATATTCGCGCCCAATGGGCGAAGATACAAGCGATAACGAATCCGAATCCGAAGATCTCGTTCGCATTGCCAGCGGGAAACGATGCCGAACCAACGCCGCCGATTCTTATTGACGTTATGCGAAAATGTTTGCAGCACGATCCAAAAGCGAGGCCGACGGTGGCTCAGCTTCTTCAAATTCCTTACATACCGACTAAACCCATTTCACGAGCAACCACTCCCGATATACCGTCCAATATAGTTATGAAAATCAGGCAGTCTTTGACGGACGACGAATGGCGACAATTCACAGAGGTAAGGAACGAACTATCGTTTGCCAATCGTCCACAATTTTACCGTACGGAAAAATAAAAAATAAAATAATCGGCGATATTTTAAATTAGTTCGTCAAATTATTTTTCAGATCATGGAAGCAAAAAGAAATCAGAGTTAGACACCGAGAGCTCGATCATCGAATCATGTACATATCAAGAAAATCGATTGAGAGTTTTCAATACTCGTAACAGGAAAATTCCGCAACGTGAGGCCAAAAACGCGTACGCGTAAAAAAAAAGATTCAACATGTATTTGTGTAACATAAAATATGTAAGATCGTTGAAGTGCGGAAGTTCGAAGTCGGTCATTCACGGATGTAGATACGCGTTGTGACGATGAAGTGTTCAATGTCAATTTTACGACGATGGGCCGCATTATTTTCATATGTAATAAAAAATAAAATAAAAAAAATAACGCGCCGGTTATATATAAATATATTTGTTTGAGTCAAAAGACTCGTACGAAATTGGCGCGCGGGTCGCTACGGTGATGATAAGGTAACAATTGTACTACGCTAGATATCGGTATTAAACTAAAATATCTTTTTATTATGATTATTCGCTATTAATTGTATTATTATATCACGTTCGTGCGTATAAATGGATTCGCTATAACAAAATTATTATTACGTGTTGGTAGATCGAAAATGAACTATCGACGATTTTGGAGTATCTATTATATCGACACATCGACACGGTAATTCACTGCAATTACTTGTTTATATATCAAAGTCGTTTTGTGGCAGTGGGTTTATCGATTTACGAGCCACTGTAACAAACCGCCCAACCATCTTACCTCCCCATTTCACACTACAGACGTCAAATACACTCATTTATTGTGAAACAGTAAATATCGTTTTCCTAGTGCATCCAAAATGGAACGAAAATTGGCACGTTAAGGACGAGATAAAAAAAAAACAAATTCCATATTTTATCGTCACTTCACGGACGAGTTGTTCGAAAACAAAATAAAATAAACATTTATGGTTCTTTCGTCTACGCTGGCTACTAAAATTCGAGCCTCGAAGACGTTTATTATTTTTTTTGCACGGTTTAAAATGATTTTTCGCGTTGGTTATGGATTTTATACTTTCGTTCGTTCAACAATTACAACGAAAAACGACGATTGACATTGTATATATATGTATTTATATATACATTTAATATAATTCAGCGTAATACAGCGTGAAAACCTAACGAATTCTCGTCAACGGAACGTCATTTCTAAGCACTCTGGGCCACTGTACAGTCGACGGGCAGCATCGTTCGCATCCTTTTCTTTAAATCGATCGAATGCGCTTAAATCCCGGTAGACAGCGATCTGATTTTTTTTTTTATCTTTAATTATTTTTTATTGTTGATTCGGTAATAACGTTTATACGGCGCATCAGCGGATCATCGTCAATTGCCAATACTGCAGCAATCTTTCGCCTTTCGGCAGTGCCATTGAGCTCGGTCTTTCGAAGGTTAACATAAGATCTTTGACTCTGTTCTTTATTTCACGATCGAATATGTGACCGCCCGTTCTCTCAAGGGCCGAGGCCATGTCGTATTCGACCGACGAGAGAGGTTCTCTGATGAATCTCGCCGCTGTTGCCACGTTCGGCATGACGTGATGCTGAAGAGCTTTGATTTCCCAGAGACTGCTCAGAAGAGCGTTGCTCTGCAATGGGTCGCGTTCTTCCATGAGAAACGGATCACCGGTGCCCGTAGTTTCGGGGAAATTATTCACTTGACCGCCGTGAGGATGATCTATGAGACGTTTGAGGCCCGGATGCCTGAGCAAAAGATTTCCGACGAACAGTAAAATAATAAGAATGTCTTCGGGAGGTGCGACCATCGTCAAACGCGCGAGTCGTTTCGCAAATGCCGCTACCAGAGCCTCCGGTAAATGTCTGGAAACGAAAACACGAATGTTGTTACGGGAGCGTGGAATTATTTTCATTTGGTCGAGCTTAACACGTTAAGCTCCTAGTCTTGTTTTGCCTCTTTCCGTTTAGCAGTAATTGTTTTGCCATGTTTCAGTGATTTATATTAGGGATAGATATTTATTAACATTATTTTTATCGCGAAACTATTCAAAATTATAAAAAATAATTATCTATTAATATTATTATATTATTTTTCTAAATTATTTAATTTATTGACGAATTATTAATAGGATATAATTTATATAATTTTTTTAATTTTAATGAAGCATATAGTGTTTTAAGTCACCGATGACTGGCACGGCGCTTAACGTGTTAACGGATCGTTTCTCGTGGGAGTTTTTTTTTCGTCGCTTGGTTACTCACGTGGAACTGAGAAAGAGGTCTGACAAGTAAAAAAGACGAGCCTTGTATTTCGTATGGAATATTTCCGGCTCGAACATCGAATACAGCTTGGTGAATATGTTCGGGTATTCGAGATTGTGCTTGGTTACGAGTACGAAAACGCCTTGGAGTGCCAGAAGACCGATCGGACCGTCGGCGTCCAACGAATCCATCAAGAAGTCTGTTAAAAGTACGGGTTTTTCCAAATGTGGCATTACTCTTTCGAGCAACACGATGAGCAATTGCTTGTGCAATTGCGGCGTCAGTTCCCAGTGAATCAAGCACGCCCAGACTTTGTTGAGTGATCGTCGCGCGGACGATTGATCCCACGTAAATCCACCGGCGGCTAAAAAAAAGTATAAAGTAAAGATTCCATAAAATTTGGTTCGGTCAATTGAGATACGAATTTTTATAAGTTCATTATGGGATTTATCACCATGTTGTGGTCCACACAGCATATCTTGACTGGCCGCAGTTTGTTCAGCTGAAAAATAAACGAATAAACAATCACGTTCAGGATGGAGGAAGAAAAAGTCCTCGTAACCAAAATCCACGCAATAAAGTACCTTTGTCGTTATCTTTCGGCAATGGCAGTTTGTGTATTAATTCTAGAAGATTCTTGATAAAAATTTCCTGAGGCTGTCTTTTGGGTGTGAGCGAGGGCAGACTTTTCCAGGTGTAGTAAAGCGCGTCCGAGTAGCTGGTGATCTCTTGAAACCTCGCTATCAGAGCTGCATTCTCGCGATTTGGGGAAAGGAGGCTCATGAGAATGGGTTTGAGACGATGCAGAGGAAAGTAATAACCGAGCTCTCCGACCGGCTCCAATGGTGACTTTCCTTCCTCGGCCATGAGCTTGATGGCTGTTGTCAGAGCTTGCAGCTGAATAGCCGGCTTGCATCTTTCTATCGAACCCAAAATCTTTTCCCACGATTCTTCGTAGCAATTGCGCAACCAATTGACATAGCGAGTCTCCGGTTTTGGTTCTGTACAAAAATATTTCATTCAACTCTTTTTAATTCGCTTCTTCGTCACATTAAAATTGCTCGTGCTTATATTTGTTATACGAGCAACAGACGCTGTAGTAATTCGGAATTTTAAGAATAAAGGAAGAGTTTAATGAAGTAGAAAAACGTGATTTTTTAAGGGTACTTACCTGATATCGTCAGTGATATTGTTCTTTCGAGGTACATGTCACCGCGTTTCAACAACTCGACGAATATAGTTTCCAGGGTGAGTATACAGGCAGTGCTCGAATCCTGGAACATCGTCGATGAATAAAAAATAATCAATAAAATATCGAACTTTCTCGAAATAACCTCAAACGTTCAGATTCGATGAATAATAATTATATCGAATATTCGGGAGGCGAAAGCAATTGGGAAGTCAATATATGCGACAATGTCACGCACATTCGTTGTCGCTGATAAAACTTGAGTAATCTTAAGGCGATGAAATAACTTACGTCCCACTGGCCGATTATGTCGACCAAATGATTGGCGTGCTTTCTCGACGCCAAAAATTCTTGGGCCTTGTGCCGCAGTACCTTGGCCGACATTTTTTGGCCCGATGCGGAGCCGGGAGATCCTTCGACAGCCGCCATCATGCCCGTTCACGACTGTGGAGTGTGGTCTGGTGTGGTTTGGCGTGGACTGGCGTGGACTGTGATGGACTGTCGACGATGGGGCTGTGCGGGATTGCGGGGCTGGACGGGACCGACGGGGCACGACGGAGGGTAGTCGGTAGATGGCAAACTCGACGGATTTTTTGGGGCGTCCTGGTCGAACGGCACTGCATTATCGACGGATGTCGCTTGCTTTAGTTCGTTCCGTTTTTCACTGCACGAACAGCGCCACTCGATCGACGACTTTGGACAAAACCGTGGCGCTGTTTACGCAGTGAAAAACGGAACGAACTAAAAATCATGGCGTCTTCCTGCCAGATTCCATTGTTATCGACGGGCGTCGCACGCTTTAGTTCGTTCCGTTTTTCACTGCACGAAAAGCGCCACTCGATCGACGACTTTGGACAAAACCGTGGCGCTGTTCACGCAGTGAAAAACGGAACGAACTAAAAAAACATGCGATAAACTCGGTGACTATTCCATTCTCACAGTTTATTTATCTATGACCCTGCCTATGCTGTATGCAGCAAGGAAATAAGTAGCAAAGCAGTCATGGCGCTTGCTGATTTATCCGGTGTTAATTCAATTGTGAATTTCAATTCACTCAATCCCAAAAATGAGCTTCAACACGAGATCGAGGCCTACAGTCGAAATTTTTCCAATAATCTCAATTTGGCTGTGCAACCAGCGTTTCACGTGAGTGACAATCGATTTTTTGACGTACAACACACCGGCAGACTGCTCGAATTTGCAATCTCACTCTCCGAAATATCAACCATCATTTCATTATTTTCATGCACTTTACACCGCAATTATTGTATTATCGCAAGGATGTATTGCTTTTCGGAATTTTTATTACCACTTAATTCATTATTACTGAGTAGAGACATAAAAAAGAGTTATAAAAAATAGTAAATTCAAAATTGATTCAATGGTAGTGCCTTATATAGATTTTTTTGCATAGCTCTTTGTTGTTAATTACGTTGCTAGAATAATAGCGAGGTTTATAGGATTCTGCGAAATATCAAGAATCTTTTATTGATAAACTTGTTCACAAATCAAACGTTTTGAATGATTTAGTTAGGTTATGTTTGTTGCCACAAATTTTTCTGACAATCATGATCAGGAACTACAAGTACGATTTAAATTTGATATGATCATATTCAACTATTCCATCAGAATAATAATAATTATAAATGAATGTCGATGATGATAGCACTAATAATTTTGAAACAATAGTTATAGTAATAATTTTTATGTTTTAACGTTCATTCCTATATTCTTTTTTTGCATTCAATATATTTGCACAGGCCGGAGAAAATTTGACAGACGACAATGGCAGGAGTATAAAATTAAAATTTGATCATGGAACAACGACGCTTGGTTTTCGTTACAAAGGCGGTGTCGTACTCGCTGTGGATTCTCGAGCAACCGGCGGTCAATTCATTGGTAAGATATGACATTTCCTACTTGTTGGGAAACAATATGAGCCTATTTTTTTTCGTGTAATCGCATAGATAGCACTAGACATATATATATATGCATATGGTATATGCATAGATAGACTTTTGGATAGGTCGCTGATATATTTTTATCATCATGCAATCATTTTACCATTGCAGGATCGCAGTCAATGAAGAAGATAGTGGAAATCAATGATTATCTGCTGGGAACCCTTGCGGGAGGCGCTGCAGATTGCGTTTACTGGGACCGCGTTTTGGCCAAGCAGTGCCGTATGTACGAATTGCGCAACAGAGAACGCATCTCCGTGGCTGCCGCAAGCAAGCTCATGTCTAATATGGTCTACAGTTACAAAGGAATGGGCCTCTCGATGGGTAAGAGAACAGTTTTTCTTCTTTTGTTACAGTTAACGGATATTGTTTTTACAAATCAGATTGTTGAGAATTAATTTCAACGTTGTTCGAAGGTATGATGCTCGCCGGTTGGGACAAACGTGGCCCAGGTCTTTACTACGTTGACTCCGAAGGCACAAGAACGCCTGGCAAAGTGTTCAGCGTTGGTTCCGGATCCGTTTTCGCTTTTGGTGTACTCGATTCTGGTTATAACTGGGATCTTACGGACGAGGAAGCTTACGATCTCGGACGACGAGCCATCTATCATGCCACTCACAGGGATGCCTATTCCGGCGGTATCGTCAGAGGTACGAATTTTCTATTCATTTTTTTTCTTGTTTACGAATTCAACGAACAATTTTTTGAAAATTCGACCACCAGAGAACGATATTTGATTATTACCAGACTAATCCGAATGTAATTGTCCGACAGTCTATCACATGAAGTCGACCGGGTGGGTACACATTTCCGACGAGGACTGCAAGGACCTTCACTACGCTTATCAAGACGAAAAACGTCAGAACTCTGGAGAGTGAAGAAATATTTTATTTAATTTTTGTTTTTAATCACCTGCTAATTAAATTCCATTTGCCCGAACAAGAAATGTTTATCTCTTTTGTACATGAAAATGAGCGAACCACTCTGGTTGTGTGCAAAATAAAAGTGTTCTGAATAAAATATTGAGAAGGGATTATTGGAATTTGTCAGTTGGGATGGGGAAAGTGGAAGGGAATTACGATTGAATGGTATTTTTGGCTGACTTGGCTTCCTCTTCGAGAAAATCGATAACGGCTACCAACCGCCCACGCTTCGGCACACGCGAATATAAGAGCTTTTAATATCCGACCATCATAATGGATATTGGTCAAGGTATTAAAATGCTCGAACGTTTTTACCTCTCCGTACACAAAGAAATGGAAAAAGAAAAAAAATTGAAGACGCATATTGCATCCGCAATAAATGACGACTCAAAATGTTCGAACCTCGTTACATCCATCGAGCTATTTGCATCAAAATTACATCTCGACTTTGATATAATTAAAAATCGATAAAACCGAAGATTTTTGACGCTCGAAAATTTATGAACGTTGAATAATTAAGTCGGCGGAAAAGGAAAAGGCGAATAACGTATTGTTTTTATCGAATTTACATCTTTATTAAACAAATACAGTTGACGTCTTAATAATATTTATATGTCGCTTAGGTGATTTACTATTTATTCTAGCCTGTGCAAACTTTATATGCGCGTGTGTTCTACTACATACTGTTGCGTATTTATTTATTACACGATCTTGGTTTCTTTTCCTTCTTCTTTTTTTTTGTTATTAATTAATATTTTTGTTCTTGCTGTTATTTTTCTTTGTTTTTCTGTTATCGGAAAGGAACAAGGTAATTTGACATATGTGTGCGTCACGGACGAATAATTTTGAGTAACTCAGCGTGTCACATGATCAATTATAGAGTACACGGGTGATATTCCATTAGCCATGTTATAGTCAAACACATTAGCATTTATTTTATATCGTTACTCATGTGGTGGTTAGTTTAGTTTTTTTTTTCTTTTCCTTTCTTAAAATTTACGATTATCGATAAGTCTTATTCGCTATGAAAAACGATTCTCATTTGTGACGGATTACAATAATTTTCTTTTTTTTTGTTCTCTTTATTTAATCTTTCAGCTCCTTTTCACAACCCGGGCCCAATTATACATAACGATAAATCGTCGATATTCGTCTCTACCACGAAATCTCTAACGTCGTTCTCATTGTCAACAATCAGACGTGGGATAGGAAAAGTCGCCTTTACGGTCAAAATAATTATTACAATTTATCTTAAATATTTATTTTCACACCCCGGTTTCTATATTCGCGTCACTGGAAATTATTTTCTTCTCTCACTGGGATTGTTTTTTTTTTTTTTTTAGTTTCGTTCCATCGGTATCGCGAACCGTACGAGTTTCGAGCCTAATCGCAGGCGCCGTTGTTGCCATTGCGGGATCAATATTGCCGCCTACGAGCGGACGAAACACGTGAGAAGCTCGTTCAACGATGAAACGAATTTTCTCACCGGAAAGCGGCTAAAGGCGTGGGTTATCCAGTTCATGATAAATTTATTGTTAACGTTAACACATGGTTATACTTTACGCTCCACAATATACTTACGATTCAAGTATAGAGATTAGTTATACAGTTGATAATTTCAACCATTTTAACGTGGGTTTTTTTTTATTCGTTTTAAATTATTTTTTTGTTTTTTTTCTCGTTTTTTTCTTTTTTTTTTTTTCGTAAGCTAGAAAAGCTCGACGATTAGATTATGTACCCTCTATCGAAGAGATTTGCTGAGATTCTCCATTTGCTCCCTATTCGTATCGCGACTATCAATTACGTGTAAATTTGAAGGATCTGCGTGAGTGTCTAAAGGTACGATTGGGACGTTTTCTTTTTCCGGATAGGTAATTATCGTCCGTCGGACAATTGTCGGTATTTTTTTTTTTCAGCCAGTAACGAATGCGCGTAAGTCATGGATAATTGCGTGGCAGGCTAATTACGCTTACGGGCTCGACATACGCGGGTATGTGGGTGTACATACAGCAGGGCCCCGAAAAATATGACATTTCGATACAAATTCATATTCATATGATTCGCAAACAGCATATCCGTATCTATATACATACATTTAATTCTGTATATATATATATACGTATTTTTTTTAAATATATATATATAGTATAATCTAGACGATTTTCTTTTTCTATAGTCTTTTTCATGATTACTCGCTTAAGTACATTTCCTTGGTGTGGACACCGATGTAGATATTTACTTTGCTGCATTTTACTCTTTTTTTATTATTGTTTATTTCAACGATAATTAATTCTTTCTTCGGTTTATTTTATTTTTCTCTTCGTTTTTTTTCTTGTTTCTAGCCGGGATAATTTTTTTTCTTGTTGAATTATTCCCCTTGAAACTGCACAATTACCATCACATCGAGATTAATCCGTCGGAGAATCAATGATTACTCGGCGGACGTGGAATTTGGCTAGGGGATTCTCGCTAAACACGATCATGCGATTTTTTAATTATTTTTTTTCGTTCGTTCATTATTTTTTCTTTCCACGTTTTGAAAATCAGAGATTATCCAGTGCAGTAGTCGAGCTTGCGAATAAAAATGTTCGTTTTTTCTTTACCGGGGAATAAAAAGTGTTCGTGCTCCAGATCTTCGTAAATTTCACGAGAATTATTGAAAAATAAGATGCGTCGAAATTACTTTGTTTTTCTCTCGTATGGTGGATTTCGTTCCACCGCGTAAAAATGTAGGAAAAAAAACGTACATTGCAACGGTACGTTTCATCGTCGGGCTACGAGTACGCGAAAAGGACTGAAGCCCGATCTCGCTCAACATATTTTGTTTTTTTTTTTCTATTCGCATTATATAATCATATAATGAATTTATCGAGGCTTTCAACTGATCGTAGGGCGTGCTGCAAAAAACATAACACGATGCAAAGTGCATAAGACTCTGAACAAACACGATAACACTACATATTTATCTTAGTTAACTGCGTTAACGAAGGCAGATCGCGAGGTTTTTTTTATTTTTTTTCTATTTATTTTTTCCAATGAGTCTAAGAAATTGTGCAAATATCTTTGATCTATCACCTTGATAAGTGCAAGCAACTTTCGTCTCTCGTAAATTATATCGGTATTGTCCGATTTTATCGAAATAAAAAATATTTTAAAAAATCTCCGGACACCGCAGCCCCTACGAATAATCGTCATTATGTAAATCAATTGAAAATAAAAATTCCCTGGCTCAAATATTAAGAAAAAATGTTGTCCAACACGAAAAATGTTTTCTTTTAAAGTGGCTGATAAAAAAAATCATTAGAAAGCTCGAACGCTGTTGCGAGTGATTTGTATTGTCCTCGAAGATAAAATTCATAATTGCCGAATAAAATTAATTTTTTTCAGGAAGTAATTGAAGACGGTTTTACGGATAAGTAATCTGCCGGACGCGTAATTACCGAGAAATCCATAATTAAACCGGAAAAGCATCAAGCTCGTAAATAATTCTTCGCGATACAAACGTTAATTCAAACTGCACGCCTGTGCTGTGTGTATGTGTTTGCGTGTGTGTCTGTATGTGTGTTACTTTTTTGTTTTCCATAAAAATGATATGATATGCACATTGGAAAAATAAATTATCTCATATTTTCTATGAATATAGATATTCGTACACAAATCATTAGAACTAGACGTCTAACCGATCGTGGTAGTTATAAGTACATACACGTGTATATATTTCGAGCATCTTATCCGTAAACCTTTTTTTATTTCCTTTTCACGAATTGCGCATGTTACGTCAGTTCTACGTCAAGTACCTTTTGTTTGTCGCGACCGTTTCTCCGCGCTTCATTCGTTAAACCTAACAAAATTCATTTTCTTTCCTTTACGAGCGGAACTTTTAGGACAACTTGCTTAGAACCTTCGTGCGAGTTTGAATAATATATTGGCTAGTGCCCTCGCAGGGATAACCGCAGAAAACACGTGTTTTTCTTTTTTTTTTCATTTCTTTTTAAATCCTTCGACAATTAACTGATGGATAAAAATTGGCAAAAAATTTCTCAACTCGTTGGATGATTCGTGTAAATTGTTCATCCATATGCTAATCGTTCGAAAAAAAACTTTATATTAATTAAGGGGATTTAAATAAAGCTGCATGACCCTTTCAACTAAGTACCACCTAATATACAAATTATTAAGTCAGCCGCCCGACATTAACAATCGATGAAAAAGTCATCGATTCAACAACTAAAGATTAAAACAAAGAAATATAATAGGACATTCCATCCGAAAAAAAAAAATAATACCAAACTGCAAGCAGCATTGTAGGCCTAAAAACCGTTTACGAAAATTGCGAGTTCATGAAAAATCGATTAGATCAAATAAAATCTCATTAAGATATAGAAATCTTCCGTCGAGCGATTCTCGCCGAACGGTATAATATAACAATTCATGTTTTCATTATTGCTGATATAACGAGATGAAGAAATTCTCGACAAAGAGTATCCGATCGTTAAAAATATTAACAACAAATTATCTGCTATTGAATTGGAAAGAATTCTTAAAGAGTCGATGAAGAAAAACGGTAGTTAAAAAGAAGTTTGCTTTTTTGTCTGTTGTTCGTTTAAATTGCACATTTTGGAAAGCTATAGTCCACAGAGCCGCGAGACAATGGTCGTGGTTTGAGTCAGTGTGCGGATCTTCAGAAGGAATAAATGCTCAAAATTATTGGAATAATGAAACATTGAATGAGAGACATTTGTTGTTTGCCTTGATTCGTCGCGATTTTCTTCCTGGCAACGATTTTCGTTGCAATTCGCAACACAAATTGTAAAAACAAAGAAAAATTGTTTACAAAAATATTCAACTTCGAGCATATTTTCCCTCATTTACGTGCGGCTGATGTACGAATTCCTTTTTTAAAAAAACGACACGACGATCAAGGTGATAAGAAAATGAGAATGATTGATTGAAAAAAGATGAATAAATGACGTGCATCGTTGTTGAAAATTATTGGCAGGTAAAAAATGGACCTACAAAGCTAAAGCGTTAATCGATCGTTCGAGACGAAAATTCGAGCATTAACAAAAGAAAAGACGAATTAAAATTTTAAATGCAAATATGCATTACAGTGTAATTGTTTTTTCTTCTTCTTTTTGTCTTCGTTCTTGACGATTTTTTTTTAAATTCGCACCGATCGCGAAAAGCCTCGGTGGTTGGTAAAAATTGTTATCGTTTTGTTCGTTCTTGTTTATTGCGAGTGACGATTCTTCCACGTAGACGTTATTTTCACCGGGTGCTCAAGCGGATTACCAACTGCTAAAAATTCTACTCAGCGTTAGCTTTTAGACTAAAGTTCCATCTATCAAGGACGGATACCATTATGACGCCGCTACATCCGCAGACCCAATTCTTTTATTTTAATCTCTCTCAAGATCGACGAAAAAAAAAAAAAAAAACTTGGGACGCTGGAACTACCTACGAAACACTAACTTTAATATTAAATATATCACTAATGGTTAAATGATTAATGACGGATATGAAAATTTTTTTTCGATTTCGACGCGAGTCAAACTCAATTTTCCGTTCTCTCGCGTAATTATTTTTTGTTTCCTCCGATATTGCAAAAAGCTCCGTTATTACAAAACTCATAATAATTTTACGGGTAAGCTAAGTGTGTGTGTCCCTGTGTGTGTTGTGTGTGTAAAACCTCACGTAACTTATCTTAATACCAGATTAAGAAATAAAAAAATCGATAAACGGGATAGAAGAACGACGACGATCGTTCGAAGACTGATTAGACATCGCGATGATCCCATTCGAGATCGTGAGGGGTGGCGTGACGTCCGTGATGCCGTCCGTTCGGTACTTCGCACTCGTTCTCGCAATCCGTGGTATCGAGATCGTCGTCTCTGAACGAATCGTCCTCGGAATCCGAACTTCCGGAATCATCGACGTCCTCGTCTTTACGATTCTGACGATGTGGATCGTTCGCGGACAATCGATCCATCGGATTAACGGTTATTGCCAGAGCCGAATCGTCCCAAGCCATTTCGGTTTCCGCGGCGAGTTCCTCACCGGCGGTTCGACGTTGTTTCGCGGCACCTCGAACTCTTACCGCCCCAACAACGGCCATGAGCAAAAGAAAACCTATGCAAGCAGCCGCGACGATTGTAATCGCGTGACTTCCGGTTGCACCGACGACACCTCGACCTCCGTCCCGAAGAGGACTCGTCGCGTATTCTTCCGGAAGTTCGGCGTGATGAGGCGACAATTGAGAATGTCCCGGCAAAGGTTCGATAATTTTGGCTATCGGAGGATCGTCGGAAACCCAGTGAGGGCTCATCGTTGGTTTTTCTTTAGGATGAATAACCGCGAGAGTTTGAACGTACTCGTTGCTCGCGAAACGTCCGCTCAACTCCGAACACGTTAATTTGAACACGCGATCGAGATAATAAGCGGGTTTGCGATTCGTGTATTTAATCAAACGTATGAGTTGTTGATAATCGTACGGTGTATCGGCACCCGAAAGCACGACACCGTCGCGATCAACGCGAGCCGTTATCGCCGGAAATTGTTGCAAAGCGTCACCGGGCAATCCCAAAGTTTCGTGATCGGGATTTAAACTCGGATAAACGCTGACGGCGCAAGCATCGAGCCTCGCCGCGGAACCAGCGGTAACACGAGCATCCGGAAAGACCCAAACACCACGACGAAAATCGGCGTATTTGCGAGAAACGAAACCGGTACCGTTTACGGTTATACCGGGTCGAGGAGGTGGCAAAACTGTTACGTAAGAACGTACAACGGGAACTTCGATCGGTTCGGACGGGCGATCGTCGCAAATAATCGTCGTGTTTATGCGGAAATTACGTCTACCGGGTGTGGGAAAACGTCGGGTGTTGGAATAACCGACGTGACGAAGAATCGTTTCGACGTTCGTGTGATTGTCGCTGTCTATGTGAACCTCGGTCAAATCGGAATTCGTCAAAATTTGCGTACCCGGTTGCAAAAGTTCCATCGAGGGAACGTGAATGCCTTCTTGACAACGTCGAAGACACGCGAGAACTTCGGGTTTTTCGTTACGACCGACGAGAACCGACAAACCGGCGAGATAACCGCGAAAATGATGTTTCGTTTTGTTGTCGGAACCTTGCCAGCAAGCCCCGACGACCAGGGTCGTGTTTATGCCCTTGGCCGGGTGAAGAGGCCAATCGTCGATTACCTCGGGATTTTTCTCGTCCGTGCGCCATTCCTCGCCGTCCACGTAGAGACTCACGTGAGGAAAATCCACTTGAAGACCGTAGTGATGCCACTTGTCGTCGCACGCCTGCGAGAGCTTCCAACGCCATTCGGCCGGACGGAAGATGTTCGGGTCGCCCTCGGAAAAGTCACGACGCAACAGGAATATCAATCGGCAATTGCGGATGAACAGAGCGTAGTGATGTCGATTCATTTCTGGAGAAAAAAAAAGTTATCGATTCAATCCAATTGAACGGACTAAGCGAGTGTTGATTAATGAATTTCTAATAGAAGTGGTACTTCTATTGATACTAGTGATCATGATAATTATTATTATTATTCGTCTCTATCTTCTATTCTGAGTGATTGAATGTGATTCCATGTGATGAATTATAAATTCTATACGAGCTATTTTAATCAATACTAATTGTATTGGCAGAATTATCATTTTTTTTTTATTTTTTGTAGGCCGATTTAATAAATACTTATATAATAATATAATAATAATTAAAAATAGAGACGAGTATTAATTCCAAAAAAAAAAAAAACAAGAACAAATCGTGTTAGGTATTGTTAATCTTCGGCATAAATTAAAAATAAATAAACAAATAAACTCACTGTGATCATCAGCAGCGCACAAAATATGTTCCTTGACGTGATCGTCCTGTCCCGGACGCGGACGATGTTTCGCCCACACGCCGATGCTGAATTTTTGTGCGAGAGCGGGATCGAGAGTTTCAAAGGGCACAATCGCCGCTGAAACGCTACCGTCGAATTCAAAAATTTCATCAGCCTCGCGGCCTTCGTCGCGGAACAGTGACGCCGTCCATATAGCCGTAGGTCCGGGGGTTGGTAAAAGATCGACGCTGTCGAGCGACGCACCGCAAAGTTTTCGCTGACTTCGAACTCCGTAAGTATCGCGATCGCAACCTTTGCCGATGTGATCAGTCGCGAGGGTCAGAGTAGTGCGAATATTCGTCAATACGCAAGGAGCATCGCACAATTCGAGTTTGGCGAGTGGCACGAGAGCTTGGGAACCCGCACCGGCGGCGTAATCGACGCGTTCAGGAATTCCTCTCCAACCGGGCGAACAAACGCGATTTACTTTTACGGTTACCATTGCCGGTGCCGATTGTTTCATTCCGCAATCGTAAGCAACGACGCTTAGAATGTAATTGTGCGAACGTTCGTAATCGAGAGGCTCGGTATTGCGTATGACACCCTCGTTGTCGATGACGAAAGGTTGATCGGCCGTTAGAATCTCGAATTTGCATACGTCACCGAATTTCGGGGTACAATCGAGATCCGAGGCTTCGACGCGCACAACTTCTTCGTAGAGACGTCCCTCGTCGACGGTACTGACGTAGGCCGGCTGAACGAATTGCGGTGCGTATTCGTTTACATCGACCACTGTAATGTGAACCGTAGCGCTGTAAAATGAAAAAATTTTATCATCATTATTCACTCGTCGATATTATTTTGCGCTGGAAATACATGCAATGCGATTGGGATTTGTCATTTTAGGGTACCAAGGGATATCGATCGAATTAAAAAACGTCGGTTCGTCGAACGATGAGGAAAATTGTCGGCGAAAAAAGTTAAGTTAGGAGAATTTTGCAAGTTTGATTGATTCGTTCGATGTTTATTATTTTACCAACGAAAATTTTGTGCGAGACGAAAATACCGGAGATTCTATATCCAGAGTCACAAACGACTTTAAGATGGAATCATGGAGACGTACATTTATAGTGTATCGAGAATAGATTCCCACAGTATGCAGTAAGAATTTGATTATGTCTACCACACATCTCCGGTATTTGTGTAACCGCTTGTCCGTAAATTGCAGAAAACGAATTTATTCGGAAACTAATTTCGTGTAATTTATATGTTAAACGAAAGTCAAAACGTTCGCCCGATAAAATCGTTTTAATTAACGGTACATTTGGAAATTTCCGTGGAATTGCATTGAACAACTTCACGCATTCGTTTCTCGTTGACCTCTCTTTTATCACGGTAATTTCCGAGCAATACATCGGAACTAAAAATGATTACTCGAGCAAACGAAAACAGTAAATACCGAACTCTTTGAAATAGCCTTCGCGAGAACGGCGTACGAATTCATCTTTTATATCAAATAATATGGAATAACGATGTTGAGCCCTGTTAAATACGGAGCCACTTTATATTCAGTTGGTATTCGAGAGCCTGGTCAACACGGAATAATCCCGGGGCCGCCGAAAAATCTAGTGAAGTAGCGTTTGTTAAAACAACGATCGCGCCGAAGGCTGTTGATCCTTCTCGTTCCACCATCGTAACCGCAATCGGGGCTACTTTTCAAAGTACAGACCTCTCCGACTGCTATATGATATTCCATTTATCATTATAATTGGAAACATTCGCATTTATTTGGGCGATATTAATTATAAACAAGCCTGCGCGAGGCTCCTATTTCCACAGAAACAATAGTTTGACTTATAAATAAAGAAATATGAATAAGAAATATTAATTTGAGTATTATAATGAGGAATAATAATAATAAGTCCATTTATACAATAATATTAATAATCAGATGTTCTATTATTAATAATATTATTTTATTTATTGATTTATTTCTATATTTATAGGTCAAACTATTATGCCTTTCAAAATTTCAGCCTCCGCAGGTTTTTTTTTTTTTTGTAATTTTTAGGTAGCCAACGAATGTGAATGCTAAAAATTTTATATCAATTGTTTAATATAACATTTTAATAATGAAATATAAATTGCGAAACTGGTGCGGAGATTAGTACTGTGACAATAATGGGTTATCGTCACACGTGAGCATACGGTCTTGCGTGTTGAGACCACAAACGTTAGCCCCGGCTGTCCGTGTGATGAATATGTAGGTTAATCCTCGAAACCTCCGGCGGTATGATAACTCGGACCTCGTAACGTGAAAGCAGAACCCAAAGCGTTTACTCCGTCGGCCCGCACAAAACCCGCAGAGTGGGATAAAAACCGGCATATCAGGGAATTAATGCTTCAGTCTCGACCAGCGAAAAGATATCACGAGACTTCTCCGATCGATATGCTTCTTTTGTACGAAACATGCAAACGCGAAAATCACGAAACCCCCATCGTCGTATTTATCCTTCGTACGTTCGCCATTTTCATTATAAACTACAATATTTTCTTTCAAACACGATACAACGCAATTTATTTTTATTTTTCCACACCAATGTTCATGCATAATTTACGGGAAAGTCTGAAATTCTCGAAGCACATGAATTATTCGGTTTCCATTTGAATTTATAGCTGGTAACTTAGGAAAGCAAAGTTTCTTTGAGGCAAAGGAGTGGTTGATGAACATCGAAGTTTTGTCGACGTGAAAATAACGTTAACGCTGCATCGGTGCATCTAAAAGTTATGAAAATAAATTGATGCCGAACGTATTTACTTTGCTTAATGCTCGGAAACACGGACCGAGCAACGGAAGAATCGCTTCGAAACGAATCGGGTTATCGTCACAAAGCCGTGGACTTTTTGTCGAGGTGAGAAAAAAAAAATACTCGCTTCGTTTATTTAAAAAAAAATTCATTTGACTTACTTTTTGGATTGTACGCCGCTACACGCAACAGCGGTAATGTCGAACTTGTAGTTTCGTCTCTTCTCGCAGTTGAGAACTTTGATGGCCCGAAGTTGGGCTTTTCCTTTGTCCTTGAGAATGATTTTGAATGGAGTTTCGCCGTGATGCCGGTTCGTGATACGGAACCCGCAAACTTTAGCGCCAATTGCGCGTATTTGTGGGGTAACATCGACGAGGGTCTCATTTTCTTTGACCAACCCGTGATAACCACTGTCCAGGCCGTCCAGATCCAGACGTAGGCTTTCTGTAACGGATCGAAAACAAATTTCCTTCAGTCTTTTTATTTACATTAATCTTTCTCACGCTCTGATTCCATTATTAATTTATTTTTATTGATGCTCAGATTGTAGAAATATTAATCTTTCATAATTATAAAACTGAAATTATTATAGGCAATTGGGAATTGAAATTTCAATGCATAGATATTATAATAATATCACAGACATTTATTTGTTTCGCCTGACGAATACGGGAAATTAAGAGGAAAACCTTTGCCACGAACAATATATTTTATTTTCTACCATGGAACGATGATTCCTATGGGAAATGACCTGTTTCATGATTCGATGCACCCGCAAACGTCCGGCTGAGCGGTCACCTATCGGAGTAATATAACCATGAAATACTGTTTAACTCCGGGGACCAACGCAGCCGCGGGTCAACCGCAATGTCGGTCACAAAGACATTACATTCGAGAATTTCTATTCCCCTCACGAAAATTTATCTACGATTCACACGTATATATCTTAACTCCGTTCCATTTATCATTTAATCGTATTTCTCTGCAATGTAAATTGTTTAAAATTCAATATAAAAGCAAAGGTCAATTTTGGACTTTGATGCGAACCAACGTTGCGGTGTTTCATTGCGGAAAACGTAACATTGTTCGCGCACAAAGGTCACGTAACGCGATTGTGGAAGGACCGGGAGAAGAGGCGAAGGGTGAAATATTCCGTACTCGATATTTCTCTGTGCATCGAATTGAGGCTCGTTAACACGCGAGTAAACCCCGCGAGAGTGACCCGCGTAGGCTTGGCCCGATGAAAGGAAAACGTTGAGTATTCGAGAGAAAGGGATGTTCGACACGCCAAAAAGATATTGCCCCGACCGATGGTGCAATGCGGAATACGAAATCGTCTGGAGATTAATTCCGAATATTGAATTTATTTTACTGAGATATAACTTTTTCATGGATATTTCTGACGATTGTTCGTGATGCTGCACACGATATTGTCGACTGCATCAAGTTGAAGATGAATTATTGATTAATTTATGAAAGAAATTTGCATGGGAAAAAATTAAATCATTCAAGATTGATTTGATTGATGTTGTATCGAATCGACATTTTAGTTCGCTTTGATTATTATAATTAATTATTATAAATGAAATTCTTCTGAACTAGCAAGATGCTAAGTGAGACGGATAGTGGACCATTAAGGTGGGAGACGTTTCGAATATTCGTCTCAACGTTTTTAATATTTTTAGAACTGGATTTGAACATTTATATAGATATTACGTTTGAAGCAACGCGAGTAGCTAACTCTTGCTGTTACACAGTGTGACGGAATAGAATCCCGATCACAACTGGCATCGACAAAAAGTGCAGGTGAGTCGATACCGGGATTACCGGTTCAAATGCCGCAACCGCGCATCGCAATGCTGCATCGAGCGTTTCTATTGACCATCGAAATTGAAAAAATGCTGTAATAAAATTCACAAATTCATATTTTTTCTCACTCGAATGTTAAAACAAATTTTTTTACGCTGACCGATTTTCTCGTTTAACGCCCACGTAATAAAAATAATTATGTACCTTCGTTTCGCATTCACTCGATCTTCGAGTCGTAAGCATTACATTTTCTTTTTTTAAAGAAATGTGTTCTTCGATTCCAAAATATATTAATAATTTTCCTTCATTGAATTTTCACAGCAATTTTTTTTACGACTGTGCGTGAAAAGGATTTGAAATATAATATAACGAAGTGCGATCAACCCCTGGGGTCTGAATTATCGTGGAATTGCCATAAGCGCCCCCGTTTCCAATACGTGACCGGCGTTTGCACGATCTAATTATCCCGCTCGTATTTTTTTTCGTCGGGCGAGTCAGTTCCGGTGAGTCATAAGGCCATATGCCAGACACTTTGCACCCTCGTAATTACCCGGTGAAAGGTTTATCGCCGATATCACATTTACGGTCGATTCCCCAATATCACCGAAAATAATTTATTTCTCATTATTTTCAACGACAAATTGTTTTTTTTTCTCGATAAAACAAATAACGTAATTAATTGAAACCGGATGAGATTTTTATTTTATTTTCGATGGTCGGACTCGTTTTAACGGAGACTCGACGGGGTTGAACGCACGATGACAAAAATTAGATGCATTTACGAGTAGACCCGAGATCCAATATGCATATTTATACGAACAGCTGCGGGTGTCGGATAATCACGCGAGTGAAAATATGTAAATAAAGGCGTTAATGGAGAAACGAGCCTCTAAGGAAGTTCATGTACATACATACAGTCCAATTTCGTACGTAAATTTGAAAATTATGCATTGCTTTTGGTTCTATATATTTTGTTTTCAGCAGAAACAGGAGTGAAAGTCAGCTCGAAATACGTTTTCCTTTTTTTTTTTTTCTCGTGGTCAAGTACCCATGGAACCTTGCGTGAAGGGGGACCGGGTGACTAAGCGACGTTATCGCCGAAACGACCTTCTCAAAATGATTTGACTCATCACCATCGGTAAGCTAAATTTTCCATTGATCTTGGCAGCTGTGAGATTTTAACAAACACGTTTTATGTTCACGCTCCTGGCAAACCGCGACACTTTTTTTTCGCTTCCGAGATTTAAAAAAAATAATAAATGATGTAACACCACGTCACGGGAAAAAGAAGAAAAATACGAAAATGAGGTCGCGTCCAGAATTAGTGGCTTGACGAATGTTTACAAAAAATTTCTTTCTCCGTATTCTCGTGTTGAATTTCTATTGAGAATGGAAACTCGGTGGTTTCCTATTCTGAGAACTTTTTCTCTTGTCCCTTTTTCTCTTTTTGTATCGAGTAATGGAAAATGTTTCATACTATTCGGTCCTTGTGATGCTGAAAGTGATGTATTTTCCAAAGAAATGGGACAAGTCCAGCGAATAATGTAATGCGACCATGAGTTTAATTTTGTGTACAATAAGCACGTTCGAGAATTCTCATTGAGTTTGTTGCAGTATTCACGGACCATTGCTTTCTCCCGTAGAACAATCGGCGGATTTTACATGTAAATGTTGTTAAAAAAAAAAAAAAAAGACAAAGCGTGATTTCCTGCTCAGTGGATCTATATATATAGTATACGCCCACGCAACGTGATTCACTTTACACGCTGTGTGCTTCTCATTGCAAGATAAGCTCTCCCCCAGATAACGGAAAATTCATTCACAAATGTTACACCCAAGTACATGAGGCAATATCCTGGAAATCTATTATGCAATTACTATAATATATTCAATGTAATCAAATTTGTTTTAAAATATAGCAAATAAATTAAATGATTACAATAATGATATTAATATTATTTTGATAATATTTTGGATGATATAAAGAAATTGAGATGAATAATCTACTTTAGATGGAATCATTGCATCAATTTTTCTGATTTGATGAAAATTGCAACAATGACAAATTTCTGTTTACTCCAAAATGAAATAGCAAAATATTTTCTCAACTGCAGAATTAATGAATTCCTCCATCCTGCAACTCATGATCGTGATATGGAAATTCGATGTTTTGTACTCAGTACGAACATAAGCATTATCATTATACACAGATGTGTTCTTAATTTATTCGTCATCATAAAAACGCTTTCTACGCATTTGTGCCATTTTTCTCGGTCAGCTCCCAAAAAAAATTGTATCCCTGCAATTTTAATCATCGTTCATTTGCTGCATTTGTCCATTTCTTCAATCAACTTGCTTTAATGAAATTTAAATCTACAGCTAGGACACAAAGGCTCGTTGAAGTCAAGACGATATCAGCTGAGAATCTGGGTCTATTGTGAGCTTCAACTTATTGAACACGTGTACAACAACGGCGCGCATAAGACAGTCAATCAATACCAACATCATTAAGTACATTGTTCCTCAGAATCTGAGGGAACACGGAGTCGATCAGAAATCCTCGAGAGTATCCAATGGCATTCAATTACCACAACAGACCTATAAACGCTGCAAACACAACAGCCACCTCACAGAAATACATTTCCAGCTTCGTATTTACCTTGCATCTTGTCCATGCAAGTGACATACATATATATAAGTCACTTGTACTAATGAGCACAATAATATAGGTCAAATATACCAATATATGCTGACACTCATGTTGCAGCAGCCATTTGTTCTCTCGCTCTTTCTCGTCTAATGAACAATTTTTCACCCAATTCTCAAACTTCTCCACAAAATAATGATCAGGACCAACCTTTCCTTGTTATTGTTTTGTTTATATTAACTCGACTGTGAAGAATAGAATAAAATAAGATAGGGGCATAAAAATTATAATTCTAATAGATTATTGTAATAAAAATGAAAAAATAATAATAATAATGAAATATTATCATTGTTATTATTATTATTGTATTATCAATATTTCTGTCATACAATTATGTTAGGACCATAATTTTAATGGCATTTCAATTTTCTTTACTAATAATAATAATAATGTCATTATTGTGGGTACGATTACTATTATTGTTATTATTATTATTACATACAATAATACAATAGTATAATAATACTGCAGAGACAATTCTGAATTGAATGGGTTTCTTCGTCTCGATGCACGAAATTTTGTGAAATCGTTGAATCGTTGCTCGTATGAGTAACGAAGGCGCCATCATAATAGGTCGAACAGAAGGAAAGGTATGGGTCAATCTGTGCGAGATGCGTATCTCTTCGAGCAATCGTGGAAAATTCTCGCTCGGGCGACGAACGTTAAGGGTCCACACGGTGGCAATGGTCGATGGTGAGGTAACGCGATCGAACGAGGACGAATTTGCGACGGGGAACAAAGGTGAATGATGCGACCGAGAGAGGATAATAATTTGTAAAAAAATATATAATAATCCTTACCTCCATGATCGTTGAGCGTAGATTGTGTCGGCTCGAAAGTTGGAATGTTCGCCCATGAGCCGTGGATCGTTAGCCCGAGCAACACCACACTTGCCATAAGCAACATTATCGTCTTCTACACGCGAGATAACTCGTTCGTCACAATAATTGTCGCGACTAGTCGCGGATCAACGCGTCCGACCTCCCGATTGTTCACAACTTAATCATTAAAAACGGAATCAAACACAAATGTTCTTCGTTTTGCTTTTTATCTAATTATGTGTGTTTTTTTATTATTTATTATCGTTAAAAGAGCATCGTCTACTCCGGTGGGTCTTTCACGCAGCGAGCGCACACAGCGTTTCGTTCGCGGCGGCACACAATCGCGGAGTCAATATTTGAGGGGAATATCGATTCGGCAAAAAAATAGTGACCGTTCCGTACAGCACGGGGCGCTGGGGTAGACGTGAAACGCCTGTGAGAATCCCGATTCCCTAGGATACGAAACAGCTTGGACGTGCCCGGGATGGGTGACGAAGCGATTTGAGATGGCGATTAATCGAGGATTTTTTTTTGTTTCGCGTTTTTTAATTACTTCAGGTGATGGGTGCGGGAATGATGCGACGACGACTCGTCGTCGGTCGGAATCAAGATGGGGACAAGATGTACCAAGATGTACTGACGAATACGCATTTGTTCGGATTAGGTGCGAATCACTGGGGGAATACGAGATTGCACGAGATCCCCCGAGAATCCAGTGATTTTTTTCTTCGTTCACGCGACGGTTATGTGACGGTAATATTACCGAGAGAGCCACAAGTGAAATTACGCATTCGCGCTTTTCTTTGGTTTCTTCATCAGAAAAGACGTTTCCCAGTTGATCATCGAAGTCTTAGAGTGACTCGGTTTTTTATTTCATGCAATAATGTATTACAAACAACTGTTAGTAACGCGAATGATGTTAATTGTCTCATGTATCACCTGTTCTTTCCTCATAAGGCCTCATGTAGCACATTCTCTCAGCATTGATAAAATACGGTCAAGTGACCTGGAAAAGTTGCTCTATGGGCAGAACCAATGGAAAAGCGTATTTTCAAAACTAGTTGAAGACTTCACAAGAGGTTATGTACGTTGGGTTGAATGTACATAACCGTGTGCTAAAGTGAAAGGCAATGCAGTAATTGTTAGTCCGTGTGTGATATAAAAACAAATAATAGTCTAGACGAAGGGAATAATCTAACATTGTTGCATACTACGGCACGGGACTCACGCAGATCTCATTGTCGCCTGTGCTTTGATTTGCAACATTATCGTTGCGATATATCGTCGTTATTTACATCGAAACATGGCAGACAAATCTATATCGTCATCGACAACTTCTCATTATGAACCTCCCTTTCAATATTCGGAAGGGAAAAATATAATATACTGTCGAAACATTAAGATGGTTAGATTTTATTGGAGCAAAAGAGTTACATACTTCTACCCCCGATTTTTGACGATTTAATAATAGTTTGTGAAATTGTTTTTATAGAATCTTCAAGATATACAGAGACTGATGGATAAGGCTAACATCGATATGACAAGCATTAACAAAGATATGATGAAGACTGCAAAGATGATTAATTTGATTTCCACCAAACCTTCAGCCGATCTTAGCTAGCGTACATCTGAAAAATGCTGGGTCTTGTGGAACTTCTCACACTTATTTCAAGTTTCAATAGTCATATTATTTTTGCTGCAGAATTATTATATTTTTTTAATTGTCTCGTGAAAGCAAAATATAGAATCGGCCTGTATGAAGAATAATGAATGGTGCTTGGGACAATATTTGTCCGTGTCAACTCTTTTAATAACTTGGTTCACCATTTAGCCGGTAACAATATTCAGAATCATATTTTTGTACGATTTATATTAAATTGTAAATAAAAATTGAATCCGAATGGTATTTGAACTTTGTCTATTATCCTTTACCTTTATCCTTTGCAAATGTTATTGCTCTTGTATCATAAGAAAAAAATATGAAACTTATACGTGAGATAGAAAGGATATCTTTAGTTAAAAAATTCTGTTACACGAAAGTAGTGCAGATCTCGTTCTTACGGCGTTCTTGGCAGCGCCTGTCGAGCCGCAACCGGTGAGACAACCGCGTAGTTGGGTTGATTATCTCCCGGCGTCGTTTGCGTATGCAAATAGAGAAATATACGTAATTGCAGGTCTTATGGCGGCCACTATTATGATTGTTTAGAGAGAAAAAGCCATACTTTCGTCAGTAGCATAAGCATAGCATTCGTTTAACTGAGCAAAGGTTACGGCTTGATAACCTGAAAAACATAGAGATAACCGTGGAAGACGGGTCTTCGTCGCCCTTCTATGTAGCCGCGCGCCGTCTGCAGACGGAAATTGGCACTACATTTCTCGTGCCGAATCTTAACACTGGAACCGCAGTTACATGTAATTCTTTTGTGCTCGGGCACGGTCCTCAACATACACAATTTATCTCCAAGAAATATGTCTGCGCCGTGTGACGTGTAATCAAAGAACATACATGTTCTTAGGTGTAATTTACTCCGAAACCTAAAAATTGACATATTTCAACAATGGAGTACTTTAAAAGCAGTTTAAAATCCGTTCTCGGAGCTCCAGATCCGGGAAGTCAACCAACCGGTGCTGACACGGTAATTTATTTTTATACTATCTGTCATTCAAGAAGGAAAGAACCAATCTGGCTTATCAAACTTTACTATTCCATTCATTTTATTTATTCGAAAATCTTGAATTACGTTTTGAAATTAATTTATTTTTGGATATTTCAAAGTTGCTTAAAAAATTTGTTTTAAATTAGGTCGAAAGATTAGTCGATAGGTTGCAATCTTCAAGCTTATTGGATGACAGACGAGATGCGTGCAGAGCGCTCAAAGCTCTGTCGAGAACTTATCGCGTCGAGGTCGGAGCTCAGGGCATGGATACATTGCGACAAGTCCTGGAGACGGACAGAACAGACTGTGAAATTGCAGGATTGGCTCTGGACACTTTGTGCAATATAACTAGTCCAGAAACTTTTGACGAGGAGGGTAAGCTTCCATATTTAGAAACATTCGAGACATTTAGGCCTGCAACGTCATCAATGGATGGACATTTTAATGTTGGATTATGAATCTACAGTCGACAAACACGGTCCTCAAAGCAAGATTGGCGAGCAATTCACGGAAATATTTATAAAGCAGCAGGACAGCGTAGGACTGGTATTATCTTCGCTGGAAGAGTTTGATTTTCGAGTACGTTGGCCAGCCTTGAAACTTCTGTCTCACTTACTGAACAACAGATCGAAAGACATACAAGAAATAATTTTGGTCAGTCCCATGGGGGTCTCCAAATTGATGGATCTTCTCAGCGATAGCAGAGAAGTGATAAGGAACGATGTAGGTACACCTGAGGATGTAATTTACATTAATCACAAACAGAAACTGAATAATAATGTAGACAAAAATCTTGACTATGCAATTTCCAGGCTTTGTTGTTGCTCATTCAATTGACAAAAGGAAATGCAAATATCCAAAAAATTGTGGCCTTTGAGAATGGGTTCGACCGAATATTCGACGTGATAACGCAGGAAGGTGGGGCCGAGGGGGGAATTATCGTCGAAGACTGCTTACTCCTTATGTTGAACTTACTCAAAGGCAATGTAAGCAATCAAAATTTCTTCAAAGAAGGTAATATCGAATTATAGCGACTATCAATAAAATATTCCGAATTTCATCGAGAATTTTTTTACTGAAGCCCTTATTTTTTTTGCATCACGGGCAGGCAGTTATATTCAACGGTTGACGCCGATGTTTCTTTTACCACCGGAACCGGAAGAAGCCCCGGTGACTGGTTGGGGTCCACAAAAAGCATCAAACGTTCATTGTCTTGTGTTGGTCATACGAAGTTTGGTCGCACCGAGTGGGCCTGCACAGGTAATTTTAATTTCTGAACCCCAAACGATCGTCGAAGGTTGAATACTTTTTCCATTTTTAACACTAAAGAATGATTTTCCACACTAATAACGCGTTATTTCCAGGCGATAGCCGCTTGTCAACGAACGATGAGGGCTTGCGGTTTGCTACAAGCTCTGTGCGACGTTCTCATGGCCAGTCGTGTGCCCGCGGATGTCTTGACGGAAACCATAAGCGCGGTTGCCGAAGTAATTCGCGGAAACACGAGCAATCAAGAGTTTTTGGCGAGCGTTATGGCACCCAGCTGCCCACCCCGACCGGCTATCGTTGTTCTTTTAATGTCCATGGTCAATGAGAAACAACCGCTTCTTCTACGATGTGCCGTTTTGTATTGTTTTCAATGTTTTTTGTACAAAAATGAAGTAGGACAGGCTCAATTGGTGCAGACTCTACTCCCACAGGGCAACGAAACGCAGACTCTCACCACAGGTACTTTAAACCAATATAAATATTATATTATATTATAGTAATTAAGATTTTAATATATAAAATATGGAATTATTGAATATTTCTCATTGAAATATTCTCAGGACAGCTATTGTGCGGTGGATTATTCTCACCCGATGCGCTGTCCAATTGGTTTTCGGCCGTTGCGTTGTCCCACGCTCTTATCGACAATATCCCGCAGAAAGAGCAACTTTTGCGCGTTCTTCTCGCGACGAATATAGGGAAACCGCCGGTGACGCTGTTGCAACAGTGCGTTATGCTTCTCCAACAGGGTAACAAGCCCCAATGTAAATTGGGACTTTTGATACTGCTGTGCAGATGGGCGTCCTATTGCCCGGCTGTCGTAAAAGCTTTTCTCGCGATAGATTCTTCCGTGGCGCATTTGACGGCGCTTCTCACGGCTCAGGAAAACAACGATGATTTGCAAGAAATTCTGCTGCAGAGCATAAGCGCTTTTTTGATCGGCTTGTGCGTGCATTTCAACGACGACGAAGTTCCGAATTATACGAAAGTACGTTTTTTCAAAAGCAAAATTATAATAATTGCGTAGAGATTGTTGCTTCGATGATTCAATTAATCGTCACGATTGTGATTTCAGGAAAAACTGTGTAGCTTGCTGGAAAATCGTATAGGACTGGAGAGATTTCAGAACGCAATTGGAGGAATCGCGAGACACGAAATATATTCCCGAACCCTTAAACATCCTCAGCCATCGGCAAAAAATCCCGACGATCTTCTGTTGGATCACGAATTTTGTAGATTATTAAAAACATTGGAAGGTAATTGCAATCATCGTTGAATTTCAATATAAAATAATCGTTGGATTATTATTATAATTTATTTATTTTTATAGGTACGATAGTGGAATCTGTGGTTAAAGGAAGCAGCTCGGAGACAGCGAAAGATCACAGTATTTCCATGACTCCAAAGGATTCGGCTTTGGTGTCACAGTACAAAGATCTTATCAGGGAACAAGATGTACAAATTCAAAAACTCAATCAGAGCAACGAGGCTCTTGCTCGAGAAAAACGAGAACTGGAAGTAAGACCTTCTTTAAATAATTCTTGTATGAAAAAAGAAACCGTAAATTCCATTTTTTTATTCATCAAAACATTTCGTGTCCGAGATTTTCTGAAAAAAGAACTTAATGTTTCCGTTTTGTTTTTAAGTTCCAA
This sequence comes from Sussaba pulchella, assembly GCA_963971145.1. Classification (NCBI taxonomy): domain Eukaryota; kingdom Metazoa; phylum Arthropoda; class Insecta; order Hymenoptera; family Ichneumonidae; genus Sussaba; species Sussaba pulchella. The sequence continues at coordinate 432,706 of OZ020165.1, read as the reverse complement.
TTGCACGAACTTCAGACGACCGTGAGTAATTTGAAAGATCAAAATTTGGTTCTACGCGCGGCCCAAACGAATTTGAACGTCGAAACATCCGAAAATTCCACGCCAAATCTTCCGGACGTCACGAACGAAGAATTGGAAAAATACAAAAATACGGTTAAAGAATTGGAAAGTCGTTTGACCGAATGTGTTCTTAAGAATCAAGAATACGAGAGGCAAAAGGACATTTCGGCAATCGCTTACGCGGATCTCGAAAAAATGTCAAAGTCGCAATCCGAAGAGCTGGAAGAACTGAAGAAGGATCAGGAAGATTTGTTAGAGCTGCTTACCGACCAGAATACCAAGATAACAATGTACAAAGAAAAACTCGAAGCACTGGGAGTGAAGGTGCGTTTGGATTCAAGCTAAAAAAAAATTTTAAATAAGAAAATTCGATTTCGATTCAATCTAATTCGTGTTATTATTCTTCAGGTCGAATCTGACGAGAGTTCGGGTGAGCTTGGAACCGACGATCCCGAATATTCGGCGGCGTAAGAAAAGAAATAAATTTTATAAACTCGCAACAGCCGGGATCAGTTGGGACTCGTCGCGGCCAGGTCAACGAGTTAAATGGAACTTTTTAATCCTACAAATTGAAAGATTCATACGATCAACGATACGAATACATCGCAGGCCATGCAGAAAAAAGATTCATTATTCATTCCTAAAGTAGATTTGTAAAGATGAAGCGAAGACGTCGCTTGCGGATAACGTGACAATTGAAAGAAAAAAAACAAATTGTCGAACAATGATTATAACGTTATGCACAAAATAGACAAACCGCAAAAGATAGATTTTTTACGAACGTGTTACCTTTTGCATACTCGTCTTAATCAATTGACCCCATTATCTTTGATCAAGAAAAAGGCAAGGATCAACGCGACTTGTCGTTTTTTCGTGTCCCAAAATTCATCAAAAAATCCTTCACGATTATTTTCCTCACCAACCCTTTTTTTAAAACTGAAAGTAAAATACTTTTGAGTTAATTCCGGACGGCCTTGATATTTTAATTTTCTCGAATCAACGCGCAACAACGTTTTATTCGTTTTATTTTAAATAACTTACACGACTATCACATACTATTTTACACAATTGAGCCGGTCTGCGAAATGTACGCGACGACAGAATTCTGTTATAATTTTATTATCATTCTTTTCTTCCTTTTCTCTCTCTCTCTCTGACTTTGTTTTTTTTTCATTACATAATAGAAATGTCGTAACATCTTCGAAATCTTACGCACTTGATTCAGAATAAAAAGGGGACCATAATTAATTCAGTGATACTATTATCATAACAGAATCCTAGCTATTTACACGATCGTACAAGCGCGGTGATCTCAAGGTTGGGCTGCTTGCCGTTGCTTTATCACGGCCTGGACGCACTTTGCCATCGTCGAGGAGGCTCGGGAAACGACGTCCGTCATAAAGAATTGATCCAACGATTTGTGCTTAACATCCACTGGATCTGAGAGGAATGAACTTCCGGTATGCTGTAACGATCGAAAATATTGCTAAAATCCAGTTTCCGGCGTTAACGACGGACGAGTTGTATATAAATCAGCCCTGAGTGGCTCGACCGCGAGCGAGTTTCATGAGTAACGATGCAGAAACATATCTTAAACAATTTACTAACCTTCGATAACTTTTTACACTCTTAAATCTAGAATTATTGGTGATTTGCGATTTTTTTTCGTGATTAAAAATATAAATGTAGCCACGTACCTTGGAGAGCTCGAGAGCTTGAGCGTAGAAATTAGCCGGCTCTACGTCGCCGTATCTAACTAGATGCGGTGCGACTTCTTCCAATCGCTCACGCACTTGGTGGATATTATCGTAAGGCAAATTTATCCCGCAGATCTTATAAGAATTAAAAATGTTATATATAAATTATCTCAAAGATCTTATTAAAAAATTCTCGGTTTAGGAGACGTGACTGATGTACTAAAAGTCGGGGTTAAAATGATCCGGTGTGTCAACGGACGATTTAAAAAAGAATAGAAAATAAAAGAAAATTCCATCAGCTATTTAAGGAAATTTACCTCGGCGAGGGCTCGTAGAATTTTCCAGTCTGGACGAGCCATTCCCGGTGGCGTTATCGCCGCGCCGGTTTGTTGCGCCCGACCCTCCGTGTTCGCGTAACTTCCGGTTTTTTCGGTATACGCTGCGCCAGCTAAAACTACGTCGGCGATCGATGCACCCTCGTCACCGTGGCTTCCTGCAGATTTCCAATAAACATTCAGAGTTACAGCCATGGTCAAGCTAGGCTTCGATATTTCGAATAGCTTACCTATATAAACGATAAACGTATTCGGCAAATCTTCCTTCGTTAAATTCGAATCATCAGCACCAAGCAAGAAAAGAACTTTGGGCTGTTGTTTCTTTATATCCTCGATAGTCGATCCGTAGCCGAGATCCAGCGCCCCAACTTGGGACGCATTCGTGTGAAGAACGTTCAATGTTTTCCAATCAGCGGGGACCTAAAACCAAAATAAAATAATATTTCAAGAAAGAAAGAAAATTAAAATAATCTTGAAATAGAATCAAATGACGATTGTCGATAAGTCGTCCTCGTACTTTCGAGTTTTCCCCCAGTGCCTTCGCAAGCTGTTGCGTCTCGGCCAGGATCTTGGCTCCATCTTTTCGTCCCAACTGTTCAGCGCCAAGTATGACCAACGGTTTTTTAGCATTTTTCAAGGTCTCACGGAACGGATGATTCCCACTCTTGAGTTTAGAAATAATGTCTGCCGATTCTCCCAAATGCTGATGATAGAAGAAAAGTGTGAGAGAAAATAGTTAAATCTCTTAAATTAAAAAGTGATGATAAAACGCACTCACTTCGTAATCGTACGTCAAATCGACTTTCGGGCCTATGAGAGCGATATTCTGCTCGCCGTGCAAATATCCTTTCCTGAGCCGCGTGTTTATCAACGGTGCCTCGTACCTTGGATTCGTGCCGATCAGTACAACCACGTCAGCCTCTTCGATATTTATTATTTTATTGTTGAGCAGATAACTGCTTCGGAGATCGATGCCAGCCCCGTCCTGCGGAAAACTCTGTTCAGTCGCGAGCGTCTCGCCGCCGAGTTTATTCAAGAAATCTTTCATCGCGATGAGCGCTTCGGCGTCAACGAGCTTTCCGGCTATCGCCGCGCATTTGTTCGACGGTACGTCGTGCAAAGCTCTGGCGGCTAACGTAATGCAAAAATATACGTTTTTTTATTTTTTATTTAAACAGGATTTGTATATTTTGTTCGGAAATTTTCGATGAAACGGAAAGGTCAAAATAAATTTTAATATTTACCAGCAACGAGAGCATCCTCCCACTCTACGCACTCCAATTTTCCGTTAATTTTCATCATAGGAGCGATGAGACGTTGCCTCTTGAGACCGTCATAAGCGAAACGCGCTTTGTCCGAAAGCCATTCTTCGTTCACTTCCTGATAACAGAATTTTTTATAAACGGAGGAATAGAAATGTATCTTAACATATTTTTTTTGCGCATACTCACCTCATTGACCCGTGGTAGTATTCTGAGGACTTCACCGGTTCGGCTGGATACGACGATATTGCTGCCAACCGCGTCGAGAACGTCGATGCTGTCGGTGCGCCTTGTTTCCCATGGTCGAGCTACGAAAGCGTAAGGCTTGCTCGTGAGTGCTCCGACCGGGCACAAATCTATTATGTTGCCTGATAACTCCGATAGAAACATTTTCTCCACGTAAGTTCCGACCTTTAACAATAATATTTGCAATCTTTGCGTGAGCCCTTGAATTTCCAGCCGGAGTCGCGAATGTTTAAAGTTCCTTAAAATATTTAACCAATTAATTCTATGATACATTTTTCTTTGTCGATTTGAGAATTTGATTATGTGAAAGAAATTGAACGAATTATTGGTTGAGGCTCACTTGCATATCGTTACCGCGTCCGGTAGTGCCAAGATCGTCGATGCCCGCGACCTCAGAAGCGAATCGAATGCACCGAGTGCAATGAATGCACCTCGTCATAACGGTCTTGACGAGAGGTCCGATGTCCTTGTCCTCGACGGCGCGTTTTCCCGAAAATTCGATGTCGGTGAAGCGACTTCGGTCGCTTCCGAAAGCCATGCTCTGGTCCTGCAGATCGCACTCGCCACCCTGATCGCAGATCGGGCAATCCAGAGGATGATTCACTAGCAAGAATTCCATCACTCCTTCACGAGCCTTCCGCGTCAGATCAGAATTCGTCTTGATTCGCCATCCTTTCATCACCGGCATTGCGCAAGCTGCCACTGGCTAAAGAAATATATAATTTTTTTCAGTGTTTCTCGATTGAGAAATTCGACTTTACAATCGTTTTAAAAATAGCTGAATCATGGCACACTGTTGTATTTATGAGTAATCGTAGCTACTGCTTTCCGTGTTTGGTCAGAATGGTAAATAAAATATATATATAAATATACATAATGTATTATTATGTAGCAACAATCGATTTACCTTCATCTGTTTCTCAATCTCAACCAGACACATTCTACAGTTACCGGCGACCGCTAGACGCTCGTGATAGCAGAAACGAGGAATTTCCACTCCGATCTTGGCGGCTGCCTGCAAAAGTTTACAAATCACAGATCATTTATTGAAAAGCGAACACTTGAAAACTATAAATACGAGGCAAGATGCTTTTTAATGACCTGGAGAACCGTCGTGCCAGGCGGCACTTGCACAGGCTTGTCATCGATGAAAACTTCAATCAGATCCTGCGGAGCCTGGGGTCGGCCTGCGGTTGTGTGAATGCCTGCTGGTCCGAGTCTTCCAGTGGACAGGCATGTCGCCCTAACCAGCGGAAGTCTCAACATTTTCTGCAAAATTTTTTAATATTTCATTATCCATTAAACATCTTTTATCTTTATTTCCATTATTATATAATAAAACAACCGTGACCGGGTTCCAAAAAGAAAAAGGGACTGTCGCGCTAACCTAACTGCGACTGAATTCGGGAGGGGATAACGAAAAAATCTCACAAAACCTCATTAATGCAAAACAGAACGATTGGAACCAAGAAACATTCGCACGAAGAACTCACTTAGTGTTACGAAAAACAAAATAAAAATGTTAAACAACTATTGACGTTCTATCGAAATAATTAATTGCGTGTAAATGAAATTACCAAAAACCCTTCCAAAACCGATACTTGCAGCAGACCCCCAACTAGATGTCGGGACTGTCTCGCAAGACGTATTTTTTTTAGATTTTTTTTTTTTTCGATGTTATGTTATCGAGATCAAACCAAGAACTGCGATCGTTTTTGTGGATGAGGTCGGATAAAATGCGAAAAATGCAGGTCTATTTAATTATAGACATTTATTTGACGAAATAAGTCACGAGCTGCATTCTATTTTCTTGGCTCTATGAGAATTCAAAGCTTTATCATTCGTCAACTTTTTTTTTCAACTTGACGGGACTGATTGTAAACGCGCACAGCTGGTCAAACCGATGATCGATTGTATCGTCCAATGAAATTGCTGTTATAAAAGAATTGACCAATGATATCTTTCCGTTACATCAACCGGATTTTAACCCAAACATATAACTTTTTTTTTCGTTCCGTCAAAACGGTCGATCGTAGCCGAAAAAAAAGGTTTACAGTTTTTATAACCGACCGAGCAGTAGAAAATTAATTTGGTCAATGAATAAATGATGATTCGAAATTTTGACCGAAAGCTAAAGTTGAGAAACGGTCGTTTCGAGAATAAAACGCATCAATCCAATAAAATGTCAAGGTGATAGAAAATTGACATTTCGATCAGCATTCACGACACATAAAAAATCTTCACGTTATCGCAATAATTTAGAGTCTTCCCGAAAAATTGTAGATAACAATTATAAAATCATAAAATCCTAAAGCATGCCCGTTGTATTTTTAAAATCCAATGTAAATCCGCCTTTCCAAATATGCATGAAACGTTTGCATCAACGGAACGACGTCAGGCAGCGCCACCATCGGCGTATGCACCGAAGTTGAGTGAAGTTACGTAGGTCGACTGTGCAGAGATATTCTTTCTCTCTTCCGGAAAGACGAGGTCAGAGGCTCGTTAGCGTAGATTTTTCGGTGTTCGGTATTTATCAATTGAAAAAAGGGTTATAATGGGGTTCGGCGACCTCAAGACTGACAAGGCTGTCGAGGAACTCAACGCCTATTTGGCCGGAAGAAGTTACATCGAAGGGTGAGCTTACTTATCATAGTTTTCAAACAAATTTGTATGCCGCACGTGTTCACGGATTGTCGGCATCTTGGAACGTTTATCTACACCCTTCTTGTCTTCCCACGTCGTTTTCATTTTTTTTTCCACTTGGACCCAGTTTCATATGTCCTTGCGAAACCGTTTCTAAATTTACTAAAGTTCTTTCATGAATGTACGTTTTTCCAACGACTACAAAAAGGTTACAAGCAGTTAAAACCACACAGTTTTATCTCTACGTTGCCACAGTCTCTGGCTCTGTTCCTTAGAGCCAAACCTGGTCCAAGCGATTGCTGACTATAAGCGGCAGTGCCGCAGCTACTATTGTAGGTCGGATGACCTGTATGCGGAGCTTTGCTCTTGGGCACTAAATTATCGTTGGCTACGCAAGTCGGCCGGGGAATTGAGCTCGTAAAAAACCCTCAATGACAGAGAAAATTGCCAGCAAACAACTAGATATAATATGTCTTCAATGACTGACAGTCGATAACTCCTGTATTTTTTTTTCATCAGCTGACCCAACTAAAATTTCTACAACTCATGAATCGAGCAGTTTTGGAACGATTGTGAAAAAAAAAAAAAAAAAATAATGTATTGAATAAAACATTTTTTCAGATACCAAGCTTCTCAAGAGGATGTGGCTGTGTTCCAGGCTTTGGGAAAAGCGCCGTCTTCGAACAATCCTCATGTTCTGAGATGGTACAATCACATAAAGTCTCACGATCTGAAGTCTCTACTAGCTGTGCCGGGTAAGCCAAAGGCTGCGGCTCTGGCTGCGGCGCCGGCTGCAGCTGACGAGGAAGACGACGTCGATCTCTTCGGTTCGGACGAGGAGGAGGATGCGGAAGCTGCGAAAATCAGAGAAGAGCGGCTAAAGGCCTATGCCGAGAAGAAATCCAAGAAACCCGCTCTTATCGCCAAGTCCAGCATTGTCATTGATGTCAAGCCCTGGGACGACGAAACAGACATGAAGGCAATGGAGACCTCAGTTAGATCCATTGTTATGGACGGCCTAGTCTGGGGAGCCTGTACGTTCAATTTTTTTGTCAATTTATTCGTTGATTCTAATAACACAAAAGATAGAAAAATTCTAATGATAACATTTCATATATCAACCCCCTGTCTGTACACTGTCCTCATCTCAGTGATATACTGACGCAGGATGAATTGTGTAACGCATGAACAAACATTTTTTTTTCAGCAAAATTGGTACCTGTTGGTTACGGCATCCACAAGCTTCAAATAATGTGCGTAGTAGAGGACGACAAAGTCTCCGTGGATTTGCTCACCGAGAAAATCCAAGATTTCGAGGATGTCGTGCAGTCTGTCGATATTGCAGCTTTCAACAAAATTTAAATAAGCCTCTCGTCTTTTCCTATGAAATTAATAAATATTAATTGTTTGTAATCGCACGAGTTGTTCATTGTCGTTTCCCAAAAAAAAAAACGAAATTCCTTATTAAGATAGATCATTTCGTCGATTTAAATTTCGGACAAAATGGTAATCACAAAAGGATCAATTGGCCAAATTATTCAAGAGTCTACGCCAAAACGACGCGTGCCATGCTTGTAAATATATTTGAGTATCTGTCAATAGATGAGAATATTTAAAAAATCGATTTCTGCCGTAAGTACAAAATGAATTTAAAAAATACCTTGTTATTTGCTGAGCTATCATCATCACTCGTGAAACCGATATTGAGCATCGCCAGATGCAGAACATTTTTATTTTTCGAACTAACGCGAATTACGTGTTAATGGCTCTGTTCATTCGACACGTGAACATAATGTCTTATTTCCGGTCTGCGAGAGAATAGGAGACGTCGATACATGTCGATAGATTTCAAGCTTGGATTGTACATATGCCACTGTCCGATTGTAATTGTCCGTAATTACATATGTAATTATCGTAAAACTTTTTTTTTCGATTTCCCACTTGCACTAACGATACGATATCGACGCTTCTCGGTATATAAGACCACAGTCTGCGATCTAAAGACCACTTCTCGCCATCATCGGGCCGTGCGTGAACGATCATAGCCGAAGACTAGGATAATTGAAAAACAAAAACGCATTGAAAAAAAATTTAAATAACAGACCGAAGCGGAAATGGCGGTAAATACTGGAAAATTCTTCTTTATCAGTGCCTCCTTGCTGATTTCAGCTACACGAGGTAAGCTCGACAGCGAAAAATGATATACGCATTTCATTCCATCAAGTATTCTCTTTTTCTTCTTTGATTCGTCGTACCTTCGTTGATATCACATTTCTGTGAAAAGTGTTATACATTTTTATAAAATAACTTTTAAAAAACTTAGCTCGGTAGATCGCAAAATATTTAACTCGAAAATGTGCTCACAGTCGACAAAGCAATGGCACAAAGTGTATCCCAACAATGTCTCGACTGCATCTGCGAAGCCGCCTCGGGGTGTGATAATTTAACGGGTTGCAACGGCGATGTATGCGGTCCTTACCGCATAACCCAGGTCTACTGGTGTGACAGCGGTAAACCAGGTCTCGATGGCGGTGCAAACGAAGCCGATGGTGAATTATCCTTACCTAAATTTTTTTGGTCCGCTCATTATCACGATTTTATATCATACGATTATAATATTTTGTGTTTTCAGCATTTCACAGATGCGTCGGCGAACGTTCCTGTGCTGCTCAAGCGGTTCAAGGATACATGAATCGATACGCTCGCGTAAGAACGCGTTTACGCTAACATCGATTGTATTAAATTTGGAATGCATTGGACTATTATAAACAAATTTCTCTATTTTTTCTTGCAACAGGATTGCAACGGGGATGGTGTCGTCGATTGTGACGATTACGCGCTTATCCATCGACTGGGCGGCGTCGGATGCAACGGCACTGCCGTTCCGGAATTCCAAAATGCATACGAGAACTGCATCCGACCTGGAGGAAATTCACAGAGAGGCGGAGGAGTGCAGCAAGTCGGATATATGCAAGCAAACGAATATGCACAACCGCGAGGAAATGGGCAGCCTGACGAACGGGCCCAGCCGGGCGGAAATATGCTAAATTCCTGCGGAAAATAATTATTATGTTATAACATATTCGAAAATTAATTATGAACTTATTCGATCTCATTATATTCTTTCCAGTTTTTTTTGTTGGCATTCTTCACATAAAGTCAATGGAATTAAAGTGCTTGATGATCACAATGAGAAAGTGTTTGGCATAAGATATAGATAAAAATGAAATAAATAAACGAAAGAAAAATGGATGGGTAAAAAATCTGTCATGATTACTGAAATTATTGGCTATGCTATGAAATTTATCTAGTGAGGTACGAAGAACTATTTATTAATATACTCGGAATATTTCTGTATATTCTGTATTTCTTAAGCAAATTTCTGTATTTTTCTCGAGAAAATGATTTATAATGTCCATGAAAAAGTCATTATCGTCATTCAATCGAACGAAATATGACGAATCAATGCCCATACAGTCGTGAACAGCAGCTGCAATCTTATAAAGGGGATGCGAATGTTGCGTTTCCGTTATTTGTGTGTGAACTATTTTTTTCTTACAAAGTGACAAAGACGTCCATAAGAGGATGAATGTTCTCAACCGTTTATTCTTTTATCAAACGATCGAACAAGGATACGAACATGCTTTACTCACTGCAGTCACCCTTGTGCAACGAGGATGTCTGATTTCGATCTGTACAAGTTTCTGGAAATTATCTGCAATTCAGTGAATTACTAATTACATCACAACAATGATTTTCAATACTAAAACAGCGTTTCGTTGTTTCTAAGTCACAATTTATGTTCTTCCAATGTGCTTGGATTTTCCCAAGACGTGTGAGATCCGCAATTTTCAAGGAATTATTCACAATTATAATCATTCAAGACATTTTCTTCGTTAACAAAATGATCTTACCAATTGGCAATAATTCCACAGTTCCTGAATATTTTTTTCAGGAATTGATAAGGTTACTGGAAACGAATTGTTTGGCTAATATTTACGATACAAATAATAAACAAACAAACGTACGTGTTTTCTTCGCTCGAAGGTTCGAGTTAGTTTGGATAAAATAAAAATTACATAAATCTGGAAAAGTTTTTTTTTAATGTCAGACCGATATCCATAGCACGAGGAATTCAATGAGTCATACAATGTTATCCGACGGATAACCCCTGGCTCCAGGCGACCCGGCCTACATTTATGAAGATCCTTCCAGGGAAAAGATAATATCGAGAAAGTGGTCGATGCGGTCGATAAAAAATGGTCAAACTAGTCCCCCACCTCTTACCTGTGTCGGTGGACGCGAAAAACAAGAATAAGTGGCAAAAACGAAAAGAAAATATCGCGAAATGAATCAGAACTTGCCCATCTTCAGTTTGGAACGAATGTCTTGCTTTATTGTACAAAAAAAAACGTTATCTTGACACTGAAATTTTAGGTGCAGCTCGACGTTCGTATAAAAACTAAATTATCGTAATATACTTCGATGCTATCAACTTCAACGAATTTCTCAATGTTTCTCGGTATTGGAATATACTTAAGACTCAGATCATTTTAAATAATTAAAAAATTAAAAAAATAATAACGTTGTCTACAGTAAATTTTGACCAAAAGAGTATTAAGTTTTCTATGAATGTATCAATAAATTGTTGAAGATGTATTATGCAAAAAAAATCGGAAACGTCTTAAGAGTAATGAAATGTATTCAAGTGAATATCAATTTAGCTAAATATTGACTGAAAAAAAGGCGATAAATAAGGTTTTGATTTTTTTTTTTCAAACCTTTTTTTCATTCTCCATTCGTGCGAAAATTCCGGCAAGCTCCGGGTAATTGCCAGAGCGCGTTCTTGGATTCCCCACTCGGGATGACGTCTCGGCATTGACGCATGTCGCTATATAAGCTGAGGTTCCGGCGAGCCGGTGACCAGTGTCAGATCTAGCGAGTCCAAGACGAAAGCTATCGCGACAATTGTGATTCTTCCAAAATACATTGATAACGAGAACAAACAAAACAAAATTATGGAAGTGCACAGTGTGAGATTTGTCTTCGTCGCTGTCTGCTTGCTGGCATGTTACACCTATGGTGAGTATTATCGACAAATGAGAAAATTATTGAAGCTGTAAAAAACTATTTTATTAGTCATTGCAAATAAACATTGCATCAATTATAATATAATGTAATAATATATAAATAAATAATCAAACTCTTGCTATTGATGTTAATTATTCTCAATATAAATGAATGAAAAATATATTTATGATTTTATAATATGAATATATATATTTATTGCATTATCAACAATATAATAATATTTAATTGCTGCATTAGGAATGGTACAATACATTTCAAGATTTTGCGATATTGAAGTATTAATTCATAGCTGATGCATGTAATATGTGCACCGAGGATGTGTAGATTTCAAGGCCAGATAAAAAATAATTATACGGAGGATGTTCGTTTTTGTTTGTTCATCGCGTGTCTCTGCGATGTTCAGTCAAGATGTATTAATTATTATTGTGTATTGGACCACCGAGAAGTCTGGCGCGTGGGAGATTAATCGGATTTGTAACGTGGCATAGAATGGTAGTGTAATAGTGATAGCTTTTGGACAAGTTATCAGTTCAACGGGTTCACGAGGATTATCGATTGCAGAGACGTGTTAATAGGTCAATGAATGAATGTATAACATTTCATGACACAATATTTTATCTTGGACTAGCACGTAATTTTAAAAAATCTATACATATTATCTATCTATCAATATTTTATTAATAAAAATTCATAAATTGTTTTAAAAATAGCGATAATTTTTTATTATGAGTGATCGTCAATATTTCTTGTTTGGGAGCGTCAAGTCATTTGGATAAGTAAACACGAATTCAGGTGTTCGTTGTTTCCCTGCTCCGAAAAATAGTTGCTCGAAACAGGAGAGTCCGGAGGATCCGATTTATTCACGCGTTTCGATGACCGATTATCGTAAACAATGTGGGCGAGAATCCCACGCGAAACGGATCTTCGAAACCCGTCTACCTCCATATAGGCGCATAACTGCGAGAGATCCTGTACATGAATGTCCCTGAGAATTTTTAGGCAACAATAAATCTCAAAACGCGCTCTTTCTCTTTTTCTCCTTCTATAGATGGCCCCAAACGGTACTTGATTATAACGGTACTCAATGGGTTACTGGCCATCGACCCTGAATTTCCGAATTTTCGCGACATTTGTCAAAATTCTCGACCAAATTATAATTAATACAAAAGTCTATAATTTTACAAAAGTCAAGTTTGTCAATTGGACAATTATAGAACGGAGAACGATCGACTGTAGAATTTTGAGACGCAGTTGATCGTCCTTGTTTTGCATTAAAAATATTAAAAGTCCCCGAAAACCACGTTCCACCGATCAAACCACCACACCGATCGGATATCGTTCCGAGAATATTAAATAAGATGACGCGTTTGACTCTGTTATTTGCATTCGAAGATCTTGCATGACTGATTAGGTAAAAATATCTATGATTCCGATTATCGTCCCACGTGAAGTACGTACATGCTTAGCACGGATGAGGTTATGTGCCTATGAGGAGGTCAAGGTCAACCCAACGAAGGTCACGAAACAATAGGTAAAAAGTGGGCGTTGGGACTCTTTTGCGTGACGTCGTTGGCGGGTCTTGAGGCTCAGCGACGTTGCAATTTCAAGGCTTTATTTAACCCGACGAACGAAATTACAAAGTCCCAACGATGCCCCATGGGGGGACCGATGGAAGGCTTAGCCGACGCAAATCACCCCGCAGACTCGTCGTTTCTTCGGGTACATAACGACCCGGGGAAACCGGATCTTTCACGCGATACACCCGAAGCTATTTTCGTACGCTTCTTTTGCGAGATTCCGAGCACCAAATGCAAGTTCAAGGAAATCTGGTTTGAGCCAGGTTCGCGATTATTTTTCTATTTGGAAACTCGTTTTGATGCCCCCTATGCTATTGCACCGATGGAATTTCCGTTAAAGGGATTCTCTATTGACAATAAAATCGAGAAAAGATTGTCCGAGATTTATTTTATGTTTATTTTTTTAAGTGAGGTTGAGTTTTTATTTAACTTTCAATTTTTACTTTTATTTTCATTTTATCTTCTGCTGACTAACTGAATGTCCATTCCGAAAAGAGAAAAAAATCGGATAAGAGTTTCAAAGTTTCATTTGCATCTTCACGAAGACTAAAGTAGGAAATCAATTTTCATTAGCTAATTGCTTTGTAATTATAATCAACGTCCACACCCGTCCATCGACAACCCAATAAATTGCGTCTCATTGTAATCCGTAACTTGTAATTCCAAGCATGATGACAGAAGATTGCCAATCACGATTTCTATACGTTTATTCACGAGTTCCACACGCGTGTCGTTCGAATCATGCCAGACTGCGACGACGCATTGAAATCAATGGAAATCGCTGTCGAGATTTAATGTGCGTCAATCTGATGACAACACTGGTCTTGTTGTATCCTTGTGTGCGCCTATAGGCCGGTCAATTATACGACATTAATGTAACGAATAGGTGCGACGCGGAGACACATAAAAAAAAAAAACAATATAAAACGAACACAAGATACATAAATTATTCATTTACTCGCTGATATCATACCCTCGAAGCTTATTCAAATTTTTTCACGAGTTTTCATTCGGAACACGAATTTAGAGAAACAAACACAAGAAAACAATGGACTGGAAATAAACGTATTCAGTTAAATGTGAAACAGTCGGTAGAGCATTGAGATTTGAACCAAAATCTTTCTCAGCCTATTTTTTTAAGTAAAATAATATTATCATTATTATTGAAATTATTATGTTCGTTTATCTTCCTTATAGCCGACCAAGCTGTCGATTCGAAAAGTTTGACCGCGCAGAATATATCCCAAAAATGTTTCGGATGTATCTGCGAAGCTGCATCGGGATGCAACACGACGATCAGTTGCAACGGCGACGTATGCGGTCCTTTCCGCATAACTTGGGCCTACTGGTCGGACGGTGGCAAGCCCACCCTGAACAATGAGCCAAGCACAGACCCCGGAGGTAAAAATAAAATTTTATACACCCGTGAGCCGATCGATCGATCGTTCGCAGAGTCCATGGGGCTTCATTTATGATACTTTGAACGTTCGCAGCATTTGCACGATGCGTCAATGACCCATTCTGCGCCTCCCTAGCGGTTCAAGGCTACATGAACCGATTCCCTCAGGTATTTACAACTTTAACTCGTAATTCAGCGAAAAAAAATCCGAGCCTTCACAATTCGACGAAATTTAACAAAATTCATCAGATTTTTCAAGTTTTAGAACTTAATTTGATTGACTTATTACATGTTTTTTATTTTCCGTAGGATTGCAACGGCGACGGATTGATAAACTGCGACGACTACGTTCGCATCCACCGATTGGGCGGCTACGGATGCAGTGGATACATCGAGGCAGGATATGAAAGTCGTTACAAGAACTGCGTTGCAGCCTTCGGCGTGTAAAGTCTTTATCTCGAACCATGCGAGATTTTCGACGACTTTTTTTGTGACGACTCCTTGTCCAAAAAATCAATATCGTAATTTATAGTCGTCAATGTGATCATAGCTTTGAGAAAAAGCAGGTTTATTGTATTCATATTAAATGGTTCATCCACTCATAACTCCTTCGAGTCACTCAATGGCCGTTCCGCACCTCACAAACATCTACGAAATAATTATCATCTTTGCAATAATTATACTTGATAAGAAATATGAAAAATATCACATGTATGTACATTATCGCGATAAATTCCGTGCGTTATTCGTACACTGTCGCGTTTAATAAAGCATCGAATTTTGAATACACACAAGAAATATTTGCTGCTCGATAGAAAAATAAATCAAAGTGTATAGAACGATAATCGCGTCTCCGAATTTTTAACGAGAAAATGATTTACGTACAATCTCACTCCCTCGGGAAATCCTTTTAGTTGTGGGGACACCGATATCCTTTCCGAATACCTGACCGCAAGCTCGCGTGCTCTCTCGAAGCCATCGTCTCATCGTCGGTTTGTCCAATGCTTCGAACTCGATGACCTGACGAACGATAGATTGCAGACGAATTAATCGAATGAAAGTGCAAACCCTTTCTCGATAAAAATGCACAAATTGCCGATTGTTAACCGATATTATCATTGGAAGCAGGTAAAAGGATACGACCGACGCGTTTACAAATCGTAAATACAGATATATTTGTTTTAATGGTTTCGTGTTTCAGATGTATAAATATCCCCGAACACATATTCGCACCAGATACGCGCGCACACCTAAATAATTTAAGAATCATCAGAGTTATTCACATCACCTTCTTGTATTTTAACATCTCACACAATCCTGCATATCGCATTCGTGGCCGAAGTTGAACGAATCTTCATAAATCCTTTTTTTTTCTCCATTTCTCTATTGATGCAAGTACGTGACTGGTGGTTCTTTACGAACTCGATAAGAATTCCACAAATGTATGCGATAAATAAGAATAAAAATGATAACGAGTGAGCCAATTTTTTTTCTCATTATTATTTGTTATAGAATTCGAATTGCAGGAAGATGGATATTTTTTTTCCCTCCTTTGAATCATCGTTGGGTTGTTTGGTACGTGGCTGACAAAAAGTTTGCCGTTCTTGGGTTTCTCAATAAACTTACAGTTATTTGGCTTCAAAGAGACCAAATTATTTTTCAAGCGATAAATCTCTACGATTGAGTACCGCCTACGTTTAAGGATTGTGAAATTGGCGAAAAACCCGACGATTTCCTATAGCGTGGACAATTCGGTCGGCAATCATTTTTATCTCCCTTCTTCAATCATGATCCTACATTTATGAAGAGCTGGTTAAAAAAATAGAATATACTCGCAAGTATCCGCTATTCCGTTTGTTCTAACGTGTAATGAAAAACGGATTATTTTTACGGATCGAAATTAGCTTTTTTTTGTCCTGATTATAAATAAAAAGATAATGAATAAAACTATTTGTACTTCACGAGAAAAATGAAAACGCTTCTAAAAAAATATTTCACAAACGATATACGAATCGTGTCTTCTTCGTGAGCAGGAACGCTATTTCAGCGAAAATAATAAACTAGGACTAAAACTAAAAAATTTTCGAAGTCCGTAGTGTCAAATGTATGCGAGATAACGCCTGCAGCTATGAATCCGACAATATCAAAAGATAGTGCATAAACTTTGGGGCACTACCGAGCGACCGTAAAAATCGGTCAAATATCGATTTTATTTATGTATATTTTTTGTTTTCAATGATGAGAATAAGAATTCAAGAGAAATGAAGACTATCAGAGGCAATCCTTGGCGGCTTCGTCGTCGGCGCACAATTCCGGAAAAGAGACGGATTGGCTGCAAAATGCATCGGAAGGATTTTTCACTTTGACCGTATGACCAAAACTGTTGGCGCAATCGCTAAAATCCTTCGTGAGATCGAACATATCCGTGTCTCGTTCGGCTTGACAATCCGACGTTAATTTGGCTGTTGGCATTGGAAAGAAACTGTCGTCGGCTACGTTGTTCTTCGAGAGCGAGGCCAGCGAGGTCGCGGCCGAGGGAATTCCCATCAGGGTTCTCGAATTGTCCATAAAGTAATCCTGTAAATTAATTCCATAAAACATTCAAATTTTCTCGTAAACTGCCGTCAATCAATTTTTTTGACTCCACACGATTCCACGAAATTAATCCTCTCTATTGAATTGAATTGAATTAAAGTACCTGAATGAGCTTCACACGGACCACTTCATTATACATATATGCGAATAAATAATACCTTTTCACCGGCAATGAAACCAGGCATCGTGGACTGCGGTGGACCGCACGCTTGACTGCTCTGAGCCAACGCTATCAAAGCTTTCTGACTTTCCCGAGCGTCCACCAAGAATATACTTTCCTTTACGCCTTTAGCATTGTATTCGTCGATTCTGCAATAACATCATTATTCAGTCATTCAATCTTACGATTGTCAATAAAATTCGCTTTCACGATTCAACTTACGACGAAAACTTACTTGTCGTAAATAACGGCGTGAAGTCCAAGTTCCTTGAGATGTTGTATCGTTGCTTTGTCATTGTTGTCTTCACCCCAACAGAATATAATCAAACCCGAGTCTTTGACTATCTTAACTTGCGAAGGATCCCGAAGAATGTCCTCGGTATGAACATTGATTCCTAAAATATCGGCAGAAATGGCGTGCCTCATGGCCATCGGTATAGACTGACATCGAGGATCGTGATAAGTCGGATACTTGGCGGTAACTCCCTGGGTCAAGAACACCACAGGATATTTGTTTTGCTTCAGACGTATCATAATACAGATATCCGGATTGAACGACGAAAACACGATTTTACGATCGCCACCGTATTCCAACACAACTTTCAGGATGATGTCTAAGTACATGTTGAGGTCGAACGGATGATTGAGCTCGAAGGTACCGTCCTGCGTTGAATCACAATTTACGATTAGTTTTATCGAATCGTATTTATTTTGATCAACTGGAAGTTTTTTAATCTCCGATTGTCGTTTTTTGCTTTTTTATACCTTCAATTGCATGTTCCACTTGATCTCGACGTTGCAACCAACATGAGCGTCCAATTCTTGAAGCGCCGCTTGGAGCGTCGGGAAGGGTTGATGATCTTCGAGATCCTCGTCGAAGAATCTAGGATTTTTTTCCCGAGCCTCGGCTAAATGATAAACCTAGAAAACCGATTTTATTCTTGAAATTTTCGATCGAGAAAAAATATCATTGAGATCGTCATCGATAGTGTAATTGTAGATTTTAGACACTGAGTAAATCAGTTTTTGTTTTACAAATGTGAAATCATCGTTAAAGCGGATAATGCATCTTCACGGGCAGTGAAAAGGGTTTTTTTTTGTTTTGCGCTTTTAAATTTATTTGTATCGTTTGTCTCTAGCATGCCCTTGCAAATGGCTGGCTGTTCATGCCGTGACAAATGTGACGTTTGAGTAAAGGGGAATCAAGTTAAAATGATGTTTAGACAGAACAGAATTAATGTGCAAACAAAAATTAAATATTATTGAAAACGATTTTCATTGCACATCGAAGTAATAAACGAGCGAATACTTGATCATTTTCGATCAAGTTTTTGATCGCAACATTATTGCGAGTATTCGCTCGTTAGAAATGATTCTGGGCTCGTTCCTCGTTTCATACAAAGCGAAGCATGATCGTAGCTCAGTGTCGCAATTCGCAGGCCAGATTTCGTAATCTACCCGCAGCAACGAAAGCCAATGACCGTTAAAAATCTGAATAGGAATTAGGATAATAATTAAAATAAATAAAACATCAATTGTTTCTTCGATGAATCGAAAATGTGCATGCACGATTATTTTGGGTAATGTGAAGATAATTGAATTTGGCAAAACAATTAGACACTTTAGTCTGCGCTAGCGGTACGAAAGCTCACCGATTGGTTACCACTCTGCTCATCTCTATCATTGTAATACAGCACCTTACCCATCGAGTCTCCGGGATAACAAAAATCCTGTTAAAATTTAAACAGAAAACGAAGATAGGGCCGAGTCAAATATCCAAACTAATTCGAATGATAGATGATGCGCAGCCCAAATTCCAATTCGATTTACACTTAATCAGCCAATTTTCACGAAAGCTCAGCGGGTTTAAAAAAAGTTATAAACAAAGCTGTGAGGATATTGGTGTTTTACATTTAAAAGTAATATCAAAGAAAAAGAGACACATTAATTTTAATTGTCGGTGGAGACGCCGAAATTCGGAGCATCTTACATTAGGAATTATGTGTAAACATAATTCATTTCCAGGATTCGGAAAATTGTGAAGCAATTCATTCCACGACGCGAATTGTTAGCGCCCAGATCGAAGAAAATCGAACCAATGTAATCTCGTACAATCTTTTGTATCGAGGAAAATAGTAACATTCACGCCGCGATTATCGCGCGATTTTCACCCTTCGTTGATTTATAATAAAAAAAAAATAAATGAATACATAAACTATCAAAGATACGTTCAAAAAAATAATCATGACGAAATATTAATTTCTCCGAATGGAATTATTTATCATATCATTGATGAATTCGGATTTAATGATGAGAGAATAAATAAGCGTACATACTTTGAGCAAATGTAATTGTTCGAGAGTGAGATCCTTAACCGGTATCTCGAGCATATCCATAGCGTCTATTTGCTTCTTGCGTTTGAGGGAGATCGAGACGTGGAAATCGTGATAGATAACCGGTATCATGTCCTTGGAAAGCTGCACGTCGAATTCGACCATGTCAGCACCGTGATGGGATGCTGTCTTTAACGAGGCTATTGTATTTTCTCGCACATTCGCGCAACTGTAAATCACAATAATAATAATACAATGAAAATACAACATTATTGTTATTAATATCTTGTAATTTTCTAATGAAATTTTGAATATTCCATACGGTTTTGTATTTTTTTCCATCAACTTACTTTTTCATTTCGCACTTGAATGAAGGCCCGAGTCCACGGTGTCCAACGTCCAATCCCGACCACCTCTGTTCCCAATGCTTCGCGTAAGAAATGCTCATGTCCCATGGATAATCCGGAATGGGTTTTATTGCAACGTACTCAACGGTGAGTTGTCCTAAAAAATTATTCGATTAATTCGTCTTGAATCAATGGTCTCTCGTCTATTGCAGGATTAGTTGAAAAATTGTTTCACCGATGGGTCTGTGCTTGGTGCTGGTAATGGGTACGGTGAGCAATCCAACACTGGCCTGCAGTGTACTGGGGAGAATGTAGCTGAAACCGATGTGACTGGGCGGCGATTCACCGGGAAAACTCCTCGAGCCGTATACGTAGTAGTCCACTAAATACGCCTGAAATTTCAAATCTCATGAATAATCAAACGAAAAAATAATTAAATATTTACGACACCAATATTTTCAATTTTCCGTTCTCAGTTCATCCACGATTAGAAGCTTGCTCAGTCCTTAAAATTTATTGAGCCCGTAAATAATAAACACGTATGACAAATTATCTGCATCTCGTCGCATTAAAAAAATTATACGTTATTTGGTTGTTCAAAATGTTCATTAATAATTAATTGTCGATAGCCCTCGATGCAAATAATGCGCATCATTCGTGTTTATTTCGAGTCTTGGATTAAAGATTAAAAGTATGAAGATTTAAACTGTTGGAATAGAGAATGTTGTGACCGAGCGCAAACGAATTTTTTGTTTTTATTTAGAAACATTTTTCCAAATCGTTGGTTCACGACAATTCAATAGCGACCGAATCTGTGCGTAAAACAGAAAGAAAAATCGATTTCGTGGGAAATCGAGCAATTAACCAGACCGATTGTAATCTGTGAAAATGCCGTGTTCACTGCAGGGTCAGACGCGACGCCCCCAGCACCTGCTAATCATTGAATTAATTGAAAAAATGAAAATAAAAAAATTTAACGCTAATTTTTCGTCCGAATTCCTCAATTTCATGATTCAGACTGGAAGAAAATTTGAAATACTGTGAAGAAAAAAAACAGTGATTTTCGAGAGACATTAGCCGCACGGGGAGGTGTCACGTACGGTAGTAGACTCGGCTCGAAGGCTAGAAAAGTAATTTTTTTTTCGTTTTCTTCCTTTTTTTTCATTTACAAAATATACACTCTAGAAAAAAGGAGTATTTAGGAGTGATGGGAATCTCACCATTTATCGACGCACACAGAGAGACGTATACGAGACGTGACAGTGTTGATATCGCAATTTTCGTTGTTTCGTTAGAATTACTCGGGATAAAGCCAGCACTCGAATAAATTTTCACTTTTTTTCTTTGGAAAAAAATAAAAAAAATTGAAAAACAAAAAGAATTTCACACATTTTGAGCGAGCAATCTTTTTCCACAGATAATTGCATTGTTTACTGTCTTCGTTCGTTTGAAAAATTTAAAATCTCATAATAGCTGAGAGAAAAGATGTCGGGTAAATGTCTGGTGAAATCGTCGATTTAAAATTGAGTACGAGTGAGAGATTTAATCGGAGTTAGCCTTGGAATGGGGTCTATGGTAAGGTGAACGACAATCAAAACCATCATATCTCTGTGCGGTTGTCGCATGTGACACGGATGTTAAGTGGACAGAGTCGATGCGGTTCTTTTTTTTTTTTTTTTACGCATCGAGTTTAGCACGCTCAGATTGCAACTTTAGGATCATCATCATCATCATCATCATCATCTGCACCCAGTCCTGTTTTGCTTTGTACAAGTGTCAACAGCGTTGTTGTCTTCGCACGTCCCAACGGCAAAGGAATCAGCGTCGTAAGCCCGGTTCTCGATTTTCCAATGGGGCTCTTTTAGCTGCTGGACAAGTATAATTATCTTTTACCAAGTTATTGAAGATAATATTGTCGTACGGATGACATGGCCCGGCTTACTCGTCGTACACTGAAAACTCACATGGTACGGTCAGTTCATGGTTCTGTCTTGAAAATTCTTGTCGACTTTTTATTTATTTTTTAAATCTATTTATTTGTGGCAAATATTTTCCTATTCGTGAATCGTCGCTAAATTGTTATTTATTGCTTAATTTTTAACATAGCGACACGGTCATCAACATTCAACATTATTCCATTGAAATTTTCTCTTCGTTTGCTTCGCACGTTGAACAAAATTTTGAATAAAAAAACATTTTGGGGAATTTTTGGATGAGGAATGTGGTACAGTGGGATGAATATTCACGTATTCCTAAATGGCTGTAGGTTTATATTGAACTGGCCAAATGTGATCAATGACGATGATGGATGTATGTAAAGCAATAGATATCAACCTAGCGCCATTCACGAATTTTCGTTGAATTGTGATAACGATTACTTTCGGGAAGGCTCAGGATCGCTATCATCGTCGTACTTACGATCGTTTCTGGATAGCGAACGGCAACGTTGAACACCAAAACATCGTCTTCGACATACGCACGACCAAATTGCTCTTGATACTTGAAAGGAGCCTCTTCGTCGTTCATCACCTATTAATTATATTATTTCCATACATATATTTGATTTATCTATATATTATTGAGATTAGTGACCGTTCATGATGTTAGAATATAATTTATTTTGACAACTTATTGAAATTCTCACACTTATTTCTGTAATACTGAAAGCAGGTTGATCCACGATATCCTGAGTGTCCATCGATAAACTATCGTCCGGGCATTCACCGCCAAACTGTGGTATTTCTAACGAATTATGCCTGACTAGATTCACCGGCGTCATCTTAATCAAGAAAACAACAAATAATCTATAAATTTTAATCCATAATTGTAACCGAAAAATTTAATTGTCGGGAATAAATCGGATTTACGTATACGAACTTTTATGAAAAGATTGCGATTCTGTAATCGATTTTTCCATATTTTAATGGGATTGTTGAATAGTTTGAATTGAATGACCGTCTCGTCGGTGAGCCAGCCTCTCTCGACTTTGCAGTAACCATTGTGATACCCGAACCTGTCGGGATCGGGAAGCGATACCGAATAGTTGCTCGGTGCTGAAAATTAATCGTCGAACGATCGTAAATTATTCGTCGAAGATTCGCTCGAAATACGGATAGAAGGATCGGAATTTCCTGTAGTTACCATTTTTTCTTATAAGACGAGGCATCATGTGAGTCTCCCATCGGCGAATTACCAAAGTTTTCGCGGAATTCTTCGTGCCGTTTGACTCGCACACGACTCCGATAAAATAGCGAAATACGATATCCGCGTCGGTTGGCAAGGAAATGTTTCGCGAGAAAATTTGTCCTCCCCTTTGAAATATTGAATATTGTCAATGACGTAGGATTTAATTGGGTGAATGAGATTTACGTGAAAACGAACATTCTATAAAGAACCAAAGACTGGAAGAGTCTAATAAATATGTTAGCCGGTAAAATGAGAAACGGAATTAATAGTTTTCTTTTCAAAGTTCCTTAATAACCGAAGATTTGGTGGGGCCTATGCGTATGCATCAATCCGTTTAGATGGACTGGCGCTGATAGGAGAGCTAATTACGATACACTCGTTGACGCACGTAGGTAGATTGTAAAAACAATGATACGAAACAAAGGAATTCGGGCAAGAGCTATACCAAATCGATACTCACTCGTTCTCGTCTTCGTAAAGCCGTTCGGAAGCGCCGTCTTGCACATCGTCATTGAACAAATCACCGCAACGGTTGCTCTCGAAAAGGGTCGATGTCGGATTTCCAAGTTCCTGAGGCAAGTGAATCGCCTGATTGTGATTCCACGCTCCCAGTTCCGGAAGATTCCCCACTACGTAAACAAATTCGTTCTTTTCCAATCCCGGAACCTGCAAAAAATCCAACAGTAAAAATTTATGTCAAACAATACAAAACAGACTCCAAAAAAATTGATTTTGGAAAATTTATCATGAACGGATGACATTCTTTACAGCATTCTGTAGAGGGTTGTTGTTCGAAGAAAAAAATGTCTGCACATAAATGAAATAACATTTGCCAAGTCTATTTATTATGTATGTTTAGCTAAAGCAGTTATGAAGGCTGCACATCTCCGGTCTTATCAAAGGACATATAAAAAGGGGTTATCGTTGTCTGCACAAACACTTATTGTGACGCAAAGTACGAGAACACATTTTTATGGCACTGTTGTTGTGAGATGCTGAGAAAAAATAATAAGTGATATTACCTGGACTCTGAACAACCAGTCTCTTTTGGTGCCCTTCATTTTGATATTTGTATCGCTCTCCACGCCGGATGACTTTCTCTCACGTGACTTCTCCAATGTTAATAAATTATTTTTGGCCTTGGTTCCTGAAAAAACATAATCCATATTGAAATACGCATTTGTATAAATTATCCATTGTTCCTCTAATTAATTTTCATCCTCTCTTTGGTTGTGAAATCAGTGCAATTGCCAGCGTTTGCTGCTCACCCGAATTATGCATATTCTCTTGCATTTAATGAATTAATGAAAAATAAAATAAATTCAAGAAATTGTTATTTTTTCAGCAGCTTTTTAGGCAATTATGTAGTTTACCCAAGGAACAATCTATCGCTGCCGCCTATTAATTGCATTTGCTGCCATAGCACGTTAAAAAAATAAAAACAGATGCTTCAATTGTTGGAATTTTGTTAACGCATGAAAATAGTTTTAAAAAGGGCAAAATTGCTGCAAACATCAACGATTTTATGATTTATTATGATCAAGGGTCACATTTGTGTTCATCATAAATTTTATTCATGAACCAGCAATCTCCACCCGTTCACTTTACTTGTTTGTTTCTCATATTTTGCAACATTTTCACATCGGTATCGAAAGAAAAAACAAAGTAGAATAATACAAATAAAGAACAAATTAAATACAGTCAGATTGAAAATGGATAAGTAAAAATAAACTGAAATTCAGAATGAATCGCTCACAGCTATCGACTTAATGTGACTTCACAGAGTTTCATACGCAGCACACGACAGAATGGTTCGATCGCACAACCGCTTACTCCTCATCCAAACACTTTGCTCGATGCAAACCTACAATACGCTGCCATTTAATCACAAATACTCTGAATACGATAAAAAAAGACGTTCAGACGTACAATGGAGGAACAAAATGACGAAAGTAATTCACGATCGACGACCAACCTCAGAAATACAACAAATTTGCCACAGTTCTATTCATTTTCAAGCTCCGTTAAAAAAATAAAGAATTAAAATGGATAAACATATTTTTTTCTAAAACCAGCCGCGTGTCGCAACTGTGGTTTCGAACTCACGGTAATGAAATTGCAGATTGTTACACGGGAAATATGCGTTTGTTTCACAGTCACGGTGGATTGAGTTCACAAACCAGCAATGAGAAAATTGGTTTACGGGTACGAAACGTTGACGACTGTTGGCGACGGCGACGACGTCGACGTGGGCTCGCGTTATTTAACAAGAGCGTATAGGACAGGATCGAGACCCTTCGTTGTATACAACGCGTTCCGAATCAATGACATATTCGAAACAAAGTAGTCTCGCTTGGCTGAACAAAGAACGAACCGAATGCCTTCGACGACTGTTGTCAACTGCTGCGAATGCGACGTTGCGAACCGCTAGTACGGCTACGAACGTGCTCAAACCTCAAACGTGCTGTGCTGGCTGGTTAGCGTATAACGCTCTCACGTTGCGACGAAATTTGGAAACTCAGGCGCGCCAGTGGATTTGAACGATCGAAATTTCTTTAACAATTAAATCAATTTCGGCACGATATTTTTCCGTCATCGATACATTTTCAATGCACGATATTCGTAATGGACTTTCCGTCATTAGTTCGTGCTGCAAGGTATCAAGAATTATTGGACATCCTCGCAGAAAGCGACGATGGCACGCTTACCGGTAAATCTACGTCACAAAGGATTATCTCGTTGTTTACCTTTCAAATGTTTCACTTGTACAAAGCAGTTGTATGGGGTAAATTTGTTTTTTTTTTTTTTTCAGACTCATGTTTGGAAAATTAGGGATACAAATGTTGGTATCACGGAGTTTTGCCGCTATTGTTGTCCTTGCTGTGTGATATAATTTCACGGGACAATGGCAATTATCGATTGCAATAATTTTTTTTATAAAAACTTGTGTATTTTTCAAATGTTATTTTGTTGTTGTTTTTGAATGTTTACTTGTACGCAATACTGCTTAAATATAATATTTTGATAAATATTTATATATATTTTTCGGTAAGATTTTTTCATCATCTCCAAATTACTTAAAATGTATTAATGAGAGAATACAATTTTTTAAATTGTATATCGTCAGTCAACGGTGACTGACATACATCAGCATACTTGATAAAATGTGGTCCGATCGATAAAGCAGGAAAATGTTCGTTAAAAAAGTTCAGCATCGCTGAACGATGGGGGAGCAGATGGTTCACGTGCACACACATATGGATATATATTACAACTAATAAATTGATAAATGCTTTTTCGTCAAGGGGAGATGATCGATCGTGTGATGTTGGACGTTTTTTTATATAAATTGGACAGATGAACCGATGTAGGACCAAATTGTGACAATTTAACGCCACGACAAGTGTAATTTGAAGCAATAAAAGGTTGTCCGGTCTTTGCATTGAGTGTAGAATCATCAAAATACAGAGGATATAGAGACAACTTTCACGCGTAATAAAGATAATAACAATAATGATATTTGGAAAAGAGCAAACAAGCATTTTGTTCAAGCTTCGAGCGATCGTTGAGTACATTCAAAATTGCTGACACGCGTGCTTACGAAGATACGGAAATAACAAGCCGTGGATTAAAGTGACTAATAACCGACAATTACATGACGTCGTCGTTAACGACCGTACAAACGAGATACGCGATTTAATTTTTTCCTGTTGTTAAAGCTCGTCGATCAGGGATCTAAAAATTTAAAAGAGTTTATTTATAAAATTAAGTGGTTGAATGACAAAGAAATTTCGACAAAAAATGATTCGAGTATGACGAAAATAGTTTGCATCGAAAATAGCGTAGCAGCGGGTGAGATGTATGTATTGTACATTTTTCGCGTATTTTCGGCACACAGTGCGACGCTTATTGGACGAGGTTCAATCTCCTTACCCGTTTTGCCCCGCTCTTATAATCAGCTGTTCCCGCGAGTAGTGCGTAGGCTGCAGTTCGAACGTGCCAAGACGTTTGTTTTTTTTTCTTACAGACGCTGTGTTGTCATGCACTGTCGTACGCAGAGGTGTGGAAATTGTGATATCATAATTTTCGAAGCATCGCGACCTGGGAACGATCTAAACGGGGCAAATATTGTCTACCCCTTATTCAGCGCAATACGATAATCGCAGGAAGTTCTATCATAACATAATTACCAAATAAAATTGTAAATAAATTATGGCGTCGTTCAGAGAAAAAATCTCATCGCGCCAAAATCTTGCCAGCGCAGCGCCACGAGCGGGTCATCGGCGAACCTGCGATAATTTGGGGAACAGCGGACGTACCCTAATCGCGGGAAAAAGGGAAGAGTGCGAATCCGTGGACGCGTTCCTATTGGTCAAGGCGATGGAGATTTGTTAGCGTTGTTTGCGCGTTTTGAAAAAGGCGGTTGGGTCGAATCAAAATGGCGCATAGGTCACTTCGAAAAACAAAGGCACGCGATCAGACGACGCGGGACTTTGGTCATCATCGTCACACCGGATGCAGTCGCTTCATGATCGTTACACGTGGAACGATCACGCGATTTACCGAAACATCGGAGAAAAATCTGTAATCGCTCGTACCGACTCGTGCAGTTGCAAGTAATTATAATCTCTCATTCATTCGTCGCATGAACATTTGCTTATATCGAATCGATTATGAACGTATGAATATTGCGTTGGAACTTCAGCCGCAGAATTGCGGCGCGGGAAGAGTAGGGGGAGGGATGTAACAAAACACGGATGTAATGAATAAAATGGCTGCCGCGTGTCTTTGTTTCAACCCTGTGGCTGCACGTCTGAATATTTTTACGGCATATCGTTCGATAATTCCGTCGTAATATATGTTTTTATCGTAGAAGTTATTTCCCTCGGGGCGACGGTATCGCGACCTCGTTCAGTTTCCCGGTAGCGGACGTGTACGTAGTTTGTCGCGTGAGCCAATTCACATTTCAAAGTCGCGACCTCGACTTCTAAACATCGGTCGCGCGAATCGTCAATATGTTTATATCACTTTTATTTTCATTTTGCGTTTTATAATAGATGCAGGTGTATTTTATATTTCTGTATATAATCAAATTAGGGTTCGACAATCAATTCTATGGATAAAATATATAAAAGGGACCATGAAAATAATTTTAATTATACATATAATTTTGATAGAAATATGAGAATATGTATATCATAAGCAGGGGTTGAGCGAGAATGCAACTTGCGATCCATTGCATTTCGTCTTACCCCGCGTTATGACCTTTTGCGTGTATATTACGTTGTGGCGTAGCTCGATATGACTTTCCATGACAATGGCCGATGGTTCGTTCCGATAGAACCTGTGTTCTATCGATCGACAATCTCGCGAAGAAACTTTAAAGATTTCTTACTGCAATAATTCATATACGTCACATACCACACACACACGTGTTGGCCTTGCGTATAGTTTTTTTTCCTTCATCGTTATCGCAATCTAAGAATTCTATCCGGATATAACAAAGCGACTTTTATATGATCCTGGAAGGGGGGGGGGGGCTCATTTGGTACGCCATTTCAAAATTATGCCTTTCCATTGAGTGAGTATTACTTTCCGATAATTCTGCATTTTTCAATTTCTTCTAAAAATGTATAAATTTATTTTTTTATTATTATTCGTTATTCAGAAAGTTTTAGTTAATCAATATTTTTGTTTCATTTTTTATTCAATCAACAATAAATCGGCGACTGTGAAATGTAGAGGTCATTCCAGGTTAAACAAATTTCTATATTCTCACGGAAATGAACAAATAAATAAATTAAAAGGAGAAAACGATTTGCGCTAAAAATTAGATGGGATTATTGATAAAATACGGACTTCTATAAATGGTTGTCTGCTACGTCTGAAAACGTACTTCGACAATGGTCATTTAATCCGTATCCTTGATCTGGATTAATCGTTGCATTTGTCTGTTATAATAGTGCAATGTGGTGACCTTGACCGAGAGGTATCGAATGACGATGGCGTCGACCCGTAGTATCAACGCTGCCGTAATGTTTGACGCAATATCACGTGACACCAGCATACGCCCGATAGCGCTTACGATCGTTTGGGAACGTAATTTTACCGGATAACAATCGACACGTGGAACATGTCACCGATTAACCAAGTGAGCAACGTCAGATGGGGATAAAAGGTAAGCAATCCCATTATGTCTTATTACATTCAGCGATTAATCGATGTTTTCATGATCAATTCTGTTTATTCAATGAAACGAATTAAGACGAGATGAACGACTTCATTTTTGTGTTCATTTTTCTTTTATTAAAAATTATTTGTACATAGATGATAAAGGAGCGTGAAAACATGAAAGATTTTTCGTAAAACGTGCAATGTCAATTTCGTCTTGCAACAAAAAAGAATTGCAATTCTGAAATGAATAACGGACTGTGTACCATGATTTCTGCGACTGCGAACGATATTACTCACCCTCTTTAACGACTCATGAGGTCCACGTTATCACTGCACGAGGCACACCGTGGCAATTATTTTTTTATTTTTCTTATCTGAGTTACCGTACAAAAACAAATTATCCGAAAGCCAAACCTTTCCACACAATTGAAATAAGATAATGAACCATCGGTACGAATTTAATCACGGGAGACGGCCGCGCATTCGCATCTTAGTATTTTCTTTGTTTTAATTCAATCTCGTGCTGTAACGACGCCGCCGTTCGTCAATCGAGCACAGTTGAATAAAAATTGTGATGACGTAGAATTTGAAGCGTTTACGCGCGTAAATACGTTGTTCGTCGCAGACGACTGGGATAGTACTAAAGTAAACGTAAAAGAAAATGTACGCTGCCTCGTCGACTTCCTATTTGAAGCAGTGGGGAGCGATAGGCGACAACTAGCATATTTTTACCAGAAGTCGGAGGCACGTTGACTTTATAGATTCGTTCGCTTTCTCTATCTTTTTCTCCCTCCCTTTCTCTCTGTCGCCCTCTCTTTTTCGTCCTTATTTTCTCGATTATGGTCAAGTCCCATCGATTATTATTCGAATCATCGATCTTTCTCACGAACCCCAATGCCTCATCGAACTATGGGGTAATAAAAAACGTCTATACATTTTTTAATTTTATTAAATTTTTGTACATATTTTAAAACTAATGTCGGGCACTTTGGCGGGAAGAGTATACTTCAAGCTTCAGGTACACTTTGGAAAAATATATGGGGCCGACATCTCGTGTGTGGGTGTCCGTTTTTTTGCTGTACAGCGCATATAAAATATAAAACTGGTAACAGTACTTTCGTAATAACAGTAGTGCATCGAACTTTAATTTCAGCAAAAATTAAAGTCGACGGTGCGTAGTGTATTTTTTGGCCGCACGCAAACTTAACTCGATCGTCCCATGGCTTCATGATGCGACCATAGATTTGTTCATGCTGTCCACTGGTAGAATAATTATACATTAACAAATTATTCGACACACCTCGTTTATGTACAAAAAGTCGAGTGGGCTGGAATAGATATTACACGTAACACTGTTCGTAATAAGAGAGTGCACTTTTACAAAGCGAATTGTCAACTGTTACGTTTATTATTACGACGGTGAACGAGATCTCATTGCAATTTGCAATATCTTTCATAATATTTTAGCCTTTGATGTAAAAAATTTGCATCTACATCACAAAAAAATTGAAAAGTCATTTAAATGGAAGACTTTCTGTTCTTTTTTTATATCATATCCCGATTCAAAACAATTAATTCGATTCAACTGAAAATCTTTTTGTTTAAAAGTATTTTTTCAGCCTCGAGACTTTTCAATTAGATTAATTTCCAATCCACACGAAAAATAAATAAATCAATAAATCTAATGATGTTAGTCGATTCAATTGAATTAGAAACATTAATCTTAAACATTAACGTTCGCATTATCATTGACATCAATGTAACAACATCAATATTTTATTGATATTAACTACTTTGACTGAATAATTTTTATTTCAATTTCTCGATGGGAAAAATAAAGAACAGATCCTAAACCACACAGCCATTGGCATGGAAACCTGTTTCCGCAGTGTCGATAATTGACAAACGATTTCAAACGGCACAAACACGTGCAATATATTCAACAACATTTTAAAATCAGAAAAAAAAAATGAATTAAAAAAATACAAAAAAATTGCAAAACAAATCATAACGTTAACGGAGGTTAAAGTTCAGTAGTGGCGACTCCCCAGTACTGTTGCATCCTCGATGCATCCTGTTCGAGGGAATCCAAACCACCCCTCTCCTGAATCACGGCAAAATCGTATTCCAAATTGTAAGGCATGAGTCTTTGAAGACTGCCGAAGTATGCCGCGTTCGGACCGCCGTTTAAAAATCTTCTACCGCTGCCGAATCTCATCGGTGTTCTCGGCAATGCGGGATTGAACGATCTCGCGCTGCCGAAACGTTTCGAAAGAAACGGCAAATTTCCGGCCAAATGTGGCGTCGATCTCGATTGTCCACGTCGAAGAGGAACCCTCGCCAGGGTGTCGAGTTCTTTGTCGAATAACAATTGCGTGTTTTGCTCGAGCATGTATTCCCAGCAACGAAATTGTTCCTCGCTGAGAGCACCCGAACGTTCCGATACCGCATCCTCGTGCGTGCCCATTCGCGAATTCGTCTTTCTCGTTGGATTTTCGTGGATAATTATGCTCTGACGATTCTTCGTAGCTGCTCTCAAGGCCGCGCTACCGGCTCTGGCGCGAGACGACGGATGTCGAATCTTGAACGTGCTGTCGCTCGTCTGATCCGATTGACCGCTCGGAGAACTTCGGTCGTCGTTGTAGGGAGGACTCGGATTTTCCGTTATTCTTCCGTTCTTGAAAAAACGTCCTGAACCATTGTGACTGTTTCCGGGCCTGTAATCAATTGTCCATTTGTTTTAATTGAAAGGTTGCTTTTCAAAAATGTTATTGAGAAAAAACAAAAAAAAGAGAAAGGAAATGGCGAACGCAATGATCTATCACCTGTTGACGATGTTTTTCAAAACCCCGTTGAGATAGTAACCCTCATTGACGTGACAACAGCAAGGAGCTGGTGGTTTGTGGGGTGTCGGTGGTACGCAGCAAGGACAGGAACAACCACCGTCACCCTGGCCACGGTTTTTGCTCACGACGTGACGTAGTTCGCGCATCAGTTGATCGAGATCACCGTTACCCGGACCCGTCAGTCTCACGACGATTATGCTCAAATTGTCCTCGGCACCGTATGCCTGTGCGAGATCTTGCAATCTCTTGGCAGCCAATACCGGACTCGCTTCCGCTCTTGCTTCTCTCACGGCTTCTTGTACACTCAAAACATCCCACAATTTTCGATTTCCGATAATCACAAATTCATCGTCGTCCTCGAGAACGACTTCTTCGACCACCGGATCCGGCACGACCAGAGGAAACATGGCCGAGTTTCCCAATTGATTTTTCACGACTGAATTTTTGCGCGATGGCGCGAGCACGAGAGGTCCGGCTGCTCTGCACAATACCGCTCGCGTTTCTCCGGACGATGCGACTTTCAAAGAATATTTCTTTGACATACGCGGATAACCTTGGGGCGACGGCAAACGCGTTATGTGCACCAGAGTCGCGTCGATTCCGTACTTTTGGCCATTGTCCTTGAGCTCCCGGTGGGCCGACAACAACGTGTACTTCATGTAATCTTTCGCGGTCTCACGTACCGTACGTTCTTCGAGCAACAAACGCGGCAAAATTTCTTGCAATGCGCTCGGGGCTTCTTGATTAGTTCCACCGTCGAAAATACCGAACAAACCCTCGACGTTGCAAAACGATGGCATTCGCACCTGCGATATGTAGAGCCTGAAATTACAACGACGAAAAACGTAAGAATGATTATTTTTATTAATAAAAGTCTGGCAACATTATCCACAATTAATCGAAGTTACCTCTCTCTCGTGCCTGCCGTTTCGGAAAAACCCAATCTCCAAGCTTGATCCGTTCCCTTTTCGGATTTCACTATGTCCTGCTGATGCGGATGGGATGGCAAACTTGGTCGATTTTGACCGGAAACGTCGACGAGCGATACGGGACGTTGAGAACGATATACTTGAAATTGTCGCGGATCAACGTGAAGTCTCGTGTTGCAGGAAATATCCAAAAATTGTAATTGAGGAGGCACCAAGGTCGCTAAGTTTATTCTGTCGAGTTGATTGTGTGCCAGATCCAAAACCTATCGAGTTAAAAAAAATGTAGATAATTAAATAGGAATAATAATAATGATAATTAGAAAAATTAATCAAACTGAATCAATAATATTAAATAAAATATTGGTGATTGGTTCGAGACTGTTAGAATTGTGAAATTGCGATTGGTACCATCAGTGACGTTGTCTTGTTGAACGTCGGACAGTTCAAAAGTCGATTAGAATGAACCCGCAGAACTCGAAGATGTTGCAAATTCGCGACATTGTCGGGAAGATATTGCAAACGATTGCCCGACATAACCAATTCTTCGAGATCCGGCCACGAGGCGATACAGCTGCAGCAAAAAAATTAAAAATTGTCCAATTTATAATTGATCAAATAAATTGTGCATCTGCAATTTTCATACCAATTGGCTTTCTCGAGAATGAAGCAGAGTTTAATTCTAGGGAGTTAATTCTGTCAAGATCATCGAAAGATCAAGTTTCTTATCTTCGCAGATGGAAAGATAAAAAATAAATAAACGTGCTTGAAACGAACAACAATCGACGAGAAAAAATGATAATTACAAACTCGGGAACTCGTCGTTGCTTACAGCGTGTTATCGCTGTCGTAATCGATGTTCGCACTTGATCGGGCACTATCATTCGCAAACACGATTAAGCACTAAAACGACGACCGCAATTATTTTTATTTTTTTTTTTAACATTCTGATAAAATCAAACACGTATCCACAAATACCCGAGTTTCTGGTACATAACAAATGTTGATACATAGAAATGTTATATTCACGATGCATGAAATCAAGGTCTTAGTGTTTGCGATGCCAATATAAATAAATAGAAAATTGAGGAAGAATAATAGCAATAGAATAACGAAGTATTTATTACATGTTTCCGGTTATTCGATAAAAAATTGAATGCAGTAAAGTTGTAACGCAATTTGAAACTTACCTTTCCGGGAGTGTATCCAGCACGTTGTAAGCAAGATGCAATACCCGCAGAGCTGGAAGCTTAGCAAGTGCATCGAGAGCCGTGTCGGTCAAACAATTTCCGGTTAAATATAACTTTTCCAATGCATGAGAACTCTGACGATTCTTGCAACCTTCGTCGCTGTAGTTTAGCTCGGACAGACGATTGTTCGAGAGGTTAAGCACCTTCATTCTAGAAATAACAACAAAAATAACGTAGACAAAATAATTAAAATTTCAATTATTTTCCATAATTTCATGACGTGACTAATTTATGTGTCGACTTACCGTTCGGTATTCGGGAAAAAACTCGTCGGCAAAGCGGTTAGCGCGTTGCCCTGAAGTGTGAGGTGAACGATGTTCAATGGTTTTCGTGGGGGTGGAAGTGCTTGTAGTCGGTTGTGAGGAAGGTGAAGAACCTCGAGTCTAGATGGTTGCGAGAGTAATCTGTCCGGTAAGGCGGTAAGCGCATTGTGAGATGCGAATAGAGCTCGTAATACCGGTAGGTCGGGTGTCCACTCTGGTAGAGCGTCTAAAGAATTACTGAAATAACAAACATCATTTTAATAATTGGATAACGATATTTAATATTCTAAAATGAAATATTGATCCATTTTACTCCCATGACTTACTAGGAAACATCCAAATGTTCCAGATTTGTGGGTATTGGTTCGATTGTCAATTTCTTCAGCTCTGAAATTATAGAAATTCGAATTTTATCATGTGTGTTTGCGTGTGTGAGTGAATCCATATCTGTCGCATATAATTTTTTATAATGGAAAAATATTTAATAATAATATTACAGGTAATAATAACAATAATTATCATATCATATAATAAAAAGTGTCAGTTTTGTATTGTATACAATTTTTTTAAAATTTCATAATTGACAATACAAAATCACGTTAAGAGGATAGTTCAATTTGAGGATTTATTTTCAACGCGATGGAGCTGACTGGTATACTCACTGTTGTTGCCTGCTATGAGAGAAACGAGATTACGTCCGCACAGCGTCAATTCCGTTAAAACGTTTCGGGCGCACCGAGCACTTTGTAACTCGTGCAAAGCGCTGACGTCCAATTTTTCGATACTGTTTTCGCTGACGTCCAGATGTGTGAGATTCTGTGAGAAAAGGGTAAAAAGTGGGAAATAAATAATAGCTATCTCGAATGTGCCATTTTTAAACATACTCCGTTTAATTAGAATTAATTAAAAAATGAGAATATTCGCGTGATTAGACTTACACCATAATTGCCAAGTATTATGTTTCCCTTCAGCTGATTGTTCCTGAGATTGACTTTGTGCAAATTATTGTGAGTATGTTTGTCATCTTTGAAATTTTTTCCGTTGTCGACTTTCGTAAGAACGTCCTGAAAATAAAAATAGGAATTTGGCTTATGAGCGATAATATTTCTTCGTATGTTCGTGAATAATTATTTTGAGCTTTTGCGTCTAATGGTCATACGGCGCCGTAACTAGTTCCGACGGAATCCGACAGATGGCTACGAAGTCCTTGTCATACTCGCTAGCAAAAGGTTGCTCTGCTGGCTATATAAGCGGCTACGTTTCATCAAGCATTATGTCTGGTTTCCCTTCAACACACGCATAAATCTTTCGCCTTTTACTAAAGATTTCCGTGGAGGGGAACAATTGATGACTATTACGTCAATTTTTTGAGTACCCGGCGAAAGCTGGGTCAATTAATCAATTGAAACATAATTAGTATAGGAATTATAGGGGATTATCGAATAGAGATTTATTGTACCTAAGTGGAATCCCTGCACTAGTAGGGCGTACCGATTGCGATCTTGCGAGCTTCATCTCGCGGTTTGCGGCGTTCCGATACAATGGAAAAATCTGGTTGAACTTTGTGAATTTTTTGAATGGAACTTTTTATTTGAAGAGAATTGGAAAAAAACTTTCTCTAATAACGATATCAATATCAGCCGCGATAAGAAAAAGACTTGATAAAATCACTTCTGCCGAACATCAAAGCAATATTGAATTTTCGGTTGAACCACTTATTTATTTATATTCGGCAATTGTGCTAAGAGAAATAGGTGTCCGCGACGTTTCGTTTTTGCCTTTGCATGTACATTGATCACAACATATATTCACGCAACGCCAATATCAATAATGTGTACAAGGATATCACGTCCATTTATAATTGCTTATATTTTGTCAGTTTAACGTCAACAAGTGGAGATAATTTTTCGATTTTTCTTCATATCGTTCGCGACATCACGATTGAGATTTTTGATTTCTCGAAAGTTGTAGCTAATTGATAAGTAAAAATTCCTTTGACTTATTTTTTTTAGATAGTCAAAAATTTATTGAATATTTTTTCGAGCACTCGAGGGGATAGCGAGAGCTGCTACGGAAGAGTGAAAAAGGGTTTGGCTGAATGAAATTTAATTTGATTGGAACATGAACAATGCAACGATTCGACAAATTGAAAATATTGATTACAGCTAACCGATTTGAATTTCGATCTAACCGATTGTTGTTCTTCCGGGGAGGGGGGGGGGGGGGCATTCAATGAATATGCATTTCCATTACCAAATGAAGGCGGATTCTGGTTGCTATTGTATATATCAATCTGATGGAAAATAATGTGATCATCACTCCATTATTGTCTGTTCATTCATTAATTTAAATGCAATTTGATGGGCGCAGACTATATACTGTCTAAGTATGTCCTTTCCGAACTAACCCAGAGACATCAATACCTCTGAATTGTCAGTAGAGCGAAGTTTATTTTGGGATATTATTTGACCCAGCTGTCGCCGGGCACTCAAAAAAATTGACTGTATAGTCATCAATTGTTCCCCTCCACGGAAATCTTTAGTAAAAGGCGAAAGATTTATGCGTGTGTTGAAGGGAAACCAGACATACCCTTCTTCACAGCCGAGTAGGTTATATAGCCAGCAGGGCAACCTTTTGCTTGCGAGTATGACGAGGAAGCCGTAGCCCTCTGTCGTCGCCTCGGAAAACCATGGAACAGTCGATCTACCCCCTTTGGGTCCTACTATGGAGTAACATAGCCCCCCCCCCTCGAACTACGTGACAGTGTAACACAATGATTATTCGCAGCTACCAAAAATTGTATATTCATGTTATTACTATTTTATTATTCATCCATTTTCTATTTATTGAAGCATCATCATAATTGTTATTTTCGTTATCAATTGTCATCTTTTACAACTGATGATTGATATTCTGATGATATTTTCAATCGTTTGCAAAAATAGCCTCTTAATCTTGAGGGATGGGGGAAGAAAAATGAATGGACGATAAACGTTGAAGGGGTCGACTTGAGGGAACTGATACGTCGTTCATTCATTCGGAAGATGTTAGTATTATGTAGACTAGGTTTGGACTTACCGTAAGGGCGAGGGCCCGCATGGTGAGAAAGCACGGCAGAACCGCAATTCGATTGCCCGCCAGCGATAAGATCGTCAGGTGTTGCAATTTTCCCACCTCTTCCGGCAATTTCTCGATGACATTACGATCCAAAATTAATTCTTTGAGGCTGCAAAGACAAAAATGAAACATCAAAATGAGATGATAAAACGTTATTTTTTGAATTATACATCAATGACAATGGAGATGAAGAAGAAGGTGTCTTCGAAGGGTTAATTGGTATTATTTTCGTGGTTTAATTTTTTTTTCTCTTTCATAACACGATGTGTCGAAACTTTTGTAGGCTCCATTGAGCGACAAGATTAAATGACATAGCGCGAGCAGCAGCGAATTTTATTTGACGTTCGATGCGGAAATTGCAGCGTGGCGAGCGCGTATATGTTTTGCGAGCTCGAAGGAACGAAATCAGTGAAGCCAGAAGGTTGGAGAGCCGGGGCAAGGCCCACCCACCGGATGTATACTTGTGCCGTGAAAGCTTCGAATTAAAGTGAAAACTTTGGCTCTCCGCCTCTTCATAGATTGCCGTCTTCGATTCGAGTGTAAAACATTATTTTCCAAATAATTACTCAACAAGTAAAAAATAAAATAATAACAAAGAAAACGTCCGGTCGTCCT
This sequence comes from Sussaba pulchella, assembly GCA_963971145.1. Taxonomy (NCBI): domain Eukaryota; kingdom Metazoa; phylum Arthropoda; class Insecta; order Hymenoptera; family Ichneumonidae; genus Sussaba; species Sussaba pulchella. Next base: position 394,584 of record OZ020165.1, on the reverse strand, counting down.
AAATAAAACTGCACGCTCGGACTCTTACGTTGCATAAAAATTTCGTTATTGCTCGCGTGTCATGAAATTCATTCGGTGAGTTTATAAAAAAAGTCACCTTTCGGGTTTTACGAAAATTGTTAAAATTATTGGGAATGTTTTTGGGTTAGGGAAATCATTCCTGAATAACATATAGATTGCAATGACATCTTCACAATACGAAGTAATGATAAATCATTAAATTAAAATTTAAGTTTGGCAGAATAATAGTCAACAAATATTTCATTGATATTTACATAAATTCTTTCCAATAATACGAAGGGGAAAATCTCAAAAATTTCTTTCTCCCCTGATTTTCGGGTTCCTTGAACCCTTTTAACTTATTTTTCCACCGCGGAAAAACATACACTTACCCAGTTACCCAAAATTTCAAGTAGAATAATCGTCCTCATCGACAGCGTTTTCAACATCCTTATTCCAAAACGTCCAACACTTAAAAAAAAAAAATCTTCCATACGTTTCGAGCTGTCTCAACCCCAATCATTATTTTTTATCCCATCGTTAAAAAATCCTCACTCTTTTCCTTCAACACGACCCGTCGCGATTAAAAAATATATGGCTCACCATTTTTTATTTTAATTTCACCCGAAAATTCGTTTTGAAAAATTAGAGTATAATTCGGCGCTGGCTTCGATGTGTTTGTTCATCGGCTCGAAATGCGGTTATATCGTTCGGACGGTTTGCGTTACGTCGGGGTAAAGAAAGGAAGCGGCGAAGTATCGAGTCGAACTCGCGGAAGCGTGTCGATGACTCGTCGGCCGGTGCACTCGTCGAGATGCGCGCCGAAGAACTGAAAGCCAAGTCGAAGAAGAGCCTTCGAGGCTCGTCACATGCTTCCCGGCGAAGAACCGAGAGTCTCGGCACGGACCCCTTCCCAGCCGCAAACATCAAGGATGGCTTGGCTGACCACTGTGACGTAACGCACAAACGAAATTACTTCTGTTCCACAGGAGTACAAAGCGAAACTCACGGAATGGGCGCTGCTGTTGCCTTATTGCATGTACAGTCACAACCAACGCAGTTTTTCGAAACATTTCTATAATCATTCGCGAATATTTCAATCCATTGGCCGGGACGTCGACTTCTTTAGGGCTCTGCACTGAATTTAAAGGAAATGAAATCGAACTGAGGATGTGATAGTAGGAAAGAAATTATTTAATTTTATCGATGGTCGTTTAAAAATGAATTTAACGAAGAAAAACTTTGTTATTTTGTTTTGGGATTTCCCAAAAACATCTATCCTAATTTTTCTTATTGTTCGTTGAAGAAAATTAACTTGAACCAAAAAATTTCATTTTAACTTCACGAATATTTGATTGACAATTTTCTTCACGGAAAGTGGATTAGGTTCAGTTAAAAATCTAGAAGTCGGGTTGGTAGGTTCAAGTCCGCTGATCCCGAACTGGAGGCTCCACGCTCCGATTAAATTGTATGTACTACCGTAGAACCAACCTGTACTGGTCGAAGAGAGTCTCTGCGAGACGCTTCTTCGGAGGCGAACGCCGTGAACGGCGCAATTCTTCGCATCGGAGGATTTTAATGAGCCCTCCGAACCAACTGTGCCTGCCATATCTCGGCGGCGCAATAGCGACTCTGAGCTTCGACCATATTGCCCTTCCACGGTATTTCATATATTCATTCGTCGTTCATTCGTTATATCCATGATGCGCCTCGCAATTATTTATTCGCAAGTTTATATAACTCGTAGACAGAATTAATGGTTCAGTAACTATTGAATCGTTGATTGAGTATTGGGAACGAGAAATTCGAAACGATTATTACATCAATATGTAACGTAAAAAGAATTTGTGCAGAGAATTCAAACGATATTCATCGCTCTTAAATACCTGAATAGAATTTTTTATTTTTTAAAGATGTGAAATAATTAAAATAATTCTTCTGCTATAAACAGAAAAATAATCCAGCTGACGAGCGCTTCAGAGAGATACGAAATAGACGATAAAATGAAAAAATTGGTTCTATTTGGAAAAATGGTGAAAAAAAGTAACGTAAAAGATTATTGATGCAGATATCGCGATAGGCTCCCCTCCAGCTCGACCGAGTCATAAGTTTCCTCATTACGAGCTGACACGTCGTGTTTTTCAATCGGCTCTTGCCCTTCCGACTATGCACCGAGACCTGCTCATGATGGCAGCACTTAGGAGCACGAGCGAGCGTAATACTACACCCGTCCCTCTAGAATGTTATACTTAAAATGGATATGCGTGATATACAACCCACACATATATAAATATACACGGAGCGAACTGGCGAACGTGGCTTCGGTGTTATTCACCGCTCGTGCGCGCCTCTCGCGGCTCTCGCACTCTCGGTGTTCACACCGTAGTTCCTTCTTTGAGACTTCGGGCCATTTGTGCGTGAGGGTTTAACCGAGAGCTCAGTTTCTCGAAAGCAGTTTTCGAAACTCGTGTAATCCGGCTCACCGTGTTTTGTAATTACGCGAGAATCCCGAACCGGCGACGCAAAAGACTTGCCTCGGGGGGAGCTTTTGGTTCTCGTCGAATCCACGGGTGAAAACGCCGGGTAGGGGGTGTGGTTGAAACCACTGCCGCCTTAGGCCGTGGAAATTTTTCCGCTTTTTCGTACACTTCAATTTGCACGGATTCTTCTTAAATTCAATTTCTCGTAATTTATTTTCTTAAAATCGTGAGATGAATTGACAAATGGACGAAAAAATTAAATTGAATGATTAATTAATTTTTTTTTAAAGTTTACCAGTTGTAAGAATTTATCTGATCGACGCCATAGCTTTTTGGTAAAACAATCTTGTCTTCAAGGGTTTCTAGGATATTATTATTGTAATAATAATAATTATTTGTAAGCTTGGAACAAACTTACCTGATGAGGAATGAATTATTTATTTCATTGATAAATGCACATAATACGAATCGTTCTCATCATGGATCCGAACAACTGGCTTCGCAACGTGATTTATCGACGAAGTTACCGGAAAATATATATACTCCCTTGCCGATAATAGCCGTATACAACATTGCAGCAGGAATAGCATAGTGCGATTCTGCGAGGACGTATATTACGGCAATGCGGACGAGCAAACACTATCGCTCATATAATTGATCGCCTCCCTTGATTCCTACTAATCACGGTTGTTTCACATTATCGATGCCCCCGCCCCACCCTCCCGCCGTGTCTACCATTCTGGTCGACCCCCGTTCAAGTCCTTCGGGGGAACGCTCCGGGACTTTTGTTTTTAATTATTCAAATTCAACTATCAACATAAACTTTGTATCTCATAATTGCGAAATAGTGAATTTAGGTTTCCTTCCGGCTTCGGTTACCGCTTGTTGCATGCGATTGGCGTACCGATTATATTCAAATATGAAACTTTATGGAAACATAACAATCGTCGATTATATTCGAAATTGCGTACCGGAGCTTGCGGGCTACGCTTTAATTTTCCACTTGGCATAACGTTGGATGTGATTCAATTTTTTCTTCAAATTTGCTGCTATAATTTTTGTTGTTGTTGAATGCTATTTTTTTTAAATTTGAATACTAATTGAACAAAAATTTGAATGTAAGTGTTAACAAGATCAGTCAAAAGTACTAAAAAATTGATCAATTATGTTCCGTCTTTCGTCTTTTTTTGTGAAATCATATTTTTTCCGATATCGAAATAATTTTATGCGAAATGTTTCTGTAATATTATTTGGTGAAAATTTCACATCCGACCGACTGATATTGCATATTCACAGAACCAACAAATTTTCTTTGGTACATAACCGGATTGCCATCTCCTTATTCAACGTGTGACTGTAAGATTTGTTTTTTTCGAAAGCTCGTACATTTATTCGGTATATAACCAGAAAGTTCTTTGCACTTTGAAAAGTTGTCGACGGATCTACACGGTGGAAAAAGAAATCTCCCGGAAAGTTTTAATGGGACAATTCGGTGGGAAGCAGGAGGTTTGCGTCGAGGAAACACAGAGCGAGAAAGAAGTCTCTCGGTTCTTGCGGTGATGGAAACTATCGATTCTACTCACTTGACTAGTCGACGGATCTCGGTTGGCACTTGTTCGATTTTGTTGTCCGATAGGTCCAGTGTGGTCAGAGTATCGAGTTTGAGAAACTCTTCCGGAATGGATTTCAACTGGTTGCACTCCATTCGGATTGCTCGTAGACGTGGAAACCTTTTGAAAGTTCAATCAATAACTTTAATCGGAAATATTATTATTTTATTTTTTTTTCGATGTAATTCTTTTAAAATGTTTCGGTTTTTCTATCAAGGAATCAACGAATGTGAGATCTTAAAAAATATACACGAAAGTGAAAAAGTTCAGCGAAAAATTATGCGTTATTCAATAAAAGTAATTGAAATTTCTAGAGTAATACATTTTTTAAAAATAATAATAATATTTATTTATTGTCGAATGGCTGGACGCGTTGGGTATGTAGTTTAGTATAAATAGTTGATTACAAACCGATGCAAGATGTTCAAGTTACTGTCCGAATTATTAAGTTGGTTTCGAGATAGAAATATCTCTTCGATAGCAGGAAACGCCAGTGTACTGTCTGGAATTCGGGCCAATCCTCCCTTACTCAGATCCAAAAGCTTTGGGCACGTTGACATCTGGGTTGCCTGCAATATAGAAACCAATTTGATTGATTTTACCTCTAGAACGATTTTCAAGGACGATTCTTAATTAAATTATAAATTATTATTCAAACGATTCGTTGTTTGATGAATAAATAAATGGAAAGATAGTTGTAATTGCGGGAATTTTTTGAACGCGACAAATTACTCCACCTCATATTCCAAAGAATCAGTGTCCATGGTGTCCTTATCGACATCATATTCCTCTGTTATTGCCACCAAAGCCCCAGCGTGGACCATTTTTTCACAATTTCGGGGGTATCGAACGATTTTATCGAGCGATCAACTTTATATCTTTACAATTATGTTATATTCATATTATTTATAGTATAATTCAATAATTCGAATTAAATTATTCATATTTGTATTTATTGAAATTTTCCTCATTATTATCGTATTCCTCATTATTATTATCGTATTTACACAATCTTAGGCAATATAATATCGCAATATCGCACTAGCATTTTCATTTACGAAAGATTGCAACTTTTATGACAAATGTTCATGAGCTTCTCGTACCAATATTCCTCGTACACGGTACTCATAACGAAAACCCAGCCCGGTAACGTGTCATTTATCCTCGTTGTATCTCACGATTACAACGTATCAGAGAAGACCTGCAATTTCTTTGGCTCGAACAAACTGCCGGAGTTTCTGAAACGTGTGTGTACACGTTGTGTTTATACATTTTTCATTAGATCCCGGGACATTTTTCTCGCTGAACGGCGGAGACACGGAGAGACGAGTCTCCGACTTTTCTCGGCTTATTGCTCGTCGCGGAGTACACAAGCTTGATAGTCGGGAAGCCCGCGCGGGACATTGCAAGCTCACGTGAGAGTTAATGGTCAACGGTGCCGCGATGCCGGCTCGCACTACGGTCTGGCAAACCCCTCGATTATTGGCTTCGGAATTACGGAGAAAATGTGTGTGGAAGGAAAAAAAATGCAATAATAATAATTGCAACGCACGGAACAATGGATAACAACGAGCGGGAATAAGTGCAGGTTTATCGCGCTATGAGGATTTAAACCGGGGGCGGGCGAAGAGGGCAGAGGAAATCAATTCGGTGAAATTGTCGAGGAGAAAGCTCAGCGATATAAACCCATGTTCTGCACGTAGACATTTTTCTACGATTCATGTGAAATACGAACAGGAGGAAAAATTATTGAATGGAGGAATTTTTATTTTTTAATGTTTGTAGAAAGAAAAATAGAAAGAGAATTTCCAAGAAATTATTTACCGAGGAAAAAAGTTTTTTATTTTGTTGGTAGAAATCATAGGGAAAGGATTTTTCGAAGAAATTATTTAATGAAGAAAAAAATTCTCAAGAAAAATGAATGCAGAGAGAATTCTTGTTCCTCCATGGATATACGAATTATTTTCCCTATCAATCTCGATGAAATGTGAAAAGCATGAATTTGTTCGACTGTGATCAACGATTCTGACGATACACGAGAAAGCGATGAAAAAATCGAACAGCAAAGGCGAAGAAAGATGAAGAGGAAATCGTAAAAATCCTGGAGAGAGGAGAATTCGAGGATAGACGAAGAAGTTTCGCGCATCTTCTTACGGTACTTTGAGGGAGTATGGAGGGTCTATATATCGGGGCGGATACGAAAACTTTACAGTGTAACACTGCGGAACGATTCCGCTGCGAGGGTTGCATAGCTGGCACATCCTCGTGACTGTATAGCAGTAGTTAGACGGAGACTTCTCGACGGTGAAAAATACGAGCGACGATAAATTGTATCACCACCCCGAAGAGTTATGTCGGATCGTGGATGCGGGTGAAGATTCTAACGTTGTAGAAGAAAAGTACGAAAGTGCGAAAATTTTGGTGAGATATCTAGAAAACTTTTGGATTGTACGATATCCTCTTCGAATTTCCCGAGCGTTCATCGATCGACGTGGATGAAATGGTAGAAACCTTCGATTTTTTCACTTTCTACAACAGTAGTCGGCAATATTTTTTTGCACAGATCGCAATTTTTATATTCGACGAAAAAATATACATTCGTTTCCCCACCGACTGAAGTGCACGCGTAAAGACTTGAAATTCAACAAAATGGTATTGCCGCAAGTGCTCCATTCTTCTCGGGTTCTTCGAGACCGCATAACCGTAAAAAAAATAAAAAAATGGTTGCGAGAGGTGGGGAGTTTGAAGATAAGTGACCCATGGAAGCAGAAAGAGTGACGAAATGAATAGGTTTCTATGTTACCGAACGCCCGGTATTTCTCTCGAGCCGGTAATTTCCAGCAGGAAGAGAAAATAGCGATTGTCCGGTTCGGTCGAGCAACCGATGAAGTCTTCGGCGTTCTCCATGTGTCACACGCTTCGCTAACGAACGTCAAATTCATCGTTAAATTTTCAAGCGCTCCGACGCGATAAGCAACCGATGTACGAACGCATACGATAACGAACAGAGACGATGCTACGGTGTGACGATGGAACAAGTGAGATGACGGTGATGACGTTGAACGTGAAAATCTAACGATCTTGCCGGTTGTTATAGGAAACGAAACGAGTTTTCTATAGACGCAAAGGAAGTAGCGAAAGCAGATCTCCGAGAAAGATTTACATCTCCCTTCGGGACACAGAGTGGATGACGTGTGTTTTACGCTTTGTTCTGTCCGCAGGAGGATAAACGCCGAACGCGATCTGATCTGTCTTATTGTCTGAGATAATGACCTAATTTTTAGGGTTCCGTAGGAAAGTATGCCCTTATGGTATTTGTCTGCCCGCCTGTCTGTCTGTGTGTATGTCACGGTCTTCTTGTTCTCCCTATGTCTATGTACTTATTCAAATGAAATTTGGTATACGGACGTGGATTGATCACCCAAACACAAAAATGATCAAATTTGCGAAAAAAATATTTACCCCCTTCCCATAGATAAATGAATTAAAATAATAAATATTTCTCTGATAATGAGAGAAATATTGCAACGGATGGTGGAAGAGAAATTTTGTTAGAAAATACCAAATTGTATCTCTAGCAATGTCTCGAACCATGTTTTATAGTTGACTTTGTTAGGGAATGTATGCTTTGAGAAATATTGAATATTTTTTTGTATTTTTTTTTATTGAAACTACGATGGTAATGAAAAATATTCACTGACATCGACCTCGTCAAAGGGCGGGAGCGTACGGTAGTTTAGCGAGGGAGAATTGTTTTGGCGAAGGATTTGTCGGATTACGGAGTTTTTCCAGAAAGAAATTTATTCGCGACAGGCTCGCGGTACAAAAGTTTTCTCATAGGCGAATTTCCGTCTCTGCCCCGGAAAATCTTTATCCCTGAATGTTTTTTCACTTTTTCCAAGAAATGCCCTTCGTATTTATTTTTCTCCGTTTTCGCTCCATTTGCTTATTCTCTGCAAAAGTTTTGGCTTGAATGACGATAAGCTGTGGACAAAATTTATTTGCTGTGCTATAACGTTTGGAAAATATTTTTCTTTTAAGAAAACAGCTTCTCGTCGATTTTTGTTTATAATAAATAGAGCTTTGAACTGCGGAACGTAGTATTCGGAAAAAGGTAGACATTGGATACTTGTTGTCAATTGCCTTCAACGTTGGATGTCATTTATCGATTAGCAATCTTTTTTATTGGATGAACGCTTTGTCTGATCCCAGTGTGGCATTTTCTACTTCAAGCGCTCAAGCATGAGATACATTTTGAACAACTTTGTTTGTGACTTCGGTGTCGGATATTTGACTAGCATTTCCTATTTTCCTGAGATGACTCGAGAAAAAGGAGGATTTCACGCGTTGCATACCCTAGCAGACATAACGGCCCTCGTTCATGTCAACCTGTGCTTCCTGCGTATCTACGCTCCTTGACGCTACGACACAATACCGTCTTTTTCGTGTACGAATATTTAATTCAAAAACAGAATGAAAATTCTAAATCATTGCCCGTCCCCGTTCAATCATGAAAAAAATAAACCCGCTCATAATTTTCACCGTTTTCACCAGCATTTTATCCAAAATTTGACTGAAATAAACTATTATTATCTTTTTTCAATTTTTATAATTATTAATATTTCCAATGACGAAATGGGTCACTTTAATATCTCCGACGAAACTTTCCGCGCTATCAATTATTCATTAATTATTTTTAATACCGAGTCGCACTTGTTTATGAAAAATTGAATATCATCACTTGGACCACGTTTGCACTGATTCACCGTTCGGTCGAAGTAACGTTGATTCATTGATCACAAATTTAAATAATTTTTCAACACGTTCGTGTATGGTTTTTCGATAATTTGTACTCGGAGGAACAGCAAACCCGGCGCGTAGAGCTGTCCCCGGATGCGAAGCATCATACATGATCGCGGCCCTCCTGTGCATCACTGCGAGACTCGAGGATGAGCACCGGCCACAGGGACTTTGTGTCGCGTGTCTCGGTCGTGGAACGCAAAACCGGAAGACACGCTCCGTGTGCTTACCATTGCGCAACATCTTTAGAGTTTTTCTTATAGTATAGTCCCTCGCTCCCTCTCTATCTTACCCTCTTTTTTCCTATTTCGTGAGCTTCTAAACAACGTCTATTACGACCGTTCGCCGACACGATTTTGTCACTTTGAATTCTTTCACTGTTGTGAACACATTTTTTTACGATGACATCGCGTTTTTTGGCTTTTCAAACTCTACGAATTATAAAATAACGTGAAAAAAATTGGACAAATTAATAATAAAAAACTTTTAGACAGTTGTGCTGTCATTAAAAAAATTCAAATATATTATACAACGTATAATATAAAATTGATATTAATGTATATTAAATAAACGAAAACAAATAATTAAATAAGGTAGAACATTTTAAATACATAATTTTTATAGGTATAATATATGATTTAATCTTTAATATATTATATATTTAACAATATATTGTTATTTCTTGTGAGCGGTTAATAGAGAGTGGTCCAATAGTTTCCGTATGATTAATTCTTCCAATTTTTTCACAGAACACTGTAATCTAATTATATTGAAATATGCTATTATAGAATGATGGAGATTAATATAGGGATTGAGGGAGGACGGGTCAGACGGGCCCGTGTGCATCGTCAATAACGTATCTTTTGGCTGTTAGCCCATGGCAGCCTTCTGTAGAGCATTATCGTCGACGGTAAGACCGCGGTACAGAAAAACCGCTAACATTAGGTAACGGTTGCAATAAGTATGGCTACGGAATGAGAAGTAATTTATCCGCGATGCGCAAAGTCGACTTTCATAATGACCAATTTGTGAATCAATTTGGCGTGCTCCGTTGCGCCGTTACGAGTAAACGCGTGCACGCGCGTTCGAGTTGCTGCATGAAAACCGGGGGCAGCGTTTTGCCGCACATTGTCAGGGTGACGAAAACCCACCCGTAATTTCCGCAAGAACGAGGTTTAAAAACTGGAATTTTAATTATTTTTTCAATGTCTCATATGCTTGGAAGATTTTTAGAGCACGTTTAAAAGTAAACAATTTCTAAAGGATACACGGAAATAATGACTAAAACCAATAATAAAAATATATTTACGAAACGATAAAAAAAATAAAAATTATAAAATAATGGCCGACCATAGTAATGATAATGTAATCTATCGAATATTCGATCAATGTTTATTCCGGATAAAATACGTATTGGATTCGGCAAGAGGTTTTTTGCAAATTTTGCCCCAGATTGCTCAAAAGAGGGTCTTCTAGAGCCCAAGGAGATAAACCGTTGAAATACGTCTAGCGTTTCTTCCTTGCGCGGATGATACGAAAGCGCGGATGTGAAAGAACTCGAGGAGACGAAAATTCTCGCGATATTCCATGAAGCGCACGACGTGCGTTAAGGTTTTCTCTCGGGGAAAGTGACGCGGATATAGCTCTTACGAAATAGACTCGGCATTCTTAAGGATAGATGCAGCATCTTCGAAGATATTCGATATACGAAATCGAACGATGGATGTCATTTGAATAATGCGAGGAGGGTGACACAGCCGCGAAGAACAAATTCGTTTCTCGGGCACTATTTCTCTTTGCCTTCGAACTTTTTTCTACGTCGAGAGTGCGATATGTTACCCATGCGGGTCTCACTCTACACCCTCTGGCAGTGAGCTCAAATCTCTGGAGGATGTGTTTATCGAATCTAATGTTTTACCGTTATGGGGTTACCACGTACATTGTTCGCAAATAATATTTCGCGATGGGGATAAATTCAATGCTAATATATATGAAATATTTTTTTCAATCGAATAACTACGATTATTTATCATGGAGCAATTAAAATTTTTACAATTTTGCAATTATTATCAATAATTTAGATGAATTATTATTGCATGATGGATTTGATAAAAATCCTGATCAATTTTCAGTCTAGTTCAGGGGAATTTCCTTACGTACAGAAAACTTTGTTATCGACTATCTACGTTGACTGCTTCAGCCTCTTTATATTCCGAGCAGTGTGCGGAGTGACGAGTGCGGCTCGTGGCCGACAGCTGGTGCCACTAGAACGTTTGTATCAGAACCTCGATTACGTTTCCACGCGATAGTCAGCGGGAAATAAAAATTACCGATTATTACTCGAAAACGATAGAAATATTTGTGTTTCAATCGAAAAAAAAAAAGATTGCTTTATTACTGTGATTTTCCCAGCACGCTATTTTCCAGAGATTTTTTTTTTCAATCTAGAATGCAGACGATAGAATGATAAATCAATAATTATAATTTTATATTAATTTATAAATAATTAATTCAATGAATTATAATAAGTATTATAAAATAAAATAAAATAAAAAAAATACAAAGATGTATTTTTAGAATTTTTATCGAGTAATGTATTCGTGAAATGGTAAAAAATAATATATTTCAATTTTGATTATGCATGCAGCACGTGGGGTACCATCAAAGTTAGTCTTTAATTGGCTATGGTCGTAAGTACGAGCTATTTCCATGAGCATATAGCGGTATAATATGTACAAGAGCGAGCACGAGGGTGTTTCGAGGGAATCTCGTGTTTCATGGCCCGGCGGTATTATAGAGGCAGCCAAGTACTTTTCGAATTAGGCAGCCCAGCTCCTCCTCGGGCTCTCCTTTATCTACAGACTAAAAGTCATAGTGAGGAGCACGATCGTATTCACGTCGGACCATCCCCGCAACTTAACCCCGACGTCATTACACGAGAGATTTCTCGAGTGATATTCAGACCGGCTGCGGAATCTCATAACGCTTCGTTCCTTACAGAATCGGGGACGTAAGCGGCTCGCTCTTTTCGCCCGGGCAACTTTTTTTCATTCGTTTGTTACGCCGGTTGCCGCTTTCATCCGTATCTCCGTTCAAATAACAGTAGCAAGCTGCTCAACATACCGACACGGTCAACCACCGATGGAAAAATAAATCCACATTTATTGGAATTTATTAATTTCCTAATTTCAATAATATATTAATAATAAATATGTATATGAATACAATTATACGCTAATGTAATATGTATTATATTAGACTAATTATATTTATGTACATTTTTATTGTTCATTTTTTCGAATGCCGAAAATATTTTGACATATATTTAAAATTATTTTAGTGACACACTAAAATATTCCTCATTGTGATTTTTACCCTTTAACGTTCAATGCATTTCACGTGGCAGCAACAGTGCAACACCGGCGAATTTCCATTGTTGTAAATTCTGAAACATTACACATTTTCAAACAAAACGCTATGGGTGAGAAAAATTTGTATCGGTGAAAAGCTTTGATCGGCGAATTATCGAGTCTGCCCACCGACAGTACATGTGGTATCACGGTAGATATGAAATCCGTGCAGAATTACCACACCACGAAATCCGATAGCCTCTGGTTATTTCGTTCAAAATTCCAAAAGATGATAATAAAGGAATAAAAAAATAAAATATCAATTTCACTCCCATACCGTAACATAGATATTTATTAAGGTGTGTTTTCGCATAAAAAATATAATCAGCTCTCGAATTAGAAATATATACTATCAGAACTGGACAAACGCTTTTTTTCACGTTTAATCAAATGCAAAACGTATACAATGCTTGCGAAACCTTTCAGAGCAAAAAATTCTTTTTTCCAAAATACGCCCTAATATTCGGGAAGATATATTTTTTCCTTTGATAATCGAAAAGCCCTCTGAAACTAAACGCGAGAGAGCTGAATGCTCTCCCAAGCGCATACAAGATGTATTTATCGCCGATGCAAAGCTTGACTGAGCAATCGACCAACGGAGTATTATCTCGCGATTACTCTTCACTCCACTCGCTCGCCCGTTTTCAACAATAAAATCACAATTCATCTCATAGTTTCCATTCGGCACGTCGAAACGTCATCCTCTTGCAGTATCATGTCCGCTTTATTGTGACAAAAAATGTACGAATCAAAAAGAAAGCGAAAAATTAGAACGAAACGACAATCAATGGGATTTTCGACTCAGCCATCAGTTGAGAATTCAATCGACATTGAAACTCGGTTTTTTTATCACGTTATTGGTATTACTTTTTTTTTCGAGTATTCATTAGTTATCTAATTTTTTCTTCTCCTTCTCTCGTTTAGACTTATTTTTTCCATTGCGAGTTTCATCTCGTCGTCATAAATCCAGCCCGCAATAAACACGCGAGGAAATGTTTCGACAAGTCCATCCGAAGCATTGCTTAGCCTAGCGAGAACTTGTTAGGTTTGCAACTTCGATGTGGGGGAAGATGCTGTACGTATTCCTTCATTCGCATCAATGCATACCGAAATCCCGTATATCCGTGTATGGATGTGTTCGTACGGATGGAAATACCGAGCGTCGGCTTGCGGATGGAGTGCAATCGAGTTAAACAACGTAGCAATTGCGAATCCTACCAGACCCACAGTCTGTTTTGAACATAGCCGATGGCTGAGAATCTTGAGCGAAGCATTTGCTCTAATTTGCAAATTCACCTCTACATTATAGATTTAGATTGGCATTTCAGGTGTTCATTCAAGTTCAATGAGGGAGTAAAATTATACAAATTTATGTACGAAGCTTCATCTGTCTGTCTATCGAGAAATCAAGAAAATCGTAGTGATAGGTCAGGATGGGGCTAACAGTCGTAACATTTCTCACAAAAACTTGAAAATATTTACTTGTTCTTTACGCCATCTTGTTCATTAGTTATTCTACTACTTTTGTGGGGTTTCCCTCAATCACGAAAAAATAAAAATTTCGGAGAGGTTAAAGGTTTTATAATTTTTAGAATGAAAAAAAAACTCGTTGAATTCTTTTGTCTGTTAAACTTGATGGACATGCGTTAGGATTCATTAACTTTATTAATTTTATTTTATATCTTTATTTCTCGTATGTGAAATACAAATTCATGCTGGAATAAAATATTTCATTGAAAAACGTTATTGAGGTAGGTTCCGCGTAGAACGCGGGTTGGGTTCCAGACAGCGCTGTCAGTCTTCTCATGCAAAAAATTCCACGAAAAACGAGCATTTGAATTGGGCCAATTAATTTCTCGTAACAGGTCATGTGTTATTCAAGATTTTTATCGAAATATCATATTTATGACAGCTGCACAGAATTTCTGCTGTTCCAATTATTTTTAATTGATCAGTGTAAGAGTTATGGAAACTCTACTAATTAAATTTTATTATTTAATATTAATTGATGAATTCTTTACATTAAATTTGATAATTTCATTCTAATGAATACATTTTTTTATCAATTGCAATTAGCTGGTCAAGTTTTCCGCTAAAATGGCGGTGCATCGTAGCGGTATTCGATCAACAACAGCAGTAATATTATATATTTCACCAAGATATTGGCTCTATCGTCACGTGGCCATCCACGTAGTCCGCAATGAAACAGCTATTCGCGTTGGACCCCCGTAGGCTACGCTATAGAGCCCCGATTTTAATGAGAAAAGCTCGAACAGGCACATAACCCACAAGCCAGTAAAACAAAGAGCTGGTATTAACTCTGAAAATATATAATTAAATCCTAAATTTGGGACGATTGTCCAGTTAAACTTTCGACTTACCAGCCGGACCCGCCGCATCACAGCTGTGCTCGCCTGTGATAGACCTCTCCCATTTCCTCTCCACCCTCTACCTTCCCCCTGCCCCTTTCTTGCTCTATTTCGCTGCGGCGAAATTCGTTCTGTTCGTCGCGAATGAGAGAACGAGAGTACGCGAAATTGGAGCTCAACAGCTAACAATTAATCCTGTTTAATTTGAACCGGAAAAATCCCCGAATATCCATTTCGATATTGCATATTGCTTCCAATAAAGTCATAACTTTCCAAAAAAACAAGAATTATCATTTTTGAATATTCACGCGCGAGCCGTTGAGGCTCATCAACCTTTTTTCTTCGACTTCCAAGTCTACACAAACTTTTCTTTTCTTAGTTTCCATTCATTTTTTAATTAGAATATTTTTTTTGCTCATAAGTTTTCTTATGCCAAATAAAATGCAATAAAACGACATTACACACGAGAGAAGTTTTTTTTCAGTGTACGAAAATTTGCAATCAACAAAGATGCATGCTAATCGAATTATATTTCCTGTTTCTTGACTTTGCAATATTTACCGCTTCGAAATAGCAAATTCATTCATCATAAAACACACATTTTTGCTAAATTGATTCATTTCGGATCTTCTTAATGCTATTCAGCAAAAAAGAAAGTTCAATACAAATGTTTTCTTCTTTTTTTTTGTATCTCATAAAAAGTTTGTACAAAATCGATGTCCAAGCATCACGAACGAGTGCGACGGAGTTTCTGGTCGTGCGATACAACAATCTGTGCGGGATCACGATCCGGATAAGCGCGCTGCTAAATATTCATCGCCGGTGAGGTAGCAAAGAGAGCGAGAGAACGAGGAATCGAGAGAAACAGACAGAGAGAGCGAGAGAGGGAGTTAGAGAACGCTTGTAAAATCCACCAAATCGAATATGCGTTCATTCACCCATTCTGAATAATTCAGTGTCCAAGAGCGGGATGGCGCGTGCGCCCCGAGGTCTCTGTGATTCTGCAAAATCCGAGATTCGCGACCCCCACAGGATGGTCATTATGCTGTGTCGGTAGTATCGGTTGTACGTTATTTGACCGCCCCGTTCGAACCCCCGCCCGGGACAATTTATTTAAACGTGGATGGAAACTTGGTGAGCGATACAGTCGTATATATACAGATACTCCGAACAATACGTACAACGAACGTAAACGATCGACAGAGCAAATCGTTCGCAATTGTTCTTTTATTTACATTAGCATCATCAATGCCCAATGTAAATAGCTTTTTCCCATTACCGCTGAACAGAGGAATCTCTCGATCAGCGTTTTTCCAATCCTGGATTGCCCATCGACATTATTACCTCCCATTACTCGTCGATGTATGGCTAACTGCATTAAAATTTATTTCGTTCAATAATGTTGTGACGATAGCGTGGAAATGAATTAACTACATATATTTATTCAAATATATGCTTCAAATAATATGTAATATATACCATTTTTTTGTATGCGAGTATTTTCGAATTCATTGTTCATCAAATAAAAAGGTTAACTATTGAACATTGGTCGGTGCTAGTATTTTATATATTAATTATATTTAGCTCACATTGGTCTTTTGACTCTTCAGAATGCGTGTTCAAGCGCGGGTCGATCGTAACGAGGTCAGATTTGAAGTGTCGTCGATTAGGCACGGAACGCCCGTGCGTGAATAAATGTAGAATAATCGATAATTAGGTGGAGTGCACTTGGTTGGAATACGACGAACTCCGACGCCGTCGTTCATAATGCCGGAACCCGTATAGTTATACACGTCACGAATGACGCAGGGATGAAGTGAACGATGCCGGCCGAAGCGTTTGCTCGTAAATCATGGTCCGACCGACCGGTGATATCGCTATAATGTTCAACTGCGACGACCGGGACACACCTGTGATCTTATAGTTCGCGTTTGCTGCAGGTCATACACTCGACGTGTCGTCTCATTCGCACGTCGGTATCGCAGTTAACGCTTTAGGTATTTTCAATCGGCATTGATTGCATACAGAAGTACGATTCATAGAAAATTCAAATAAAATATTAATAATAATAATAATAATATTACCGTCAAAACGAAAACAGAATGTCTACCTGCCAATTAATTCTTCAAAAATCCGAATTCATTGAAAGAATACTTGGAGAGTGGAAAAAACGAGTTGAAAGAAATGAATAAATAAAAATAGTCGTGAGTCGCTGTGCAGCCAACTTTGGCTAAAAGTCCTCGTAGGTATTCGCACTATCTCGCCGTAAAGTTGGGACACGAAACCCTATGCGCGCCAGTGTAAAATTCATAAATATGTCGTGCATATATGTATAGAGTAAGTCTTATATACATATATGCAGCTGGAGTGCAGTGGCGAATAGCAGACGAGTGAAAACTTGAGAGGTATTCCAACTGCTTCGGGAAAAGTGTCCTCACAAAGGTTGCGGAGAGACAGAGTAGAGGGAGAGAGAACGATCGAGTGAGAGGTTAGGTCTGGAATGACACCGGAAGAACCGCGAAAAACGGGGACAGCGAGTGAGAGAGCCCTGATAGAGGAGCAGCCTGCACGATACCTATGTATATGGAACATTCCAAGTAAAATCGGGAAATCATCTCCCTCACGTTACCATATCGCTAAAGTCGAAGTATTTTAAACTATAATGATAGTCAGATATGTGAAAAGGAAAAATACAATATGCCTTGGAAATTTTGGTTATTTCGCATACTTCGAGAAGATTAAATGAGAAAAAATTCTTCCATTTCATTTGAAAAATTAATTGTTGAAATATGCAAAATATTAAAATCAGAAGTTCCACCTTCGGAAGCAGCGGAGAAGTTCTATGAAAATTAGGGTCTGTTCGGAGTCGAAAAGAAGTCCAACAAAAAAGAACTGTACGTAATGATTTCATAATGGTACGGGAACGGCTCCTCGATTTCATTTGGAATGCCCCGTATAGACATATACATAGCGAATACCTGGAAGGAACAGAGTTTAAAACCCGCTAGATATATTCCAAGGTGTATATAAATAAAAGCAGCCGTTTATACGGGTCCCAGAGTCGTTTGCATTGAATGGAAACGCAGAAGCTCGTTGATATATAGTTGTGGGTTGCATGTGGCGAGATCCGGGCCGGTTCCAACCAGTCCGCGTTGGTTGTCGGGTATACAAGGAGTCCGAAAGTTTCGAGGTTGGACCGAGGCTGGCGCTCGCACCGCACGGCTTCCGACGGTGCTTCGCTGGAGTCCCCGAGGCACTTGATTACTCCTAAGTGTATATACATCGGTGCCTTCACGATTTTCCGCCTCTTCAAACTTATCCTTCTTTCAAAACCCCGCGTTTTTCATCGTCTTCTACCCCTCCCCTTTCCAAGTCTCACGACTATTTAAATATTAAAGTTTGTTCGTCGCGGTTTTATGTACACGGTTGGCGCGAGACGACCGTCTCACATCGGATGTTTGCATCATTCTGTCGGGGGGATTGGGCTTCTTTCGGCTGTGAACATCCTTGGCCCGGTGGCGCGCGCGTGCACGTTTTACCCTCTCGACCTTTTTTTTAATGAAAACGTTTTCGGGTTCAACTACCTCGCGTTTTCCCTCTTTTTTGGACTTCTGGGGTACAAATATTTATTTTCTTTCTGAAAAACGTTGCAAAAATAGTAAATACGAGAACTGTCCGTTGTTCACTGCAATTCACAATCGTTGGAATCCGTGGCGGGGTTTCGAATTTTATTATAGAATTTTTTTTCTCAATTATTTGAAAAATTCCGGGTAGTTCGACAATGTATCGAAAAATTCTCTTCGAGTTACAGCTATTGAAAAAATGGATCGGGTGGGAATCGACCGAAGAGCGGGCGAATGTGGAAACTAATGTCGAACGTTCACACACCGCCAATCTGCCTCAAGAGATTGGTATTTTTTTCTACATAAATGGATATTTCTGTATCGTTGGGAGTCGCGTGTATGGTTTTCCAGTGGATTTTTTTAAGACGCGTGACGCTAATTTGCCAGGAATATGATCGTCGTATTTCAGAACATTGTGTCAGAATTTTTTTTTCAACGCTTGTCCGCAACGCGAATTAAACGAGGAATTTTCGCTCGTCACGTTTGCGAACAGACGCGGAATTCTTTACAATGCATGCGCAATGCAAGTGCGTTTAATTCGAAACGAAGCACGCGAAACACTTTTGGTCTGGCATTGCCAACGGTAACAGCTGATGCTTGGTCAACGACTCGTTGTGTTTACGACTCCTAGGGCGTGAATTTCTACAGCGTGTGTGGTTTTGCCCGTCGACGGCACTGGCTGCTGTTGCTTGCATTCATTACTCCAACGCGTCGATAAAATACGTGTATCCGTGATGCGTAGCGAGGGCCATGGATATTCAAACGACAAAACGGGATACACGTCCCCAGGGTACGGCGTTGCAATTTGGAATAATGGTCCCTTACGATTTTCGAGGTAGATGAATACTAGACCACGAAAATTATTCGGAAACATTTAGAAATTTTTTAAAAAAAATTAACAATGAGAAGTTAAAAATTGTACATAAAAAAATCTAAAAATTCCGATTTGGGAAAATAAGGACATCGAAATTAATATGCAAACGAAGACCTTTTTCTTCAAGCCTAGCAGCTTTATCATAATACTTCTGCCTCAGCCCAAACGAAATAGTAATTTACACATTTTATTTTCACTATTTCAATGTCACAAAATGCACAAAATTAAAAAAATGTCTAGATAAATGCACCAGAAAAAGAAGATCCGATGACAGTTCTAAAATGTGTATATTACTCGAAATTCCGAAAGCGATTATGAAATTTGAAAAATTTTGTAAATCGTCCAGTTTGCGCGTATGCAAATAATCGTTTCGTCATTTCCGAGCCGATTAATAACACGCTCCTGGTCCATCAAACCCGTAATTGAATTCGGCGAGCGCCCTGTTTGCCACTGTATGAAATTAATTTACCGGTTGTACAGACGCGATCATGTCCGTTTATCCAGGCAAGCAAAACCACAGACGAAACGTAGGGGTGAGAATTCATATATAGCGACAGTTCGCGCGTTCCAAACGTCACATATCGTTTTGCATTACTATGTACACTCTCTCCGGGTTTCATCCAACTTGCCGATCCTTAATATCATTCAATTAATATACTGGAAAACGGCAGGGGGGTGTGGATATATATCTGCGCACGTGTGTTGTATGGGGCTGTGCGTGAGTTGAGCGTTCGTTAAACAATGTAGGGATATATCATGACGTAGGGAATGGGATATACAGGGTGGCCCATTTAAGTTGGCAAAGCATATTATTTCGAAAACAACGTATTTTGTAGAAAGATGATTGTAATAAAAGTTTCATGGCTTGAAGAGTACAAAATACAATGATAAAAATTGAGGTCGCACGTTAAATAATTTGCGTGAAAAATGAAAATCTGTTTAAAAGAGTGCACGTTTCTATTGAAAAAACCCATATTAACCGCCAAATGATCTTGTAAACTTTCACTGAATGGAAAGTCCGATAGCACAGTGTCTATAGCGCTCTGCGAAACATGAAACTTTTGTTGCCAACGTCTTTCGCTAAAATACGTTGTTCTCAAGATACACTGCTGTGCTAACATAAATGGACCACCCTGTATGTTGTACAGGTACTGAAATTGCATATACCCGTGTACGCAACCGCGATTCTAATTTAGTAACGAGCAACGCGTAACGCGTGGAATATCTACGCGATTCAAAACAGGAAACACGACAATCGCATTACTACCCGGGATGCGGAGACACCCCCTTCCGGCTTGTTGTGTTTCTGTCGGTACGCATGCCGTCAGCGGGGACATGTTGAAGAGTGAGAAAATAGGGAGAAAGACACCCCGAAGGGGAGACGTTGTGTGAGACATCTCACACTGTTGTCGTGTATGCTAACAAGTACATATATGTGTGTATGTATCGTATACGTTTGGATGATGTGCACTAACGTAAGATGGGATGTACGTTCCTGCAGCAGATGCATTATTCAACGGATGAAATGTGTTAAAATTCCTTACATCCGTACAAGTATTTGCTTAAAAATTGCCCTACAAATTAAGTTGATGCCGAAATTTTGGTTTATTAAAAGTGCATCATTTACCAGATTTCTATATTTCGAGAAATATCCCTTAAACACTTCTTAAACCATCAAGGCTTTGGAATATTAGAAGGTCCCTGCTTTATACTAATGATACCAATTTAATTTTTAAATATTTTTTCGATCTTTCGTTTTTCTAACAAATTTCAGCTTATCTACTTACCAGTTTAGAATTTACCATGGCTGAAAATATTATAAAATATTTTTTCTATGAATAAAAATTCATTAAATTCAACTCCTATCTTTTCCATAGGTTCTTTGTTATATTCACGTTTCGCGACGTTAGTTTGCGACTCGAGCCATTCCATTTCTGTCTGGGTTCTTTGTTTTTCCGCGCCATTCACTAACGGACGGGACCGTGCCGAAGCGTCGGCACGTCTCGTCGTCCACAACAGTGGGGATGTTCCCTTCGCGACGTGACATTAATCGCTCCGTGAACAAAAAAAAAGGTTGAAGAAACGAGAGACACAGCTGCGGAGAAGACCGGTGATTAGAGGAAACCGGGATAAGGAATCCTTTTCACCCGTCTATCGTGCGATTTCGCACACTCTGCGAAAACGATTGGGAATTGTGATTTGTTCGGAGAATGAACATCTGAATCGCACCCGAAGAACGAAATGGAAAACTCTTGCGAACGGATAGCCCGTTCTACTATTCCAACGAGCGTCGATTGCTTTGAACTTGCAATTTTTCCACCAGATGATGTTCTTTTCGGAGATCTATCGAACGTTCGACCCATTGTCTTTTTACAATCAGCTTCAAAGGGTTTTTCACTGTCAGCGGTTCAAACCAGATTGCATCTGTCGATGACTTAAGGATGATTTTTAGACAAAAACTTTGTTTATATTTATATGTTGACCGAATTTATACGATGCCCCAAATACAAATATAACTTTTGCCCCAATTTACATACATTCATGATCTTCAGTTATTAGAATTTAATACTTTACGCACATGAACTGTGTGCTTCGACAGTTCATAGAACTCAGTTGAAGAAATAAAAAATGAGAATTTCGGGTCGTCTTGGAGCTTGACGGCCATTTATTTCCCTCGTCGGTTAATACACGGTTGGATGATTGTACGCCAGCTTGGTACATCGTAAGACAAGCCTCGTCGACTCGCCATGTGTACCTCCAACAGGCCCTGAATATTTCAAAAACTCTCATTGTTGAAGTCGTCAAAGAATTTTTTCCCCATCATGCTATGACAATTTTTTTTTTAATGAGAGTAGACAAAGTAGAATGAAAGTTAACTGTGCAAAGTTGACCCCTCAAAAAAGCTCGTAAGGTAGGACAAAAAAAGCTCGGTGCGCTCTACTCGGCCGTAACCTTGCCGACCTCCAGCCAATTAAACTTTCAGCCACGCAAACACAGAAGTGAGCTTTCGAAAATGTTAACGTTAAAAAGAAACGATAATAGAATATTCGTGATAAATACGGTTGATCGATAATTCTGCAAATTATTATCGCAAGCTTGGACACGAGCCTCGCGTGCTCCGAATGTTTATTCCTTACGAATATGAGATTTCACGTCTTCAAACGCCGCAGGATCAATGGCCCAAAGGGCTGTCAATGCCAGCTTTGTTGGTTTGCACAGACAGAGCCATCGTAAACACCAGCATGTGCCACGCGACGTTCTCTCCGAGCCTCGTGATTCCGGCGCATTTAGCCAAACTTTAGCGTCGACGAGAGATGTCGAGAAGCTTGAATAGCTGTCGGTGGGCATGCGCGTAGCAATTGCACGAGCACATTACCCGTTAAAGCGAGAGCTTTGACGTCGTGGTTTTCGACTGCGAAAATCCTTCCTACCTCGAGAGGCTCAGCGGCGTAGCGTTAATGGTCCAATGGTATTGACGCACCGATTTGGGTATCATGTGCAAGATCTCATGGAAGAAGCCATGGAACAGCAGCTGCGATTCGCTGTGTAATGGCTATTGCAAGTTGGATATCTTGCATCGTTAGCAATGTGCTTACCTGTTTGAGCCAACCGCGCCATAAATCACGATCCCAAGGGTGTTGAAAGCCAAGGTACAGATGTCTCGTCTCTTGATGGTGGCTCGGGAGCTCCGATTGATTATCATTCTGCTGACTCTTGATTGCGCTGATTCTCGGAAAACCCGTTACACGTAGAACCAGCTTACCGAGACGAGATGGAGCGTAACAAACCGCACCTCCTCCTCCACCCAGTTCCATCCATTCCGGACGGGACTCCGGACAACCTGAGACATACGAGTATTCAATTAAAACTCATTTGAAAAATTGATTTAATAATTTTGCAATGAATGGATAAATAAATTTAGAAATTGAAAAATAGTCTTAATGAATGAGTCAATAAATGGATAAATGCCTACATAGACAACATTTTTTTCGGTCCATCGGAGATGTGTGGAATTCAGAGAGTCAAGAAGGTGAGCTGCTAATATCGTTGAGCGCTTGTCACATCAATTGTGAAAGTCGTTAAAACCAAGTCGAATTGGATTTCCAAACTTCTTGCGGTATATTTATTTGTTAAATAATCGTGGTAAGGGCAGGGGGGATGGGGTGAGAATAGTAAGAGGAAGAGCTGAGTCGCTTTATCTGGAAGAACAAAGAAATAGCTGAACTGTTTGCTCGGCATGAACTGAGCAATAACTTGGCCAGTGAATGAAGCCCGAAATGAAGGCCACGAAAACCGCGGCAGTGCTTTGGGTTTGGTCTGTGCTCACAGGAAAATTTTCCGCTTTCCACTTGGCAATACGGTTTCACCCTCGCACAAAGTAGCACGAGATTCCGTCCAAGTTTTCCCATAAACCACGGAACCTAGGGTCTGAGCGTCGGTCGCTTAGTCCATATTGAGAAAGGAAGAGATCATTCGGCGAACGCTGAGGCGCGGCAGATGGGTTTAAGAGGCAAGGGGGGTATCACGAGGAAAATTCGAATGCGAGAATCGTACGCGGAATATCAACGAATCGGCGAGAGATGCATTCCATTCGCCGAAACGTCTGTGAAAGCGGCTTCGGGGCAAATGTAATTGGAAAAAAAAAGAAATGTGCTGAGCGTTGGAATATTTCGATGAACAAAAATTGTTGGGATTCGGTTGAACGAAAATGGAATATGGGTTACCGAGAATGAAAATAGAAGCGAAGCTGAGATAAATTCAATCACTAATAAAATAATTGGGACAGTCTGGTTATTATTTTTTTCTATTGATTATATAAAACGATGTTACGTATCGAAAACGGATATTTCTCAGGTTATCCACAACGACGGCGTTCACAAATCGCTGTCTGATTTTTATCAGAAATGTGAATTTCGATAGTCCGTGATCTTTTTATTAAAAAAGGGTTAGAAAAAGGTATCTTCGTATAAAACTCATGGACGGAGCCTCGAAGCAGGGTTATCGCATGTCAGACACGACGTATCAATCCCGAACGAGTCGGCGAGTGAGCCAACCTTTTCAGACCAGGATACGAACTTTCGATGGAAGCGTTCGCAAACTTTTAACTCGAAACCGTAACTCCCCTTTCGCTGAGCCGCCGAGCTGTCGTTCCTACTCGTTTCTCGGTGCCAACGGACACACGTTTCGCGTGCGAAGCATCAAAACACATATAGCTATAGCCATCGAACTCGCGAAGAAATAAATCCGCACTCCAACCCGATAGCAGTCGTACATCAGTCCATAAGTCTTCCCATCGAATTTTCGAGATCCAAGTGAGCCAAGTGAACTTGGTTCATCCCAAAGAATTTTATCTGCAGACGCTTCGAAAAGAAAAAAAATAGCCGCCTTCTCTCTGTCACTCTTGTATGAATTATAATTCTTTGTATGGTTTCGATTTTTGTCGCACACTTGACGTTTTTCTTTTGCTCTCCGATAGAAATCTTGCATCTTTGATATATGGTTCCTTGTTCTAAAAGGCTAACTCCATTTTCCATGATAAACTTTTTCGCACGTTTGATGTATTAACGGAAAAGTTTTCCCATTGTCTCGAAATTTTCCACGGTTCATTACGCAATCACTCAAAGTTAAGTAGAAACCTGCGAGTAGACGGAGGCTTGGATCGAAGGAACTTTTTTTTTACGAGAGCGGAACCACGATTAAGAGAAAACTTGGGTGAATTTTAGGCTTTGAATAATTTATTTTGGATGAGACGTAATTTCACGCTAAGAATTTTTCTGATTACATAATAATGCTATAGAAAAAGCGAAAAAGTTATAAATAAAATAACAACTAAGTTTGATGTAAAGAAAGCCGTTCAAAATTTAATTGCCTTCATGTCCCTCTAGTAAGTTTAACCTCTCATCGAAAGAAGGAAGGAATCATTGAATAAAAAATAAATATATATGTAAATAAAAATTGAAACAAGAAGCAGTTTTGTCGATACAATATCGTATCATTGGGCTCGTCCCAGATGATACTGCTATAAAATACAGTCTTCAATTACACTTTGTTATATTCCTGATTATTATTACTTAGGTTCGGGCAATGCGCAAGCCATAAGCTGGGACGTCGCGGATAAAGGTCCGATGATTTTTTCGTGATCCGAAAGTACACGAAGAAACGAAATAAATAAGTGTTTTCGGGTTTCCAGCCGTGAGACAAGCTACAACAAAGTAACGAAAAGTTATCCAGCACCAAAGCGTGTCCTTAACCACCGGAAACTATCGAGCAACACCCTTTTCCCCAAAGACGGCGATCGGTGTGCTGCGAGCAATTAAAACTTTGTGAAGTCGTTTATTATCGGAGGGCCACTCGCGTTTCTCTTCTTTTTCGACTTGGCGCTGTTCGCCTTACCACCTTCCCTCTCATTCCATCACCAGAGTCATAAAGTACTTTTCAAAACTTTTCTCGCTGCCTTCATACACGTAATCGCTCGCATTCAACATCTCTTCGATGAACTCTTCGTCAACGGAATCATGTACAATGTAATTCGCTTTCCAGTCAAGAAAGAAAAAACTTTATATCATATTTCATACTCGCTGACGTCAATTCGAAAGACTCTAACTTTTTTTTTAAGACGAGGAAGCATTTCTATCAGATAATAATAATTGACAACACATTTGTTGGCCATTAAATTCTAATCGGATTCATTTGAGATTAAAAAAATCCCAACTCATTTCACCCTCAATATCAACAGTATATATGTATATAACAATATGTAATGATAAACCGCTTGAGACGAGAAGAAAAGAAATATTTAACGGAGAAAAAATTACGGGATACGGATTTTTCGTCGGATGCCCTGCGGGTAAAGGGGGAGGGTAGATCTCGGCTGAGCAACGCTTGGAGCTTACGCCGCTTTGAAGATCACTTTTCAATCTCGGGAATAATAATTGCACGCGGTTGTTACAACATAGCATGCGTTTGAAGATCGTACGCGTGGAATCCGGCTCAAAATATTCGTGAACCGTCCTCGGCGGTTCAACGGCGGCGGGGCAGGGGGGGGCACTGGGAATAGCGGGCAAAGGGTTTGGAATATATCAGAGCGGGTTGAAGAGATCGCGGATAGATTGAGCTGGCACAGGGAGCGTTTGACTTGGCTGCTGTGTGTAACGATCCGCCTATCACGCCCCTGGCAGCGGATGAAAGCGATGGAAAACTCTCGAATGCACCAGCCGGGACCTTTCAATTCCGGTAATGGTCTGGGCTTATTCTCCATTCGCATGCCGCTTGCACCTTCCGCTCTTATTCACTTTTTACCATTTTTTTATTGTATCATTATTATTATTATTATTTATTCTTCTGCAACCCGAGAAACCCAGGGAAACCTCGAATGTCTGTGCAAATCAAAATTGGCGTTCAACGTTTTTTCACATAAAAACTTCTTCTTTAAATCAAAGACTGTGTGTATATGACATAATAAAATATTAATTGTAATTATTATTATATTCGATATAATAACAATGATAGTATTATATGTAGGTGTGAGAGGAACTTGAATTTCCGTTGTACTTGGGTATACATAGTGTGGCATTAAAGTGCATTCGCGCTGATTGGTAGAATCAGTGTCTACATAAGAGAAAAGCTTAAACAGGCTGATTTCGTATGCAGAAAGTACGATTCCATTTCCACAAAACTCATCTAACAAACTCATCTCCGCAGGAGTAATTGTACACCGGATTTCAGACATTACTGTGTCACAGTCTCTCGATATTTTCGTTGTTCAGACTAATAGCAATAAAAGAATAAATTCGCGTAGAAGAATATAATGAATACGCGCTACCGTTGTCGAATGTCGCAGTAGTAAAATATATCTCGTACACGACGATTTTATTTTTTTATAATGGTAGAATCTGATGAAGTACAAAAAAAATCCCACGAGTCCTTTAGAGAATTTCGGAACACAGAAAAATTCTAATCATGGTCCTATGAATTTTCGCAATTTTTCGAGAATTACTTCGCCTCGTAGATTTTACGTTGGAGTAAAGCGTGGAAGGTCCTTGAAATGCTTGCGGAGTGAAATTAGGGTGTGAAATTTCAGATAAACGACGTAGAAACCTCGAAGTACGGTTTAGGGAGGTTTAAACAATGGGGAAACCAGTGAAGGCGAGAGAATATACCGTAGCAGCGAGGATATGAGCGTTGGAGCGAATAT
This sequence comes from Sussaba pulchella, assembly GCA_963971145.1. Classification (NCBI taxonomy): domain Eukaryota; kingdom Metazoa; phylum Arthropoda; class Insecta; order Hymenoptera; family Ichneumonidae; genus Sussaba; species Sussaba pulchella. The sequence continues at coordinate 367,224 of OZ020165.1, read as the reverse complement.
GAAGCAGTAGAATAGGGCTGAGGACGCAGTTTGAAGCTTCATTTAGCGCCCGAGCTGACGTTGTTCGGGGACTTATGATGCAACAAACTTTTCGACGATGGTGTAACATATATTTTTCATTAAACACATTCTCAACATGCGTCAATCCTCGTACGCTACGCAATGGCTCCGGTCGTGTCACGAAATGTGAAACAGAATGTTAAACATATTTCGGAAGAATATTTTACGGAAAAATAAATAGATTCAAAAAACGAGAAGCCGTTAATGCCACGCGCAAACGCAATTCCTCTGTTTCTCACTGGGCGCGGTTCATGTATTTCGCAGCAAATAATGCCAGAGCGAGTGGTTTGAAAATCGTCTTCGTCTACTTTTTGACGCGTTGAATTTGCTCGGAGCTTGACAAAGCCAGAAAAGGGTCTCTTACATCTTAGCCGAAGCTTGCACGACGGCGATGTTGCTGTGTCAGGTAAAAGCTTGTTTCTGATTAATGACACGCGCCGTTGCAACCCCTCGTCACACCGTGGTTCACGAGGAAACATATATCTGTGGTTTGAAGGCAAAACCAAATGAGTCCATAAAAGTATTTTCTCGGTATAGTTGATAGTGAAGAAAAGTGAAATTGAAACGTAGAACTTAAGCATCGTGGCACGACGAAGCCATTCGAGTATCATACTTGGTTAGCTGTTTTCAACATTACTATGATGACAAATTTTTCATTTTTTTCCGCCCTGTCGTCCTTCCATAAACGCGGAAGTACTGTGCGGTGAAGGCTCGGGGAGTCTGACGGCATACGGCGTTTGCACGCTGGTTGGAATACGTCTATCCCAGCGCTATAGGCTTTTATCGCTCTTTTGTCTTTTCTCTCCCCTTTTGGATGCATCTTTTAGCCACTGCCGTTGCTGCTGTTTCGAAGAGGCTTTGCGCCCCCTCCCTCCTCATGAATCCTTCACTTTATCATTCTTATCTCCGCTCTCTCTCGCCGGCGTTCTCGGGAATTACGCGGATGTTAGAGCCCGTGGAAGTACTTACTCGGGTAGAGAAAAAGTCTCGATCCGATGACAGCTAGCGAACGTCTCTTCCATTGTGGAAAAACCAGGCCCTTTAGCACGAGGGCGTTACCACAACGGCTGTATCCCGTCAGATCCGGTTGGGGTGCCGTTGGCCCTGAAAAATGAACGTACGGAATATATCAGTCTACAATATTATATATTCATGCTTGTATGAGAGCTACGATTAATCTGATAAATTGTAACAGTTTCAACGGCCAACAGCACTTTTCTATTCATTTAATGTATTGAATTTATTTAATTTTCGTTATTTATTATTATGTTTAAATCACCTGAGAATTCAAATTTCTCAACTAGATTTTTCCTCAACAGTTGGGTAGTTTTTCGCAGTAAATTTTATAGTCAAACTGTCCGTGCTATCCGAGTTTCGTTACGACCAGACATTTACGCATCGTTGGCAAGGTGTCCAAGTTCTAGCTACAACGTATCACAATACAGAAATGATCTATGTAGACGCATTGAAGTTGGCAAACGGAACGAGCAATAAGGAAATATGACAGCAGAAGGGATTGCGCAGATGTTTACTCGTCATTCCTTTTACCGTCTGGCATCTCGAGTTACTCGTCGTTTTCGCGAAGAATTATTCACGCGCTATTCGTCTCCCTAAATAGGGCTGCCAGGTTTACACAGGGCAGGGTCGCCAGACATCACTCGTTGCGCAGACAATCCCACGACTCGTGTAAAAAACGGTTTGCGGATCCTCAACGATTTATGAGGGAAGCTTTCACTCTCGGACTTCCAATTGATCCAACTTTTAGTGAAAACTTTATATCCAACGTTATTTTATCTTATATCAATCATTCAGTTGATTAATCGATCAAATAATCTTCCATAAGTAATGACAAATCAATTAATATTCATAATAAATTAATGACTGATGGATTTATAATTAAGCAATCAAGACATACTAATTAATTAATGTTTATCGCTAAACAATGTTTGAACGATACCGAAAATATAGCAAGTAATCCTTTTGTAAGACGAATGAATATAGTTACAGCATACGATGCCAGACCAGGGCGAGTCCAGGCATGAGCTGGCTTAATTATGGTCATCTTTCGTATATGTATGCTCTGCCCGCATAGCAGGAAGAAAGCTTTCGTACGAAGCCCATTAGTCATTGTAATAATCCGTAGCAATTAACCGTGGTCAACTCAAGGCCTCGTTTATCATCCGCAACAAGACTAACGGTCGGACGATTCGCACTTTCGTTGCACATCCCGTGCAACCTGTAGACCAGATGCATCGTGTAAACCAGTTCTTGCATTTTCTCCGCAGACAAATATATTAACAGTTTAACCACTAGATTAGAAATAATTTACAAAACGGTTTTCCGTTATTAATTTATTAGGCTCCAAAAATTTAATTATAGAAAAAAGTGACGCAGCACCGATAAAAGTATTTATTAAAATACGAAAAAATGCAGTTTCCTCATTGGCGTTGCACCCAAAATCGTTATTAGACCTGGATTTTTTTTAACCATTCAGGCATTTTTATTGAAGAATAAACAATTATTTTGTTTGTTAAGAAAAATTAGAAAATTTTTTCTTCGTCATCATCGAAATTAATATCTTTTTGTAGGTATTCTAGCGTAAATTTGACGATTATAAATTTTGAATAAAAATGTATTACGATTTTTTTAAATTAACGTAGGTTGTGATTATGAGATCTTTTGGGATTTATCGATTCGGGCGATAATGTTGAGTGGGTAAATTGGAAAACTGTACGACTATGATATACTGTATTTAGTGACACTGTGGACGGGATATCGCAAATGACGCAGTGTTCAGTTAAATTGTCATTCCGCGGTTGCGCTCTCGTGGCATGCCAAGCGTAATTACATCCCTGTGACGAATACCTACCGCGTGGCCTATGCGGGCCGCGTCAACACAGGAATCCGATAACTGAGGACCGATAGCATCATAGGTTATGATATACAGATACCATCCAATCGAAACCACCTCTTTTAGTCTCGTTATCGATATAATATCGCTTCGACCAAACAATTAACCGACCGAAATTCTCCATTTTGGTCTGCGTTTATTGATTTTAACGATTCGACTATCAATTTGGTAATGCAACCGCCAACCGGGGTTCGAATTAAACCTCATCATTATTGTTATTATTATTTATTGAAAATGTCAAATCAATTAATGAAATTCCATTTTTTGTGTACATTACGAGACGGAAAAAAATGACGAAAAAGTTCCAAAAATGCATTTCCATTGAATCAATGTCTACCCCTGATTAGCACGTCGTCGGGTCTCCATTCTTATTCTCATTGAAAAAAATATTAAAAGAAAGAAAACAATAACTAACAATAAGAGAAACAAAGAGGAATCTCGAGCTCTACCGTGTAGCGGTACATAAGAATAGGTCGAGTGCCTTCCAATTGGCTTCGAAGTTAGACCACAAGAAACTTGATAGCAACAGTACTCGTCGACGTCGTCGTCGTTGGTCCACCGGTCTGACGCAGCGGTGGCCCCCGGCCGTCACACGATCTTCTCGCTCCAACGAATGTTACACAACATTCTACAGTGCACCCCGGAAAGTTCGACATGGCGTGAGTACACAGGTAGATACACAGTTGCTCCGCCAAAGTGAGGATCTCTGGGGCTGTTGAAGTGGGTAGGGGCGGAGGTGAAGGACAGATGAAGCTACCGGGAATGTACGAAAATCTCTTTCGGAACATCTATTTCTCGCCAGAGACTACTGCCATTTCCCGAAGAAAATGGCACACTTGACACACGATGGAAACAATGGATTCTAACGATTTCCAATTAAATCGTCACGTCTTTAGAATCGTGCAACTATTTACGGGTATGGTGGCACGGAGTCACGATAACATCGTGCCATTTCGGCTAAGTTTAACGTTCGGTCAAAGTTCTATTTTTTAACCTACGGTATGTTATTCGGGGGATGGTAACTGACTGATGTTCGTGACTTTTTGGATTATTGGTGTTCTATCGATGTACAAAACAAAATCGGAGAACGAATATTTTGCTTCCGAAAACGAGCTGGCAATATTTTTAATCTACGGTGCTTAAGGATGATTTTGGGTAATCACGGGCGGAACTTTATCGGCGTATCAAACTACTACGACGCGTTTTTTTTCTTCTTTCTATACGTAAGTCGCAGAGATGACGATACGGTTTGCCGGTTGGTCACCATATTTAACCGTAATAACCACTAACGACCGCGCCTAGAAATCTCCCCTCCGGAAGTTCGGAAGCCTCGGCCAAGCGCACACCGGTGCTGTGACTCCCCAATGTCCGCCTCACTCGGTTGACTTCCGCCATCCAACACTCCGAGCGTTCTCCCCGGTCGTCGCATCGTAGATTTAACGCTACGGTGCCAAACGACGCAACGCCCACGCCAAGTCCGAACGTTAAACGCCGATTACGACGCCCTTATCACGTTTCAGTCTCTCCTCCCCCACCCCCGCGTCGTCGATAATTTTGGGGGCCGAAGAGAAGCTTGTACCTTCGAACTTTTTACTCGTTACCGGCAGCGACGTTTCAGCACCGGCGAACCGAACCATTAGCAATTTTTTAGACGACTTAATCTTGTTTGGAAAATCTTTGTCGAGACGACGCGACGATTATCATGACTTTATGTTGGCTCATGAAATCGAAATGTAAGACAATTGTGGAACATTGTTGTTGCAACAATCGCTGTGAATGAGGATCTGAAAAATATTCCAAATTAAATTTTCAAAACGCCTGTCGAGGTTGCCAATGTCAATTGTTCGGCTGGCTTCTGGAATCTGTATTTATAATTAAATATATGAGTCCAAAGTATAATCAAATACGGAAAGAAAGTTCATTCGAACGAGGTCAGATCTTCTTGAAGATCGTTCATCATCGGTCAGCTAAAGTACTCGACGGAAGAGGCAATTAGAGACGTTGTTTGATCGGCAAACAACTTTTGAGAATACCGCTGATTTGGGATCTAACGTTTTGAAGTTGGCTCGAGCATTTACTCCTCACGGATGTTGCCTCGCGGTATTCCCGGCTCGTTGCGAGCCCAAGGGTTCTCGTTAAACTCGACGAACCTTCGAGAACAACGGGTACTTCTCCAAGTATTCGACAATAAACCTCGGAGCCCTATTCGCGAGGTCCTTTTCACCGAAACAAGTCGTTGATAAAAATTTACACAACAAATGTTGACGATAACACCCGACGAGAACTCAGATAACACAACAATGGGGAATGTCCCAAGACGAAATATCTCAATGGCATTCTATGCAACAGTTTTCTTGGCAACGTCCGAAACTTTCGGAAAACTGTTGCGCAAGATGCATCGCCAAAAGTCATTCGAGCTTTCACAAAACCTCCCGATACGTCGTAATGAATAATTCCGTAAAATTTTCGCTTGTATATTTAATCAATCATATTTTATCAATATTTTTTTACCAATTTCAAGCCTCCATCCATCAATTTCATCAATTACATTAAGAATTCTCAATATTATTCATTATATCTTCTATCATATATATTATACAATATGATGTAATAACTGCCAGTGTCACCGATTGCAGGTGATATTATATTATTGTAAAAATTGCATTGTCCGCTTCGTTATTCCGTGGTTCACTGATAAATGTAACGATCGGGTTGATTGGACATTGGCACTGGGGGGTTGAACGTAGTAGGTGCGTGAGGTTATTTGGCATTCACGGATGGATTGCATTTATCGCTTTCACATCAGCTGGTGTGTTCACCAGTTTACGGTGTACATATTGTATTGCGAAGGGCTATTAATGGTAGGCTAGTGTGTGGAACTCGCGTGTGGAATTCTGTGCTACATCTAATCCCGCAGAAACACCGGTGTTCGAGGTGGCCCGACGGGAACGCACCGCGACGCAGCGGTTGTAATGCGCGTCGATCTGGGAATGGATCGCAACCGGAAATAGGATGTCCATTGTCTCCCGTGGTTTCGCGTCAGAGTTACCCGAACAACGGGCTATTTCGTTTTCCTACGATATATCGTCTCGTTCACTTCGATACTGTGTTATAACTATATGTAACACCGTTGCCAATATCTATATATTGGATCGAATATATATAATTATACATCTATATATATATTTTGGTGTGTTTCGGGGGAGAACTTTTTTCAGCAGCTCTTAAACTTGAAGCATAATACTATCAGAAAATATCTGGTCAAATTTGAGCCCATTCGGACTACTTGAAGAGGTCACGCAGTCATTATATATATTCAATACATATATAATCTTTAAAGATACTTCACAAATCTATTCCAACAAATACGAAATTTCACCGCGACTGGAGATAATTTGAAATAAATAATAATCATAATAATCTAATTGGGAATTTCAAAAACAATCCATTATAGTCCGGTCATTTAATGAAATGATAAAATAATTATCAATCCATATAATTTATTACTTTATCGCGTTTTCGTTGCACCACCTGAAAATACGTACTTTTGAAATTATTCGCATCGATGGAAATAGGTTGATTACCGTGAAAAATAGGCGTCTCGCGAAGGGTGGGGCAAAACGTTTTTAATTATCAGGATGAGTAGCGATATATTCGATGCTCAATAATATTGCACGGTGTCATGTGCTCTACCGGGGGGGGGTCCTTCCTCGGATCGATCGATGGTTTGAATAATGGGCCGCGCGTATGAGCACTGGCCGGATCCAAGTGTTGGAGAGCTGAGCATGTTTTGTCATCGGGAAATTGAAATCGTGACAAATGGTAGCTTTACCGAAACACCGCGACAAAACGATAAACGACTGTGGGTCGTCGCCGGGGCTATTGCGTTGCCTCGGTGAATAAATTACATCAAAGTCATCGTGATATTATATCTACATACACCGAACCTTTTTAGTCACATATACATATCTATATACGTAAAAATTGATCGTATAAAAATCGAAGACTTTCATCTGACAAATAATTCGCGATTGGAAAAATTTATCGGATTAAATGATTTTTTAAATAATCTTTCAGGTACGCACACGTTTGAAAAGTTGAAAGACGATAAATAATTATAATTGTTGTTATGGATATTTGAATTTTTCAATAGGTCGCAGTGAATAGAAGTTATTAGTTTTGTACGTTTTTCTGGTCTGATCCCAGTCGACAGGTGCTTTTTTTTTGTACGTCGAGTAACTCACCAACGTGAAAGGCGATGAGATGACGAAGTTCCGGGTCAACTCCGAGTCGAGCTCTTCTCGAGATTTCCTGGTAACCCAATTGCTTGAGAAATTCGTCTTGATACTCTAATGGTCGTTCGTGCGGTGCCATTCTTCGGCTGGGTTCACCGCCGATCTGCAAAAAGATAATCATTTGCCTTGAAGAGGGGAATTTCTATACATGAAATATATTAGCGATAAAAAAATAAACGAATCAATTATAGAAAACGTATATATAAATAACTATCAATATATCAAGAAAAATGTAATACAATATAATTAAAACAGAAATTTAAAAAACTTAAAAATATGAAAAAGATGTGGAAATGTAAATTTCTCTATATTTCTTTTTAAAAGGCTGCAATATAGATTTAAAAAAATTCTTGTTTCACATATCGTTTACTGTCATCGTAATAAGCCGTGGCTACGAAAGTATTAAAAACGGCTCCGTGAAAACCAGAAGTGTCAAGGACGAGCGGCGGATGAATCCGCAGCAGCAACATTCAGTGTCAGTGGAAATAGCCATTACCCGCGCGATGCACTCACATCCTCGATAAAAAAATAAAATAAAAAAGATAACATGAATATAGAAATGTCGGTTGTTACATCGACGATTGAAAATCAGTTGAAGAGCAGAGCGGGGGGGGGGGGGGGGTGAAGCAACCCGGAGCACTTCACATGCCGCTGGACTGAATTTCGATTTGAAACGATTTTGGACCGGATGCGGCGATAAACGTCAGCGCGTCATTGATCGACCGTTAAATTGCGGAAAATGCCGGACGCGCTGGACGAGCGCGTGAGATGTACCATCATGAAGCTATTCGTAGACGCGTCAGCGAATAAATATATGTGTGCGCGTGTGAATATACATGTAGATATTCGGTGCACGTTTGAGTGACATGAAGAAATGACGGGGCATATTGGTTAGCAGGGGGGAGGATGGGAACATTCCGGAACAATCGAACCGTTTATCCGAGCTCTCTGGAAATAGGGTTGTCATACTACAGCTTATCCGGAAATTATTTATAAGACGTTACAGAGAAAAAATAATTAAGAGGCTCTTCGTCGCTATCATTCTGCCAACTGACGATTACAGCTATTTTTATTATTTTTCATTCATCATCATCATCATTATAAGAACAGGAGGGCTCGGATCGTTTTTTCAATGGGACCGTTCTCACACCCTCAATGGATTGATATCATTCGGATTGATTTCCTTTCGTGTTTCTGTATGCCAAAATTCGCGTGTTTATCACATACACGTGCACTTATTTATTACTGTAAATAGACGCATTCTTGTTAGAAAAAAAGCATAATGGTAGAGATTACGTTATCGAGGTAGTATACCGTATATACGACAAAGTAATCTAACGTTCTCTTCTATAAACCAAGTTGGTTTACATCGGAGCTTTATAAATCCCAGTGGATTTATCCACAGGCCCTTAGACGCTCTATCTCTCCTTCGGTGACCCGCGCTCGAACCCCGATCAGGAGGGTGCGCGAACAATATAATGGCGTTGAACCTTGGATGTATAGCAAATGGATATGAGGCTCAAAATATCGTTCAGGGATCTGCGGGATTTTTAATGGTTTATACGCGACCCCGCGAGGCTTTAGGAAAACGTTGTGACTCTGTCACGTCGTCCTTGCACTACGGCAGTACTGAACCACGTACACAACAGCCTCAGAATGAACGAATATATTAATATAAATATCAATAATGAATTACGTATTATGTATTTCAATTATAAGATTTTATTGTATAGATATGATACGATAAAATTTAGTAATTGGCAAAAATAATCGAACCAGTAATTAATTTTATGAATTTGTAAAAATATTTTATATCTGGTCGGAGAAGCCGTATTTGAATGACTGACATGATGTGTTCGTATGAAGAGGAGCATCAATTTTCAGGGGATGGCGTACGAATGGGGGTCTGAGCGGCACAGCTCCAAAGTAAATTAAAGTCGAATTGGACGAGCATCGCAGGCCGGGATAGAGAAAGATAGCTGCGGCTAGTTCAGCTGGATTTTCACCGTGATTCTTGTGTGGCCTCGTTTCCGCTGTCGCTCTCGTTATCTCGTACGGTACGTCCGTGTGCGTCCGTCCGTATTACGGCTGGCGGGATCGTCCTGACATTTCGAGCTTCTCCGCACTGGTTTTAACTTCTGATTTTTCAAAGGTGCTCCCCGACCGAATATTACTTTCTTCCATACCCCTTTCCAATGCCGTTCTTTTCATTCAATTCTTGGAACGTCATGGAAACTTCGAAACCTTTCTCTCTACAGTTAGTTCGAAAGGAAAAAAATTCTAAACCAAAAATGTTCGAAAAGCAATCAAAAAGAAGAGAAAAAAATGATTTCATTCACTTTTGAATAATTTGAGGATGAAAATAATTATTCCGGAATTTTATTTGATCCCTGAATTTTTATGTTATTCCTTTTTGGCTTCGATAAATTGATTATTAATTTCATCACCAGCTGGAAGAGCATAGTACGACCATCAAGCTCGAGCGAGTTTATACCAAACACCGATGTTGTTAGGGGCACTGCAGCAATTTTTCCGGTCGCTTGAACTTTCACGAGAGAATTTGCGAAATTGTCCTTCTCGTGCTTCACTCGATTCTCCGAAACCCACGGGAATTTTCGACCTACCCAACCTTCGGCCTTTTATCCGGTTCGTAATTAACAAAACTCATTATAAGCTTCCATCCACGGGCCGATTGAGCCGACGGGAGAGACAGCCCGAGGGTGGCAGGGGTGGGGGGTGGATCTGTGGATTACGAGCCGCATTCGTTGATACCTACTCGGTTTACTGCACACTAATATTCGAACGGACACACGTTTAAAATAATTACACATGAATTTGAAAAAAAATCTTCCATCCAGATTAAAAAATTCTGAAAATAATAATAATAATAGTTGAAAGATAAATCAACGCTAGAACCCTCAAAAATATTTTAATTTCTATAAATTTTCTAATATTTTAATTTGAAGTTGAAAAAATTTACCCCAACTTAACCCATGGAAAATTAACGGTAGGTTCAGTGTTAATAAAAAGAGCCTGATAAATTATCGAAAAATTCATTAGAAGGGCAGGTGTAGTTATTTTTGCGTTATCGGATAGATATACGACAGCTTGTGTAGTCATCGAGCAAAGGGAGAGATGGGGTGGACAGTTATTTCGAAGAGGTCAAAAATACCCTATTAGGCTTAACCGGCTCTCCTTGGACGAAGACGATGACGATGGTCCGGACTTCTTTAGGTACTCGCAATCTTCGTCCCCCTTCGACCTACTTGCCGGTTAACGGCCGTGTCGTTTCGAGTTTGACGCGAGATTGAGTTTGAAGGAGACGCTGAAAAATGTGTTCCGTGCTCGCCATCAACCCATATGAGCCGTTGTGGGGAAAACAGGAAAAATGGGGGGAAAATAGGGAAAGCTCGTCGTTTCTGAGCCGTACGTGTTTGCGACAAGTGCCAGAAAGTCCGACCCTTCTACGACCCTTCGACGGTGAAAACCTATTTTTCTCCATTGTTCCAGCTGTAATCTTGAAACCCAAGCGACTGTATTGTTCGCATATTCAAGGTCTTCGAGGTTTCTGAATTTCTCGGGACTTGTGTTCTCGACGAGTGGTACGGTAAAAAGTATCGCGTCATACACGACAATTATACTGCAATGGAAATCTATGAAATTCGCTTGTTCGAATAATACGGGGGGGAGTTCCGCGTCACGCCATGTCCCTGCATAATATTTTTTTAAACATAAGTAAATAATTTTCAGTATTTTTTTTATGTGGCCAAGTTTATTCAAAATTTTTATTTAAAAGTTCATCAAATAATTTAATCACCGAAAATTGACTAAAATAGATTAACCTCTGCGTACTTCCTCACACGCTCCTAACCACCGATTAATGGATTCATCTACCTATGAATTGATTTAATTTATGTCGAAATAACTTCCTCACGACAAGTTGGAGTCGATCGAGTGTTGTAGGTAGACTACCTTAAATCCTATTTGAGGTCACCGAACGACCAATATAATGACCGTCCCTCCTCTTCCCAGCTGGCAACCGAAAGCACTGCGAGGATGACAGTTATTTCGGCAAATGAATCTGCCAGCCAGGTTGACCGAGGGCAGGATGTAATTTGACGTTGGATCGACGTCGATGGATCTTTCCCATTGCCCCGAGATTCCGGAGCGAGCTACGGAAACGGAAACCGGCGACTGCTCATCGCAGCGCTGGCCCACAATTCTAACCGATTGACCAATGCTCCCGCGATCCGACGTATACGTCGCACAAACATCAAGGGATTCGCTCCGGTGCTTCTATTATTATCGTTCCGCAAAGTCAAAGGCTTGGCCGACAACGGGATTGAACCAATCTTCAAACACATAAACATTCTTTCTCAATGTGGAAAAATTTGTTGGCATTCGATGGGACACACATTTGCCGTTTTTTATCACCCTTCGATAAATAATTGTATTCCAATTCTGAAGAATTCTAAGTTTTTAAAACCGTTGCTGGTCGCAGTTAGTCGTTGACTGAGACAGCTAACATTCCGTTGCCGTATGAATGCACATTGTGAAAAACGAGGTAACTTATTGTACGTCGTCGTCATGGAAATATCGTCTATGTCCGTTTGTGTGCGTTGCGACGGTGTGCTTTCTTCTATGAGGTCTGAAATCGACGGGTGCATTTCATCCCGGTGAGATCACGAGAAAAGCCGGGGTTTCCCCGAGAAAATGCAACGACGGAATAGCGAGAGGGAGGTCATAGACGGGAAGTAGCGAGGCACACGGCTCTTGCGAAAATACACGTTCGCCCCGCTAGGAATGTCAATACCGAAGAGGTTCTAGCCTCCATACGTGGAGAGAAGAGCTTTTTGAAAAAATACAAAAGACGGAAATGGTCCCCCCAAGATCATGATTTCTTTTTCTTTTTTCATTCTACATTTTATTTCCGTCAAGTTTTGAATTCTCTTCATTCGAATTTCTTTCAAAAATTAATTTTCGGTTTCATGCGATTTTTTCGCCTCTAATTCATTCACAATTCTAGTCTCCATGATCTTATTTTCATTTCTTCTCCATTTTTATTTTTACGTCGATTTTAATTGTATCAATTAGCCGAGAGCGTACTGTAGCGCAAAGCTACGAAGTGTGAGACGCAATGCCACGTGGTGCAGCAGCACCGCAGCGCCAGTCGCCGCGACTGCACAATGTTTCGTTTTTGTTTAGCTACTTTTTTTCCATCCTTTATTTCCATCAGGAGATCCCGGTGTGCTCCGGGGTTTTACGGGTAAGGCCGCAAGAGCACGTGCCACAGCACAGAGCGCAGCGTTCGGGCCGATGGGCGGTCGGCAGGCAAAGTGGAATTTGCCGATGCACCTGTCACGCCATCAAACACGGAAAAGGCAGGTGGTTGCTGCCCCGGCGGCTACCGCACAACCCCATTGTGCTCTGCTGTCAATGCATGGGCTATTTCACGATAAACCGACAATCTTATGCATAGGATTTGTTTTTTTTTGCTTTCTTTTTTCACATTCGATAATCGGCGTGGGCATGTCTCGGCTCCTTTTGATAAGCTATCTCCGCTGATAGTTTGATATCTTGACGATGTCGTAATAACTTCGATTAAAACTTCGTGTGAGTCAAATTATTTGAAAGTATTTATTTTTCTTATTTCGTCGTTAAAATTATGGGTTACTTCGGAAAATTTTCGAAGGTATCATGGTAAAATGTTCGAAATGATATTTTTAGCTGAAATGAGAAAGAAATTTAACATGGAACTTCGTGTATAGATACGACTGTCGGTGTTCAAGTGACTGACACCGTTTCTACCCTGATACCACACCTCCATTATTTTTCTTCGTTTGCTCCCAACACAGAGAAGTCGTTTACAATTCACGAAATGCTGAACTCCATTCGGCTACGGCAGCAACTCTGAATGAAGCGTTTTCATGATCGATTTCAAAAGAGCAGGTGGCATTTTTCGAGGATTATGAGAAGAACCCATATCCCAGCTGCCAAAAAAATTAGTACAAGGGCAGATGGGAAGTTTAAATTGTCTCTCATGCTATTTTTTTTCTCGGCTCGACAGATTGCGACTCAAATTTTAGATAAACAAAATATTTGTGATGAGTTCATGCATGACGATTTGTTAAATAGTCAGACCCGAGGTTTGACCACGTAGTAAAAATCGAATGCTTCCGTGATGTATCTATACGTTGCGGATCCAAGCGGCAGAGAAACAAGGGAAATAAATTGAAGACGGCCCCGGCTTCCTCGGATGCGTGTCGTGAAACATCGATAAAATTTTATCTCCCTCCAGTCCGAAGCGAATTCGCATAGTTCTCGCAACGATCTCAAGCGGCTCTTCAGGTTAGCGGCGCGTAGATCTTCGGCGAATAAAGTAGATACTCTCGAATCGTTGGAGTATCGTCCTCGCCTCAAGCCCCCATGAAACTCGATATTAAAGTTTCTTTCTGATAAAGAAAGTGCTTAGCGCTTGTACCTGTTTCATTCGATCCGATAACTCGCAGATAATCGGCGGCGAGTAATTAGGTGAAAAAGTCACGGACGATTAACCTAAATGCGTTATTTACTTTTAAAGACATTCTTTTTCTGTCTGCGTGTTTTTTACGGTTGTGTGATGCACAGCATTTGATAGGAAGCAAACAATCCGTTTATTCCTTCCCAAATTGTTTCTTAATTGTTTAGGACATTAAGTATTTGCTTATGACTTTGTCGATTTTGACTTTACAATTTGATCTGATTTTTTTCCATTGAACCCGTTAGAATCCGTTGTAAAACCATAATTCATCAAAATTATTTCCGTTATTGTTTAAAGATCATTAATCATAATCATTTCATTTGAAAAATAGTATTTCAAATCAATTTTCATTGAATTGATTCCAACATCTGACAACGGATTGAGCTTCAATGACCGCAAATGCCATTGACCCATCGTGCAATCCCGACGTCGGATGAATGATTTTCCACCAAAGGCGAATATCGATAGCCGGAATAATTATTTCGTTGAATCCACAAACGTCGGTTTTGCAATCGGACAAAGATCCCGAGATCTCCATTGTGCGAAGATCAGCATATTCCCATTGAACCGACGATAAATGATGGATATAGCGGCATGCCGAGGCCCTCGGAATGGGCTCGAGGTGGCAGCGAGATTTTCGCCGTTCCGCGTTTCTTCGGAGGCTGCTAGTACGAAATCTCGCGCGCGCGCTCCATATTCCCAAAGGCGGTCCCAGTTCGAGGGCTCTCACGTTTTCAACGTCGAAACGTTTTCGACTATGGACGTGAACTCGGGTGTGGTCTCGATATCTAATCTGAACGAAAAGCTCGATGATCCTCGAAGCTTCCGCATCCCACTTCGCACACGGCGATTTCCACGAAGATGGACGATCAACACGGAATCGAGAAAGGAATCTGACGACGCTTTGAATCAAGCTGCTTTGAATGGCATCTTCGTTGAACCATTTTCTTTCCAACGTTCGGCCTTGCTCCCTTTCCGTTTCACGGTTTTCTTTGTTCCTTCCAGCTTTTTGTCCATAGTTCCTCCGTTCCGGGTTTCAATGTTGGAATGAAATATATGTACGTATGGATATAGATATATTATATGGTTCGAAATCTTCGAAATACGTTGTGCGATGAAAATCGATATGAACGAAGCCAGTCTTGCGACGATAGACGCTGGAAAATATCCTCTCATTTCGTTCTTTCATCCTTTCGACGGAGATGAAAATCTTTATGATTCCCAAGGTGCCGGATGGACCGAAGTCACTTGGAAATCGTTTTTCGGCCAGACGCCGGGGATCATGTATATACAACATACATATGTCATAACGAGAAAACAATTCGTTCAATAATAAAACGATAATAATATTTCTATGTCATTCTTTGATTTGCAAACAAAGATATTTTCCATTTTTATCTAGATAACTGATCGTATGATCGATTTTAATTATGTTCTGTGTAAAAAATGTCTTCAAGTTAAGAAAAGAAAATGCCGTGAAATGTTGGTGTACAGTAATATTAATATCAAATATTAAAATGTATTCAAAGAAATAGAATCGAATATACCATTCAAAGTCGCATGCGGGCTGGGTGCGGGGGGAGGGGGGCAACGATTACCTTCACGTACGTGCTTGTGTCGGACGTATAGTCGTTGATAACTCCATTTTCGCTTCCTTAGTTTTACCAAGGATGTCGAGATAAACTCTTGATCTTCCTTACTCCAATCCTTTATCTT
Source organism: Sussaba pulchella (assembly GCA_963971145.1). Taxonomy (NCBI): domain Eukaryota; kingdom Metazoa; phylum Arthropoda; class Insecta; order Hymenoptera; family Ichneumonidae; genus Sussaba; species Sussaba pulchella. Next base: position 351,722 of record OZ020165.1, on the reverse strand, counting down.
TTTTTTATCTCTTTACCAAAGCTTTTGCTCCCTTATAGCGACGTTCTTCAGCGACCCGACCCCGAATCTCGTCCACTAGATTTTGCAGACTTCATCGGTTCGAGAGCCTTCGAAGATCTTCAATCTCGAAGATTGGTGCAATCGGCGACAAACGAAAGGAATTAACTTTCGGAGAGACGGTCGTTGACAGGACAATGAATTCGTGAAAACCTCGATAATAGTCCGAATGAACGACGATCTTCTTAATTTAGCATTCATTCTCGTTACAATCGAGTCTTTCGGAGCACTTCGTTTTCCGATAAAATTTGCGGTATTCCGTAAAAAAGTCAAGTAAAAAAACGAACTCTCGTTTTCTGTGTGAATGTATTTTTTTACCTCCGGTTGAAACAACGCCATCCCTGATTATTCCGGTACCGCTATTGACTGCTCGGGGTTACAAAATGACAGCTCATCAATATCCTATGAATGAGTAACAACCGCTATGTGTATTCCGGCAGCGTCCACCAACTTTCTTTTTCTCGGATGTCGGATATACCGATTTTACGAAGAAAAAAAATGATACATACCGTATCACACTGCTGGCTCCGAACTGTCTCATTCGTTTGCTCTTTTTTTTAGTTTTTTTCTACTATCGAAGACGTCTGTAACGCCAAAGCGTTTGAACAGACTACCGGATATTTCCGGTGAAGCTCCCCTGACCCAGAGTACGTCCATTTTTCGCTTCAACAATAATGCCCAAAAAATGAACTGAATTCTTTCGGTTGACAATATAATACTTATTATCAATATTAACATTATAATATTATTATTTTCATACCCAGGTTATTTGATGATTTCCGGCGACCATCACCGTTGACTTCCAAAGTATGAATTTTGTCGATTGTCGATATCATGTTCAATATTGATATCATATTATTATCATTCTAACATTTAATATCTATCTAGTCTCGCGACTTCCCAAATTCTCTCTCGAAATTATTTTATTTTCCACACTTCTATCTGTTATCTCTATATCTGTTTCGACTTTAGCTCGATTGTTGCTTACTTCCTTCTCTAAGCTTGTGCACTTCAACCCAACTCTCGTATCGACATTTTTTTTTTCATTCTCTGTTTTTTATCGTTAGTTTCCTCTTGCGTCTCTTTCACTTCCGCTTCTTACCTCTTCTTGCCCGGCCAACATCGCGCCAACTCGGCTCACGTTGGCAACTGAAAAATCCTCAGGTCCAAAAATCCCGGGAGATGGTAGCGAATATCCTCTTACGTGATCCTCTTCGAGATCTCCCACGATTCTTTTGCCTTTCTCTTGCTCTCGCTCGCTCGATCTTTCTTTTCGACGCCGACGTCTATATTTATTTTTCGGTAATCGGGTTAAAGACGCTCTCGCGTTTTCCTGTGCCACCGTCTATTTTTCGTCCGACTCGCCGCAGTCTCGTTGCATCAACCGAAATATCCCAAAGAACGTCGCGCTGGGGCATGACGTTCGTTAAATTGCGAAAACGAAACGCGCTTTCATTTGTACGTGTACGTGACGCGGACTTGCGCTCTGGACTCTTCGTACTGCATTTCCAGACGGAAAACGTTTGCTTCCGGCGATCCAATTCCACACATTTGGTTTCGATCTAACGATACTGCACACTTTTTTTCCGGGCAGGTCCCGCTAATTCGAACTAGTTCGATTCAACTAACCAATCTCTAATGTTAAGTTAAATTGAAACAATGAATTAGAAAGGCGACATTTTTAGTATGTAGAAATGAAATACTGAATAGTTTAGATTTTGTATGTAATCAACAGATGTTGCTATGTTTCGCAAGCACCTGATTCTAATAATACACAAACATGCTTCAAACGTCAATGACAGTTGAACCTAAGTTTGTTTGATTATTAGTAATTTTAGGGTTGACACATACCGACATCGATGTAAATTATGTACGTTTTCACCGCAGTCAGTCGAATCTCGAGAATCCTCGTTACTACAGCTGCAGCTGTACATCGATTTTCGACGCAATCGGATTAAATCGCACGGCGGTAGTACGTTTGCAATATCGTCGCGAGACGTCGACGGGTTACGTGAAGGGGTTTTGTACCGACGGCTGCTTCTCCGTACAGAGTACAGATCCGTACATACACGAACACAAAGACGAGACGTTCGTACGTACGGATTCTCATTATCCCCGTTTCAGTGATATGGATTTTGTCACTCAAGCGCACATTGCCGAATGTGTTTGAACGGTCGGTCGGGCTTAATCCGCCTCATCGTCGCTATGGACCTCGAAAATGGATCCTCGAGTTAATACCTCGACTCCTTCATTCAACGCTTTATTAACCGCATTTAGCTTTTGATAAAATCGATTTTATGAGGACTATGGGCCAGATATTCAGAATTCTTCATATAATTTCTCTTGTTTCATAAAAATATAAGTAATTGAAATGTAAGTAAATTATATAGTGTTGGATATTCGTTACGCGATAATTCAAACGGAAGTCTCACCTGTATGAAAAGAGCCAGATCCTCGCCAAGAAGCATGTCTCTGCAGATGTCTTTGGCGGTGGTATCAAGAGTCAAATAGACAAGACTGCTCTCAATTCCGGTATGTATTCGGACCCAACCGTTTCCGGTTGCAGCGTCGATCCCGACTCCGGAATCCCACGAGGAATTAAACGTTTCACGAAGACACGTGTTCTCACTGACAACAAGAGAAATCTTCGGCTTCGATGTTGGACTCGTGCTTTGAATCGAATCCGTACTGAAGCTCTCGCTGCCTCCGTCACGTGATTCCGTCTCCTCGACGTAAGTCTCCATTATCCCGTCATTCACGATCTCGTTATCATTGTCGAATCTCCCGATAGTTTCGTTTAGATTGTCGAGAATTTCCTTTTCCAAGATTTCTTGTCTCCTCGATTCCATCGATTCGTTACGATTTTCAATTATTTTCATCGTCTCAGCGCCGTTGCAAAAATTTCCATCGTTTCTCACCACGTTTTCGGATTCGACGCACGTTTTAACGTCCACACGATTTTTTTCACACGTCGCAAATACATTTTCATCAATAGCCGACAATTTATCGTTTTTCGCCGATTTTTCAGAAACCGGAGAAAAATTTGTTTCTGATTCGGGATAGAGTCTGGAATTCTCCAAACAATCGTTTTTCGGATCCTTCTTCGGCAATACCATTTTACTTACACATTTGTCGCGATAATCTTCGCTCGACTGACGATAATTGCACTTAGTGGTGTACAACGATGTACCTCGCTCGTCGTAACTTTCTTTTTCCTCGAACTTCGATCGAAGCTTCTTAATTGGAGATTCGCATTGTCTTCCCTCGTGAATTTTTGTTTCCCCGCGGAATTCCGGCTTAACCGCGAGACTGAAGTTCTCGTTCGTTGATTGGCCCGAAGACTTTTTGCACGATTTTCCCGTCGTGCCAACCCCACCAAAGTTTCTTAATGCTCGAGAAACACTCGATCTGGATTTTTTTTGTTCATTTTCGATTTTTTCCCGAGACGATCGTGCTGCTCGATCCACCGAACGGCGATCTTTCGACTCGTCGAAATGTTCTTCCTGTATGCGTCTACAAGATGGCGGCTCCGAAACTTGACGACTAGTCGAAATTTTGTTTTTGCGTTTTACATTTATTTCCGAATAAATGTGATCATTGTTGCTCGTGGAATCTTTCAAATCGGAAAGAACGCATCTCGTCGAATCATCGACCAAGGTCTTTTCATAATCATTCTTCAAACTCGATTTGGATTCTGGTGGTGAAAAACTTGTTCCACATGGCTTTTTTGATTTTTGCTGGAATTTTTGATAATTCGCGAGTATCTTTTGATTCAGTTCGTGAATCAATTCCAATCTTTTTGTTATCGAGTCATTGTTTTTTTCGGCGTTGTCTTTGGACATGTCCCATCGTCTTCTGACGCTCGTGCCGGTTAAATCATTTCGATCGTTTTTCAAACTCGTGGGTTTTGGCGCTAATTGATGACACGATGGTCTCGATTTATTTTTTTTCTTTCGCAACATCGTGCATTCTCTCGGTACGCCAATTTCGTACTTTGAATCGCTTTTTATGACGTTACCGTCGACGACACCGGGATCGCGAAATACATCGACGCTTGATAATTTGGACGTACTGATTTTTCGTTGTTTTTCCGATGGATTGAATCCCGAAACGTTCAACAGTTCGAGAGTCTGCTTGGAAAGGTTTCGCGATGATTCTTTCGATCGATCGACGATCGAGTTGTGCCCACACGATTTTGTCGGATCTTTCGAATCGTTCGTTTCAGATTTTTGTTTCGCCCTGAATTCGATCACTTTTTTCGTGTTGGAATTAATTTCTATACCCATACTCGAACTACTGCTCAGACTTATTCTCTCGTTTAATTCCCAGTTCATTATCTTATCGGGAATCGCTTCGTTCGTCGAACCACGATCAAATTTGTGTTTCGAATCTCGTTGTTGTGGAATCAATTTTGTACCATTAGATACGCAGGAACTGTCGTTTCGTTTGTCGTTTAATCGTACAAGACCTCGCGTCGACGACAGACGTCTTGACCTTCGTAATTTTGACGGCGCACCGGAAAACGCGTCTGGATCCATTGCAGTCGTCACAACCATTTTTTAAACTTTTCTTTTAGCCTGCAATCACAGAGATAAAATATTTCAAAAATACATTTAATCATGAAAACATTGATACATTTTGAGAATTTCAAATTTAAACGCAGAAATGTTGTGGGCTTCTTTTGACCCTGAGTGACCGCTGAGGGTGAGAAAAGAATCAACTGGTAATAAAAGAGAAAGCTCGATAAAAGGTCGGTAGAATGGTCGTACAGTATGAGAAAAAATAGAGATAGATAAGGGCATGAAGTTCTGTGGAAAGCTCGTAAAGTGTTGAAGGAAAAAGAATTGAAACACGTGTTGGGACGTTGATGGTATAAATAAGCTCAGTCAGGAATGATTGTCATTCCGGTGTCGTACTTGGTGCCGGCATCCGAGAATCTTATCCGTTCGTCTCTCGTGGCCATCTTAGCGAGACGGGATGCATGCGACAGGCGTCTTAAACTCCTGCATACCACGCAGCAGTAGCAGCGCTAAATCGTGAGGGAGCGACACGCACGGAATCTCGTATCGCTCGTCGACAATAGCATAGACAATATTAAAGGTAGATGGAAGTCCTCTGAGAAATTTCACCATCGGCCGCCATTGATAACGAATTACTCGACAATAATTTACCATTGAGCACCAGTAATATTTTTGTTTTGAACGAAAATGAGGAATAAAGATTGTTGAATCGGCAAAACATTGTAGTGGTTAAAAATTCGTACCTGACGGATCGTTGGAGATAATATTCAGAGAGATTAAAACAAAGATAAAATAAAAAAAACGAGCAGTCAATAACTGTTAAAAAGAAAGTAGAGTGGAGTGCAGTGTCGTCCTGTCGTTACATGGTACGTCGATATAAATATCGCGAATGAAGCGATAAATTTCGCGGGTATCCGTAGGGATCTCGAGGGATGGATGGACGGATAGTGGAACGTACGCGAGCTCATCCGGAAGCTCGGTTTTTGTTTTTTTACATTTTTTTTATACAAATCCCAACGGTCCCCGGTTACGTTGGCATATTACATATTCGATGGTGCTACACCAATCGCGCGTCGGTTTTCGTAAAATCATTTTTCTCGACAAACCGAGTCACGTTCCATCATTTGTCTGGACGTTCCATAGCAACGACAAAGCGATAGATTTGCTTTGTGATCCTCAAAGTTTCAGAAAAAAAATATATGCAATGCTTATTCCGTATAAATTGTTATAACTATTTTCAACAAAATAGACCACGTCATGTTATATTTATTCAAATATTAATTACGGGAAGCCGGGTCTTAACGGCCTCTAGTATTAAATCGCGGTTCAAGCCATTGTAATTTTCTAGATAAAGGATTTAAATTGATGAAAATATTAAATTCAATTGAATTTTCGACATGATTAATCTACAGATCGTACGGCACGTAAATTTGACGCGCATGGACGCGTGCGGCTCACGCGTCGAATTTAGTCCCCCCTCCCAACGCGATAGCGCGCGAGGCCCGCGAAACGATTGAGCCGCGATACTTCGGGACGAGCTCACTCCTTGGCCGGTACATTTATTGTCCGGTTCCGTGTTATTGTAACGCGTCGAAACTCGTCAACACAGTGTCGTTAGTGGTATCATACTCATTGCTGGATTAACGTCGTCCTAGCAAGTAAATTATTGTAATAAGTTATATTATCGCCCGATTCAACTCCGTCCTGGCCCACGTACATTTTATTATTGGCACTGTATTTCATTAAGAACTACGAACGAAAATCGTCGGCTCCTAATAGAATTAGCCAAAATATCTGCAGTGAAGCGACAGCCCGTCATCGAATATTGAAGGTATTAAAAAATATAATTATGAATTGCCCGAATGCTTCTAGACTATTATTAAGATCTCGCTATTGAGGTTGATCAATAAATTCAGCAAGCTAAGAGCTAGCCAGCTGTCCAACCATACATTATAATATATATAACATCGAGTTAATAACTGATTCGCCACTCGAGCCCGCAACTCTATAGTAATGCACGACAGAAATGTTATCTATTGAAAAAATCCAGCTGTCTCTAAATACACTAATTCAATTTTCTCTAATACTTATTTACTACGACGTAATACGTCCTGAAGTATTGGCTACGGTCGTACTACGAAGATGACTCGGTCGATTATTACGAGGATAAGACCTCGTTAAATACACCGGGTAACCGTTATTACGCCGCAAGCAGGGCGGGGGAAGGAGAAGGGGTACGGTTTGAGAATAGTTATGTGGGTTAGGTAAGATGCCATGCGCAGAAAATGAAAGTAAAATCTCATGGTCGATTCAAGGCCGCTCGACGAGCTTGCAAATCTAAATATATTTTTCTGCTTCGTTGGATTTTCATGAATATATTAATTATTTATTTGTCTTCGATTATTTCACATGTAAAATTTTCGTTTATCATTCTGAAGTTACAGTTTAGTCTAGAAAGAATTTTTTATTTTTAATTCCTCATCAGAATTATAATCGCTCGGGAAATGAAAAACAGCCTTTAAAATAGACAAAAATAATAATGTGATTTCGAGATGAAGATGTCGAAAATAAAAAAAGTGAAAGGCTATCATCGTAAAATCTTTCAACGATATGAACGTACATATTTCATCTTCACTTTGATTTAGTACAATTATGCGATGAAAGCTTTCTTATACACAAGAGCCAACCGGAATTTTAAATAGGAAAATACAATTCGCGGAGAAAAAAGTTTTCCAAACTAATTTCTTCTCATTCCAGATATTTTTGAACCGAACATATCGGGCTGACGCGAAGTAGTAGAATTGTTTTCTTTGAGCCGCTATGTCAAGTGTAACTCAGTAAGCACAGTTTTTATCGCGGCACAACGTGGTGAGGACTAGAAATGCGACACACGCCTTAGGCAGTTAGGCGACAGAAATGGTCGGTGAAAAACATCTCAGGCCCACTACGATGCAAACTGCATCTCAAGAGTACGCGGTACGTTCTTAGACTCGCGCTTTCATCGCGATAAACACACTCGAACGAATTTCACTCGTGCGTTAAACTCCAGATCGGCCGCAAACTCGAGGCCGTCCCGGCGCGTACGAGAAGTTTCATACCCAACAGTCGCACTCTACTTAGCTACAGTCTATGATCAATTTTTTCTCATATTTTTCAAATAGCTAGCTGCAACAGTGCGCTACATTTATTTACTGAGTATTCGAAAATGGTATTCTATAATCAGGCCAGTGCGTTTGTATACTTGTGATTATTAATTGCGACGAATGTGTCACGGCCAAAAATGTACTACGAATACGGAGGAGATGGCTACAAAATGAAGGTGCCAAAAAAAAAAATTTCAATCATTCCGCACGAAAAATTGAAAAAAATTATACTTAATTGAACCATTTGGGTGACTGGGTTTGGCACTTGGGATTCTGGGTTTTCCAGAAGAATGTCAAAAAGAACCAATAATTTCGTGTTTAGATTAACTTCTTATTGAACGAACCTCAGAACGATCTGCACGTATAAAATTCCCAGCGATGACAATCACTGGCGTTGCAATAATTTTGATTTCGCTTATTTTCCCGATGATAATCCGTTTAAATCAGTTGCTTATCCGATTAATACGGTAATCCACTTTCAAGCAAACAATCACTATTCAAAATGACACTTCAGCACCGTAATGACAACGAATAACACACCGTATATCCAAAAATAATTCACTGGTTTTTCACAACAACGGCAAAAAAAAACGCAAATCGCCTCCTAGACTCGAAAAAAGTGCATTTCCGCGATAAAGGGAAGAGAAAGAATGAACAAAACCACTTTGACAAGATTTTGTCGAGAATTGTAGGTCTTAAGGGGAACAGCGACTAGCTACGAATAGAACAACGAACTGATGACGATGAACGAAACGTTAAAACACGCGGCGAGCATAACCGTGAGCTGACTGACCATCAGGCTTCTGTCTCGACGATTCTGTCGCGCGTACAGTTGGTGGAAACGTGGAGGATATCGCCCGGCCACCTGTGCTCTCTTCCCTCTCTCGCTCCCTCTACCTGTTGGGTGAACGAGCGAGAAAATACGAAGGTGAAAAAAATTATCCGTACACACAGACACACGTGAAACGGAAAGAAAGAGAGAACGTGATGGTTGCTACAATTTTTGCTAGCTTCCCTCTCGCTTCTCGGAGGCTCCCCTTTTTCGTCCACGTGGGCCACGCGCATATATTACGTTACTAGTAACGCGGTGGAGGGGAACGACGGTGAGAAGGGTAGGGGTAGACGATGAAATACGAGACCGGACTGTATTACGAAAAACGTGGCTGTCGCGGGGTTCGCGGGGTCTCATTCTCTCGCAAGACGTTTTATTGTCTCAAAAGTGTCAGCTTGTTCGTCATTGCCTTGCACAATTTTCCTCGTATACGCGTAAAATATGGCGCTCGGATTTGTCCGTGCTACATATTCCGATTAGTTACGGAACAATTTGTAATTTCTTTCGTAGACATTTTTCGAGACGGTTTGTTCGATTAATTTGACGTGGAAGATTTACGATCGAGAAGGGAAGGATGACACAAAATTACAAGGTTTACCATTTTTTAATTTATTAAAAGAAAAGTAGAATAATATAATTTATAATCGATAATTAATATTTTTATTTTATTTGTCTCCTAGAGAAATCGCTAAATGTATGAGGGTCATATGAGAGGGAAGGTAGAACAGGATCTCGTACGAAACCAGATACCGACAGTACGCCCCATCTTTCTGCGAATACATTTATATATATCTATACACTCGGTGAGTGTAATATATTCGTTATACCGCTCTATAGGTGCATGAATATGAAGATGGCAGTAGCATTTTACATCGGTAAAAAGGGATCGTGCAAGGAGAAACGAGATGCGAGCTCACAAATGTTCCGGCTGGAGCAGTGGGGAACGGATGTACTTCCGCCCGTCGAACTCTTTCTGTGCCGATGCACCTCGTAATGACGCTCGAGTACGCTGGGTGACGAACCGTACACCACGGTACATCGATTATGTTACTCCGACGTTAAATCCGTATGGGATAACCGATATAAGACACCTGTAACAATATAAACGCAAAACGAGAATTTTCAAATTGTCCGCCTGGAACCGTCACCGAGGTTTTCAGTATTTTATGTATTTTTACTTTTTCGACAGATTTTCGCGGCTGAACTATTCCCCGTTCTCAAATCTGCTTAAACATTCTGATGGCATTGGGTCGTGAAAATATGTTTTTCGCGAGAATTTTTAATTTACGTCCGAATTTTTGGGCAATGTGGGAGAACGATAATTCGTTGAAAATTAAATCAATTCATTTTTGTCGGAACGTTAAAACTGTGTAAAGAAAAGAAGCGACGATTTAAAAAAAGCCCATTTGGTAGCATCTGGGATTCACGGCGGAGGTTCGTATAATGAGCGTCGGTTCTCGCACAGTTTTGATTCCCTCGCTCGCTGTGCAAACCTTCGTCAACTCCACCCAATCGTTTTTTTCTCGTTGCCCGTATTACGCACGGACGTAAAACGTTGTTACATTCAACGGATAGAACAAAACGTTGTCACTCCCCGGGTTTTCGACAATTTCTTCGTGACGTTTTTCTTACTCGGTTTTACCGTCCCGGTTTTCGTCGTTGTTTTGCAGTCTCGAACGAGTTTCGTTGCATCGCAATTGCCCGCCACGACCGTCGCGTTTAAACGCGTGACGCCCCTTGGCTCGCATCGGTCTGGGTCGAAAACCAACGGAGCATATCCTTACCAACTGTGTCGCCTTTTATTTTCGAGGCTATATACGCAGACACGACACACCTTTGCCACGGCCACTTCCGGCCACGACGGGGCAAACACTTGTGTCTTCGTTTTACCGTTGTCGTACAGTGAAGTGGACACCCTCGACGATACCTTTGACACGAAATTGTGTGGTACGTATTGCAATGAGTGGTGCAGTTTCATGGCGCGGAACTTGATTACGACGATGCTACGCCTTGCCGAACATATTCATCGGACAGATAGCCGGAGCAAGTGGGAACCCGAGAATCGTGGGAAAATATGAAACACAATTTCAATACAGTTGAGAATTTGTTAGGATTTTTTTCTTTAAAATATAATTTTACATTTTAGATTTATTAATTACCGTAAGTTAATTATTTCTAGATGGGTTCTCCCCTTATTTCCGAAACTACTGTACCTAAAGATTTAAAAAAGGAGGGAATATAGGATCCTGAGTACGAAAAAATTACAACGAAAGTCCGAGGTCTCATAGACTTCTAGAAATTAATTATCAAAAATCTGGTACGGGTTCCTCCGCGCGCGATTTGGACCCGTACTTGACCGGCTTTTTTCTTTCTTTATTTTTAATTCTCACATCCCGGCTCCCTCATAGGCGTTGATGTCAAAATGTGCGATCGAGATAAAAAAAAGATGAGTAAAATCGGCGTTGTAGAACCAGTCGAATCGTTCGGAGGCCTATGGAAGAGGCACATAAGAGCGAGTAAGACGAAGCGAGTGTTATTAAAGAAGGGTTTAACATCGAAGTCACGTCTGTTTGCGTTCCATTAGTGTCGGTAATAAAGCTCACCGGGAATAGATAGCCGATCCGTCCCTACATATACGTACAGATCCCGTAATAACCGTACGTAAGGTACACGAAGTCGCGAATATGAGCTTAGACGCGACTCAGCGACGTTGTAAGCACGGCTCGGGAGCTGCGGAGAAAATTGAGAGTCCTGGTCGGGGGCACGTATTGAATAATGAAGCGAGGAAGTCTCCGTCCTCCCGATCAAACAGGGTATACACCGTGGTGTATAGTCGAGTAAATCCCCGGCAAGTCTTCCATCTATATTCTTCATCGCACTCGGATCTATATAGTATTCGCCTCGGTCGTTTGCCGAGAACCAACATTACTTGGCTCGCATAACTCCTTTTTTACTTTGCACTAAAATAACTTCGGGACATCTTATCTGGTCGTTGAAAAAAATTATCACACTCAATGAGTATCTTGAATTGAACAATATATATATTAAAACGAGGATTTTATTAGTACGAGGAAGTGTTTTAGAAATGAACATAGGACATCAATTGTTTTAAATGATTATTTAATTTTTTTATTACGGTTATGATTTTTATTGATTAATTTGGATGGCAATGACAGGGGCGGGAGCTCTAGTATTGCGGTCAAGACAGAAGGTATAATAGACCGTTTGCGCTTTCAATCAATCTAATTGTAGAAAATGTACTTTGTTACATTCTCGCTTCATTCTACAGTCGAACTTTGAATGACTTCTTTCATATGATTGTTCAGAACTTGAATATCTTGGTGGATATCTTTGGTTCCACGTCTCTGAGCTCTTTGTACATACTGCATGAATTACATGTTTCTATCCTTTCGGTCGAGACTACGTTGTCCCAGACTGAAGACGGCTTGAAATATTTCGTCTTGGAATCTTAAGAAAATTAAAATTCATAAGAGGGTTGGTGGTAATTGTACGAAATTTCGACATAACGTGCTGAAGCAGGGGAAGAAATTTATTCTCTGGTTCTGCTTTCGTACAATTAAATTGCCGAATTAAATTCTCTCGGTTGAAACTAAAATTGATCGATGGAAAAAAATCGTGATCCATGAGATGAGCTCAGTCGATAACTATATATTTAGTTTTCCTCCGAGAAGTTTGATATTGCGATGACATACATCAATAATGCATTTATCGCAATAAAATATTTAAGATAATATGCGGCTGTTCATTAAGCACTGGTGACACATTTAACGTAAAATAGCGACTGGGTCGAATGAATATGTCATGAGGAGCTGTCTCCCTAATCATTGACCGCTCAGACGACAATTCACGTTGCTCCAAATCTTCTGTAAATATCTTCTTTTTTTCGCGCGACAAATTCACATACAATTTTAAGAAATTCGCAAATCCATCTGTTTTTGCCTTCGAAATTCGATGAAAATGATTGTCAGGGTTTTTTTTTTCACGATCGACCAAGTCTCGAATGGCTTTTCTCGGGTCCCATCGTCGTTGTTTATCCAGTGACGGGCGTTCACGTATTCGTAAAAATGCACGGCGAAAGACGCACAACGCTTCTTTATTATTCGAGAAGCGTTGGGTTTCGTTCGTTTGCTATAGTCTCGCGGAGAAGCTCCGCTGTCAGGTGCCTACTAAAGACAGCAAAAACGACGTACGCAGAATGCCCAAGCGTTTGCAGTACGGGTACGTCTTTGCGTTTCCGCTGGCAAAGGAGACTTGTCTTCACCGGTTAATCAAAGGCAGTCATAACGATGAGACGATAAGAAAAATTATATTTTAATAGTTATCAATCTAATCATTGCGACAGTAACAAAATTAACTTTTTTCAGCAGAAATTAAAAAGTTCGTGTAGCACGTAATTAAAATATTTATTATTTATATTTCTGTATTATCCAGAGGATGTCGTCGAAATCAAAAGCTACCGGTGCCGTGTCCGGCGGTGTGATGAAGAGGTTGCCTTGTTAACCCGCGGTCATTCGCGGGGGTGGCAATGCTCCTCGGCCGAGAAAAGAGAGACGTATATATACAATCGCGCGTAGAGTGAGATATAAGCTTCGTCGAGGGCTCTGTAATTGCCGTGAAATTGGAAACTCGCTCTTCGGCTCTCGGATATTCAAGGGATCGTGAGTGTCCGGCTTGTGTGCGGATATCCCTGCGCGCCTGATTCGCCCAGTCCAATCGTCCTCCTCATCGTGCGCCAAGATCTGCACCAACGGGGTGGGTTATCGAAAATAAACAAGAAAAAAATCTGCGCGTACTATCACAAATACAGAATTTAACGATGGTTCCACTGATGACCTGGGGACGCTGAAATTGATGAACTTCTTCGATAACGTGGGCAATTCCGAGAGCGAACTGAGAAAAATAGATCTTTATCTCAATCGGACTATTTTGAAAGATTCCTCAATCTTTATCTTTATCTTTTTTTTTTATTTTATGAACACGTAAAGAAAATTATTTGTTTTTTTATTCAAGAACAATTTAGGACTCTGGAGGCAACTCTATCTCAATCAGCACCGGTAAGGTCGAGCAAGAAAAAAATCAATGAAATAAATAATGTACATCTTGTTAACCACCAGATTTACCGGTCATTAAAATTATTTATTGTCATTCTTCGGCGATATTCGTTTGTGATGTGCTAAACCATATGCACATCGAAATAACCCAAACGTGTATATAAATATTCGTTGGTTTCTACCCCTAGCACGAAATCACCGGTGCTTACTTCCTCCGGCGAGAGTTAACTCCCCATTAATGGTAACCGACCCTCTGACTCGAACGAAAAACTCGGGGGGGAAAAAATCTCCGAATCACTTCCCATGTCCAGAAAATGAAAACGCCATAAGGCCGTGCTGACTCTCGAAGCGAAACCAACGTGATGGGACTGTACACCCTTACCGTCCTTTGCCGCCGTATTCCAGTTAACGGACAAGGCTTATTGAAACGATCCTGCAATTCAACATTCGACGTTCTTCTTTAAAACGGCTCCGTATGGATAAAAATTGCTCCAAAAAAACTACGGCGATGATATGCAAAATCAAAAAAAAAAACCGTGATTGATAGGTTTCATACATTCAGTTCCACAAAATAGAATAATATTCCAAAGCGAAAGATTCTTTTAATTTACAAAAAACGCTAACAAATTTTTCCGCTTCGATCGTGTTTTCTGATAGATTCGTGTTTGGCAGCGTATCGTGAAAAATACTAGGGAAAATATGTTGGAAAAATCAACCCTGATCGACCACCCGGAACAGAAGTGGCAGTGTGCAGTAAAATAAAAAAAAAACGGAGAAAAAACGACGACGAGATGACGAGTATGGAATGAAAAAAGAAAAACCGATAATGGATGTTTGCCGAATTCGTGCGCGTTGTGGGTGTAGTCGTTATGATGGATCAAAAGTGCTATGACGATCGAGCGGCTGGTGCTCGTTGGAGACTGCGGATTACAGGATTACAACGCGGTGTCGTGGAGGTTTACGATTACGGCACGGACCTTCCACCGTTTCATACATAGTATCCATCCGGGCGTTATTTTTATGCCGGCTCATTAATACCGGACATTCAACCTTCGTCCATCCGTGATTAATTCGGGTTTTTGCCGACGGGAAAGAGGCAATGCATCCTGCTGAATTAATCTTAGGCTACGAAAATATTATCATATATGTTTACAGGTGTCGTTAAAAATCTAGAACCTACCCCAGGACGAGAACCGACGTAATTTTCTTTTCAACGGAATCCATAAATATAATGTTATTTATCGATATTACGTTGACGGAAATTAGCCATGGATATTGCAGTCAAACGTCAGGAAGGACTCCCGTTTCGTGACACGCGGACGAAAGAGGATTTATAAATAGAACGTGAAAGGATGTTATCGGGCATCCCCGACTGACCGGTAGCTCAGATATCTCAAGAGACGCATCCTCCAATCGACGTTACGTTGTGTGTGCCGCGACTGGTCGGTACAGCTTTCACCCTCGAATAGCAAACATTCGTCGCGGATTTATTCTCGTCGAGTAGTAAATTCTCCAACGGTCGTCCACTCGCAATCCGTTTTCTCAACAACTCCGGAGTTCCAAGGGCTCATCGGGCGCGCTCACGTTTGTTTGCTCACTCCTTCTCGTATCATTTCGGAAATGGGAGAATAATCAACGTCTTTTGTTGACTCTTCAGATCTATGTGCAAATTTCATCAATTCCGATCAATTCGGATTCGACTGGTATACGTTTTATTACGTTTTGGAAAAATAAAAAATCGTATTTGACAAAAGTAAAATCGGCTAAAGTATACTTGTAAAAATATATGGATGTATTCGAATTAATTTTATTTAGACATACATTCCAGAAATCAACAACGGACGTAGGCTAATATATAATATGAAATATATAATATTAATCAACGTCTTTCGTTAACTTTTTAAATAAAAATTAAATTAATTTCAATGAACAGGTAGTAAGAAATCTGGTAAATGTTCGAGAAGCCACCAAGCTGCATCCCTTCGAGTTGTGGAAGCACTGAGGGTGCACGAATCGTCCCAGATGACAATCAACGAGGAAACCACGGCGGAGCCATGTTGGATCTCTGTGGGAATTGATGGAATTGTTTTCAACCTCACTTTTGCGTCGCGTTTCTACGGTACAAACGTGTGTTTCACGTCCTGAAGCGTTTTCCGGTACTCTGGTCGTTTATTAAATTTTAGCCACGAAAGCTCTCTTCCTTTTCTTTGAAACGCTCGGGCTAGATGGGTCTATAGGGTGACCGAAACGATTTTCTCGTTTTACCCGCCCGCAGCAACCCGGTGCCGAAATCGAATAGAGCTCAATTAATGCGGACAAGATTATATAGAACCGAGTACCGATGGCGTGCCCCACGCCATGAGAAAGAGCCTTTGCAAAGCCACGTCGTGGTCTACATGGGGTTATTGCGAAACATTTCTAACACAATTATTCTTAATTGGTTATATCTAACCATATTACTGACCCCGAATTAATTATATTTTATCGTTTCCATAAATAATTAACTCGATTAATTGATAATTCGTCCAGTAAGGTGTCAAATTATACTCGTTATAGAAAGAAGACACCAACGGAAGAACGATTATTCGTTCTTCCTTTACGATTTCATTAAATTAAATTAATCGCCCGGGCAGAGGCGACCGTGCGACAGGTGCGGAATGACAGAACCTTTTTTCTGCGATTTCGATCTCGCCGAGCGCATACGAACGTAGGTTCGCAAGCCCTTTGGGCGCGCACTTGAGCGAACTGGGTATTCCACGATCGTGGACTCGGTAACAGTGCTCTTCGGTCCTCGACCCAGCAACGCCCTACGTAGTTCGAAAAATACAGAAAAATTCGAGAGCCAAACCCGAACCAGTTGCCTCGGGCTTATTTACCGGACCATCGAAGCGTCTAGTTTTATCCCATTCTCGCCGCCTCCCGGTTCCATTGCTACCCTTTATAAACCAAAAAAGGCGTCCGTACAAAAGAGAACCTCGTGTCGAGTGAGACAAAAAACTGAAAGTCAGACAAAAAATTAATGAAGATATTTAATTTTTGTGCGATAATAATATAAAAAACTATATAAATATATCGTTTACATTTTTGGGGCTAACGTTGATATTTATTTCTCCGACTAGTATATTACATAAACTATATCTTATTTACCAAAATAATAAGTATTTTTCGTTATTATTATTATTATGAGTATAACTTACAGGAACAACAATAATATTAATAATTGGAATAAAATTAGTTATTGAAACGTTGGTGATACTTTTTTCATTTTATTTTTTTTCGTCTATCCCGGGTTATCGAATTTATATAACAACAATGAGCTTAGTTCAAAATTTCACACATTTTGGGTGCAAAAATTCATTGAGATTGAACTCACTCCCGCGAATAATTCCGCGAAATATTTACGCTCGTGGGCAACATTTGCAATCCGTCGAACGTGTTACGTTATGTTCCATGGGCGTTGAGAGCGTTCCGACTGTGCCTTTGCGCGTCGCATACGTGTTGGAAAAATCAGTGACGCGTGTACCACCGCAAAATATGACCAAACCTGCCGTACATGTCTGACGCGTTCCCACAGAGCGCGTCTCTTTGTGACGGTGAAATGAATAATATCTCTTTATACGTGACACTGACCGAACCCGCGCGAGGTCAAATATTCATACATGAGTCATGCATAACGCAATACAGGACGAAATTTCGGCACTAAAAATTATAACGATCCACGATGCATGTTTCGGACTTTTTATCAGATAAAGTTCATCCCTTAGGCAGTAAACCCAACGCACCACAATCAACTTCGCGTTTTACAGTAAAAAGCCGGAACGAAAAAATTGAATTAAGTTTTTCTCAAAGCAACGTAGTTGTAAGTTAAAAAAAAAAATGCTTGGAACAACAATTTCTATTTATGATATTATTTTTCAGTCAGATTTTGGAAATTAAGAGCCGAATGAATTAAGACTCGTTGATCTGCCCAAAAAAAGGACAAAATCCTTTCAGCCGGTAGTACGATTTAAGGCAAAGGTACGCCGCACTTAGGGGTCCCTTGAGCAATCCTCAGAGGTTGCGGAGACGCCGCGTTTGTTCTAAAGTTTGAGTTCTAAAACGCTTTGGTAACTTCGAAATTACTCGGAAAGCAGCAGAGGCTATCTTCGCCGTTGAAGCATCGGCGGGTTTGCAAACGTCGGGTTTGAGGTTTCCACCAAACTCGTGGACTCTTGAGCGGATGGGGAAACCATTTCTAAGGTAGAATTTCTTTTTGATAATTTTCCATGAGCCTCGTGACAATAATCGATAAAATGAAAAGACCCCTTGGGTTCACTTTTAAATAAATATGACTTTATAATTTTTATTTCCCGGTTAATCACCTCTCGGTGACATAACGGAAACGTGATCCTCGTCATTTATGGAGTGAAAAACTTGGAAGAAGGGAAGAGCTCGGAGCTCCGAATCTGATCCTCCCGGGACGGAACCTCTTCCTCACCTTCGAAATTAATTATTACAGAGCCGTGTTTTATCATCAGACGCATTCCAGCGAGTGCTCTAGAACCACGTTTTCCAGTATAACATTTCTCATTTTACCAACAAGCGTAATTAATAAAAACCAAATATTTGCGACAAATTTACCGGGGAAAAGTATTCGAACGGAAAGGTTTCTCGGAAAAGGAGAATAATAATTTTTTTAACGCCATCCTGTCTATTTATAGATTTTCGAGTGCAAGGTTGACTCTGGGTCTCGAAGTCGAGGATGGGCGTTGATACAGCGAGGATTCTCGTAGCCGTGTTAGTATTCTCGAGTGTGCTATGAGTGTCGGTGAGGTAAGAAGGAACCACGGTGCCCTCGGGTGCCACTATAATCCCACGTCCAAGACATTCCAATTTCTAGATTGCAGCAAACCCAACAACAACTATGGCTTGTTGACTATACATCGTACATGGAATCCTCGTTCGTACGAAAGCTCCAATCTGCCTCACGGATGTTTTTCCTTCGTTCATCTAATTTTGCTCCACTCACCAAAATTCTCCGCAAATTAATCGATCGAACAGAGCCAGTTGCATCCGACTCCCGCTTCAATTTCGAGGGAGCAAGTATACATACCCACATATCTCTAATTTTTCATACGGCCTTCAATGAAGATCTTTACAATCTAAATCATAATTTCATTCAACCGACAATTTTCTTTAGCAAAACTGTTTTTTTATTGCATTTAGAAAAAGCCATTGTATGAAATAATAAGAAAGCAGTATCGACGAATTAGTAGCGGTTGCGGTTTTAAAAGATAATGAGAAATATTGGTTCAACTAAATTGCTTATTTTACATCAAATATATTTTTTATCACTGATTCGTTTTTATGATTGTCGGCCATTTATTTGTTCGATGCGGGGCAAAACTATCACATCCGGTTTAAAAGAAAATTGCCATGGTCGAGTAAACGAGAAGAAATTACTGGGACACCAATTTTTCGCGATTATAGAGATTACGCGCCGGAATTACAATTTGCGTCTGACCAAAGAGCTAGCACTTCTACTTAAACGAGTACGTGAGTGCCCTCGCAACGTTTCTAGCAACTCCATTTACGTCAAAACGTACGTCACAGTGTACATCCCACTCACGTACTAATAAAAAACAGATCAGTACAATAATAATTGATGAAAAATTGCTAAAAAAACTAAGGATTTTAAACAATCGATTACCAAACTGCGACTACTGTCATGGGATTAGCAATAAAAATTCGTTTACAGATTTGAAACATTTTAATATTGAAAATAGCGTTGATCAAAGTGCATTTATAGCGATAAATATTTATAAGACGAGGTTATTTGAATCAATACCGACTCGGTTACTGTGAAGGCCCCCGCGGTATTATAAATTTGCTCTCGAACGGATTTCGGTATTCAGTATTCAATCTATAATTTATGCTCCCCCGAGGTTGGCCGTTACGCTGCTTATTCCGTTACTTTGAGTGAAAGAGAGTCCGATGAAGTTTGCCGCCGTAGCACGTGAAGTCAGATAGCTGCCGTGTCTCTCGATACATACATCAATGAAATTAACTTAAACCACGGCCATTAATCACGTTGCTGATACATTACACGAGGCACAACGTTATTCACCGTTCGTTGGAATGCGAATATGGCTGCACGCGATTCGGAAGAACGTGTTTGTTTCTAATCATTCCTGTTCTGGTTTGTGCACTCAACTTTGTGAATACTCTCAGCAGTCCAATTATTCCGAAATAGTTGAAAATACATTCGGAAGGTTTCGAACGTTTCCAAACTGAATCGGCCGCGTTGCACGTACGTCCGATGTACATACGCGAAAAATATTCCGTGAATACTTCACAATATTCGCTCGCTATTTTTTTATCTTTTTTTTCAATAACAAACATTTACGATAGATTTATATTTGAAGAAGACGGAAGATAAACACGCTGCTGTCCTCTATTTCATTTCAATATTGGAGGATAAATTTCCAGATAAATGACCAGAGGAATAATATTTCGCGCTGCAGTGAAAGTTTGATATTGTTATTGATCACAAAATGTCTACCTATCTGCCTAAACTACCACTGAACTACCACAAGATCCCACCGAGCTGCGAATTCCATTCTGGTCTCTAACGTGCGCGATGTAATCCAAAGAAAAAAGGAAAACCAAATATTCATCTACCACTGTTGAACGGTTGCATGCCAAACAGTTGAAAACCAAAGAGAGGATTCTTACGCGATGCGCCGTCAATATTTATAGCCACAGGCAGCTCGTGAATTCGTTCCATGCTCCTGGAACATTAGGCCAACCTCTACCCTCCGCCCCTCAACCGTACCGTACCCCCGTCACTTAATTTATCGGGCTATTTCTGTCCAGGATCGAAAGCGGCACGCGAGGCATTTCCTTTCGAACAGCGCGCGCCGGACGAAATCGAATCATTGACAGGTAATCTGATTCAGCCGCTTCGGAGACACTACACCATTCCAGGCGGCAACGGGCCATCATTTCGTCTTGATGCTACGTTTCAGCCTTGCAACGGACTGTATGACCCAAAACGGATGTAGAGGAACGGCAAGAGAATATAGGATCCAATTAATTTCATTTCTTCAATTATATTCGGGTCGTTTGCCCGACTATTAAGGATATCTTTTGTTTCGACGATTAACGAATTCGTTGGCAAATATTTCTTACACTTTTTGCAATTACGAAGATTAACCATCTGTCGTGAACACGCGAAAGGTTGAAATGTGTCGCTTAAATCACTCCACGTCATAGAAAAAGCCTTAATGTGCAAAACGTACAACTAAATTATTTTCAATTTTCAACTCGCCGCTAGGTCATACCGAAAATTTGCACTCGGTGAGTAACCGACTTCCGGCTTCTTATCCTACTAAATTTAAGTTTACAGTAATACTTTTCATTATTTTTCTCAATGATGAATGCATTATGTTTACCATGTTATGATTTTTGAGGGTTTTTTCGGACTGCCTCGCCATGGAACATGTTTAATCTTCTCCCACTGCCAACTTTTTCTCTCTCATTCATTTCCGAAAACATTTTTTTGTACTTGGTTTTCTCAATCGTTTTTCCCGTCGAGAACATGTGGCGTATAACGAGAGGTGTGCTTGCGGCAACTGGCTTGGGGCGACCATTCCATTCTGGCCGTTCAAAATTAATGTCTGGCTGCGAACTTTCTCAAAGGAGCATCTACACCTCGGAAGCGTTAATAAATAGGTCAGTTAATCAATAGACAGGCCGTTTATTGAATCACTCATGATTATACAAAGATTTCATGCATAGACTTAGGGATTTCAATTTTACAATGCCCCAAAAGAATTGATTGAAAAGAATTCACGTTATTGATTGATATAATATCGGCGCAACATCATAAGTTTCTATAATCGCGTTTATTAAATCGATTTTTCACGAGCAAGTGGCTGAGTCTGTCGTTGAATTGTGGAACGACTAATTAACAGATAGTGCCTGTGTTACGAGTTATATATACGAACCGGTGCTCATCAGAGTGTTCCCACTTTATTTTTATGCACGTCCGGGTCCAGTCCGGTATCGATAAATCAGGACAACCAGTCCAAGATTCAGGACCGGGTACTCGTGCGATTCGGTCGGACGTTGTTTACGTCCGATAAAGAACGTGGAGGTTGGGAAGTTGAGCCCGAGCTTAAGCGGGACGAAATAATTGAGTCCTTTTCCGATACTTCTTTTTCTTCGGCAATATTACGCCGACGTCAACGTGGTTAAAAATAATTCGGGAACACGGAGAAGCTTGTCTTAAAAAAAAATTAAACAAAAAACATTTTTTGTCGTTCATAAACACATTTATTTTATTTTTAACCTCGTGGTATTTTCTGATATAAACGATAGGAATGAGGGATAATTTTATTGTAAGGAAGGTTTTGCAATTTTTTATATGGAATTTTCTAATTTTACGCGTATACTCGGCCCGAGGCGTAGCGAGATGGGAATTTTCGTTTGGATAACTAAACATCTTCGAAATAATGTGTTTTCGATTGCACGGAAATGTACCAACCGTGTACGTAGGTCGTGAAATCGTTTATTGCCAAACAAATTGCTCGGACGATCTTATAATGGATATATACTGGCTATTATGACATCCGAAGTATGGCTCCCTAGCGATTATCTTTATTGTTACTGTTATTGCAGCATGGCTTCGTCGATGCTGCATCGCCACCTAAGCGCTTTACAACTGTGTTTGTCTTTACTATCGTTACTGAACTATATTTTAACAGAGATACAATTTGCATGTAAAACCATTTCGGTTCGAGGAATTTGTATTCCATCGGGAGCTTCCTCGAGTACATAGAGGACGAAAAAATTATCTCCCGCCAAGTGGGTTCGGTTGTAAAACGTGGAGCACCATCGCCATAGACCGCTCGAGATTGTCGCTTGTTTTCCCAAGCCCTTACTGCGACATTGAACTGCTTTGAAGTTGCGAGAGACGCCGAGGGAACTAATCCGGCGTTGCTTGCGCCTTCGGCGAACTACCGAAGATTGCCATTCAATGACGAGGCATTTGCCACGATCGCAACGTTAGTCGACAAATTCCTTGCAAATTTGTATTCGTCGAAGACGCATTCTCGAGGAATGGATAATACAGCATAAGATTGGATGAGACAAGTTTTCGGAAGTTAGTCCAATGAGGCACAACCCGACAATTGGTTGAGCAGAAATTCCTTTACCGTTTACTCTACCGCTCGCTCTACTACTTAGAAAATTGGTAACGCATTTACGTCGACCGCCTGAAAGCCTTTGCGTTGCTCTTGTTCACGCGGTGATTGTTGCGCATCGTATTACGTGCAGCTCTTTGGCAGCTCATGTAGGGCATAAAATGTAGCATAACATTTTTATATGAAATTCACTGTAAATGGTAGTTTTAGGGGGTGTAATAGACAAGATTCACCAGGAAATAAAATGGCGGAGAGGCGCGACGTCGATCCTCGAGCTTGTTCGAACTCGGGCGAAATGAATCGGTGGTGGGCCGGAATCGTTCGTGAGCGCACGCGGACGATTGACAAATGTCGTAATCTAACTTGGGCTATTTCGTCGCGAATGGCGGATGACTCTCAAACGGCTGCAAACGCTTCTTAACGATACGAAAGACGGAAGTTACCCTCGTCCGGTAGGGCCACGCGTGAGATCACCGTATCTATTTCGGATTCCCGGATCATCTTATCAGAAATTTAAGCACTTTTTCGTGGATACACATTTAAACTTTTAACTACATTTCTTCGGAATAATTTATGCTTCCGCTTATAGAATATAGGCATAGAAGAGAATATGAATGCATAGTTTTAGAGCGAAATTTGATATGGCCCGTACCTGGAATTTTGGATTTTGTGTTTTTCTTGCTAAAAATGGTAATTACCAAATTTATAGCGAATTAAATTCTCCACCTTTTTCATAGAAACAATTTTGTTGTCAAATTATTTTTTATTGCTAATAATAAACAAAATGTGTGAAAAATTAGGAGATTGACCCAGTTTTTTCAACCTTTGGACCATTATGATCAAAAATATGTGACAGATTAAAATAGCATTGTTGTAGAGGACTAAATTTTGTACAACTTATTATTAGCAATAAATAATTATTTTACAAGAAAATTGTTTCCATAAAAATGGTAGAGAATTTAATTCTCTATAACCATAACCATTGGTTATAACCAATTTCATCAAGAAATGCAAATCACGCCTGCAAATCGACCAAGCACAAAATCCAAAATTCCGGGTACATATAAAATTTGGTCTAAAACCGTGCATTTATATTCTTCTCCATCATTAGAACCTATCTGCGTTTTTCACGACACTTTTTTGAGCTACGACGATCGGTCTAGTATGAAAGAGCTGATGGCTCATCCACGAGGAGGGTAAAAATGCTCAAAGTTCACACGTACGGAGAAGAATGATTCAAGCGACAAACTGGGCTTCCGTGTAATCTAATTTCCCGCGGGTGTTATTCGCCCACCATGCGCATCGCCTCACGTAAAGCGTATTTCATCTCCTGTCATCCTCGTTTTCTTCTTTTCTCTTCTCGTGCCTCGGGCAATGTTTGTTGTTTGGTCGTAAGCAAATTTAGTATTCGGTTCGTGTCAGTCATGAACTCATGTCAGCGCCGAAGTTTCAGTGCCGCATTTCTCATTATATATAGATTAGGCGTGTAGATTCGGTTTATTTGCAGTCACAAATGCCGTGACCACCCTATTTCCTCCGCGCCGCTTGTATACCGTTTCCGGTGCACCTGAAAGAAAGTAAACGACGGATCGAATGGCCTTCGGCAACGGCGTTACGACGTGGAAAAGCAATGAAAATAATGAAACACCGAATGAGAAGCTCAAAATTCCTGGGAATGGTGAAAAAAGGAAATTCATATAACGACCGTCCGCGTCGTAAAGGCAGGAGAACTTTATGAGGCACTTTGTTTAAATGAGAAAACGCAATTCTGCGTCTAACTGCTGCAAGTCGCACGATGCATTTTTAGCCGAAGAAAGAAACTTTTTAATGCTACTCGGTCGGCACCAAAAACCAGAAAGACGTCATCCGAATTTCCCGTGTCACCGTTGATATATCGAATAACAACCTGATACCTGGTTTACGTCTATTTTTACCGGACGGATAACCGCAATGGCGGATGAATTTTGAATAGTAACATTAGTTCTATCTCTTGGTACTCATTCGCACTCTTCGACGTCGTGTAATCGGGAATAATTATAATGAAAATATAAAAAAAGATATTCACCACTGAAATCGGCTTCATTGAGTGCAGCTCATGCACATCATTTGGTTAAGTCGCAGGTTGATGCCAGTTTTTGCTTGACGCTGGGTGCAATCGCGTGAAAAAAAAATATATATGTATGAATTATTAATCATTTAGATCACTCCTGGGTTCCGATGTAAATATGGATTTATTTTTGGAGACCCACCGCGACGGTCTACCGTGAGTTCTCCCCTCGAACACGGGAGCCGGTGCGTATGAACACCGTTTGTAGAACATGTCGAGGTGCTCGCTAATGTACAACACCCGACGGTATAAATATACGGACCAAGACTAACGGAAGATAATTGGAAATTATTAGTCCAACAGTGGAACGTTTGTCTTCGTTTGGACGGCTAACGTTGAAACATTCTGCGTGAACCCGTGAAGTCTGGTCCACCTCGAAGACGTACGTCCGTTAATCGTCATTGCGGTTCGTGTAAACAGTTCAACCGAAAAATTATTTCCTTATTACAATCACTAATATTAATTGATAATATAATATTATTATTATTTTAATAGTAATATTATTGTTATTATTTACAAAATATTACATTTTTGTTTGCCATCGCAATCGACGAAATGACGAAATGAAAAATAAATGAATAAAATGTTTAACAAAAATAAATGAGACGATGGTTCAGTTTTATCACGAGCATCAGCAATGCACACGCATAGAGTGCCATTAAGAAGATTATTTCTGGTTCGGTTGCATAAAAAAGTTCTCGCTGAATGGCTCGCTTTTCGGATTGACCGCTCGACTCGAACCTGTTACCGCTAGCATGCGAAGAGGATCATCCACATATCCTTTTTCATAGCGGATCGAAGCTAGCTTTGTGCCTTCTTGACTCGCGAGCATTGCCCGGTCGAGTATATCTTTGATCGAATTCACCGAGAATTCACGGCGATCATCCGGCCTTCGAAGTAGCGGTGCGGTTGCGTTGTTGTTTGCGTATAATTCAGGGGTGCTCGATAAACCCGACGGGGGAATATCGCTTCGATGCCTCACCGTCGGGGATGGAATATTTTAACGCGTCAACTCGGCGTCCAATCGATTAAATAATATCACATCAGAATATTCGAATAATTAAATGTTATGGAATTATTTGGACAATTCAATAGAAGAAAGAATCAAACAATCAATATTATTATTGTTATTATCATCATCATTATGGAATAAGAAGATTGATGGTTATTTTGAATATAGCAACCGGCGTCTAAAAATCAAAAAACAAAATGCTCGCTTATGGCGAAGGCCGTAAAGTGGTTGTTCGTATGATTCTTTCCGAAAGGCCATAATGAGACGAATTACGGCTGTCGTTAGAACATTTTATCGAGCTCTCACTAAAGCCCTGATGGCAAGTGGTGCGTCAAATTTTATCAATTACATTTACTTTGCAGTTTTTTAAAAATTTTCGCAGTTCCGAAGTCTCGTATTGGTTGCTATTTGGCGAACATTCTCTTGCGTTTTCGCCAACAATTCGGAATTGCGTTAGCTCTTTTGCCCAGATATGAAAGTTATGAAGGACCATGGTGCTCTGCTCTAACGTTCGGGATAAACGCTTACGTTCGCTCACTCGTTCACGATATTAAAAAAAAAAAAAACGTTTTTCGATAACCTGTCTTCGGTCTTCGATAATTGTACGTTACTCAATTCCTATCTAATGTTACTCGAATAAAATAATTAATCACGGAAATGCTTGGTTATTTCTCTGTTAATTTGATATGACAAGTCTTCCTGGGATCCCTTGCACTTTCTTCCTTTTCTCATCCTTATATTTCGGCAGAGAAATGAAAATTACTCGGTTTTTAGCGTGTCCAGGGGTATGTGAGTCTTAATGGCAATATCAATGACCTTTGCTTTGTCAAAAAGCATAATCAACGTTGGTCACCCTTCAGACATTAGCCAATTGTAATATTTGATGTATGATGCGTAATTAACGGGTCTGGTTTCGGGTAACGACTCTGTACTGTACGATTTCGCTCGCTGCCCACGATGCAACGTGCAGGGACGATAATGGCCAGACATCGGGCTGTTGAACGTCTTCGAGCGTGTAACAAAGCGCCAGCAGGCATCGGCCAAATTGGCTACAATCCGTTCCATTCCACAATCATGATTAGCCTTTATCACGGAAAAAAACATAAAACCTATGACGATTGGAAAAAAACGTTGAAAAGTAATTACTCGTGTAAAAGTTTGAAAATGTCTTTGTTTTCGCGAGCTCGCGGATTTGCTAATCTTGTTTATTCTGACACCGTGTCTAAAGCGTGTAAAGTTTAATCTCGCTTACCTCGGGGGCCAGAAAAACGATAAGCAAAAAGATTGTCGTGAATTCTGATTTTTATCGCGAGCGTGTTTACCGGAGCAGTGTAGCTTATGCCACAGCGGAAAAATAAGAGGAACCGGCGCTACTCTTTCGCACACCCTCGGCAAAGTCGGCAGGAAAACATTTGATGAAAAAAAAAAAAAAAAACAATAATTTAATATTCCATGAAAATAAGGATGAAATTATTCTTCGCTTCCGTAACGAGCCATGTAATTAGGTACTTGCGCAAATTGCTCCGTACCACGACCCGAAGAGCATCCCAACCCATTTCTACATCCCAAAACCACCGTGGGTGTACCCCCGTTACAGCCCTGTTTTTCTTTCGTTCGCTTGCACTATGCATGTTGCTGGAGAACTACACCACCATTGTAGCAACCGAGTACAACGGTCACGACTATTATCTTTATCTCTGGACTTGCCCCGTTTGTTTTCTCATTCCATGAGCATTCGCGAGATTAAAAAAATATCAAACTCCAACGGTCCGAAGTTGTGGAGTACGTTTATCAATTTGCTAAGGCTGCCGTAAAAAACTATTATTTTCTTCAACTTCGGTTGAACTGGAAACCGGAAATAATTAGTAAACCACGCTGTGGACCATTGTTCGATCTGAGTTTGCTCTTATACGAGATAATACGAGAATTTATGCCAATAAACTATCTGAAATTAATCGTCTGCAACTGGAGAATAAAGGAAAAATTAATAGTTCAATTTTATCGAATTTTTTCGAAAACGAAAGATTAATTTCTTCATTTTATCAAATCATATTTTATAATTGTTTTATGATTAAAAAAATGTGATTAACCGATAAAAGTATCGTTTGTTCGCGTGATCAGAAATATTAAGTAGGAATACCTATTTGGAAGTAACGTTGGCGGATAGGGTGGAGTTGAGAGGATGGCTGCTTCATTTCACTGAGAGTGTCTCCTCTTTGGCTTTTAATTCATTCACACATGACACAAGGATTGTACGAAGTTGCGTTTTGCAGCTTACGCACGTAGGGGTTCGGGTCAATGTGTGGCATTGCTCTCGAAGCGATTAGCCACTTTTGACCTCGCCAGACGACAACTGTTAACGAGCCGGTCCTTTAGTAGCTTTACGTTATCACTGACTCTGATTGAGCTACGAACGGACCGTCCAGCTTCTCCCAACGAGTTCGTCAAACAAGAAATTAAACAAACCCTGAATGTTAAAAAAAAATAAAATAAAAACTTTCACACAATGTAAATCCTTCTAATTTTTATGATTACATAATTTTAAACGAGTATAATTATTGAATAATAAAATGGTCATAAACGTTGAAAAATAAAAAATATATCTCCAACTTGGAATGTCGTAAAATCGTAGGATAAAGATTCATATCCAGAACCACGTATTGTCCGGTACTATCACAATCGGATTAAAAAGTTAAAAGAAAGACACCATCCACGTGCCCCGGATCATGCATTAAATTTTCTTTAAAATGTACAAGTCCCGTATCGGTGGAAAAGTTGGCCGGTTCGATGCACAGTTCGTTGATTACTCACTCGTGCGTTAATTCCTACAGATGGTGATGACGCGGGGGCGGAACGGGCATGCATAGCATCGCCGGCGCGGTTTAAGCCACTTGCATGACGGAAAATAATTATTGTATCGGAGATTCGTATACCGAGAAGCTTCATAGGAAATTCCGGTAAGTGCACTTCGTGTACCGACAGCCGTATAATGCATCGGTATTGTATGCCCGGCATTGTACAGTCAAAGCGCACTTCGTCCATAACACACGGCGAGCTCGGGAGAACGAAGCGCTTACATAGAACCGATACGATGAGAGTTCCCACGTTGTTGCACCGCGCTTTTCCGCCAACGGTTTCACCGAGCTTCGATGCCGAGCTTTCAGCGATCCTTTAATCTCGCAATTGTTTCCGAGGCTTTCGAACGTAAACGCCCTTTCGCTCAACTCACGTTGCACAACGCTGTGTTACCCTTCTCTTCACAGCCATAACAATTCATTTATATCATTATGCCGATCAATTTAAATCATTTTAATTATTATTTGTTTAATGGTTTTGATTAAATAGTGAAGAAAAGTGACCGTTATAACATACATAGCCTATAATATGAAATTCATCTTTTCGTCTCTTGTATGATATCAGTATTATACTACGTGTGATAAAATTAATTAATAAATAATACGTACGTTTGGTCAGTAATTTTTCTAATTTCTCAGCAACTGGGTTATAATTATTCTATAGCTCATATTGTATACGCGAAGTAGTAAATCGAAGCAGAAGGGTCCTAACGATAAAATACGGTTACGTGAGACACTGGACACGTTACAAGGCAACCGCTGGTTCCGGTGACACGGTTTTTCCAACCCGAAACTTTTAATATTCTCGGTAACCGCAACAGAGAGAAACGAAAAAATAAAAATAAAATATATATGAGAAAGATGAACGAGAGGAGACGTGGCAGTAGGTCGCGAACGGGAGTATGGCGAGGACGAGAGAGGGTGAGAGATTATAACGCCTACGGTAATGCTACTAAATATTGAAAATTGCGAGGCTCGTTACAACCCGGAACGCGCTTCATCCCCCTTCGTGGGCAATAAGAAACCCGGTGTTGCAACGTTTCTCTCTCACCAAGCCAAAGCTCTGTTTCTCTCGGGCTTCGCCACTCGACGCTCTATCTCATTTTCTTTTCCCCCCAGCGGTCGACGTTTCCTCGCCGTTAATATATTTTCACTCGCTCGTATGCATGCGCTCGGCG
The DNA here is from genome assembly GCA_963971145.1 of Sussaba pulchella. Taxonomy (NCBI): domain Eukaryota; kingdom Metazoa; phylum Arthropoda; class Insecta; order Hymenoptera; family Ichneumonidae; genus Sussaba; species Sussaba pulchella. Next base: position 321,761 of record OZ020165.1, on the reverse strand, counting down.
AAAACGGGAACAGCTCTCTCGTATCTTTAAACTATTTTACCATTTTTATCATACTTGTTTATTCAGAGATCCAGTGGCCGGTCTACGTGAACGCCCGGAGCTACTACCACCACCCGTGCCTCGCCTCGCCTCGTCTCCTTCGCTTCGCTCTTTTTCACTACAGCGCTTCTGGCCGAGCAGCCTTCTCGGATAAGTCATTGCCGGAGCCTGTGATACGGAGTTCACATTATTATCATTATTGTTTTTTTTTTTTCGTCAGAAAACTGGGACAATACTGTACATCTTCAAGTCCACCTTCGAGAGATCGAACAATTTATCGGATGTTTACTGGAAATTTTACGTTGTTAAAAATTCATTTCACGGTTTCCGCCGCTCAGGCCTAACAAATAATATTTTCACTGAAAATAAATATCCATCTGAAATAAGAGTTTTAATTAATCTTTCTTTTGCTTTGCTTTAAGATAAAAATAAATAACATAAAAACACCCGACGAATATTCATCGTTTCATTTTCAGTAATTAAGAAGTGACGTTTTTTTTTTCAATAGATAATACCGCCAAGTCATTGTTTCTTTGACGGTGAGACGCGTTTTCGTATTTTCTATTGTCAACGTTAGTTTTTTTATCGCCTCAAACGTAGTGAAAGGCGTCTGGGGAGAGATAAAGGCGAAGAGGGTAGATGGGGCCGAAGGGTAGTAAAAGAAGGTACATTTAACTGTCGCTTATTCACCACCTCGGTCCAGCTGGGAACTGGAACAAAGTGCCGAGTGAGCAACGGAGAAAAGTAAGTACTTGGCAATTTTTCACCCTCTGATACTTTCATCGACATGTAGTATGCGGTGCCCAAGAAAAGCTGTTGCACGAACGTTTCGTACGTTTTTTTTCCATTCCATCCTGTTACTTTGCGAATGAGTCGGATAATCCTTAGTAGAGCTGTCGAATGGTAAATTCCATAGTTAAATTAACACGAGCCAGGCGGAAATCATTCGAAAATGGGTAGATGAATAATTTTACTTATATAATAATTTTATTACACCATTTACCGTAAGACCTTTACATTACCAACTTTTTCCCCGATAAATTATCATTGTAATTATTCCGAACGATTATATAGAGCTATGATACATTTTTACGTGGGTTCTTTTTGTTCTTGGGACGCTCAGTGTATTGACCTTAACCTTGAAATATTCTGCACAGCTGCGTGCACATATCGAGGCCACTGAAAAACATTTAATCTCAATCTTGCAAAAAAAAAATTGAAAACCTCGTGATCTAAATAATTAATTGTACCAGACAAGAATTAAAAGAAAAATATCAAGGTTAATTTCGATTGGACACACAGATATGTATTGACACGAACGACAGGTTTCCTAGTTCTTACGAATCGTCGCTGGATTTTTGTTTTTCGTGTCAACTGGCGGTTCAGAATGCAGAGAAGCTTCATTATGCCTCAAAAACAATGTAAACTGTACAATGCAGTAGCTGCGTCGAGAATATTTGGAGAAACCCGAACGGATTAGCCAGACATCCATCCGACTCATTCATGTTCTATTCATTAACAAATATTTGAATTAAAAACTATTACGAATATCGTTGATTGATTTTTCCTCGCGTTTCTTATTCTCTCACGTACTCCGCTGCTAACAAAACAATATGATGTCAGTAATGATTGAAATAACAAATGGAACATGGTTATCAAAGTGCAATGTCCGATGAAGATCACATTGGTACCCTTAAAAATTGTCAGTATTAAAAAAAAAATGAAAATTTTGAAAAAAATGTAGATAAATCATTTGAATGAATTTTTTCATGAACTTATGAAATTGGCTGCGGAGTAGCTCGCCGGTAATATATATTTATGCATGATTACACAGGCCTGCAATCGGCACCCGTAACCGCTTCGTTAAATCCACGTATTTTCAACATTATTTACGTTACATATAATTTACCTATTTACATGACATGCATAAATATGGACAGCTTATCGTTTACAGATATTTAAAAAAAAACTGTCTACCGAAAGTGAGGTTTACGTGTCGCAAGCCGTCGCGCGTTATCAACGAGCCATCGGTATTCCAAATATTATATATTTGCCATGCAAATTGTGTCATGCGCCTGACTGTCGATCCGTATAATTTCCACTTGCCTGTACCGATAGCCCCGTTCTCACGCAAGTGATCCGAACGAGCACACAATACGTTCCGGGTTTCCGCTGACTATCGCGTTCAACAAATATTTCCCCAGCCTCCATCGACCATGCCTATTATCGAACTTTCGTCAAATCCTCGACTTTATACTCCAATTTTCGCGGGAAGAAAACAAAAACAAAATTTCCATCTTTTAGCAAATCGAACATTTCTTCTTCCCCAATAGATTGCTTGCTCTTACGTTTTTATATGAATATCTTCGAGTGTTAACGAGTGTAAAACATGGGGGTTAATAAGATATATCATTATGCCAAATTTTAAGTTACTAGGCCGCATCATGGTACCCGAAACCTCCGAGCCCCGAATCTCGCGTTTTCCAAGCGCCCCCGCACGCTCGTGCTCCTTCCAAAATATCATAAATTTCTCTCCACGCCGTTTTTTCGTCAGACGAAATGGCCACTGGGGGTTTCTCGTTTCTAAAGAAGAAAAAAAAGTTAATATAAGTAAAAATTAAAAAAATATATTACTCGCGACTCTCAACATTGTCGATCTTGCAATCCAGTAGCGTTGCCAACATCTTCCCCAGGCGGCACCCGCACTATCGTTCACACCCTCGTCCAAGATTTTTTTCCGTTCCAGCGTAGTTGCAACCCTACAATAATTTATCGTACGTTATTCATTGATTTTAATTTTTTTAACTCGTTGCCTCCATGACTTTGCTCGAGAATAATTGTCAGAGTCGTTGCTGTTCCGGTTTGTGAAAATGGGCGAGAACGTGCCAATGGTCCGTTCACTTCGAAAAATTGTCCTCGGGGCACTCCGCTGTCTTATTTTTTTTGTTACCTCTTAATCTAGACATTGTGTGTTTCGTTTTTTTTTTTTTTTTTTACAAATTTTTCTTTCTAACTTTTTGTTTAATTCCCGAATATTTGTCATGGTCTTCGAGCACCATTTTCAAGTCGGCTGAGTTGCGCGCGTGAATCTACACCGAGGGACGACGAGGATGACGATGACGTTCATACAATCTTGTCCCGGCACCTGCAGGTCGCTCGACAAAACTGACGTCTCTCACGACCCTGCTGAGTGTCGCTCTGACAAAGCCACCCCGGCCACGTATCGTAAAGTTGGCGACAGTTGGCCCACAGATCGGCCCACGGACAAGCGTTCTTACAGAGCTTCCCCAGACGACAGTGACCCTCGCAGCTGCTGCAAGCCGGCCCAGCCACGTACGGCGTGCTCAACTTGTCGACATGATTTCCACTGTAAAATTCAACCATTCGAAGACAACACATGATCAATAATGTCCCTCAAGTTATCACTTAATTATTATTGCATTGTTACTTATGACCCTTCTTTTCCGTTCCCCTTAATAACATTTTCAAACAATAGTGAAATACATTTTTTTACATTTTTTTCGAAGAACCAGTAAGTTTGGCGTATGTAACGTTATTGATTAAATTATCGATTGCGTTCTAAATGTTGATTATTTAACATGTGGGTACGGCTTGCACATATATGCATCTACAGATGGTATGTGAACCAATTTTGACTCAGGTTAAAAAAAGAGCGGTTATTAAAATTTTATAGTTGCGTGATATCGGAAACCAAAGCACCTCTATATAAACCTAGACAGAAGCATAGCGTGTGCTCGAGGACGCACACGGTGGCATACCCGGTCATTGCGCAATTAATTCTCGAGCGAAAGGCGGTTATTCATTTCGGCTTAAAAAGATACGACTCTGAGCTTGGGGTTTGTCGGATTAATTGAAGAATCGTCGATATTTGGTCCGGCTTAAAATTAGTGTCTTTCCGCTGAACCAACCAGGAGTGGTTAATTCATAATGAGTAACAATACCCAAAACTTGTCTTACGATTTTTTCGTTTTTTCCCCAATTCCGGCTCGCAATTTCCAATAATTAACTTGAACTTCGCTACAGGTATGAAATATTATCCGTTCATTCTATGTATAACGTTTGGTGAAGGTTTAGTGAAAAGGATCGGATTGCAGAGCTTGAATTTTTTCAAAGCTTAACCCTGATAAAGGGGGAACATGCTGAAAGTTTAAACTTGGAAACAGCTTCCCCTGAATTTGATGTGATGCACAAACGCTTCTACAAGAAGGCCAGAATTGATGGAAATAGTTCCTCATAGTTCGTGCATTATCGCGAATTCGAAAGATGCAGCTTCCAAGTTTTAACGTACAGCTTCATTTTCTTCCTATCATTTTACATAATCAGCGAGAAATTTAGATGAATAATCAATTATTTTTACGGATGTATGGAATTGGTTTTTCCTCCGTCTTGTAATTGCTGAAGAACAGAATTGAATGCACGGTAGTGCGTGAAAAGACGCATAGACCGTGTATATTTGTGATAACTGGTGTCCTGAATTAGGGATGGGTGGAGGACGGGGTCATCGTAATTGGACCGATGTGCACGACGGTAGCTCCAAATTCGGTTCGCTCGCGTGGTATTCCCCCACGAGCATTTCGTGTTAACGCAACGCATTCAACGTAGTTGGCTTAGTTGGTTGTTAGTTTGGTATTGTGTGCCACAGCACTCCAAAAGGATTGGTTTCGCGAAAGAGGTACGAGGCAGATTTTTTACTTTTTTTTTATTCATTTCAGCTCACCCGTAGGGTTTCGAAGAGAATTTATAGCCGTTGAGTATCGGGTGCAACTGTAGTTTTAGTCGCGGCTGCTGTAAATCGATGCGAGCGCACATTTCTACTTAATTGATTGACGTGTTGTTGGTTTTTTTTCGTATCTTTTTTTTTTCAAATTTTTTTTAGGAACCCACGAGTACATATGAAGGTAGTTGTTATGAAATATCAAGCATTTTTGTTATCTACTGGAAAGCTACTCGAATCCTGTGCAAATGTTTAATGTGTTCGAGAAATATTAGTTTTATGTTTGAAAGAAAACGTTTAACTTGTGGGAATTTATTCAACGTCAATTTAGGTCTTAGCATGCTTGACTGGAAAGTTCAAGGATGATTTAATACTTTGCCTAACTAGTTTAACGATGCGCGTTAGCTGTGTATTTTTTTCAATTTATATCAAGGTCAATATGCTGGTATCAACGAATTATTTTGCTCTCGGGTTAATTGTGATGGAGAGTCTCCAATAATTCGACTCTTTCAACTTTTTCACTTCGCTCCATAAAGCAAATTGCTCCCGTGTGCGCCTTGACGATTGCTGATCCAAAAATAGTAACCCATATCAGTTTAATTAAAAAACTCGACTTGGAGCAATGGAACTGAAGAAAAAATGCCCAATCTTTTCTATCGTTGGAATATTCCCAAGATTTAATTATCCGTGGATACAGCTGATAAAACGTGTCCCCAGGACATCCGAGTAGTCCTAAGGGGGAGGGAGGGGGAGTTATACCAAAGCAGTTTTTCGTATTTTTTTGGTTTTTAAGAGCCATTGATAGGGGTGAAATTTTAGTGACAGGATGTGGGAGGCTGAGATATTGCATTTGTTCTCGGTTCGAGCGGAGGTTTGTCTTTGAAAGCCAATATTTTTCGTTCGCCACCATAACTTATCTTTATGGGGTACGTATACGCCCGAGCGGTTTGACCGGAAGCTATATCGGAACCCACGGGACTATGCGCTCTCATTTCTCGCACGGTATCGAGATTTCGTCCTGTTTTGCCGGAGCTCAGTGCTCGTCTCTAACACACGCCAACTCCACACCGAGCCATTTATTTTTCCGTTCCTAGTGTATGGCACACACGCTGCGTATAGCTCAGCGCTCGACTCACCGACAAGCTGCGGTGGAAAAAAAATAATAAAAAAAATTAAAAACACCGTGAATTACGTCTACCGCCGGAATTTATTCAACTCCGGTACCCGCGCACCACCTCTTTGTCTCTCCTCCTTTCCATGCTTCTTTTCTATATTTTTCATTCAAACAATTTCTCGAATTATGCAGAAACTACGGAAGCGCCAGTTCCATCCGTATTCAGCGTAATCACGAAAATACCCCGAGCTGCAGACTCGTTTGCTTTCTCTCCGCAATATAAAACAGTCCCCCTCCCCCCACCCTGTCTTGGGAATCGTTTCGGAATCAGCACCAAACCAGTCAGCAAATCCTCCCCGAGGAGCATGCAAAATTCAACACCAAAACAAACGTGCCCTATTGAAAAAGAGGATTTCGCCGTGCACCACGTGGTGGCAAATTTTCAATAAATAAAACTATTATGGCTTCAAACGGGCACGGGTATGTGAATTTTTTGTTTTGTTCTGAATTGACAAAGGATGACAGTGCAGTTATTAAAAATGCTCTGTTAATAACGTTTCCAAAATATTTTTCCATATAAACGGAGCAATTTTTTTATATGAAATCCTTCGAGGCGAACGTAGATCACGGTCTCAATAATAATTAAACCTAAGAGTGTTTAAATTAGCGTTGACCCAATAAAATATGATAATAATAATAATAATAATGATTGTATGAAATATATATAATATTTTTTTATGTACAATATAATATGTTTTTTCTTTCTTTCATCATTATTATTTTTATATCAATTAAAAAAAATAAAAACCATGTGACGTCTGAAGCTACTTATTCATGGGAATGTCAGGGTGGCCGATGCGATAATCACACTCCCCTGTTCTTGGTGTAGTCGTTTCGTTGAAATAACGATTCTTCGATAATTCTCTTTTTCTCACACCGATACGTACGAGATTCACCAGAGTTTGCGTTCACCGTGCATTGGTCATTCGTTTGTATTCTCGTATTCAAAGGATTTATCGACGGCTGAAAGTGCCAATCGATGTTCGGTAGAAAAAGGTATACGTAAATTGCTTAATGCAATATATAAAGGATACAGAGTGGTATACGGTATACGTATCGCTGTGACGTAGATATTTCAGTCGCTTTACTCGCAAAGCGAGAGAATCCGACTGACTGTTAATAATCGCATTATTAATCAACTTGGCTGTGTGTAAATTAAAGTGGATATTAAAGCCGTACGTCGACGTTTGATTTCAATCTTAGTCGACACACTGGGGGACATTTTATGCGCAATATACTTCATTGATGGAGGTCAATTTTATAACAAAAGATGGACGTTTAAATCGGAATAAAAGCTCACTCGAAAATTTTTATAGAAGAATCAAATTCGTATAATCATAAAATATATATTTAACTGTTCGTTCTTTCTCGCATCGAGATTTGTTGTTGCATAATAGAATGGTCCCCCTTTTTTATCCGCGGCACGATAATTTTCAGATTGCAGGGGTTGAGTTGAGACGAAATTTTAACTGGAGTAATCATCGGTGGTTCGAACACGTGTAAGTAGACGTTAAGATTATATTAACTTTGAAAACGTTCGGAGGCATGGTTATGGCAAGTACTTACGCAGGACAGTAGTTGCACACGTAGCTGAAGTAAGGACGACCACGTGGTCCTCTAGCTCCGCTGCACTTTGCCCATCCGCAACCTACTCGGTGGGTCGGAGCCCACACCATCTGCGTGTAATGGCCAACCTTGCTCAAATCGTTATCCATCCTGGGACCGTATTTGAAGAGCTGGTGTTCAAGATACCACGTCTTTATGGCAAAAAACCTAAAACACGCAAAATTAAAAACATCTCATGAAATCCTAGTTCAATCATAATTATTATCAATAATAACGTGTGAAAAATTCGAGGAATCGACATAGAAAGAAATCTTCCGAATTCTATCCGAGTTAGGGACAGCCCTGACAACACATTAGTTAGAGAGGCAAAGAAATTAAATTATCTCCCGAAATTTGAGGATTGATTGAAATAAAAAATTGGAAAAATCGATAAGCGCATCTTTCTGGCTAATAATTATTCCAACTTTAATGCTTGAACCCTGAAAATGTATTAGTATTATTTTCGACAATACAGGGGCAACAGGTAGGTACCGTTCCGGAAAACAAAGCCATTATTCAACTGAACTGTTACGGATCAACGTCTGAATATACATTGGATAGAAGTAAACGGGTTTGAATAATTTTTCCGGGGTTTCCCATAAAGAGCGGCAAGCCGATCGTGGTGCATATACCAGATTGGAAAACTTTTCCATTCGATAAAAAAAGTTTTTGGCTGGTGAGAGGAAGCGTTTGATTCCCGTCGTACAGAAAACTGCTGACTGCTGCGATTTTCCAACAGCGTGTGGACGACGAAAATCGGAGCTGTCTTTCCCCGTTCTTGCGTTTTGCCATGGACATAAAATTAAATGAGACTCGATGGAAACGTGTGCATCCGAAAGCGCGTTCCAAACCGATACGGGTCTGCCAAATCAGTAACGTAGGTACAGCTACGGAGTTGTTGGTCCCGGAAAGTAGCTGAGAAGTTCTCGGATTGGATCGAGCAGAAAATCGTCGGACGGGACATTTCGGAGGCCACGGGAATCCTACACGATGGGGCAATTTCCTGCTACGCTTCCTTGCCAACCAGACGTTGCACGGCGGGGAGGGGGGCTCTTACACATATCCCATGTAGGAAACGCCAAGACTCAATACCCGGCCGAGCCTTGGCCCGTGCTTGGGTCACGACACTCGGCCGATTATACGTAATCAGTGCTGGGCCGTTAATGGTTGAGTCTCAAAAGCCGTACCTCCCCGAGGACTTACGGTTGCCAATACTGATGCAATACTGGGCCATTTCCATGTAGCCAGTACCGAGACTTACAACATGGCCGAGAATTGGCCAGTACTTGGCTCCCGATAATCGGTCAAGTATAGGTAACCAGTACAGAGCCAATACTGGGTAAGTCCTGAAACCCGTATCTCTTCAAGGATGTACGGTTGCTGTTACTGACCCAATACATATATGTCGACGCGACGATATCGTTAAGAATTTTCTCGATCGTGCAAGTGGCAAGTATAGCGACCGATGATGCACCGCGTATGTATAGCCCGTAACTATTTACCCTTAATTTGTCATTTAATTGATTAAAATAAAATAATTTTAATATTAAATAATAAACAATATTTTTCGAAAATTTTTTGGAAAACGAAATATTCAGCAGTAATAAAAAAAAAATAACAGAATAAACAGTGTTTACAAAAAAGAATACAATACTTATAGAAAAACGTGTTAAAAGATATTTTTAGAAAATCATAGTAAACCGTGTCGAAAATAATTCGAACATAATAATCGGAAAAACGTGTTGAGAAGTAATTTAAAAAAATTATTAAAAAATGACTTTCAAAAAATGAACTAAAAAAAATCGTTCTAATAATTAAAAAAATTAAAGGCTCACCGTTTTTTGTGAAAAATTGTAATTCAACGCCAATAGAAAATTGCGGACGCAACCCGTTGATCGGCTATCTGGGACTCAAATCGAGCATCAAAATAAAAAAAAAAACGACGTTTCGCTTGTTCGGTCTCCGCCATAACGCCAAGAAAAACATCGCTATTGGCGCTCGCTAAGGTGCGAAAAAGAACGAGAAAAACATATCGCACAACGCCCTACGCGTAAGCGCCCGTTCTCTCTCAGCAATTCGTTCTCTCTCACGGACTCATGGCGGCTCGCGTGGTAACGCGTTGCAGCTACAATGTTCGGCGTAGCTACGACCACCGCCCCCCCCCCCTGCCTCAAAGACTTCCTCGGCGTTCGCGAAGCCAGCATGTAAATAAACAAAAAGTCGTTCTTTGTTAACGCTTTTGGACGGTACCGTTTGAAAAATATACGGAAAAAAGAGTACCGCCCCTCTTAATTCCGCAACTGCTGGGCCTAAAATAGAAAAAACAAATTGGTCCATCCTGACGACTTGCTTGAAGATCACCGGAACATTATAACGAAGGTGTTATAGATTTCTAGAAATCAATCCTACAAATTTATTCTTCCGTTCCAGTCTATCCGCTTGCCCTATCTTTTTTCGACTCTGTTGTGCTCTCGCTGTCTCTCTCTTACTCGCGCTCATTGCGGCGGCTCGAACCCACTCTACCCACGGACCGTGCGTAGCGCGAACCACGAAGCCAGCCACACACACACACACACACGCAAGGATGCACACACACACGCACGGACGCACTCCGCGCGAGGGGGGGGGGCAGAGGCACGCACGGACCCACACCCATTCCATGATACCTCTGATGGGTTGATAATTCTCGTAACTGCTATCTCAGATGTACCTAATAGGAAAGAAAAGTAAAGCTATTTCATATAGTCAGATTGGTCTAGTGGTTAAAGCGTTAGGTAGTTAGGTAGTTGCGTAGCTTAGGTAGGTAGGTAGTCCCGTCGGTCGCAGGTTCGAATCCCGTTACTGCCACTTCGCGAAAAAAAAAGGAAATTTCTGAACGATTTTTTTTTTTTTATATTTGTCGAATAATTTATTAAATATCACCGTATAAAGTCTTGAGGCAAAAATATTTACCCTAATAAAAATAATTAATTTTTATATTAATTATTTTTCGGTAGACGCGTAGTAGCGGCTATAGCAATGGGCCAAGACCGACCGCCATCGCTGGGGCAAGACCGACCGCCAGTGTCGGTCCCAAGTCATCATCCCAGCAGTTCTCCAATGCTGGACCAACGAAGGCTGTCAGTATTGCGCCAGCATTGGAGTGTGCGTTGCCATCAAAGGCCCAGCACTCGCCCGAGTTTCGAACCCTACATGGGATATGTCAATTATGTGGATCAACTAGCCTCGACTGGCCCGTCTATACAGTGCAAATTCAACATCGGTTCATCCTAATATTTTTCATTTCGTAGATAGAAAAAATGAATAGATAAACAAATACGCACTTAATATGGAACAGAGACTTTGGATGCATTTAACATTGTATTTTCGATGCTTCCAAAAACATCCAAGATTTTTCTTCAGAAAAATAAGAAAATCCATAGAAGAGATTTGTCTTCACCTATGTATTATCTAAAATATTGTAATGCTTACTAAGGTTTCAACTAGTGCGAGGGTGCAAAAAAACTTGGGGCGACAGTGGCCCATTCTGAGAGAGAGCCGAGGAAAAAGATCAAGTGGAAAAAAGCGCATTATGGCTTCACGAATTTTTCACGGCCCGCTTTGCCCGTCTCTCAAATTAACTAAGTGGCTCTGCAACTCCGAGAAGTGAGGATCGCATGCACCCTCGAGATTTATATCGTCTGGTACAGAAGGCGGCTAAGAGGCTTCTAGCGTGTATAGCCGCGTGAAAAAAATAAGTCTCAAGCGACAACAGTGGCTCCTGCTAGCATTCAGCGGGAGAGGAAACTCTACCATCCCCTCGGAAGTTTACATGTGAAAACAGTGACGCAGCTTTTCTCCCGCAATTATTAATTACGGAAAAAACGGTGTTGCTTGTTAGATTCAACGTGGTTAAAATGTATGTCTCTCGCTCGTGGTTTTACTGCGATCGCTGATGGCGACATCTCACTCGTACTCGTCGCATCTCAGTCTAAATATAGAACGTCAGCAAGTACAAAAAAAATTCTGCCGGGATTTGAAATTGTATTCAAATACATTTTTGAAAAAAAAATACGAGCTGCGTAAAGCTATAGGATCGTAATACTTAAGTACCCGAAAATTTATGATAATTTTTGCATCCGGTTTTATTCGCTGAACTACTTCTTTTTAATAAACGATCAGATAAAATTTTGTGGAGAATGAAAAGTCAAAAATTTAAAAATGAAAAAATTAATTATTCACCGAGTCGTTGAAAACGCATGTTAGATTTTGTTTTATAAATATGTCTCGAGTCAGACGTTTCATACGAAATTGATAATTCGACTATATGTGGGTTCATCGTGTTACATTGTAGAAAAGCTAAATTGTAGGGTGTCTGACCGCAAGTCAAACACATGAAGATGACAGCAATGAACTTAAACTATTGTTTGCAGTTGAACAAAGTTTTAATCATCGGAAACGAATTCAACGGAATTCGCCGAAATCTTTTTTTTTTTTTTTGGTCGGGCTGCGAATTTCCAATACTACCAGAATATAAAAACCCGGTTCGAATATGTTATATTTGAAACCATTGAAATAATTCATCGCAGAGTTGTAAGGACCCTCCGGTCCGTTCAATCAGTAGGAACAAAGGAATTAAAAAAATAATCGATATTAAAATTTCGATTGCGTATTCATTGTAATAAATGAAATTAATGGTTAATTCACGAGAACCGCAGCTCTCACGTGCGCTACGGGGTTTTGCGGAAGAAATATATAGATAAATGAATGCACGAGAACGATTGAAATTCTTCAAATTTAATATTATTGTGTGTTAGCAAATATTCGTGGGAATAATTCTGAATTTTCGAATTTTTTAAACGTTAGTCTTAATTAGTTTGACAAATAAACAGAATGAAAAAACGATGAACGTGGAAAACTCACCAGGGAACTTGGGCTGTTGATATGAAAATATTTTGTCCGCAGCTGCCAAACGCATCTATATGACGTCCCGTGGCATTGTCATGGGTCAAAGCGTAGCAAGCTTCGGCCCAACGTTGCGCAGCTTTGGCAGCTCCATTGTGCCACTTCTGCAACATAGAAAGCGAACCATCGATAACTATGGTTCCACGACACGATACTATAGTACAGCTGCAACGTTATCGTGAAATCAAAAAATCTGCAACAACATTGATTCTGCAAAAAATTCGGAAAAAACATTTTCAAAGAATTCCCTTGATCGCATATAATTCAAAGTATATGCGACCTGTATATGAATCGCGCGGAAACAAATCTCAAGATTATGTATTATCGTTCGAGCTTTATCTGTACGTGTAACGTGATCGTCGATTTTATAATTGGTAGTGCACCGGGCTGTGTGTAACCCCTCAGCAGCATGCAGAATATTTTAATAAGGGTGCATGTTGAACCAAATTCTAGGCTTCATAGAATTTTTCGTTTGGCACGAAAACTTGAAATACGACCAACCGGAATGCATGTACCAGTATCTAGTTACAGGTCTACATTTTGAGCAAATGACATTACTGCACAACATGGACATCGGATAGCCGGGAGAAGCGAGAAAGGAAAGTTTTTTTTCTATCATGTTTAGAAATATGAACACATTTAGGAGATTAATTATTTTAAGACAGCTGACGGACGATTATTCGGTCGACCACGTTTTGGTACTCGAACATCGCGTTAACGGGACGCGTGATGCAGCGGTTTGCGGAATTTCTCCATACAAATCCCGTGTGCTAGATGTAATGGAGCTGTTAGTCACTCATTACAGCAGCAGCAGCAGTAGCGCAGTGGCAGCGGCGTATGTACTAACGACCTGCTGGAAGGACCGAGGGCTCTCTGCAGGGAGCTGAGTTGGCGAAATCGAAGCAATCAGTCGATCGAAGCAAAACCGCAAATCTGACGATGCCGATGAAAATCGAGCTCGGGATCATTAATCGGACAAAGAATTCAACTCGACGCAGTGATTACGAAATCATTGTGTGAGCATTAAATTCATTGAATCGATCTACCATCGTTATTTTTATCGCAAGATGAATTTTTTTTCTCTGTGTTTTGTTCTCTGTGTATATATATATAGAATTTTACAGGCATAATGCGAAGCAAAGTGCAAAGAAAACACCAAATAATGTTCGGGGACTCGTCGAAGCTAAGCGAGCGTACGTTGGCTTTGCGCTCTTGTAGAAAATAGAACGTAAAATATATGTGTGTGAAAAAAGAGCGGGGGAAATGGCTTAGTGGGTGAGGAGCGGGTTGGAAAAGCGAGAGAGCGAATTGTGAGAACGGTTGTGAGGGAGAGAACGAAATCACCGCGAGCTTCGACCGACAAGCGAACCCCCTTAATTGCTCATCCTGGTGAGCTCGGTCTCGCAACTGCCAGGGCTGAACTTTCAGCGAAGCGCGACTGAACCTGACTCCGCCGCCCCCCTTCCCTCAGACATTGAACGTACGGGAGGTGAAACGATTACGTGGTCAGCCGCTAATGCTCCCCACGCTCTGCTGTCTCCCCTATATTCGCCCATCTCCGTGCTTTTCTCTCAACGAATAAAGCTCTTGAAAAACATTTTTTTTCTACAAACACACCTCCTTTCGAAACTCCACGGGCCGGCTATGATGAGAATTCGTTGAACCGACGACAGAAAAACAATTTGCCTCAATGGAAAAAAATCGTCGTCGAACTGTCGAGCGTCATTTATAGTTATTATTATTATTTTTACTTCAGACTTTGCTGTTCCTAGAAATATTTATTTATATATTTATAGATATTAAAATATATGGGGAAATTATTACTTGCCGGAAAGTTATATCGAAACATTGATATTCATCGGTTCTTTTATAATTGATAAAAAAAATTTTTTAACATGAAGATAAAATAAAAAGGAGAAATGCAATTTTTACCTTGAAAAATGTTCAGATACACAAAAGTTTAGTCAGTCAGTACAGTTGGAGTGAAAGCTTCATCGTGCGGTCAGAGGTTTCATTGCCCAACAGAGGCAACGCTTTTCCGTTTTACAAACGCCGCTTTCACGGAGTCTACGTCCAAGTCCGAACTACCACTTACTACGCTTTATGTCTCGGACGGTCGAAACACGAGGTTCCCCGTTTTCCTGGACCTTGCGCGTGCACGTCAAACCTCCCGGTCGAACATTTCCTAGTACCACAATATCGTCTAGCAAATAGCTAAATTGCGGTTAAACCGCAAGACTATGAAGAAAAAAAAAAAAAAAAACGAGAGGAAGAATGTCGACGCCGTTTTACGACGGAAACTACTGTTGCAATAAGGACGCCGAGGGTCGTGGAGAAAATGTACTTACCATTACTAACATGTTGGCTGCCGGCGGATTGACGTGAGTTCGAAAGAAGTTATGGTAGAGAACGATCTTTCGTTGGACTTTTTTGTTACTCGGCGTTAGCACCCTCGTGGGAATTCGATCGCCGTATAATCGGGGCACTGGAAAAAGTTCAAAAAATATATATATTTATATATCCGTACATTAAAAATATTGAAAGTCTTGTGCTTTCGATGTGTTTGATGCCCCGATATATCTGGCGACTACCGTTATATGCGGAATAATGCATACATCATAGCAGATTTTTTTTCACCTCAATAAAAATGGAATTTTTTGGCAGTGTAATATTTGCGATTTTATCGCAAATGTATTTAACGTCTGTTGAATATTTGCTTATTATGAAGTTTATGTATCATAAGTGAATCTATATCGCTGAGTGTTGGCAAACTCCGCCCCAGTGACGACGAGATCGTACGAAAGATTCGTGAAAGATATGACGCAAGTCGCGTCTTTCACGTCGTCGTCTTGTCGTTCGCTCTCGTCAGCTGGGTTTACCTCGATGAAAGGGTAGAACGGAGGTTTCGAGGGTTCCATGCGACTGTTGGCTATACCCACTCCGCGTCTTTTATGTCATCGCTACGGATACGCCCTTCAATAACCCGGTCTTACCGCACTCTTTTTCCTTATCTCTACATTCGCATACGAGTCATGCCACTTTTTTTGAGCTGTCGATTAGCTTGACGATCAGCGTCTCGAAACGTCATAAATGAAGGTAATTGAATGCAGTTATTACATTCTAATGAAATACGAACGATCCTCAAACGTTAAATTCACAGTAAAAATCATGAACTAATTCACTCAATGAAGCGAAATAAATTGATTTTAAATAAATTCCGGTTAGTCAAAATTAATGAGACGAATGAGAATAGAAATATCGACAGAGACAAAATTAATGTACAAAAAAAATGACGCACTTATTTTGTATTTTATTCTAGGTTATGGTGTTAGTAGGTAAATGATACTCTACTGGGCTTACTGCGATCCGTCTGCCATGGGGCTGCCGCGGGCAGTGTCACAGCTATAACGATGCACATCCACAGGCACCGCATCATTATTATTTTTCTCGCACTGAAACATAAAAATAAACGGAATATTTGTTAAATGAAAAATCACGTGAGATTTGTTTTAAAACTTGGAATAAGTTTTGAACGTGTGAAATTGAACATAACCGAATGTCAACTGCGATGCCGTGTGAAATAAACTTGACCGAAAAAATGAATCGATATCTCGTCGAGCCCATACAATTCTTCGCGACCGGTCCTAGTATATTTACGGCAGCGAAAATTTCTTTCTCGTCTATCCGGAGCGTCCATGTGCAACTTTATATCCGCGGTATTCAGTGCACTCGAGTAAAAAAGTTTTGCGAAACGAGCGGAAACCCGACAGAACTATATTAAGAATGAATAAAGTTTAGAAGGTGGCAAATTTTTCTCTCGCGTGACAAAGCTTGGCCACTCGGACTTTCAGAAATAATAAATTGCTTCGGAATTTTCATGGGACGTTCAAACTAACTGCATGCAAGTCAGCCTCGAAACTGAGACTTAGTATCGATTGAATGCGACATCGTGAGATAGAAATAATGATGGGATGAAAAAAATTAATCAATAAAACGTGTGTGAGAAATCTCGATTGGTCTTCTTTTCGTCTGTAATAAACCGGTTCATCGTAATTCGAATAAATTTGAATAAAAATTGAATTCTTCACAAGAGTGATCGAACGTGATTATCGTTGGTATGTTTTTGTTCTTTCTTTTACTTTTTGCGAACCGAAGTTGCCATAGTAGACCGGACGATATACGTAAAAACGTAGAATTCGAAGATATTCTCGGACAATTTGGGGTAGACAGTAACAGCCGTCATCTCCTGCACAAACTTTGGTGCATCCTGGCGCGATGACTTGAGTGAACAGCTTGTAGCGAATGGTATATAGCCTCCAGAGCGTTTTCCAATATACACCGGAACTCGCCCGTCTACCCGGACCGAAGAGACGAGCTCGTCGAGCTCGCCTCGCCGCAATGGAACACGCTGCTTCGACCGCAATAATGTCGCATCTTGTACTACATTCGAAAACGTCTCCGACGTTCGATGTGTTCGCGCTCCACTACGGTACATAGTTCTCCTCGATTCGTATATCGGTTTTCAGGACTCTCAATATCAGCTTTCTGCCACGAGTTCGATCTACCGGATTTATCGCCACCCGTGACTTCTCGATATTAAAAGACATTCGCTTTTCGACTTCACATAGAAATAATTAATTAAGGATATAATATAGAAATAATTGGGACGAATATATTTTTGGTATAATTAATTGTGGAGAATACTTTTTCTATTTTACTTGATACAGACTGTCGGAACGCTGCAGATATTTTGACGAATTTATATTCCATCTCCGGTTGACGACTTTTGACGTTTGTCATTCTAAATGAAATATATCGACAATAATGCCAGAACGGCATTTAATCCGGCCATAATGATACAGACAGACGTTAATTCGGCGATGAAAACGACGCCGACAATAGCAGTGAACTGACAAGTTTTTACGCGTTTCAATATCACAGAGTCGGACAACAACTGTATTGGCCGAGGAGCGAGCCGGGCCTAAAGTGTCGCGGCCCAGGCGATACGCGGGCCTCGCGCGTTATCGCGTTGGGACTGTTGGGAGGGGAGTCCAATTTTTACGCAAGCGCCCTGCGCGCTCAAATGTACATTCTACAGATATCGGATTAGGGCGAATTGAATGTAGGGATAAGTTGTGAAATTAATTCGGCCGAATGATTTTCACTTCAATTTTTTTATTTCATGAGCTTTTCGTATACATAATAATGTATATATCTGACAATAGAGAATGAAAATAATGTCCAATCCCAAACCAATTTCGGGCAGTCTATTTTCATGGAAAACATTTCCGGGTATCGAACTTTAGATTTACATTCGTATCAAAAAACTCCGGACTAATAAAAAAAGTTTAAAAAAAAACATACCATGTATAACGGGACAAAAAAAAACGACGTTACGAGTTGTGATAACGTGCTAACGAGAATTCGTTATAAAACGAACAAATCAATTCATCGGAGCCCCACGGCGCACCGGGACGTATTCGTCATAATTTTGCTCGTTATCGATACAAAAATGTGGAGAAAAAAAAATGAAATATAGAGAGCAAAAGAGAGGAACTTCGATGCTTTAAAAGTTATACTCCAATTACGGTTTATCCTTTCAAGCGTTGCCTAACAAGTTACCTACTTGTTGCCTGAATATCGTGCTACCGGAAAATTATATTTCAAAGATTAATGCCCAACAGTTCCGCAGAGTAGCGAGTTTAATCTCGGTGTGGAGTGAGCTTGAAGGGAAAATGAATATCCCTCTCGGTAAACGTGGAAACTAAGAATTCAGCGTTTGGAACGAATGAGAAGCCGTAGAAAGGAGACCGACGGGAATGAATGGTGGAATCCAGCTATTTGTCTTTCAATCAAGAAGAATTTTTTCGCTCATCTCACAAAACTTGCTCGAGAATCTTCCGAGTTCTCATACAACGAATTTTTACAACGAGATTGTTTTCTTTTGACGAATTTTAAATGAAATATATTTGTAAAACAACTTTTGTCATTGAATTTTGCGAAAATAATGTTTTTCAGATGGTTGGGCCTTCAGATGTTCAATAATTGGAAATTTAGTTGCAGGGATATTGTCACTGGTTATCTTGGTTAAATATTAATTGGTTTAATCCGAGGTCGACGAAAGCATTTTACCGTTAGGAGAGAGAGAGAGAGAGAGAGAGAGAGAGAGAGAGAGAGAGAGAGAGAGAGAGAGAGAGAGAGAGAGAGAGAGAGAGAGAGAGACAAGAAAGTGGCCCGTGGATAACATTTTCATACGACCCTTTCTTGACGCTCTTCCCCGAGCACTCTGGATAATATCGTAGTTCTTACGTAACCGCCTAATTATCGGTAATTACTTCCGTCTAATAACCGTTAGCGGCGACGCGATAACGATTTTCCTCGAAGCCTTCCTGGTTATTTTTCCACCCTACACCCCCCCCCCCCCCCCACCGTTCTTTTGCTCTTTTTTCACCGTCGTCATTATCGCCCCGAGTCATAGCCGTCGCTCGGTTCCAAGTAAATATTTCAAGCATATTCGTTAATTTATTTATTCGTTCCGACGAAAAAAAGTGCAACGACTATCAAATTGCTCCATGTCGAAGCGGAGCATTAAAAAATATAAATAATAAAAGTGGATTAATAGTCCCACTGAAATTCATCTGTTAAATACATACGCACAAAATATCGCAATAAAATTGAATGAATTTTTATGAGCAAAGGAGCACGAGTAACCGGTTGAAGGTTGGGAGGGCGAGTTTAGTTAACGCACAATAGCTATAAATTTTTTCTGGAACAGCGAGAGAGAAATCGGTCTTTTGTACAACTGAGGCGTGAAATCTATTCGTGCGCGAGAGAGTTTCCTCTTCCCGCTACACGCGTATACATTTATGCATGTAATTGGGTTGGTATTTCCACTTGTGCTGAAACCCGTTGGCTTTGAAGTTGACGGTTTCGCTCAGCGTTTCGCGTTCAATATTGACGTTCCACTATTCAAACATACGTGAAAGTCCTGTATTCCGTCGTAAATTTCGATATAAATTCTTTCACTGCGAGTTACCGGAGCGACACCTTAATCAAACAAGCAATGAAAACGTACATTTTTAACCGGAAAAGGATGTTCGTCTGGGTTACAAATTTTTCTATAGCACCCGTTTTTTTGCATAATACACGTCACATGGGGAGAACAGGAATTAACGGATATCGCTGTCGCATTGATTCAACGAATTTTCACACTTCGTTGGGCATTAATCACGATCGGATTGTGACGACACCGTAACTGTGAATTCGATCGGGTAGCAACCCGCGTAGCGGGCTCATGATCAAACGGGTATCGCGCGCCAAAATCGTTTCGGGAATACACGGAACTGCACGCGCATATGGGATGCACGAGTGAGTAGTACAAATGAAGATAGATTACGTTAACGCCGGATCGCGATTTGCCTTTCAATGTTCCATCGAGTCCCTGTTCTTCCACGTGCCGTTCCTCCACCCCCGGACCCACCCCGCATCAATCGCTCAGGTGCTATCTCTCACTTACACATCGGTAACTGCTGTGCTATCCACGCTGGACCGTCAATTTAGGACAAAACGTGGTTTAAACGACCATCAATCTGAATTCTATGAAAAGCTCTTTAAATTCGTATACTCTCATTTCATCGAGTACAATGTTTCCATAAGGAATTCAACGAAATTAATACTAACAATAACGATAACAATAAATTATTTATATAAGCTAATTCAATTTAATTTATATTTATTATTATCATCATTATCATTTTTATATACTTTTCCGTCTAAGCAATGATGCTGTATTGAGCATAGGCAAATGCGACTGTAAATTGTGAAAACGAATTTTCAGTAACTGTATTTTGCGGTCTTTTGAAATGCTTATCGTTGGATGTTGCATTAAAATGTAATTTTCGAGCAGCGTATTTCACAACCGTCACAACTATCACAATCCATTTATCTTCTTCTAAAGTTTTAACAAAATTCTTTAATATATATAAATCCCTTTGTCGACCAAGTTTTTACGAAAGCATTTGTATTCATAGTATCGTCCTCGCATGTCCCAGTTTCTCACCGTGGCACGAGGAAGCATTAAATATTCACGAATCTATCTATACGTGCGATACAAGACAGCCTAATAGACTGCAGTACTGCTGCAAAATAATTTTCAGTCGAGGGGATACATCGTTTGGATAGCGTTTTGGCACCATAAAAGAATGAAAAAAAAAATAAACAAAAAGGAACGAGAATACAATTATATAGGATAATTAATATGATAATAACTTATTATAGTTGTTATTTATCATTGATTATTAGTTGTTATATTAATTATATAATATAATCTATAATATTGATGAAAGACGATTAGATATGGGTAAAGTTACCGCGCAATTTCCACTTTCCATATACGCGACCAGCCGCGGCAAAGTATTTACGGTTGCGGCGGTAGAATTTATCCGGGGTTGTATGGTAGAGCGTAATGAGTTTCGAGCCGTCATGGAGCAGTATGTAAACGATGTTACGGTAAGCCACTCGAGTATGCGCCCGCCCGGCACCACGTCCTTTCATCGGATAAGGCGAATAGGGTTGACCAGAACTGCGCGACCGCCGCACTTTTCCCTTCCATCCCAAATAGCAGTCTGACTGTTGCTTCACTTTACTACTGACCGGACAACCAACGCTACCCGCAAACTCGATTTTCATTAAATACACATATTTGTGCATTACACCAGTAATACGTAATTAAATATTGTTAAACGACAAACAGAATAAACAACCTGTCCCGAATCTCGTATGCTGATTGATAAATGCTCATTCGAAATATCACAAGGATGCGAGTTTGTCAGCGTTGACTGTCCTACAAATTCCTCATGAAGTTCTATACTTTTTTAATGGTGCAGCAATTTGCAGAATGGCATCCCTTGTTTGTACGGTTATCGTAAATCGTTAGGGAATCGGCGAAGATCACGGATCGCCGAGCTTTTCGCAAATATTACAGTGACAATCGAGGCGTAAAATTGTCTTTTAATTAAATTATAAATGGCGCAACGCGAATAATTGATTTAAACGCGGCTCGACGGACCGCGTTCATTATTAAAGGAAGGGAATTCACCGACTTTTTAATAAAGAAAACTTTTTCAAGCGCGCATCATCGAATTTATTACCGATTACTTCGTCCGCTTATCAAGAAGAATGAAAGCGACAGATTCGATAAGGGAGAAAGAAGGAAGAAAAATATTATCCTTCAGAGTTGAATATGTGAAAAAAGGGAAGAAAAAAAAAGAAAAAATCTGTCTCACAGGCCATTATAGATTTTCCATCGTCCATTTCTACGTTTTTACATTTGTAGAGATGCCAACAATTTTTATCCATTTTCATAACACTCTATTGACAAATCTGCCGTAATATTAAAATAACGACATTATAATAAATACCCACAAAATCTCCGTATCCAGGCTTAAAATGGTCCCATGTTGCGTTAGAACTTCTTAAAGGGAGGCAAAAAAATAAAATAAAATAACCATCAAAGAAAAAAAATCGGAGTTATGAAACCGAAGGTAAAGGTGCGTGTGATCAGAATTAAATTAATAGCGTAGTGACCAATAGCAGAGTTATGAAGTGTATGAAAAATGCATAGGCACTCGGAAAAATAGCAAAAATAGAAACCAAATCCGCATGGGCTACGTAAAGCCGTTCGTGACGAAGCGACGTTACGTTTCTAAAAAGGGCAACGGGCTGGTTGAGTCTTTTCCATGAAAAAAAAACATAAAACTCCACAGAGTCTCGCATTTCCTTTGAAGGGTAAAAGATAAGACAAGAATAAAAACCCACGACTGCGAAGAAAACGAGGTCGGAAACTCTGGCATGGACTGTGAAGGAAACCTTCCAAAGTCAGAAATTTACAGAGACAATTGTAAAAGGTATTGACTGCAAGGACAACGAAGTTCACTGAATGGAAAATCGAAGAAGAAAAGGAAAATTGAAGAGACCACGATGGAGATTCGTGGAAGAGGGTTGCGTAACAAAATATGTAAAAGTGGTCAGTCGACGACCGTTCGTATATGGAAGTCTTATCAGCGCTATCGGAGATCAAAGCGAAGAGCCCCACAAAAGAATCCAGCTGAGAACAATGAAGATTCTGGAGCCTTGGTAAAATTGTAACTATCGAATCTGGAATAGAAGTGATCACCGTGAGTGCAAGATTAAATTTATGAATTGTTAAAATTCTACACAACATTTAATTATATTCCCAATTAAAAAATCTGTGTCACAATAAATTGAAACAAATGAAATTTTTCAAAATGAAAAAATCGTTTCGCTTTGAAGTATAAATTTATCTATATCGCAAAATCAGGTCACCCGAGCCACTGAAAATATTTTCACGTATTATTTTCTTTCGTTGTTATTCCTCGACAACCAAGTTTATAGTTTGTCTTATTCGATTTTGAGGTAGCGTCAATCGGTCGGTAATAAAATAACTTCGATGAACAAAATTATTCAAGATGGCAAATTCGTTTTTTCGCCGATGTATAAATTCATTTATATCGGAGAACGGGTCACTATATCCCAATTATGAGCCACCGAAACTCTTTTAGCATTTTTTTTTTCATCGTCATTCCTCGATAACCAAGTTTGATATTCGTGTTGTTCGATTTCAGAGCAGCGTAAATCTGCTAGGCCGTGAGGCTTTTCCGTTGGTTTCTCAACACCTAAATACGGTGGCGTCACTCTGGCAACCGCACGGTGAGGTCGTTTATGCCTCGAGGCTGGTCCTCTATTACCGACAATGGGATTCGACATTCCGTGAATCCGTGAAGCCTTGCTGATCCAACTTGTCCGGCAATCGCCCGCTGTCCGAGCTAGAAGCGTCGAGAGGATCAAGCAGTTTCAAGGCAATATCGATTCAGCGTTGATTTCCTCGACTGTTCGATGGCGATGCACCACTCTCTATCGAGTTTGTACGCGAACGGTTGTACGGCACGACGCCGTCTGTTTGCCAAT
Source organism: Sussaba pulchella (assembly GCA_963971145.1). NCBI lineage: Eukaryota > Metazoa > Arthropoda > Insecta > Hymenoptera > Ichneumonidae > Sussaba > Sussaba pulchella. Next base: position 298,278 of record OZ020165.1, on the reverse strand, counting down.
CCACGTTTGCCTCTATTCGAATCGTAAATTGAAAACATCCATCAAAGGCAACGCCGATGCCTCGTTCTGTTCTCACTCGCGAACCTAATACTTTTCCGTTTCTCTGAACTCGGTACTACGGACAATAAACCCTTTTGTAGATGAATATCACCCGCAATAAATAATCTAATATAATGTTTGTTTTTTTCTTTTTTTTCAACGCGAAATGGAGTCACCTTGGGAAATTACGAGATCCGAGCTCATTCGAGAGATTGGACGGAAATATTACACGGCTGATCAACATTGCGTGGATTACAAAACCCTTATTGCAGTATGAATAAGCAATTATCGTGTTAATCCAGTAAATTCGTACACAGATCGTGCATCCAATTTTTCGAAAATGGTGTCACAAATATCGCTGGGGATTCGATAGCACACTCGTTAAATTAATAGGGCATTGTTTTTTTCGGTTCAATCATACATACTTAAGTCGTCTTTTAGGGAATCGTTTATTTGGTAAGCTAAAATTGAGGGAAATAAAGTTGAATAATTGTGCAGATAATGAATAATGAATAAATAATAATAATGTAATGGTTGAGTTGTTGATGAGATCAATAATCTAGATGATCTGGGTGATTAAATAAAATGAGACAATCGGTAGGTTTTCAGTAGATTCACTATATATTCGATGCCATAAAACAAACAAATTTTGCAGTATTAAAGACCGCGAATTCGCACTGACAATGAGAACAACGTTGGCTAAATTCTCGTTTTTATAACTTTTTTTCGTGTCGACGTACATAGTCGGGAGCGCGGTCTCGGCCGCTAAACTTTTTCCGATTTAGCGCTGCGAACGTGGAATCCGTAAAATATCGTGCAAATACGTACTCGGGTAGCAAATGGACATTAATTCGTTGGCGAAAGCGAGTCTTGGGTCCATAAAGCGACGTCGAACTTCTCGTATTTTCCGATACTCTGCAACCACCCTCTACAAACCATGACGTCGCTGTGCCACGAGCTATACCAATGACCGCAACCTGTACTTGGTCCACGTCGATGAAAACTCTAAAAGCTGTTGACTCTCCATCGCGACAAACCTTTAAAGTTCTCTTTCGAGTCTCTATTATTAGCATCCCACTCGATGAGCCGTTTCCCACGTTCTTCAGTGTATCCAGCTCTAGGAAACTGTAAGTAACGTTTGCCGAGAGTAAGGCCACTGTCTCAGTTAACGGGTCCAAAACAAGTTCCGTGATTGACCATCGAATGCGCTCGTCGTAGGGCTCGTCAGATGTATAGATATAATTAAAGATGGTCGACGAGGCCGATTCTTCGGGGCCGGAGTTCTGTCTTGTATCAATTGGGAGATAAAATGAAGTCACCGGTCGTTAGAAAAATAGTCCGTTGGTCACTTGGCTATTGACGTAAGAGTTAAACATTTGCTTCGATCGAATGTCCTGAGAAATCACAGCCAATTTGCATGGGATATTAATGTTACAGGGTGTACTCAACGACCTGCATAAACTCGGTTTGCAATTTCGGTCCGTAAACCTGTAACTTACCATATTCTATGTACACATCCTAAACCCTAAGCCTTCCTTCCGTTCCATTTTACCAAACCCGATACCGCAAGAGAAACACTACCCCGTTTCACTTCCGTTGCGCAGAAGGCCAACCGCCACGGTTGTACCATCGATATCGATGAACGAATGAAAAGCCCCTTGAGTATCCGTGGATAGTCGATACCTTGCGACACCGAAAGCTCCGAAGCCGCGATACGTTCACGATGAATATGCATGAAGCCGGTAACGTGGGCTCGCTAGGCGCCTTGCAGAATTTGCCATTGCGATCGGGATACCGAACGCAGTCACACACCCCAACCGGGGGAAGGACTGCTATCGATGTCTTTGTTCCGCGTGTATGTTCCAAATTTGCAACTTCTCGAGGTGGGTTACACATGTACGTTCGGTTTCCACATTGATAATGTTCATTCCCCACAAGTATCGACGAGATTCGGGTTTGGCTTATCCATGGATTTTTAATATCGCGAACCACTTTGGAAATTGTTAAAAATAAATATTAAAAGCAATAATTTAAAATAAATTAAAATATTTCTCTAATTTAAAAAATAGTTGTTTTAAAAAAAATTAATGTTTCCGTTTCGGATAATCCACTAGCAAAATGCACGTCTGCATCAAAGGGTTTTTCAGAATTGTTATGAGTATTCATGAGGAGATTAAACAGTTACGAGTTGCAATAATGTTTAGCGGTGAATTATAAATGCTTAATCCTTAATCCTATGACTATATAATATGTATATTATATGCTAAAAAATTTTATATATCCAACAATTTCATCTATTGGATCAATGCAAGGGCTTATACTAATAGAAGTACATGCGTTATAAGTTTATGCAACCGGGAGATTATTATGTGGAGGCTGCCAAGGATTAAAAAAGTCTGGTGGATAAAAAAGGATAAAAAAAGAGATATGGGAAGGCTGGCACGAGAAACTGAGTGCGGAAAATCCACCATGAATTATTTTGCTCTTTTTTAATGGCTCTGTGAACATCCCTTGGAATGTATAATCTGTAGAATGTAAGCAGCAGGATTGGCAATAGTTCCAGAAGAAGGCAAGATGAAAAAGAGAGTGATAGAGATAGAGAAAGAAAGAGCAACAAGAAATTTGCTAATTTCAGCGGATTCGCGAGGAGCACCCCGGGGATTTGCCTGCCACGTGGAAAATCGGTACATCTACGACCCTCAGCCAGGTTCCATAAATTCTATGCTGGTGGAAAGGGATCTACAATATACATATATCTACGGACTGGTAAAAAGTGCGCTGATACTCTGGCTTCGAAGCTGCCTCAGTTGGGCGCGCTCCGATTAACGAGTGACTATGAATCAACGTTATACGTATTTACACGCTTTGCAACGCATACACTTCAAGTTCTCCACATCCATACCGCCTGTACTCCGATAACGTCGTGTGTTTGCAGGAGTTTCGTAAAAAAAGCTAATTATTCTTGGTTGATGTAGCTATATCAACGATAAAATAAACTTATGTGAGTAGATATTGGTGACATATCACAAATTCTTTCGTTTTTCTTTAATTTTTATTTTTTTCGACCAATAAAAATTGACTCTGTTAGATACGGATATAATTTGGTCGATTATATCAACGACTAGTGCTGAAAATATGTTTCTATTTTCATCACACATCCGTTTCTATAATGTCTCTACTATCGTTTTCCCTTAATCCCCAAAAAATTTCTAACTACTTTTTTAAATAAATCTAGCAATGGATATGACTATTGTATATAAGGGGGGGGGGGGGGGGGGGGTGAAGTACGCTCCGAGCTATTATTTTCTTACAGCGCAGGTTATTTTTTTTAAATAGTATAAAACTCGACCCTACATCGCATCCACGTGAACGTCAATATTTCCATTTCATCGGTGTCGTAGACCCTACCATGTATTTTACCATTATCATCGTCAAGTGATGACAGAAGTTGCATGAGTTAAATATTGGATTTTCGACAGACGAAATAACAAAACATGCCAGAGCTACGTACGACAACATGCTGCCACAGTGCATTTCGCAGAACAGTTTACTGAAGGAAATGCAGGGTGTTTCATCCGTTTACTTCATATTCAGTCTCGCTGATTTAGTGTAGCCTCGAGTGTGGAATACAATTGGCGCTGTGAGTATAGATCGAGTCGGCGTCGTTGCGGAGTCGTTCAGACTACGATACCGAAAATCGTACCTTCAATCATCCAAGGAAATCCATATTCGTGCTAAATTCTCATGCTCGACGTATGTATCTTCGGTATGCTACATATTACTGTAACATACCGTGTACAAGTTGTTGTGGCCGGGTCGCATGGCACCCCTCGTTTCGCAGCCCGTGATACAGTACGAGCCGTGCATTACTTTCGATCGAAAGTCACGGAATGTTATTACTAGCCTTCGTTTACTGAAGCTCTATGTCAGGAATGAAAATCAATCGATCATAAGAAAAATTTAATTTCCATTTTTGTTTCTCAATTCGACGAAGTAGTCGGAACGTGAACGTACAATAATGTAATTGATGTGACATAAGACCTTAAATTGATTGTAGTATGTATTATTCCCGCACGGACATCGAAAAATTGATGGTTGCGATTTCCAACCACCAGTTTCGATAAATACGTGATCGGAGTTACCAACTTTCTAGTAGCTACTAGGAAGTATTCTACAATCACAGCTTTTCTTTTTCCCACGTGCGCCACTTGTAGTTAGAAATTGATCGTACAATCAAGGATGAAGCATTCCTTAGATGAACATTTATTGTATCTGAAGTACTTTTTCTAACCAAATGATTATGAATTAAAATTCCTATTGAATGGTAGAATCAATTGTAAAAAAATAATTCCTCTAAATTACTCATTCTTATTGCAGTAATGTAAATATTTAAATTGTTGAATTAAACTAATGGACATCGAGGATCATAGATGTGGACACCATAGGCGATTCAATTGTCAAGATGCGGGTCCCATTAGTTTCGTGCAATGGCGCGCAGAATGGGTTTTCGGCTTCACGCGTGGTTCGTTACCGTGTGAAGGAACGTCGGGGGTTGAAGACGTTGATTCGATCAGTCGGTCAACGTTATAGGTTCGCGGTTGTGGTGGTAGCGTGTAAGCGATGTGGGTTGCGTTGGTGGAAGCAAAACCACGGGACCCGACGATGGGCGTTCGGTTCGAAGCGAAACGAAGGCCCTTCTACGGCAGCAGCAACATAGTGGTTCGCGGGTGCATACAGTCGTGTGGGTTCAGTGGGTATCGTGTGCTCGACCTCCGTACTTCGGTCCGACGATCATTTTGTGTCTCTATCTATGTATGAACGGCTTGTATGAACCAAACATTGTATATGTCGCATGTGATAAATCCCGAAGGATCGCGTGGTAAACGTTGTTGTGCGTGTGTTACACCAACATGAACTGTGCAGCATCAACCTTCGATATAGCTATTGTACTCTCACGCCTTGCAGTAGATACACCATCCACCTGCCACTTGGGCGGCCACGCAGCGTTCACGGGTTCGGGCTTGGCCAAGAGTTTCGGGCTAGAAGTAGCAAAAACCGTTGCCCGTTAATCTTGCTTGCACCACTACAACGCGAAACGTCTTCTTGAGCCCCGAGAAAAATTGTGGCGTAACTTTTTTTTTATTTTTATTTTCTACGTATCGAAGATCGCAGAAGAAAATTGTTGGCTAGGTCTCACAAACGTGGACTTATTATTGTTCGTGATGAGATTGTCAAAATATCTCTGGAGTTTGGTTTTGTGAAAAGGTTTTTTTGTACCTTAACGATCGGTTGCATTATTCCTACGTTGAATTTCTTCGGGGCTTGTTAAAAATGGTAAAGTTATGCTAAAACACGGGATCTTTGGCAGATTCGAAATTTTTTAATTTTTATTGCAACTATTGCTCGTTATAATGAACACCGTATGGATACATGCGTTTGCATTGCTAGATCCCTATAAAAATCTTTTCGTCGGACTGGAAGGAATTTTCTCGTCCAAGAACTGCAGATTTTGGTACATGTTGTAGCACCAACTACTCGCCACTTGCTCGGACATCCTTCACCCGGTTCGGCTTGAGCGTGCCACGGCGGCTTCGTGTACGAGCCCTTCGAGATTTTCTCTTGGCAAAAACTCCACTCCAAGCAGCATCGGTAAATCTTGGATAGAACCGGAGTACAGATCCTCCGAGTCTACGTGCATAGCTGCAAAAACTCTTGCTTCGGGTATTATCTTTTCAGCCAAATATAAACGAGAGACGTTTCCGTGAGTCGTGGTTCAACGTCAACATCGAACAACAATGAAATGAAGAAAAATGCATTTTCATTTCTTTTTTTCGTTTTCACATTTTCATGGAACAACGTTGAATTTGATTGGGTTTTGTCGTATCGAACAACAATTAATTTCATGGAATCGCATATCGCTAGCGGTGATGCTTGCATTGTAAACTCGCTCTTAAATAATTCAATGTAGTTGCTTGGTGTGTGTGCGTTCGGTTTGACAGGGTACGACCCTTGTAACGAGATTACATCCGGACGTGATTCAGGGAGAAGGATGGAAGCGTATATATCGCCGCAGAATTTAGGTCATCGTCTTGATTAATCATCATAGACCATTGTTACAGATAGAATGCCATACATCGAAAATACACGTTGAAACGAAATAAATTCATGATTCTATCATATTTGGTGAACAATTGCTGTATTATCTGTCCTACGAGATTATTGTCTAACGGCTGATACTATTAGACAAGATTTTATTGATGTAGCTTACTTCAATGATAACTTTTGATCGTTATTTTCGAGACTTTGTGTAAACCACAATTGGAATTATTTTGCTAGTGGTACTTAAAGCTCGAGATTCTCTGACATCATATCTATCAGCTCTTTATTGATTACGAATGCCTCGGCAATGAAACATCAATATCTTAAATTGACCCATCGATAATAAATGATACTACGAAATTAAAGTCCATGTTCTCCTCGCTATATACATAAAAGATCGGATTTCATAAACTTTTATTTTTTTTGTTCCATAAGTCTCTAATACTTAAAAATTGTGCAAAATATTTCAAACTTCTGCCCTGATCAAGGGAAAAAGTTGAGAGCAATAACCACCTCGCAGATAGCTTCCCGAGACTTTCGGCTCGTTGTCCGCAAAGCTTTTGGTCCATGACCAAATCGATCGTTAGCCAATATGAACGCGGAGCCAAAATAATAAAAAAGCAACGAGCAAAGTTTTGAGTTTTAGCTTGTTAATTTTTTTGTTCAAAATAGAAGACACGCAGTAGTTGATACTGAGTCATCGACGACGATGCGTCCTATACGCGTTGCCCACAACAAGAGTCATAATGAAGCTCAACTCGACAACAATGCCCGTAAGTTATCCGAGCGGTGCACAATGTATCCACGTTGCATGCGATACAACGTACGATGCGCTCGTCTGAGAACGGAGAATACCAAAACCGACGGCAGGTTATGCAGCGAGAATGGGGAACGTTGGTGGTATTACACAGAAGCAGCAGGAGAAGCAACAACAGAGGGCGTAGACTGCAGAGATGCCACAGGCCCTAAAGCTAAGTCCGATAATCTCCCATCGACATCTGGGTTATCCTGCATCAATTCAATCTCTAGCACGTATCGATACCTCGTGGGATATCCTGTCCGCTGGTGGTACGCTGTATACCTTTTGGGCGGGGGAGGGGGATGGCAGATTCCTCGTGTTCTCCACGCCAACCGGATTCGCAGCTTTCGAAGGGACGCTCCGGAATTGCACGTACATCCATATCTTCTAAGTACACTGAACGTCCAGACTTACGTTCTCCGACGTTCCTTCGTACGTGTATCCCGCTATTACCCATCAAACACCCACATTCTTCGTCCCAACGTATCTCTCTCTCTCTCACACACACACACGCACACACACACACACACACACACACACATCACCATCTCGAGTATGTCTTTGTGAATGCTTGGTTTGGTTACCGGTTACGCTGTTGCTCTACTGAGTATGCAGCAGGGTGGATCTTGCTCGATTCCCCAGAGTCATTCCCGTGCTCCGGTAGAACTCAAAGTCGCTCGTTCCTTTGCCTTCTTCTTTTTACCGGGTTTTTCTCTCTGGTTACGATATTCGACTCGTCAACATTTTTTCGTCCCTCTCACGATTATTCGAAATAACATTATTCTTAAAAAAAATCAAATAACGGCACGGAAGTGAATTTCTCGCGTGACTAAAGCTACAACGACGTCACGCGATCTGTCTTTCTACCGGGCAAGATAGTAATGAAAATTGCTACATGGAACAACTAGAGGTGATCGAGTAAAAAAAGATATTTAAAAAATCAAGGAACAGCGGTGACGGCCACAACAGAGGACACTTTTGTAGCGAGGATGGGGAACGGATTGAGATTGGTGTTGAGGACAAGCGTTGGACGAGACGAATCACGAAAGCCGTGATGAGGGTAGTGAGAGACAGGAAACGAAGAAGGATTGCAATATGGTTGGTCCTTTGGGAACGATACAAGATGCAGTCATCCCTGATCGAAATTTTCACAGTCGTAGCTGACGTTCCGCTTAATACATCTGTCCTGTAACCCATGAGACAGAACATCGTCTTGCGTTTGCATAAGCGGACGAGAGACTTGCACCTGAGTTTCAGCCCGGAGCGACAATGAAGGAGAAGCCGCAAGGGTTAGCTGCTCCGGTTCAACCATAGAAACGAGAGCTAATAATGGTGAATAGCGGGAAGTTGTCGAAAGACGATGCAATTTCGATTCAAAGCTGCTTCCTATCTTTGCGACCAGTCAAACCAGGTCTGGTGGACCGCAAGATGACACGTGCGCTCGACCGCTTTGCTTGCGCCGAAGCTCTCGGGCTAACTTTGGAAACGTAAATGTCATGATAGCACGAATGAAACCAATGAATAAAAATGTCAACGAATTATTCGATTATGAGGAAGTAACGTTAAACTCGCGATTCATTTTTACCGACGACCGTCACTTTTGAGAGGAATAAGGACAAATGAAATTTAAAAAAATAAATAAATAAAGTTGGGATAAGAGATAAAATCAAGAATTTATAGCTGTGGTAATCGATGATTTTAGTAAAGAAACAATTACCAGCTAAATGGATAGGACTTGGTCGAAAATCACGGGCTAATCGTCGAACATCTGGGTTTAATTCCATTATCCGTTGAACGTCGGGGCTGATGCGCCATGTAGAACGGGGAATTCTCCGCGGAGACGTTTGTTCGAAATTCTCGTCGTGTGTGGGAAATGAGAGAAGCTATTGGGTATATATAACGATTGTGCTTACTACCCTAGAGACGTCACAAGCTCGAGACTGAACTCGACGATTGTAACTGAAGGTACAAACGTGGTAAATGTCTCGTCGCCACGCCTGCTGGCAACCGATTCGGGTATTTTATGGACAATGGCAGAACCGAATGGCAAGAGTGGAAGTCGATTATCTGGCTGGGTTACGGTCTCCTAGTCGCAATGGAAAGAGTTAGAACAATCATGGGTGAGAATTAGAAAATAGAGAAAGCGAAAACTAACTCAAAGAATGCAGAAAAAACAAAGAAGAATCTTACAATAATAATAAACATAACATAATAGTTGTAAACGATCCAATAAAACATTTTCATAATATCGAGTAAACGATAGATGGTAAAAATATTTTTTTCCACTTTCTTCAGAACTAAAACGTTTGTTTGCGAGAGATTTACCTCACGAGGTCGCTTCAGACGTTGCGTGCGAGAAATTCGAGGTGGCGTTTCGGGCATGGAACTTGCCACCGAGGTGCAAGTCGTGAACCATGTATTGTGCGGGAGGGAATGCCGTCATTTTGAAAGCGTTGCTCATGACGTTAGGGAGCGTTCTCCATGTTTCAGATGTTTATACATTTTCCACGTGGCAAACGTGGAAGAAAAAACATTATCGCTGCTCGCCTTTCGTCAAAGAATAAAGATTAATTCATGAAAAACTTTATTGGATTTGGTCTCCTAAAATGCGCACCCTCGGTTCGCAGGTTTGAAGGCAAATAGTTTTCGAGAATGGGATTTTATTCAAAGTACATTTCCATTCGGGCCGTGCACCACACACGCACAAACGATTTGCCTACATGTTATGCATTTTACCGCATTCGTTAACGTCTGTCAGTCGGAACACGGGAACAGACTCATGGCCAAATTTAGTTTGTATTAATTTTTTTTTCCAGTGCCACCAGATGCAACGTGAAAACGTTAGTAAATAAAATTCGAGGTACGAAAAGCTGCCCTCAAAAGGTTGTTATAGGAAATCATGAAACCTATCCAGACCAAGGTACTTTTTGCTACATTATTTTTATCATTGTTACTATTATTATCGTCACATGAGTATCGATTATAGGAATAAGAATTATAAATAATATTAGTTATAATATCACGAAGATTTACATTTCAATCCAGGATAAGATGACATTTTTTTATCGGTTGTTGAAAGCTCGTGTCACTGCTAATATTTCCAAGGAAGTCGATATCTGATCTTAATGATTTTCGGTTTATTTCCTTCGCATGAATCATTCATCCGTTTCAGCTCGTCGTCCCACAATCCATATGATCTTTCAAGTATCATTCCCGGTTCGCGGTATCGGGTCATAAAAAAATCTAGTATTTTCATCTGAAGACAGCGCGGCAAATAACAGAGACTCGCATAAAGTGTTGCAGTATCGGTACTTCAACCAGTCGATAAAAATGTATGGTAAACGATGGAAAACTATCTTCTTTCACCCGTTTCTTGAAAGAGACACGGTAAAAATAAATAAATAATTAAATAACTAAAATTAAAAAATGTATCACAACGAAAAAAAGATTTCAGAATGCCTCGTGAAATCTGCCATGGGGCATTTGTAATTTGCGGTTGTTCAAAATTGGTACTGTAGATATTTTGAGAAACATTTTGTTAAGCCGGAGAATACGTCGACCACTTGAACCGAACGCATTGTGTGTACAAATTGTAGCTATTAGCGAATGTTGAGACCACAGATCGGGCGAGTTAATAATACCAGGAGTAGGATTGAGGGTCTATGGGAATCAGAAGCTGACCCTTGATGGCACTCTCAAATTAATTGTTGCGAAACTACATCCATCTGCTATTTCGACGATGTTATAGCTCTGACGAAAAATAGAAACATTAAATAACGTCAGGTACCACCTCATTATCGACGAGCACTTGGAGTGTACCGATAATTGAAACCTCAGGCGGAAAATCTGTATCTAACGAGGGCTTATTACACCAACCTTGGTTAGGGATCGCAGAGATGCGAGTGTGGAAATTTCATGCTTATGTCTTAATTCTATTTTTATAACGGCTAATGAATGTTGGAGTGCGGTAAAGATTGACGAGCCAATTACGATGGATGAACACGACGATTCACAATTGTTAAAAAATTTATCAGAAGCCATTATAAAACCGAGATTCATCTGAATTAGTTATAATCTCAATAACAAATAGTATAATATTATAACAACGCGGAAAAAACAATGCAGAAAGCTTCCCAATAGAGATTTGCGTCATTCGTGTCTCACTGGCTTCTTGGCTTTTCTAGGCAGCGTGGCAGTTGCGTTTGGATAATCATTCGCTCCATCCGCACTCCTGGATATACACACGTGTTTTCAGTTTATTCAACCAGCCATAGAGTTTACATTATACCCCGACTTCTCCATATTATTCCGTCGTAAAGTTTCTAATGCATTGTTTGCTTTGTCTTCACGCGCTCGTTGAAACACCGGGCGCTCGGAGATTGCTAAGTTTAACGCGTATATTTTAACGCATTTGGAATCAACGCTCCAACAACCCGTTAAAATCTACTCGTGGAACCTCTTTGTGGCTACGGTGGAGGGTATTAAAACACATTTAAAACAACACTCAACAAGCTAGCTGCGCCTGAGGCCCCATTTTATCGTTATTCCATTTTCGAATGCAGCCCCGACCATGCATATTTCTCACGCGATAGTGGATCTCGTCAGAATTTCGAAAATTTCATCGTCCGAAACCGCATACGATAAATTTTCAGCCCCAAAAGTTTCGTCATTAGTAATATTGTTAATTAATTAACTCCGGGCGTAGTTAGCGTATTCTCAATGTGTAAAGTGAAACCGGGCAAACGGTTTGTATAACCCACAACGATTTCGGTAATTATTCCTCGGGGGACTATTTCTCAGAATCCATTATTGATATGCTGGATCGTCTAATAAGTTCGCAATATTTTTTTATCCGCTTGTTTTACAGCAATCTGTTTGGTTTTTGGTGAAATGTTTGGTGAAATATGCCGATCAAACCCTTTTTTTGTTTCTTGATTCGAATACCATCATTTTTTGGATGGTTAAATTTCACCTCATTTTGGTAATAGTTTACTTGTTGATAAAACTTTCAAGTAAGGAAAACGGGGGGAACTTATCAGATGACCAAATAATTTTGATATCGAGGCTTAAAGAAAGAAACAGTGTCAAGTCGGATTTTTAACGGGATTCCTTCTACTTCCATCGACCCCAACGAACGGAATCCGAAATCACCCGAGAGAAGTGGTTGCAGCTACCGCTGTAGCTGCACACGTGGAATCAATAATGCAGCAAGCACGCGGCGGACTTGGTTGGAGAAGCACGTCGTTACGGCATCGAAGTTCTCGAAACCCGGAAGGTGGGGAATCGTTGGATTTCAATGGTCCCTCTCTTCCTCTCTCTCTCTCTCTCTCTCTCTCTCTCTCTCTTTCCCTCTCTCTCCGTCTTTCTCTTTTTCTCTCTGTTGGCATTCGCAGCCTCGCGAGCATTTCCAGCGACTCTGGCGGAACACCAACCGGGCCTCGCGGTTCAATGGATAGGCTGATTTAGGCAGTCCGTCAACTCGTCCACCATCAACCACGGGTTGTCCCGTTGTACGCTAGTCCACACCGCTGCAACGGCAACCGGACTGACTTCCGTGCTTTCGCGCACGCTTCCGTCCTTCCTTTAGAGCTTGGTACATCGGTCTTTTGGATTTTTTGCAATAACGCTAAGGTACTCGCAAGCTGCATTCGGTGGAGCAAACATTTCGTATCTCTTACATGGCATTTTCGTTCAATGAAATGAAGCCATTGCTTTTCGTATAAATAACATTGAAAATCGCGACGGTAAATTACTATTCAAATTGGAGAAAAAAATTATGACCGTGAATTCGCATCTGCAGAATAATGGCATACCGAAATCCCCGATAACTGAAATGTCACGCTGGACGACATCTTCGGCTTCGTGTATTATGTAACCACCTAAGCTTTGGTCTCACAAAGCTACGTCATTCGCGGTTACGAACTTACGACAGCTCGTGCATTGCCCGCAGCACTGTGGCGGTGGTACCCATACGTCGACGTTGTACCGCCCGCTCGTTCACTACTATGCAAGTGTATGCAACCACCGCTGGATATATCCCGGAATAGATGAAAAGATAATACCCTATGTCTATAAAAACTGTGCATGAAAATAAAGCAGTGCGAGGACAGCCGGCGAAGACGAAGTTGAAGGAGGGCACGCTTAGCGACGAGAAGGAGGGACGGGAAGAGGCAGCGGAGGAGATAATGATAGATAGTTGGAGAAAGAGAGGGAGAGAGAAGTACTTTGGAGGCGAAGAGGGATATATCGTATGAAAGAGATGAGGGCGAGACAGAGAGTGAGAAGGGGGGCAGGGGCGAAAGACAGGTAGATGCTACGGTAGAGAGAGAGAGAGAGAGAGAGAGAGAGAGAGAGAGAGAGAGAGAGAGAGAGAGAGAGAGAGAGAGAGAGAGAGAGAGAGAGAGAGAGAGAGAGAGAGAGAAAGAGAGAGTGAGCGAGAGAGAGCCACGGGTGTCTAAAGCTTAATTGGAAGCATTAATATGGATAAACTCAAGGGTCTCCGGTACTTGTCTTCACCCTCCACCCCTTTTCTAGATGTGCTAGTGCCAACCAAGGATTTGCATGTTGGCCGAGTGTCGACGGTTTTGAGACACCTCTACATCGGATTTCCACCTAGTCGCGCGGACTCATCTCGTGAACTAGCTTCTAGCAGACGACTTCACGGTTTACATGGGTACTCCCTGGGTTCTCAGTGCGTCGCCTTCTGACTCGCCAAGAACCACGGTTTAGCTCCGAGGTGCGACGATAGCGGGCCCCACGGGCGTTTTGTTTTACTCCCGGTCCGCGGCTATCTCCACTGCCGTCACATTTACATACACGCGTGGCTGTTTCCTGGTCCAAATAACCCGTCGGCTTCTGTTTAGGTTCTTGACAGACGAATAAAGCAGTGCACCCGGGAGGTCGACGCGACGCTGCACCACTGTCGGAGTTTCTTGACAATTGTTGCAGGTAAAACTTTTAGCACGATTGTACCTGCGGGAAACTCCGATGTTGCGGGTGAAATCAGTCAGAGTGGTCATTTTGTGGAGTTGAGACTTTTACCGCTAGTAGTGCTGGTAACGAGCGATTTTTCGGATGACGCAGAACATTTTGAGACCGCGAAGTAGTGAGGACATCGAGTGCACCAAATTCTCATGAAATATAGGAAAACAATGAAATTAACAAAGTATCGGGTCGTGCCGTTAAAAGAATAGTTGTGCCGAAATTCCTTGACCGCATCAAGGCGCGGGTCACAAAGCGAACTAACAATGGTTAGGTCACTTAGCGAGCCATCCCCGAAAAAAAAAGATGAGTCTCCAGAAAGGCCTTTATCTCGTCAAAGAAGGTCAATAGATTGTGATAAAACACGGAAATATCGGAAATTGCCGGATCGCGTTCGTGTTGATTAATCAAATTGCTTCGCCACTCCAACGCTCATTGTGCAATCGAGCCGAACTCGAAAAGCTCTTTCTACATGTCGCTCACGATACTGCAGAATCCTCGAGTGCTTTTCGCCACTTTCACGACGAGGCCACTGCAATCTCGGTCGCTGACCACTCGTAGACAGTCGCAAACGCGTCTTCACCTGGCTCTACTACTTGGCCTGGCACTATTTCCGTAGCGTCTGATAACCACTGCCCCACCCTTCCGCCACCACCTACTTCACCCGAGGTGCCAAAAACTTGTGGGGAGCGCATTGCATTGGATTGCGTTACCCTCATTTCACTCGACACGTCGGTTTGCAAAACGCGAACCACTCAGAAGGAAGTTTTTCATGGTCGTGAGTGACGCTCTTTCAATACTTTCCGCATATTTTTCTGCGGTTTCTCACGAGTGGCTGGGTTTTTGAGAATTCGATACGCTGTTGCTTATCATTTTCACTCCAGAAATTTGTTTCAGCTTCGATTACTCGTACAATTCCAAGGTCTTTTTTCATACGCGTCTTATCAACATTGACCAGACAATCTTTCCATGCGAAATAATAGATGCATTTTTTTGTTCTTTAGGGGAGGTCTAATGCAAAAAAAAATCGTCGATGCAGTTTGATTGAAAAATCTATATTTCACGTTCTTATGTTATGTGGCTTACTGCCTAAAATTTCTCGCTTCGTGCCAGCGTGGATAGGACGAAGAGAGACAAAGAGGAGACTCAATTCGGATGCCCAAGCGCCTAAAAGTCTAACGAAGCACCAGAGAAGGTTCGAACGTGTCTCAAGAGCTTTAACAAACTCACGAAGCCAGTATTCGTTGTGGATTACTTCGAGCGAATAAGATGGAGGCTTCTCCGGTACGCTGTGTAGCATATAATAGACCTAATGCTGTTGCAAAAGTAGAGAGTACATAGGAAGCTGTAGAAAAAGCTATTTCTACGGTACAACAAGGGAATACAAATCCACCCTCATCTGCCCAGTTAACCGAACACCCAATTTTGCACTAAATCCTCAGCACGTTTGGTGCACTCATCGTTCTATACTCAAACTGTGATTGGAAAGTGTAGATTAAGGTATTGGTGGAAGAAAAAACTAATCTACGAGAGTATTGATCTTATGTTCCACAGGAAGAAGCTTATTGGATGTGCATCATTATATGAAAGAAAATATTTCAAACTAAATTAATAATAATGTGCTTTTACCATATCCACCGATATATAGAATCATACAATAGTAGAAATTAAATAGAAGGTCTCAAAAAGCCAAGATCGTTGTAGGAGATGTAATTACTTCGTCACATCGAGCCTTTCACATCGACGCTTTCTACGACGAAACCCTTGGAGGGTTACGATCCCATTACCGCGACTGATCCCGATCCCTCCTCTCGAGATCGTGAATTTGGATTCGCGATTCAGCAAGATGCGACTAGTGATTCGAGTTCCACGATGTATCTATATACACCTCAAGTAATGTCGAACGAGCAAGAAATAAAAACAGCGAAGATGTTGAGCCAAATAATCGACGCGATTCCCGAATCAGAGTGCGTGAATAAAAATGTTATCCTTCAGTGACGACTGTGAGTTGATCCGCTTTCACGCGCCTAACGCGGCTAAGAGAAACGAGAACTGTTGGGGACCGGGGCGTTGAAAGAAGAAGACGTTACGCGAGTTAGAAGACGAAAGACGAAATATTGTAACCACCGCGATCTATATCTATTTTTGGATCAATAAAGTTTTAGTAGTCGTTCTTATTAATGAAAGTAGTTGTGTTCATCGATTGAATTACACTTTCTGCATCTCCCTATGAACCGAAATAAATTTCAATAGATACAGTGCTCTCGAAACCATCGCGTTACCGATTGCCGAATCAACAAGGGAATAATTTGGAGGAAAAAAATCGCAAGGAGTTTCTTTGATTGAAGAGGGAAAAAAGACAAAAAAATTGAAAAAGCTGAGACGGTCGTGGTTCTGAAAACCATCGGTAAACAAGAAAGAAGGCGAAATCTTGGTAAATAGATAAAAGTGTCAGAGCGGACGAAAGAACGTTGAAGCTTTCCGTTCGTGTTGTCAATTCGACCCGGTTGGATTCTTATCGCTGAGGAACGGGCTTGGGGCGGAGGGGGGGGGGGGGGCATGCGGGACATCGCCAACGGGTTCACTCATTTCCGGGAAGCTCGTCGAGCGAGCTATACTCACCCCTCGGGGCCCGATAACTTACCGCATATACATTCATGTATACATATATCTGCACGTACCGTGCCGTACATATTGAGTCGAAAAGATCCAGCACGTTGAGCCCGTGACTACTACCCCCTTTGAGGAAAGTTGAGAAGAAACGATCGCATGGCATTCTCGCAACCAAACCGTACGGAGAGACGAAAGGAAACTACGAGATTCGACGAGGAAAAGTTAGTTCAGCGTCGAGAGAAACCCCAGAGGATAGGCGGGGAAAAAAGTCGCAGAGTGACGGAAAAATCAGAAAAAAACGTCAACATTGAATTATACGTCTTACTTATTTAACGAAACTATTAATACTTTACAAGCAAAACAATCGTCTAAGTTAAGTTATTATATTTCTACCGCAAGAAAGTGAAAATAAGAGTCTCAACGAATGCTTTTGTTAAAATTGGATAGGTTCACGGAGAGATTTCATCGTTCTCTGACTCTCAATGGAAATAACTTTGCTACACATTGTCAAAGTTGAATTTGTTCTCTGCAATAATGTGAAGGGAATAAATTGAATCGGTAACTGTTATATTTCGACTTCTGAACGCAGCGCCCGAATTGGTAACATCAGATAACTAATTTAAGGAAAAGGTTTGAATTGGAAATGTGAACATAGCCTCATCGTGGGCTCTCGATTTTATGCACACTACCATATGGATAATTGGCATGGAAGATATTATTATCCGACGGAAGAGGGGTGTATTTTTTTGTGCTGTCCTTTACTTAACATGTCGGGTACGAGTCGCGAAGCGTGGAAACCGCGAGCGACCCCCCCCCCCCCCCCCCCCCCCGAATCATTCAATCGAAATGAGATATGGAAATAATAATCACGGAGTTGATAAAAAAAATTGGATCTCCGAAGAAGTGGCAACTAATATTAAACAAATAATTGAAATTATCTTTCATCGCCTCAGACGACATTATGGAAAGCCGGATTAACTCTCAGCCAACATCTTCTCCCGAACAAAATGGACTTTTGTGAGTCCGGAAGAACAATTCAATCCCCGAGATGAACGTAGACGGTAAGTAAGGAAATAAGGGGAAGAATCTCGCGAAGTTTGCAATCCCGTCGCGCGCCCACGCTATGTTCAAAACCATCGTTTCTCGCGGAACAGCTCGTGAATACAAATTAACATCACGATGAAGATTTTACGATCATGTTATTAAAATAAATCCTCGGAAAGCCCTGGGACCCATTGTCCATCCTCAGTTTTCTATGCCAACTTGTTTTATCTTCTGAGCTATAACTACATGTTGACGAATTGTCATGTTACGTAGTACATCTTGCAAAACAAAGTTTGTGGATTGCCAATCGTTTTCCGTGTACCTCGAAAATTGTGAACAGACTATCGCTGATATTCGAAACTTCATTTTTCCTGAAAATCAATAATAAAAATATTTGGAATTTGACGTCAATAAGGTTGCAGTCAATTTCGTCGAGACGGTATGAACGTTTATTGTTCACGACGTGAGGAGGCTCAAACAGTCAGAGACGTTCAACAAGACTGACACGTTCGGCGAAATAAAGTTTGCCGTCGGGTAGCGGAAGATACCCGTAAGTCTCACAAACTCTGCCGGGGTTGCAATTTCCGTTATGGATGTACGTAGCCTTATCGAGACGTGTGACGCCGGAGCCCACGGTGCGTCAAGCGTAAAACGCGGTTGGACATCACCAACCGATAGAGACGTTTTTCCTCGGATATTGAAAACTATATTCCTCAAACTGCAATGCCTGCTATTTTTAGCCAGCAAACAAACCACGGCTTGATGTTTTATAAATAAATGGAATATCAAGTCTGAGTGATGTGTCAAAGTTTCGATAAATTTATTCTAACACTAATCATCCCGATGAACAAAAGCAGAAAAAGCACAAGCAGCATTTTTTCGAAAGCCTTCTGGTGCTTTCCGCAATTTTTGTGCTATTTTTATTGTTTTATTAGAAATGAAGGTGCAAAAAAATATATTGTCGTGTTTTATGCAATATTCAGTTATCTCGCATGTGAGCAAAATTCCACAGCTACGTGAATTCAATGTCCGAATTGTGAGGACACATTGGTTAGGGTTCGGATGCCGACATTCCAGAAGCCTTTGTTGGTACGGCACTCCAGAGACAGATAGGAAACAGGGGTTTAAGCCAATTTAACTATTCACCCATGTGCCATAAAGTTATTCAGGCCGAGTTTATCGATTCCCAAAGGTAGTAAAGACGTCATGGCATCGATGGATCCGATCTTCCGATATCCTTACTCGGGTCAGTAATAATGTAACCGACCGCCGACGCCTACGTGACTTATGTACGATAATGCATAATCTTTAAGACGACTGCAAAGCTCTCCGATTCCGTAAGACCTCTACCAGGATATATTAAAAGTTTAGAATTGGAAGAAAAAACAAAAGAAAATCGAACGAATAATTACGTAACTTTTATCCAACTTGAGACGAACAATAAGTCATGATATGCCAGAAGTAAGGATGGAAGGCTTGGATAGAAAGTGAAGTGAGTTGGATGTTACTTTATTTTTTTATCTTTTATTTCAATTCAAATTCAGTAGTTTTATGGGAAAATGTTAGGCATGGAATATTGGAGATTATTAATATCTAACAGAATGGGGTAAGAACTAGAACGCCACAAGGACGATACCTCAAAATTAAGCCGATTGATAGCAACGAAATCTGATGCAAAGTTTGCACACTAGGGGAAATTCATGGGTCTATTACTATGCATGGAACATCCATAGAAAGCGGATTCTCCATAGATTAATCGACGGTAGTTCGATATTACCTGAGCTAACTCTCTGGGATATTGAAATAGCCAAACTGTTAGACATCCATGAGAAAGGAATTGGAAATGAGGACCGAAAGAAGAGGGTGGATTAGGTTACATCCATACGTCAGATATATTCAACGGAGTTAGCAAAACGGAATCGGGTATGAGATACAGTATAATCGTTGGTTTAGCGTCGGGCCCTTATCGGCAGGTCGTGTGGTGGTTTTCATTGATCGTGGAACGATTTGCTAGCCATCGTTTTGCGGATAGTACTATTTTGTTATAACGCATGCTAAAAAAGTTTTAGGTGCGCATAAATTTAGAAAAAGGGTGTGCAAAGTACGATTTACGAAATGGTTATATGAAAAACCATAGCAAAATTATGTGACGAAGGATTATTGTTATTACGGTAAGATCATTCAAGAATGATGTAGTGCAAGACCGAAGAGACTCGACGATGGAATAAATCTAATCTCAACTGCAGTAAGTTTCAGCATCAATTCTCGAGGTTGACCGCGGGTACGTATACTTCAAGGAGCATACAGCGAATGCCTCTGCGCACCGTTCTCTGCCCGCCGAGCAAATATGAATATTCATTTTTCTCGATGGAGTTACAACAAGTTACGGCAACTTGTGCCGAAAGAACAAGAAAATGCATGTTAAAAGAGCTGGCGGAAATT
This sequence comes from Sussaba pulchella, assembly GCA_963971145.1. Lineage (NCBI taxonomy): Eukaryota > Metazoa > Arthropoda > Insecta > Hymenoptera > Ichneumonidae > Sussaba > Sussaba pulchella. Next base: position 278,261 of record OZ020165.1, on the reverse strand, counting down.
CTGACGATGAAAGTCGGACCAGAAAAACAGGCGGGGGAAGCGAATGTGAGGCGGGTGGGGGCGCAACCGAAGAGCACCGAAAAAGCATAAAAAATTCATTTACACTGACGTAATTAGATTTCGGTGCTGAAAGTGTTGAGTACTTGAAGACAGTTGCGAAATCTGGGGACACTTTGACGTCCGTCATGGAGGATTTTCATCGACATCGAAATTTTCAAATAAAACTTTCAAGGCTCACAAGGATCAAAGCGATTCATAAAGGATACTATGTAATGTTTGGAAACTTGAAAACTATTGGAAATTTCAGATCGAAGTTGAACCATTTTCAGAAGATTTTGCGTTGGAAAACTAAACCCTTTCCCATGCCAGGTTCCATCAATAAGTTTTGCTTCCGTCGCTCACGCTTCAAATTCAGGTCAGATTGTACAAAAATCGCTGTGCAGTTTTTCTTGCCCGTTTCAGATACTTAGCTATTGAAATGTCGGGGTTCACAAAAATTCGTGACTGTTCTGTAAGAAAATTATTCATCAGAATAAACTACGCGCCCTACAGAAGGGCGTTTGTAAAAATAATAAAGAAGAAGAACAAAAACCGTAAGTGAAAAGAGATGGTTTTTCGTTTGCCCTCGGGTATATTGTCTGCTGGAGGATAGTAGATATATAGGGAGCCCGCCTAAGATAGCTCCGATACACGGAGAATCAAGGTACAATGGGCGAGATGGAAAGAGATAAATGCGCGAAGATCCCAAGGTACTCGAACATGCTGGATAGCATAGTAGATTCTGTATCGCCGGAGAACCGAAAAGTGGGCGGGTTGGTTCTAGTTTTGCTGTTGTTGTTGCTACTGCTGCTGCTGCTGCTGGCAGGCGAGGAGGTGAGTGAGGATGCTCAAGAAGGGGAGAGGGATGTGCTTTCCCAACGAAAGAGAAACACGTTCGCTGGATAACGAACCGACGGCCCAGAATTTAATTCCAGCTGGCGAGGATCGGACGTCCAAGGTAGTTACTGGCCTGTCTCGACGATATGTACTTGTATAGGACTATGCCGGCTATGATAGTACTAACAGAACCAGCGCTCCCGTTGCGACTTTTCCGACTTTCCCAAAATATATTGTTACCTTCCATCTAATGCGTCGACGCCAGGCCTCGGGTTACTTACTTCAGCAGAAAGATTTCGCAATTAACGGAAAAGTGAGACTAGTCCGGTGGCACTCCTTTCGAAAGTTATTACCGAGAAAACTAGATTTTATTCTCATCATATCATCCTTGATTGAAAGCTCTTCATTTCAAAGTAATAGTCCTCGTATTTCCCCAGGGAAAATCGCGTGAAACGTCGAGATGTTCGCGGAAATCAATAAATTATTCGATACCTTTCAATCCAAAATTATTTTCAAACCACAAATTGAACGTCTTTAACGTTTTATTTCCCTCGCAACGTATCCAACTTCAATTTTTTTCCGGTAGCGCGACGCTGCAGACTGTCGAATGAAAATACCGAAACGTTACATTGTTTTTTCGATTACGTTTGAATCAATGAAACGGAATCTTTGACGGGGCATCTGTCAATTAGGTCTTTTTTTACTTTAAAACGTGACTTGAAAAATCACTCAAAAAATAATCAACGCAACGAAGTCTCAAATAATATTATCAACTGATTTTTCGAGGATTTCAATACGCAGGGATATGACGAAGTCAGATTTTTCTTCGATTTGTTTAGTACAGAATAGTCATTAATAAATTTAAATATGAATTTACGTACATGGGTTTGTGCGTCGACAATTTTGCAAGACCAAAGGTATCGTCGTCATTTATATGCGAAGAGACGTACTTTGGATTCAAGACGCGGAAAAACAAGAATTATTCATTATTTGTCCGGTAGGATTACGGCGGTGTATATTCCGCTTCTATTTAACCCCAATTCCGGCGCTAGATAAAATATTCACCGCAGAAAGTTATTCCGAACAATTTCATTCACTTGATAAATGATCTGATCAAGTACTGAAATTCCGAGCATAGTTCCTACATTGCTAACATCTCGTAGAATTTTCGGAGATGGGATTCATCCGCGACGGATCTGCTCCCCATAGCCGGTAATAAATCAATTTTCACATATTATATGCTGGGCATCGACGAATAATTATCGTAAACGAGTAGCCTTATGAGTCACTTTTAAAAAAAGGAAGAAGAAAAACGACGACTTGCGTAGTTATCGAAACTTTGAAACCATGAAGAAGAAAATACTGCATTTCATCTTTTACCCCGAGAGGAGTAGTCGCACGGTTACGAAAATGTCATTTTTCGCCTCCATTACTTTTCCCCGCGCTTTTACAATACGACGACCCGCGTTTATTGTCCAGAGTCCTGCAGGGACAACCGTCCCTCGTCGAGAAAACTGGAATCTCATGCAACGTCAGCGTTGAGAGCCTGTCGCAGGCAGACGGAAAGATACAATGGACAATAACAGTCAACGTTGTCATCCAACCATTGCCCTGTTATGAAAACAAAGTTTCCCTCGATGCATGGCTAAAAAGTTTTGAGCCCATTAATATGCTTCGTGATTAGTATTCGTAATTAGAATGAGTATGCTTCGTAAGAATTGACTTCGGGTATAAACAAAAACAGAAATAGAATAGTATGTATTAATTCATAAATATATCGAATGTTTAATTATCATATAATAAAATGTAACATCAACAATTCCATTGGGTATTTCCGTGATTACGTTTATTAATTATTTATTATTTTTATTATGATAATGCTATTGTGACTATTCATCCGCGAACTAATAATCAATTTTTAATTCAATATCAATATATTTCTTTTGACAATTCACCTTTTTCTAAACCCTTGATTAATCGTATTTATTATCGAACTGAGTAACATAAGAATGTCGTTGAGAGGTTTGCCCTGCCCGTCCGAGAGAAATTGAGTTGTATACATATAGAGTGTGGGAAAAAATGAACACAAACAAAAATAAAGTGTCGGAGGGGTTTGCTCGTTGCGCAGGTTGGCCAGAGTTGCGGCAGACCGGAGTTCCCGCCCGCACCGGATTCAAAGAGGTTTGGAGCTACGCCAAAATCGAGAATTGCCCTGGAAAATACTACTACATCTCAGCCTAATTTCCCTATACGGTTATAGAATAAATCCGGGCCAATTTTGATTTTTGCGGAAGAGTTGCTCTTATTATTCCATCAACCAACGTTGATTCTCTCGTCTTGTCTCGGCAAATGTCACAGAGAGTTGGAAGTTCTGAGTGGAAACGATAAAGAGAAAGAGTTTGAATTAGTCGAATCGATTAACCAATACGATTTTTCTACCGACCCCACAACGCCGACCATACAAATTTAATTGATGGATGAACTTTACAGAATTTAACTCCAGAATTTACAATGAAGCAACCTTAAAGCATGGCGACTGCTAAGAAAATTGGAGCGTTCGAATAGTGACAATTTTGATATGTAAGATTGTACGATTTTTTATAATACGTGAAGCAAACGATAAATAGAGTTGAATACATAAACTACGTGTGTCGATTATTTCCCATTCCTATGACAAACGTGAGTAGTGCGCGGTAGTCGTTGATTTGATTTAATAATACGAGAGAAACGATGAACCGGTATTCACTCCGACCGGGCGTTAATGACGTTATTGATGGCTAGCCGCAGCATCCGCACGACAGTTGTAAAATGAACAACCAGTGAGATGATAAAACCAGCCCCCGGTAGTGTCAATTGTGGGAACATGAGACCATCAAGTGAGAACGGTAGAAATCAACGACCCGTTGAAAACGGACAATAGGGAGTTGCGTAAATGCTCGCAAGTTTGTCGATTCAGTAAACATAGAGTTTACTGACGGAACAAGTTCTCAATTAACGGACATTTTTGCATCCCGACGAGAAAATGAATATGAAAATAATATTTCCTTGCGTAAAATTCTAGTAATCATAATTTCAACAAATACTTCTTCGTTACCTTACCTTTTTTCGTGACCTTAGTAACGAAAAAAACGAACAAAATAAATAGTACGATGAAGTAACGAACGAGTTTAAATTATTCGAACAAATGGATCTGAAGTTATAAGTTAAACCACATCATTGTGAGATTGGAGAAACGAAAAAGTAAAGAATCGCCAGAGTGAAAGCCATTCGTGGATATCCTACAGTTTATTCCTCAGAAAAACAGGATGGCAAGTTAGCCCAAATGTCGTCTTTTGATATTCATGCTTCGCAGCTTTGGTCGTAACCGTCGTCGGTGGTTGGCGTTCCAACTTTTCGACGAGACCTAATTAGCGACCACGCTGACGTCGGTGGCTTCCCCACAATCTCCCGTGGGCACTTTTCCCAAACGTCGCGTGACATTTACATTCCATCGTTGAAAAGACCTTTTCCTCTCGAATCACCATTTTCTTTATTCTCGTCTTCCCTCGCCCCGTATTCCGTTTAGTACCTTCTTTTACGATTTTCTCATTCTATTTTCTCATTTTTGCCTTACCTACGCTTTTCTACCGTTCCCTGGCGCCTCTCGCCGACTTCGACTAGATGCACGTATTTAAACTCGCTACTTTAGTTCCTGGCCCCCAGCACAAGGACGGCTCCGGTTAAATTTAAGCCTTGAGTAAAATTTCATCCTCATTTACGACTCTTAAAACAATCGTTGCGGAGGACGATTACTTTTGGCTAGTTATCCCTACTCGATAGCAAAAATGGGCTCTGTCAAAAAGAAGATAGAATAAGTTAAATTTATTGAAAACAAACGATGGAGGAATGTTAAATATTAATGTTCAATTCATTTATTGAAAGCAATATCAAATTATTAGTTATGGAAATAATAAATGCGAATGATGACCTTTCCTGTTCGTTTGGCGAGCTCCGATTTCCTTCACACTTCTCGGATAGATCTTAAGACAATTTCTTTTCTCCGCGTTTGAGTTTTAGATATCTCGGTACTACGCCGTATACTCTCCAACGCTTTTAAGAGGAAATACGGAAGCCAGTGTTTACCGGTTTTGTGGAGATAACAGCGTCATGTGAGACGCTTGAAAAATCGCGAACGTATATATCTTATCTCGTGTGAAAACTGGCCTCTTCACCCTTACGCTCCACTTGTCACGCAGTTCACGGGCACTCACACGAGGAGTCGCCATTCCATCGTCCTGTAAATATCAACTCCGCCGAGGACAGTGCACAGGTTCGATCAATGCAACTCCGGCTTTTTCGTTTTTACCAGTCCAAATGAGGCGGATTCTCGTCGTGCGAAAGAGAGAAGAATAAAATCGAATCAAATAAAATTCTCGAAGCAGGTTTTTAGAGACCTTCGTTACCATCCGTTCGACCATCCGTTCTCACGGATGTTTGCGATTGGTTGCCCGGCTCGGAAAGTGATTGCACTCTGATATATATATATGCCCAAGGTATTCCCCGGTGAGCGTGTATCCCTGATGCCCGAAGACTTTGATCGAATCGGGTGCGATTAATTGCACTGGCAATCCGACCCCTCGGTGATTAATGATTCGCTCTTATGTTTAGCGTTGGCTGAACACAGGAGACGGGCCCGCGCATTTCTACTGACAGTGTATGGCTAGGGAAGCAATTCTTATCCGATCGAAATGCGAAAGGACATGAGCCGCTTGACAGCCGTTTGGTTGTTCCGTTTATCGCTGAATTTATGCTGAAACCACGATGAACCGCATCTAATGTCCGGCCCATTCGATAGAGTGTACAATGTTTGCCATTCGACGATATCGCGATCTCACTTTTTCAAACTAATGCACTTTTGTTCCACTTCCTGGCTTATCTCATAAAATTTATCGCTGTAGAACCTAATTTAGATATTTATTTAATCAATAATATTATTTATTTTCTCACACATCGTCGATCTTAGAAATTCGAGCAGATTGGATGTACAGCTTGATTGACATGCAAGCTCGATTTATTTAAAATTAAGAATAATATGCTACGCATACCTAAGCACACGAGCCGCGAGGAGGGTTTGAAAAAGTGGGTCATCGCTATAAATAGACCTTCTAGAATGTAATCACGCGCCTCCATAAAGAAGGCGGAAGATGTGTGAATCTTATAATCGCGTTTTCCTTCACTTGGCTCGACGGAAACATTGAAAAATGGAATAATAACAATAATAAATAAAAATGATGATCTAAAATAATCATATGAACAATTCGACGAGGCGATAATTAAGGCAACAAAACCGTTCTCAAAAAATGTACGACGAACTATTGCATTTTTCTTCTAATGATGATGATAAATTTTAGATATGCAACTGAATGATGGTGCATTTCTCACAATCGTCGATCAAAGAAAAAAAGATTTGAAAAAATAGTTGATAGTTAAGGAAAACTACAGGAAACAGAAAAAATAATGGCAATAGCAAAAGGTTGGGTGGCATTCGCGTCGTTCGTGTCGGTCCGCCGTTTTACTCCGTATTTGTGTTCCCTCCTCACGTACGCTTCATTAGATTTATTTTTATGAGCATCTTATCTCTTCCTTCACTTTTGCTGTATACCTTCGTCAGGAAGAAAAGAAGATCGACCGCTACGCATGCCATTTCTTCATTATTTTTTTTTACTTTGTGTGCCATTCTCAATAATTCATACTAATGTTCTTCAAACAAGACGCCTGGAACGTGATGGGACACAAGGGACTTTGAGAAGTTGACGCAGAATGAACTCATTGTAAGGGGGAGGAGGGGTGCTTACTTGGATATTGGGTTATTTCTGGCAAACTTGGTACGAGAGCACTGCCATCTGGTGAGAGTGCTAAAGATTTACAATCTTAAAACTTTTCCGACTCTTGTTTTAATACTCTCAAGTGAAATTGGCAGATAAATCCGTGGTGCGGAGGCAAAACCGAATAAATCCATAAAAAGAGTTTTCAAGAAATAAAGATTTAACGTTGCGAACGCTCAATCACAGCAGAGAAATCGATTTAAAAAATAATAATTATCAGGTTACACTTAGTTGTTGGTGTTTTCCACGTCGGCGGAAATTCCACACCTGTGATCGCGACGGAATATTGCGAAAACATATTCTTATCGGGGGGGATGACGAATCGAAAAGTAGAACCGCATTTGGGCACCAAGATGTGTAGTAGCGTTCGGTAGTGACTTTTGGGAATAAGCACGGACCAGAAATACCAACGTTTCTAAAGTGTGTATAATTTAAGCAGACGAAAGAAGGTGGAATGCATTACGAGGCTTTCGACACGGAACCGCACTTTCCCGTGCATCGGGCTCCGACGCGAGTCATGCTTTATTTCCGTTAAATCGTGAGAAGTTTTCGTCGACTGGTGGAATGTAAGCCAGCCGTTGCAAATTTAACGATACAGAAGTGTCGAATGGACCGAATCTGATGATTAGACGAAATCTCAGGAATATCAGACGAATTCGTATAGACGTTCGAAAAGACGAACGCGGCGCTGCGGTAGTTCAGAAGAAAAAGGAGAACGAACAATCTTTAGTCCGACGGGCGGTGAAGGATACTTACGACAAGCGTTTCTCGTTAGATACAATAGAATTTACCCGGAAAATTATAGAAATATTTGTTATTCGGATAAATTGTGTAGATAATATATAATTATATATTAATATATATTCATATTATTTTTAATTTTTTTAATATTTCGATTATTGGAATATTTACGATATTTTCACTGAGAAAAAATTATGTATCGATGAATAATAATAAAAAGTGCTGACAAGCTCTAATAGAAATTCGTCGTTTTCATTGAAATAATTGATTCGCATCAATGAACGTTGGACCCATTATTTAATTTGCGATTTATGGGAATATTTAAAACTCGATAAGCTAAAGTTATCGCATGCCATAGTTTTCAGGCCCAGGGAATGAGATTCGAATATAAGAGCCGAAAAATTTGACAATCGTAGCAGTTTGTCTCGCACCGTTTGTATTTACTCGAAATGAGGGTAATCCGAGCAAAGTGAGCAATAACTCGCAGGGCCCGTGCGAAGAAACCGCGCCGGAGCAAATTGCTCAACGCGTCTGTTGCATCTCTAAAAAGTACAGTGCAACGACCCAGAAAACGAGCTTGGTAAATTTTACGAACACCGTGACTGATTGAAGTAAACTGCCGCAACGATATCAGTATAACCTACAGCCCAGCCAACTATACAGCCAGCGAAAGTTTTGACGACTATCAAAGTGCCACCAAGTTCCATCTGATACGTTGTAAGTTACCGACCCGGAATGTATCGCATATTACACCGAATATAAGACTTTCCACGAAAATCTTACGAGTACCACCGGCAACGTATGAATTTCATGAATTCGAAACTTTTTAACTGACTCGTGAACGAGAAATGATATCGTATTTCATCTGCCATTAAAATTTTGTTGATACGGGGAAAAAATATGCGCAAAATCGAAACTCTATCTCATGCATCCGGGAAACAAGGTTGAAATAAATTAAATTTAAATACTTCTCCAGACGAATAAGAACGTTAAAATGACATCCGAACAAAACAAAAAGACTCAGCACTAAATTCGCTTGCACCGAATTCGAAACAAACAAAAATATGGATAACTTTTGTTTTTACGAGGTTTTTGAATTGGAAAAACAATGTTGGGGGAGAATTGCGTGCAAAGTCGTGATTTTTCGTGAAAAAAGAAGAAAATGACTTGCCGAAGATGAGATGTACTCAAGGGTTTGCGGATGTAGACGAATAATACAAAAGGGTACACATTTTAATGAGTTCCATTGAGAAGATAAGCATTGTGTGTACGGGTCACTGATACGGGGTGAAATGGAGGTTTGAATAGCAAGAAAATGTCGGTTTTAGGCTGTATAAGGACGCTGTCGTGAAGAGCCGTTCTGGGAAAAGGCACGTTGCATCCAGAATGCAAAGCCATAACCTGATCTGGTAGGTGGGTTCCTGCATCGGGCAACTTGTTTGCATACCTTCCGGCTCGTAACGGTAAATGCAAACGGAAACGTCCTCGTTGTAACGACGGAACGGCTACAGCCAAGCGTTGTATGGGAGGATAAAATATAGATCATTTCGGAAGCCCGTGAGTGCGCGAATGGGCAACGAAGGATGAGAAATGACGTTGAGGAAATGAAAAAAAAAACTTCAACAAGCAATTTGATATGTGAAAGAAGGCTGTAGATTGTCGAGAAGGCTATGATACGAATGGAAAATTATATCGCAAATAAAGTCAAAGCTACTAATGAAATAACAATGGCTTATGTAGGTATTATCTTTTGTAACTTTTCATTTAACTTATCCATTTGTATATTTATTTTTTCATTTAATTTAATATTTACTTTCATTTTTTTAGTGCAATGATGATTGCCGCGGTTCTGGGACCGAAAGAACTTTTATAGACTCGCTCTTTCTTGAGTGCAACTTCTTTGCATCCTTCCATTCCCGATTCCATCAATGAATTCTGACTCCCTCGAAGAGTTTTTTTCGGTTACTATGATTCTAGCATAAGTCACAAGTCTTTCAAACAATGGTTGAGCTCATTATTCAAAAAATCATAACTTCAGGAAGGTTGTTTAATCGCGACTAATATCTTTTAGGAATTTCAGTAAGTTAATGCTTTTTTTATGATTGTGATAGTTTGTTAAACCGTATGATCCGTTTTTTTACGCAGACGTTGCGCGTCTGCAACTTCGCTAACGTTCGCATTTCGCACAGCTTATAGAATCCAAGTCACTGTCCGATGGACAAACATGAGAAGACTCCCGGGGGAGATATAACTCAAGCATCAACAGTTTTTGCGTTGTGTCGTGAAGAAGAATGCAATCATATTTTTGTCACCGCATGTACTACATACACATGACTTCAAGTGTGTTCATTGTAATTAGAATTTTTTTTTTCAAAAAAGAGCATTGTTGCTAGTCAAATATTTTCTTCTTTTTGTTTCGTCTTTTGTTCTTTCCATGTTTATTTATTGCGAACGTAAGATAGGCTAAACGTGTGAAAGCGTGAGCGAGATGCGGGTGTAAAATTCACACGTTAAAGTCTGCACCATCGTGCGGCAGCCCACTGGTATTAAGAGTGCGGAAGATTAAACGCGAAAGCTTTACTGCCCTGTTCTATCGATTTTTCGGAATAAACATATAGCCAACGTCATTTGTAAGCCAGAAGAGATGAAAATTTCAACCACGTTTGTGCTCCAGTTGCACCAAAAATTGTTTTAATAATCCCCCGTCATACGGCTGTTCTATTAATCGCGTTCCCCGTAAAAAGAAAGACTACCCAAAAAATATAGCGGGCGTATATATATGAGAAAATCTTTTGTTGTTTCACGTAACAAAATGGTATTCTCTGAAATACTGTTAGACGAATTTTAGATAATTTTTTTGCAGTTCTATATGTCACCAACATCGCGAAACCTCAATTCAACGTAATGGACTTTCCGTGCAACATCAATATTACATAGGTTGGATATATTTTTATGTAACTCCTGCGTATTAATTTTGCATTTATCTGCGACGACCTAAAATATATCCGACGTACGTAAAAACTTTTTGTCGTTTCACGGACCAATAATATGCTGTCTAACTTATTCACAGCTAGACGAATTTTAGATCATTTTTTGTGGTGCTATATGATACCAGAGGGGCGAAATCTAAATTCGACGTAATGACCTTTCCGTGCAACATCGATATTAGATAACTTGGATATATTTTCCAGCAACTTCCGCATATTTATTTCAAACATATATTTGACGACCAACAATGGATCCGACGTATATATAATACACTTTCATTAACGATGGATTGTGAGAATTGAAAAAAAAGTAATAATACTTTTTACAGAACCATGAGTAGGGAAAATTGCTAGTAAAGCAGTAAGAAGGCTTGGCATTAATTCTCTTATAATCGCGGTGATGCACCATTCATGTTACCAGAGACAGAGACAATAATAATAGTCGAACAAGGGTGGAAAAGAGAACGGACGTAATTTCTTTAATGTTCAACTTATCTTGTAGTTTGAAGAGAAAAGCGAGAAGGTTAAAAAAGAAATATAGGGCACACCGAAGTAAGACGACGAATCCTGGTGGCGACACGTGCCGAACGACACCGCGAAAGGCTTAACTCCTTAACGGGGTCAGGGGGAAGGGGAGTACGGTTGCGTGGAACGTACGATCATATAAGTTACAAGTTCGTTACGTTTTTTCACACAAGTTGGATAACTCAACTGAGAAAATTGCGAGTAGAAGTCAAAACTTTCGCTTCTTTTCTACTTTGCCCACCTGCGAAAATCCTATTTATTCGTTTGCTTATTTGCAGTACCGAAACTGCAGCTTCTTACTGCGAATGTTTTTCATTTTTTATGTTCAATGTAGCAACGAAGAAAGAAAAAACTGTGGACGTGGGTTGATAAATGATATGTTTATGTTTTCTTTTTCTTTTTAAGTTTGACGCACTCACCTGATTATCAGTAGCGGAAGTCAGCCCCAAACGCGACAACGTGCGCGTGCTGATCGACCGAACGCTATCGTGAAAAATGTCTTAATTAATCAGAGACGGTAGAACATGCGACGTCATGAAAACGCATTAGTCATAGAACCACGCAAACCACGAACTAAATTTAGCGGAAGTCGAACTGTGATAATTTCGTTTCTACACGATCACCCGTCACCTTTATAACAAATTGTCGATATAATTTTCGTATAAAGTCCTGCCTCAAGTTCAAACTTTTTTTTTCAATTTTCTAAAATTCCCGCCCACATTTTTGTCCGTGTTTTAATTGGTATATTTAACCGTCACTGTCACTTTCATGGTACGCAGCGAGTCCGCACTTTCAGTCCCAACGAAAAATTAATTTCTCCGAGTTTGTTAATTATCAACGCTTCAGTGACTAAACATAGAATTGCAAGAATGTCTCGAAACTTTCCGAGTTTTATTTATTTAATGATTCGTCACGAAGAACGATTTGATTTTCAGTTCCAACATTGTATGAACGAAATAGCAAATAATTCCACTGAGAGAACTTATGCCAAGTTTCTTTGAAAATAATAACTTCGTCGGTTATTATTATTACTCGTAGCCGGACCAGAATCGCCTAACATTTATCTGCGCGACAAGTAATCGCCAGAATAATGTCTCATCGGTTATCGGAAGAAAACAATGTACAACGTTGCGAATGTATTACGGAATCCCGCAGGATCCACGTTGGTCGCACACACCGTGTAATCCAATGCAAGTCCTTCAAACTTATCTTCCGTTCCCCACTGGCGCGAACTCCAAAGTATTTATAAAATCCCGTACCGTCCTCGCCCTTGTCTTTGAATTTCCGTCACAAGCTCGACTACTCGAGTACTTCGGAATCCACTCGAGTTTTTTTATTCCCGCCTCAAAATAAAGACGTCCCGTCGAGCGGTAACCACCAGTCCGGATGTCATCCTCCAACGAGTCATCCCGTGAGATTAAAAAACGTCTTCGTACCCTCGACGCTTTTTAACCTCACATTTCAACAATGTTGATCTTTATAATCTATTGAATCATTCCGTTCGTTTTTTTTATTGTCGAGTAAGTGATATAAATCGAGTCCCGCCGAAACGTTTTTTAAAGATTAAGTTTGAAAGTTTAAAAAAATAATATTATTATTATTTATCTATTTATTCATTCATGTATTTGGAGGTCGGTAAGGAACGATGTTAGTGCTTGATTGTAGATTGAAATGAGAACTTCGAATGGTTCGTCGATCGGTTGCATTCGATCTGGCGCAGTCAGATGAAACGCGACGCGCGCGTTGCCGGCACGTACCGTACTGGTAGAAACTCTGTGTTCTTGGCGAGGATATAGCCTGGTACCGCGCAACTCTGTGTGACGGCCGGCCTCAACCAAGTGGCGCAAGCTCTTCTCAGCGCGGCGGCCCGCAAGAATTTTCCTGCCGCCTCGCTACTCGCCGCTATTATAACGTACATGTACGTACACCGGTATGTACCATAACCACATACGTATACCAACCATAGAACTGGCAATAACACCCGCATCGGATTGTGCCTTCTGATTTGTGCGCGTCTGTCGCGTGTACCCCGGTTTACTAGTGACCGTTGGCTTGCCTTGGATCACTTTGGATCGGAGATGCGAGCAATCGATTCGAATCGAATCAATTCATAAAAACCAGCAGCCAGACAATCCAATTGGATTTGTCAATTATATATATATATATATATATATAGATTTCATTGGCATCACAATGGAAATAATTCGTATAATTTCCAATGATTATTAGAAATTAAAGATTATCACCCATCAGCCTTTGTTGAGAAATGCACTAAAGGATGATTGGAAAATCGTCATAAATCTATTCGGTCCATTTATTATTATTGAACGATCACATATTTGATATTCAACATCGTGAAATTATAATATTGTCGAGAATAAGTTGATCTTGTGAAAATTACCTACTGCGACGACCGTAACTACTGCAACCGCGGAACCTGTTTGCTCAGAAACGACACCTCGCTCGTAGCGGACAGTCGCTCGCGTGCTCTCCTCGTTATGAGCCACGCGATAAGAATCTCAGTTTTTATTTAACATTTCACTTTGATATCAGCGAAAATGCCTAAATCGTGCTTCGCGACTATTACGACGAATATAACGAACACCGGTAACGACTTTTGTTTCCCAATATTATGACGAAAAAAAAATATCTCTCTGTGGCAACGTCACTTTGTGCTGTTTTCACGAAAAAATGTCGTCCATACTTTGCGCGTCCCAAAGCAAGCTTTGCGGTAATAAAAATAAACAGAATAGAAAAATAAAAATATATTAACTGTAATCGATAAAAGAGTGCCTCGAGCGTAGACGATTTAATTGAAAGAAAATAATACTTTTTCTTCTGGGCTGGGGGCTTGAAGTAAGTAGCCTGTGTCACGATGAAGCGCTCGAGTAAAGAAGCATAGCAATGTATCAAACAACGAGGCTGAATTCGATTATACTGGGGAAGAAAGTAACGGAAGGTTGTTTCGGAACAAAGGCTGTTTGGATGGCGCACAAGGCACGAGACTGGAGTGGCATGTACACCGGGGACGAAGAATTTTCAAGACAGTACGCGCGCGACCCCGTTCAAGTACCTCCATTAATAAGATGAAAGGAAAGCGAGCTACACTCGCGCGCTACCCCAGACGATGAGTGCACCCTGACGATGTGCCGCAGCACTCCTCTCTGCACCCCAGGAACTGTATTACGTTCGTCTCTGCGTTCCATTTTTTTCTCTCCCTCTCTTTTTTTCTTCATTATTTATTAACCGTTTCTATTTCAACGGAATTTTTTTTCTCGTACCGCCTGACAAATATTTATCTTTCGTTATATTCGTCTTTTTGTCTTGAGCAAAGCCAAACATATATTCTTTGAGTTGTCACTTAAATTTAAAAAAATTAAATAATGTTCCATGAATATTTTTTCCGGAATAGTTATGAACAATTGTCATTGGCATTGAAAATGGTTATGCTTTGCTGGAAAATACTTGTTGATAATTTCCAGTATCAAAATCGATAGTCTTATGAATTTGAATTAATTCCTGATGATTATTTAATTCTTACTGTCAATAAATTAAAATCGAAAGAATAATAATTCAAGTCTTATTGAAAGCCGTCATCTGATTAATCACTCGTTCAATGGTACATGATAACCACCGCGCTAGCCACTCGTTCAATGCTACAGGAAATAGGAATCTCTTTTTTGTTCGGTTACGCTGAACCAGATCGACCAGAATTCCACCCTTCTTTTTTCAACCCCTTTCCATCTATTTGTCACTCGGGAAGCCAAGTGTCTCCGGCACTTGGGTTCTACGACGCCGATGCTTGAGGCTAGTGTAACGTGATCGGTTGAACCTATCCTCGAACTTCGGACATGACACCAGTGTCTCATGTATGCAAACTATTCGATGGCCTTTTGTTATACGTCACAAAAAATAGTTTCGCACGATGAAGATATCCTAATTAATCGATTTATCGTGAAATGTTTACAAGGGCTAAATCAATTTCTTAGTGTAACACAAAAGTAACCACGAATTAGTGTCAAAGTTTAAAAAAAAAAAAAATTATACGCCATCGACTGCAAACTGAAAAAATTCCTCAATAAAACTCACTCCGGTTGCATGGAGACATTCCGACGAGAAATAAAAATTTAATATAACCTCATTGACAATTAAACAATGTCATGTCGCTCCTCATTGGCAATTCGTAGCGATGAATAATTTAATGTTTAATCTATAATGCATATTCCGATAATTCGTCGGATCATTCGCTTACGCGATTTCAAGGATTCGCGTGAGACGAGTGCTCGGTATATCAATTACGAGACATTATATAATAGCAACGAGTTGCGCGAAACATAAATTCTCAACGATTCAAAAGATTCGAGGGCCGAGGGGGTTTGCAACTGTAAAGTGGGTTACGGGCGCGGATGATGCATTGCCGGGAATAGCCCGACGGGTAGATACTTCAAGCCCGGGTAGTAATAATTCTTACAATTAACGTTATTCCCGTTGTTTCATCTGTACATCGCTCGTCCGAGACGATCCATTTTTTCATTTTTCCCATTTCAATTTTCACATTGACAACAATTTAAATGCAATTAAATCGTTTAAAGCGGATGTTGTGTTTTCACGTCTTCGTCCCAATTCAACTTGGCGACGGGCAAACTCGATAAGAAAAGTTTTTCATCAAAAGTGATAGCACAGCCAAAGTTGTGGACTATAAGTCCCACCGAGGGGACGAAAAAGAATGAAAGACATTGCCTCATCAATTACAATGGATTAACATTTATTAAATGTAAATTCGTTGCGTATAAAAATAACTTCGAACAGGATATCGCACATGAGTTTGCTGAGTGCCTGCCCCCTGCACAACGTTGTTATCGACTTGAACCTTTTATTCAATCGAAAATCGAATAGAATAACAGTAATCGAGGTGACATATATAGCAAGGTACCCGCGCCTCACGAACGCTCACGTAATTACGAAAACTAAAACAGAATGTGGAAAATCGAAGCAAAGCAAAGAAATCGTGGAGTCCCGCGATGTTGGGAGTGAAACCCTTTCCACTTCAGCTTCCAAAGTCACCGAGCAAAGTAAATATTTAAAGTTTTCTCTGGAAATCCACAAGAGTAGGTGGCCACGCGGAAGAGGTTAAGAACTACCCCCCGCGAACGATCGTCTTGGAAGTGCACTTGCGTTAATCCACTGTATTCGTTACTGAGGAATACTTTTTTTTCCCTCTCCAGATATGTGAGGTAGCGTTTTTTCTGCATTTTTCAAGTTTTTAATTTATTTAAACAAAAAACTGTCGGATAATGAGACCATAATCGACCCTAAATGACGAAATGGCCACCAATTTGTTAATTTCCATCGTAAAAAAATCCTTCATATGGCTGTAGAATTTTTTTTACTGATATTATCCTTTTTTTTCGGAAACTTTTAGTCATCATCTTGGAACACTAAACCAACCTCCCTCTTTGCAATTGAGAAATGAAAGATAAAAATATTATTATATGGGACGTTACGGATTATAATAAGTCGATATCTTTTAGAGTCGTCACATTAGAATGGTTCCTTACCATGATTAATGTAGCATATAATAATTATCGTTATATCTCTATTCGTATAAAATTGGTTATCGGTATGTAGCGACGAGTGGAAAGGTCGGTAACCGAGCCCGTCTGTTGCCCGAGAGTTGAGCAGCATTCGGCTTCGGATGGGTCACCGATAAGCTCTGCAACGGTTTACGCATAAAATAGCTGAATAGGAGGTAAATTTTAGAACGATGACTGGATGTTCCTACTCGAGTTCACTCGAACAAATATTCACGATTTATTGAAAGGATCGGCCTGTGCCGGCCAGATTTTCCACCGATGTCCCAGCGACTACGTGCAACGCGATATATGGGATCGCGGATGGGTAGCAAGCAAACCGGATATGGACACAATCACGAGGCATATAAAAGTGAAGAGAGGGTAGAAAATCGATACGAAATTCAAATACTAAAGACCCATCAAATTTTGCCTTAACAGAGGCAAATAAAAATTGGAAAAAGGAGGTTATCAGATTATATATTGTGACAGGAAAGTCACTTTTGTCGATTCCTCGACGTCGACGCGCAATCTCCTCGAGCGCTACGCGAACGGCGTGCGTAGTAAGTAATCAAATTTGCCGCTAGACGTCGTCAAAACTCGCGCTCGACTATCGACCGCGGATTTTGACAAAGGTAGGCGAAGGAGAGGGGATAGGGCGCCCGAGGGCCGGCGACGCCGTGATCGATCACCGAAAAATCACTCTGCGCTTAGCCACGAGTATTGTAAGGCTAATTTTACGAGTCAGCTCTCGAGGGCGATCAGCGTTCTACATTAATTGAATATATTAAACGTTTGTAAAATTGTAAAGTACGAAGCGGATTGTCGATATACGGTCAAACAAAGAAGACCAAGGGGTTTTGTCAAAGAAGGACGGAAGTTGCCGTAGTCGGACCGTCAAATTTGTCAAATACGGACGAGAATTGTCGTCAACGTAATAAATTGAAAGATCAAGTAAGTGCCTGCAATTCATTCTAAAATTCTCCTCTGCTTCCTTTGGCTTTTGCGCAAGATTGGGTCATCCAATCGGACCCCCTTGAGATATTGCATTCAGCCAGCCGTGCAAAATTAATTGATTAATTGTCGAGATTAAAATTTATTAGTTTTATAAAAACTAATTGGCGCCCATATAAAAGATAGAAATCGTTACATTCCCATAGAGCCCCGGCAGCCCTCGACCCAGGCCGCGCCGGGTGTGGCGTTTATTCGTCAAAGAAATAATAATAAAATAAACGCCTGTCTCAATATATTTATATATATATATACCATGGCAATTTTCATTTAATATTTATTGATAATGTATATCCAGATAAATCCAATATTCAATAACAAAGCAAGCTTATTGGCTTTGAGATCTGTAATATATATTATTATATTAAATATTAATATTCAACACGAATTATTAATAAATATCCGTATATAAGATGATTCAATTCGTGTACATAGTACCCGATCGTAGTGCCTAATCCTGACACGCTGATAAATCCAAGTCCGTTAATAAAATCTGGTAAAGAGCATTTCATCGGCTGCACCGGGAGCAGGCTGTATCCGCCACAGTACACAAGAGCATACGTAACGAATTTATAAACGTGTCACGTTTCTTCGCTCGGCGGGACGATCGAAGTAACGTTGTACCTGCTTCTCCAATTTAAATGTTAGCGCGTGCTTACCGCAGTCTTTACCCCTCTCAATGCATATGCACTTTACCTAGTTACGCGCGTGATACCTTCGGTAACGAAGTCATCGCTGAAGATCTATTTTCACATATCCTCATCTCTTCGAAGGTATCGAATACTTTAGATTCGTCATTTTCACCTCAACGAGATTTGAACTATCTACACACGTTCGATGCACATTTCCATCCTTTTTTTCGGAAGAACCAGTTGGCCAAAGATATTTTCCACAAAATTTGACCTATTTAATCTAGACCGAAAATGTTAGAGACTCCACGAAATTTCAGCATTCTCATTCGTGTTCCTGAAGATATTTCTTTAAATTTTTTATGCTTCAATGGAAAATGCCAAACACTCGTGAGTTGATATTTGACGTGTATATCAATGGCATCGGCGGAATTATTATATCGATCATTGGTTCGTTTGTATTTCAAGCTTGAGTGATTGATGGTCACTCCCGCGCTAATGTTCCATCAAATTCACAGTGCTGTATGAGCTACACTAATTAGTGCAGACGTTATTACCGTTGTACCGTTGTATATAGCGGAGGCGTTTGTAGTTGGACGAGTCACGAATCGTTTGTTAACTGATCGGGCTCCGTCACGTTTGTAGTTGGATGAGCGGAATCGACCATGGCCCGGTCTCTGCCATCCCATCTATCTAATCGTATCTCTATCAGGCGTAGCATCCCCCGGATATGCGTTTGTACCGTTTCGAGCTTGTACCCCAATGCCGCCACCGTCGGATAACCGATCGGAATTTCGAACGTCCCCGTTACGACTTACACACGTCTTTACTTCGAGAACCAGGTGGAACTAGCGAAAAGGGCACGTTGCATTTCGTCTATGACCAAAATCTATTCGACCTAAGGTGGATTATTATTGTTGTTGGGAACCTGATTCTCCAATGTTAAAAATAAATTGTCACTGTATTCCTCTGTCTACGCGCCATTGCAAAAAATGTGAATGAAAATTTTTTTATAAAGAATTTACCGACGACCTCCTGAATAAATTAATTCGTCTGAATAGCTTTGAGTAACGTGACGCAACAAAAAATGGATGAAAGCTCAAACGACAAACGCAGCTAAAACAAAAGCCACTGGACCAGTCGGGCCACCTGGCGCACAATAGCAGAGTCGTGCAACGATAAATTAAATAAATAACATGAAATAAAATAAAATGACATCTAAGCCTGGACAATTTGTACAGTGGTCAAATCGGCGGTTGGAGAGTCATAGTACGAGAATGCGAGAAAAACTCGAGCACTATGTACAATCCGGCCGCGAACATCACATCCACTCTTGGTTTAGTACCAAAGGACGCACGAGTCTAACCGGAACACACGCAGAATGGGTCCTAGATCACCGCCACGGGCGGGGAACCGGCGTTCCGGTGAGAGAGCTCGACGAATCCTTGCGAAACTCCCGGACTTTATATTCCGTACATCCTTGCAACGACTCGGGAGGGGGGTTCCGGAAATGCAGCCGTCTCGAATAAACATGAGACCCCGGGAATTATTCTCAGCGCGGCTGGGGAACCAGAGCTTTCCCTCAGAACTCTTCGCTCATATTAATTCTTCATTCGGGTCAATCGCTTGAGGGAAATGGAAAGCAGTTTCTTTTCTTTTCTTTCGAAATTCAAAATTTAATCTTTTGTCACTGAAATATTTATATTGGCCGCCACAAAATGAATAAATGAATAAATGTAAAACACTGTCACATTTGATACCAATACAAAAATGTTTCGAAAATCCGATTCTCCGATATTATTTTATGGCGTCGAGAAAGGTCCACCCTTTAGCTTTGTCATACTTCTTGTCTCTTTACGAACGCTCGTGCGCCCCTTGTAGATTTACTTATAGCCCCGTACGATAATTAAATCATTCATCAGTTTTACTGAACACTATAGTGTCACCTATGTTGCCTCTTCATCATAATCAACCATCTACAAGCTCGACGATAACGAACTATTCATAGCCATTTGTTGCAGAACGATATCCTTCCGGCTCAGCTGACTTCAATCTCACGCGCATCCTCACTTTTCCAGAACTTATGTGACAACTTCTACCATGTTAGAGCATCGCTGTGTGACAATATACTCAAATGTCACCTGAATGTGTACAGATAAACCTTACAAATTGTACGACCGAATATTATGACCGAAAATTTCAGACATAATATTCGGATAATACAGACGGAAAGTTTCAAACAACTCGACATGTCGACGGTTTACCCCATACGTGACAAGATAAAATTTATGTACGAATGAAAATGAAAATCTATATTTATCACACGAGCCCAAAATAGACGAAAAGCAGTTTCGGCACGTCAGTCGTTAGCATCCGTATTACAATCAGAAATTCAATTAGCACGTACGAATTCAGGCTCCGCGATATGCAACGGACGTTTTCGAGTGTACTCGCGGCAATATGCATTTCGTACATTCGTCTGAGTGCGGTACGTGGGCTGCGTAATGAATAATAGGAAATGCGGAGGTCCGACCTTCGCCGGGAACCCGTTTGCAGACGCGAGAAAAAGGGCTCGTTATTAATAAGGGTGGCTACCGACCGAGTCGCCCACGTACACGTATATAACCGTAGAACGGTGTTCAACTCTGCGGTACATAGTCTTCCGTCGTGTACATAAGACCCGACGACGAAGGAACTTAACACCAGCACAAAGAAACAGAAGGTGCGGGAAAAATAATAAATTTAATAACCAAACAAACGAGCACTTTGTGTTTTACATTTGGTTCGTACTACGTTCGCTTGATTTTCTACAAAGTACAAATTCAATCATGTAGAGTAGGTCGTGAAGATCTTGACAAATATTAGTCTTTGGAATAAAAACTATTGCGAAGGAAATATTTTTCAAGCGAGACGTAATTCATTTCAACTTTTCTTTAAATTCAATCTTCAAACCAACGAATCAACCATATTTTTGCAGTTTCTTTTTCTTCAATTCAACCTCTGTCTAGTATTCATCTTTGCAATAATTATTTATAGCGCCCATTGCAGATAGTAATTTGAATTTCTCACAACCGTTAAGTCTTTGGTAAAATTTAAAATAATTTTTTTCTCTTTGAAAAGTAATGATTTTTTAACCGAGCAGATGTCGTACTTGCAATTAGAGTTTGTTGCATAGATTCTGCTATTTTTACGGTCCGATGGTGAGAGGGTAACGCTGACCGCAACAATGCAACCGCACTAACCCATTCTTCCAGGTCGCCTTCAAAGAAAGAATATAAAAAGACTTTTGTCGAGCTTTCTGATAAAGCAATCAAAGTATATATATGAAGCTGCACTTTCAGATGCAATGGACAGCGTCTTCAAAGCACAAACGTACCGCAAGCTCAATTTATCGCTGCACCTTAATCACTCCAACAACAACAAAAAAGTTCTTTGTGATAACCTACTTTTCTCTAAAAAATATTCATGAGTTCACGACAGATTGGTTGCTTTCTCTCATTGCATAATTCATAGTCAAAATTCACCCTGCGTAAATATTGAATATTTAATGACGATTAAATTTTTGAATCGATCATAAAAATTAAATTTCTTTCATCGGACTTTCACTGAACCGATTGAGATGAATTCCTGTAGATTTTGTTGAAATGGAAGCACACATTATAACTGAAATCTTAGTCGCTTTTACCGTTACTCTTTGTACGATAGTTACCATCGAAAATCGAACATCTAATCCTCACGAATTATTTTCGACGTTTGAAAAATAAGCATCAATTAAATGAATTTGCTTCAAAACTTTAACTATTTCCGAGTTCTCGATCAAGTACGAGAATAACGAGAACTGTGAGAAGTTGGGTTAAAGTCAGAGACATTATCAAGCTGTCTACATCCGACGTTCTCATTTTCGAAAGCAATGACTTTGTTCGGGTTCGAAGTTGACTGCAACCTCGAGTCCGATGGCTCTCAACTATCTACTCAACTCCTATTATTTCGTTTGTGGCGTAAGAGCCAAGAACTGGGACTGCTTTCTATCGTGTTCTCGCGTGGTGGTGGTTTACGCTGCGAAGGACCATCGTCGGAGCGCGCGCGAGGCGTCTGAGCGATATCGGGTTCGTTACGACGAAACAAAAACTTTATTGTATGACTCGTGTCCCCGGCTACTACATTCGAGACATCTGTGACCAAGCGTCACCACTTCCCCTGACGGTAGCGTCCTGCAACTATCCTTTCCCCCACTCCCGCGTCACAATTAACTTTTAAGACTGTACGCTGCTGCTTGGCCAAATATCTCCATAGAAAAGTAAAAGCGCGTAGAGAGAACCGGCAAAAAGTCACTAAGCTTTGACTCGGCCCCAACCCTACAGCTCGTTCGTTCTTCGCCAAGCCTCGCTCTCGGTCTCGGCCCCGATTCTGCTGGTTACAGTCAAGCAAATCAGGGGGTACTAGAGCCTTCAAAAGGAAAACAAGCTCCGCCAGTTTTGCCGACGACTTCTTTGCCGGCATTATCATAATTACTTCTGCAGTCGTTTCGAAAATACAGCGAGCACCTTAGAATTCGAGGTTCGCGAGACCTCTCAGGCTTGAAATAAAAAGGTCCGTGCATTTTAAAGGAAACCCATGAGAGCGTTACCAGCCAGAAAGTTTACGCGAAGTCGTATTATTTTTTTACTACAAAACCGTACGAGAGAGCTAATCGGTTCAGATTTTCAGATTTTTTTTTCCAATGTTCTGTTTTATAAATCCTAGGGGATATTAGCACAAAAATACTTTATCTCGCTCTCTTTATAATTTCTTTGATTCTATGTTTTTACACTCTTTGGATTATCCGAGCAATGTCCTAAAGAACTATTCTCGCCTAAAATAATTACAGCGCAACTGTTTCACCCACAAACAGTGAATTAGGGCAAAAACGTTTTTCTAATCACTCGTGGAAAACCCCACATATATAACACAATTAAATATTTAATATCAGTACATTCACATGTACAAGTCAAAGTGACAAACGGCGACGTTAATGGACCGGCTGATATACGTTAACTTTGTCTTTCGAGTTATAACTCATCGTGCAGATGTCCTAAACGCATAAGTCTCTCAGTCTCGTATGTCACATCGAATTTGATATGATTTATGTTGCGTAATTAAATTTCCGTGTTTGCAGTTAGGAAAGACGCGTTCGATTACAGTGCCGTTTCCGGTGCACCACTCGCAAGCTCTAACTCTTTCACGCTTCGCCGCGACGCATATCTTTCCTCCGCCCACCTTACCGCCTCTTCTTCTCGCTCTCTCTCTCTCTCCCTTCTCGTTAACTTTAACGATCTTAAGTCCTAACCCAATTCGGAAGTGCGAGCTAGCAAAACTTTGGGTCGTTAGTTTCCGCGTGGGAAGAAGCCCTATTTTAACCTTCCACCAAGCCTCTGCTAAGTAACTCTGCTTGCGAAGTTATGAAAAAAAAGTTCGAATTGAATGGACATAGGCACTCAAACTTATCGTCGATGAGCGCCAAATAAAATGTCACGTCTCTCAAGAATGGCATCGTTATTTTAAAATACACTTGGAAGGTCGGTAAGACAATTTCACTATTGAAATTCGCCTATTGGAAAATGAAATTTAAGGTGTAGTCTCGTGGCAATATAAATCCAAAGTGTCAAATTAATTTCTACCCGTTAATTGTGGTACTTAAACTAAGCACCGCTGTAAGTTTCTACACGGAGCTGAAACTTGGAAATTAACACCCCAGGGCTTCCGGTTAAAGTACGTTTCGAATCTCGACGTTTCAACACCTCGACAAGACGTCGATTCCATCCTCAAGTTAACTATCTTCTGCCTCGTGAAGTTGTTGGGCGAAAGCTGGTTCGTTGCATGTGTTTGGCGTGGATAATAGGGAAATTGAAAAATATTACTGAAATATCTGACAACCCAGGCAATGCGGAGTGCTGGTCGCAGTACGAATACTTCCCGCCCCTTAATTAAACTCGTTTGGGACCGCTTGGCCCAAGTAGAGGTCATATATCAGTAGTAATTAATCCCGAACAAACTTACGGAATTAATCTGTCCATACCCAAGTTTAGAAAAAAGAAGTATATAAAGAGTTGTTTATTACTATAAATATTGATATTATTATCGTCGATAAATATCGTATGATATTACTATAGGGGCGATATAGGCATATTGTATGTCAACTATGAATATGAAATGGCGTTTGATTTATTGTATACGAATTCTCTATCGAATTCATACAATCAGTCTACGAAGTATACATATCCAATTCCATGTATCGAACTATCTACATAATTTCCATATTGGATATATTTGTCTTTTCACTTGGGTGATACATACCCCGCCGACGCTTTACCGTAGGGTGACTCAACTTAGAAATTCCCCGGGTGTCTCCAGAAGATGCTTCAATCAAGTGAAGTCATGAAAAAAAAAAACCAATACCCGTGTTCGTCGTTCCAAGCCCATATCTAAAGCCATCTTTAAGGCCTTGTAGTTTACACAGAACCCTCCATCGTTCCCGAAATACGCTACATAACTGTATGTTTCGATGCTTGGCCCTCCCTCTACCTCCCTGTTCCTCACTCGGTCCTCCACGACTTTTGTTCTCTTTCATCGCTCCTTCAACGTACTTCTGTGTAGCCCGTGTGATACGCCGGAGACTCCATACATTGTGTAATACGCAAGCCGCGGACGGAAATTTCGAGAGGACGGAAAAGCAAGCAGCCCCTCGGCACTGGGTCACCCTTAAGTATTTATAACCGTTTGCACCAACTTTCTTCGCTGTTTTTCGCACCGGTTCTATCTACTTGTCGCACGCCTGAGATATTGATTCCACACATCAAATTTTTTTTTTTTTTTTTTTTAACATCATTCGCCCCGTGATCCTCAACAGCGTATAAATCCAAACGCTCCTAACGATTCCCGTGAAAATCCAAGCGGATTTCCTTCTCATCGTTCGTGGAAGATGCTTTACCAAAGCCGCCACGGGCTTTGATTCCGTGAAAAACCTTGCGGAAAGAAGACCATCCGGAGGTTCTTTTTTGCACTTTTGCTACAGAACCTTTATGACCGACTCGTGCTCGGGTTTGCTTCATCCTAATGTTGCTTTGCCGCCAGGTAAGTCCGCCGCATCGCAGTAAAGCACTGGCAACGTTTCTACGTGCTAGTTCAGATCCCGGGTAAGCCAAGTGCTCTATCTACTTACAATTAGCCCTCATTCGTCTATCTAATTACCGTTCACCGTACTGACACTACACGGTTCGTGTGTACATCCGTGATTTTCTCGTCTTGCTTGTATCCTGGCCATCTATCTGTCGGTTTCGAGCAGACGTGCGAGAGTCTATCTAACTTTTGCAGTTATCTGGACCTCAGTCAAAACAAGCAGCACGACGAGCTTGTGGCCGGTATCTGCGATGCTTATACCCCACATTTAACCTTATTGCTACTCTAGTGTAAAATAAGAATTACACAAAAATGAATCATGAATATTATTATTGTTATCAAATGTATTGATTCGTTTTATTTGATCACGAATGAATAATTGAATTATTTTCAATCGGTTTAATTTTGTTCGAATATTAATTGATTAGTTGATTGTATCAATTTAATTGCAGTGTAATTATTACCATTATTGTTATTATTATTATGAAAATCTTCACAGCGATGGATCATGAGTTCGGCTCTATGTAAGAGTATCTTCGATCAAGCCTTTTGTCACGGAGTCGTCCCTGACAAAGCCCTTGAAGACTAATAATGACACAGAAGTGAATCACTGAGAGATTTAATTATTTCCTATCGATAATTGGGTAACGATTATGGGTGAATTATAGGTGACTGGTGATAATTGTACTTTTCACGTGAAAAAAATCATGTATTGTCAATTATGGTAATTTGGGTAATTGATGGTAAAGTAATCAAGATGATTACGGTAGTCTATAGTATAATTGACGTCGAAATAGGCACAGAAATAACATAGTGTGTAATTATCCTCGCAATCAGTTCCGGTAATCCAACTCCTTGTGGTAACGATAATAATTAAAACGGCCAATCAGAATGCTTATTTTATAAATTGAAGTGAGGAA
The DNA here is from genome assembly GCA_963971145.1 of Sussaba pulchella. Classification (NCBI taxonomy): domain Eukaryota; kingdom Metazoa; phylum Arthropoda; class Insecta; order Hymenoptera; family Ichneumonidae; genus Sussaba; species Sussaba pulchella. Next base: position 251,983 of record OZ020165.1, on the reverse strand, counting down.
ATTCATCACTCGCTCATTTATCTGTGACGCATGCAGATACGCAAAGGTTGGAAGTATCTCGCAAAATAATTATCGCACGATTATTGTGACAAATGAAAAAAACGATTACCATTAATTGTTTCCGGAACTTACACCTTCGGTCACCAGAGTCAAATACAATGAATTTAACTGCTAAATTGGTACAACGTGATTTTTCAATATACTTTGAATGTATTTAAATATGCAAATATGATAGTTTTTCATTCTATTTAAATCAAACAAACATTTTCCGTAGTTCCTATATTCCAGAATATGTTGGAAATATGTTATATTTATTCCAAGTATAACTAATCCCATCTGCAAGTCCGAAAAATCATGGCTACCTGAGTTTAATTTAATACATAAAATCGATAGATGTTAAGAATCAATTGATATTTATAAATTTTTTATGGGGGGAAAGGTGAACTTCTAACAGAAGAACTTGAATGACTCTGAACGTACGACGCCGTGTGAGCCTCCATAGCTCAGGGGTTAGAGCACTGGTCTTGTAAACCAGGGGTCGAGAGTTCAAATCTCTCTGGGGGCATTTATTTTTTTATCGATAAAACAGATATATTACAATAATACGTAGAATAATTGATTTTCCAGACAAAATAAAATGTACAACAAAAAATAGAAAGTGCAAAAATCGGTGTAGGAGTAAACGCGTAGCGAATATTTACTGACGAATGAAAACGTGCCTTGCGCTTTGAATCGATAACGTGGCGCAGCTGTGGTGCCCACACAGGTGGATATATATCACCTTCTGTGACATCAGGTGGGCGTTACGATTACTTAATCTAAGAGTTTCGTTCCACCTTAATTTTCGGATCTTGTTTTTCATATGTTTCAATGAATCCGACGTCGATAATACATATTTGTATCATATTAATATTTTGGTATTATTATATTCTCATTTACTTTTTTAAATTATTTCTTTTTTGTATTCAAATATTATTTATTTTTCGTATTATTGTATTATTATCGCATTCTATCGCTTTGATATTTTCTATTTTTCTAATATTTCAATGTATGGAACTTTTAATGGTGATTCTAGAGAATAATTCTCATTTGTAGAAGCTTGAAAAATGACTTAAGATATTACTTAATAATTTCTCCAGATTTAACGGTAATGGTTGTGGCAAATTAAGCTCTCGCCCTTCCGTATATTCCAAAGCTTTTAAAAATAACGTAGGAGCCATGTGTTAGTCCAAATGAAAGAAGCATGGAAGGGAATGCCACGAGAAATGAAAATGTGACTCGTGTCGAGGCACAAGTTTTAATCTTTGGCAACTGGACTCCTTTGGCCGTTTCCTTTGACGGCATTCGAAACTAATGAATTTCTTCAACTTTTTCTTTTTCTTTACCCTCGAAAGTTTCGTCGTTACTTTTTTTTCGTAACGAGCTACATTCATTTCTTCCTTAATATTTTTCTTTCTTGATAACGTGTTTGAAGCTTGCAAACCATTCATGAAACTTTCTTCCGCAACGCAGCGGTTGCAAATTAAAAAAAGAACTCTATAATTTCGGTATTTTATCTTGGGGTGATTGCAACACATTTTGTAAATTAAAAAGAAAAAAAAAAAAGCCTCAGGCGTCTTTGAGCCATGTTAAACTTTATCACAGATTACCATTTAACCGAGTTGTTAATTATGTGAGATAAGTATTGTATGTGATACGTCGATGATGTTGATTTTTCGGGAATAGTAAATGCTAAAAAAAATAGAATGAAAGTTGTATAGCACGGTTTTGGGTGGCAGCGATGGAAATTTCGTTATTGCTTGAAAACGCTCGAAGGAATATTTATCGGAAAACTCGTAAATTCGAATTCCCGAAACCGAGACCTTGATAAACGATATTGGCGAATCACAATAGACCGAAATCCTTGCAAAATCGTTATTCCAAGGCTCCCGCGAAGCGTGTCCATCGCGATTCATTTATTTTCTCTCGTGACAACGAATCGTGGTGACTCGTAAAAAGTGTCAGAATGAAGGTTAATATTTTCGAAGTGTCACGGTGACGACGGTCGTCAACATCGGCGTGCTTGGATTATTTGAAGATAACACGATATCGGCCGTTAGCAAGCCAGCAACTTTACAACCATAAAACAACGTCCTGTAGCCGCGCTATTAACGCCCGGAGGCCATTATAGCATGCCTTTATCATTTTCTCTTCCCGCCCAGTAAAACATAAATTGTGACAATGCCCTGCCACCGTACTGTTGTGTCCGTGCAATATATTTCAAGGAAACGAGCATACACACGCACACCCACCCACACGTAAACGTTGCACGGCGTGGTATGCTCTACATCCAATTTATTTCACATATCTCACCGATTAAAAACAAAAAATACCGCTAGCTTCGGCTATCGGACAAAAACGGAAAAATTTCCCGAGTTAAAGCAACGTAAACGAATGTTCGGTCCCATGACTTTAACCACAATCGAAGAACCTAACATTTTACGATTATTTTTTTTCAGAGAAAAGAATTTGTCAAAATCTGATCGGCACTAAAGTACTCATAGTGAAGACCCGATAATAAATTATGGAAGCAATGTTTACGGATCTTTTTGACGAATAATCACATCTACTGATTTACCCTTACCAGGAAATATTGATTCCTTTATAGGGTCAAAATTAAATAGCATAAATCGATAATTACCCAAATACTCAAAGCCGCAACTCGTTTAATGATGGAGCGAAAACGAAGAAAGCAATATTTCCAAATTTTATTAAGGAATAATGTGACCTTTTTGCGTAAGCGTATCGTAACTGCGAAAGATTGTAGTTTTTTCCGGTACCTTAGAGCGAATACATTCCACGACAGAAATAAATGGATCTTTTGGTTTCTCAGCCTCTTACTCCCCCACCCTCTTATTACCCCTTAATTCCTTTCTCCCTTTCCTCTCATTTCTTCGACCTTATTCACTCTGCTTTGCACTCAACTTCGCTACAATAATACACAGGTATAGTCAGACGTTTTCTTTCTGAACCCCCGTGAAGCTTTAACTCGTGCACCGTGTCCTTTTCGTCCCGTCTCGACTATCTCATCTCTCGCTCGGTGGGATATACGAGTATTGCCGACGCCGAGTACGAGAAACCCCATAATGGCTTCTGGAATACCACGGTGTAGTCGCGCCATTCGGAAAATTTCAACGCCGGTAAGTATACCCTTCTTCGGTTCTACACTCTCCTCCCCCTCCTTCTCCTACCGGCCCCGCGTACGAGGCTGACGCCGGTGTGCGACAGAGTCCCGCGTGAACAAAATTGAAAAGTCTATAAACGTGAACTGTACGTCGTTTTGCACCGAAAGATCCTGTCTAGGTACTGTGTATAAGCTCCTATTATACATTCCCTTTGAAACAAAGGCAAAGGATAGTATTTTTAATTCGTTATTATCTCTCATTTTGCCTTCAACTATACGGCTGGGGTAACCATCATTTGCTTTCTCTTTCGTCGGATACAAAAAAAAATCATCGCCTCAACGAAATAACAGCAGATGTACAGACTATGAATCATTTTTTCACTCAAATCGTCAGACAAAATAAATCAACACTATCGAGTGAACTCTGATAGAAAAATGATAATAAATACAATATTGATAATATTGATCGATTGGTAATATTGATATTTCTGTGGGCGTCACATTTGATCATAATATTAAAAAATACGGGAGTAGAAGTATATAAATAAACAAGATGTACAACGGAATTGGTTGCTCGAGAATTGGGCGGATCTGCCATCGCAGGCGCTGGTAGTCTAGTTGCGAACGCTTTTGGCGTGGTAAAACATATCGTCGGCGGTTCTGACCCCCCCCCCAATTTTACGAGCATTATTCATATTCCATCTTTCTCCCACACATACACACACGCGTGATTCACGAGGACATTGCTTACGCAACGAAAATCGCCAATCAATCTCAGGCCTTACATTTTCATTTAATTTTATTTTTAACCCATGTGGATGGGTGTATGATCGAATTAATTGATTAATGATTGACACGCGGACTCGTCGGTGGCCAGATGATTGGATGAAGATGAATGAGTTTCCGGGCCGCGGACACCGACGGCGGGGCAAATGGAGACGATAACCGACAGAGCGTGCATTTACGCAACGACACTGCACGTCGCGATGCCTACAGTTATCCTCGTTTTCCGATAATTGCGAGAGCTTCGCCCATTCTCAACAACAATCACGGCAACGCCTCCCCCGATGCGGAATCAAAGGTCGGCACTATTATTCTCGATAACAATCTCGAGACAGCTAGGTTTCAGCTACGGCGCATTGATTTATTTCTGACGCGAAATTAAGATCCTCGACTATTCTGCGTCCGGAAGTCTGATAATTATTATTTTATTTTAACAATAAGTGTTGAAAAAAATATCTGTGTTATTTCTCGATAAATAATAAAATTACAATCGATGCAAGGACCGAAGAACCCCGGTTCTTTGTACCGAAATCGCGGTCCACCAAAAAAAATGTTTGACTTCCTATGTAAAAAATAAGCAGTCCGTGTTTCGCCAACAATCAATCAAGAAACGGATGCAACGACTCGACGCTTCAGAATAATGCGAATACTGATTTTATTATTTTTTTAGTTTTTACTTTTGTAAACAGAAAAATCTAGAAGCACTTTGCAAAAGCAGTATTTGATCTCCGACCTCGTCCAAGCTTCGGCGTTCCCACAACGAATAACACGACGAATCGCGCAATTCTTCCAAGACTTTACGATCTCGTCACTTTAATACCAATTGATCCCCCGGAATCGCGATGGTGTACCGACGCGCGGCGCTATGCCTTAGCGGGAAAAATAATTGAAATCACGAAAGCCTGTCAAAACGCGTTCCACGGAATGAGTTGTTGGCTCTCGTTAGTCAATCGTTTTGTTTTTTCTTCCGAGCCTCGCATACAGCAATTGACCCGAGGGTTCACACCAATGCCACGACGACTATTCTTCAGACACAGAAATCACGTTGCGCTAATTCCCGAACGCAACCAGCGCCAACCGGCGTCGGTATTAATTACCATAAATAGAATTTCCAATCGCCAATTAACATGACACCGAGCTGGTTAAATTTGACACAAGTTGTATTCATATTAGAACTGATAATGAGAACATCAAAATTGCTATTATACCCAAAACTCATCAAGATTTTTTCATGAATAGTCAATAGAATTGCGTTACCCCAAATCGTAACCCATATAAATCAAATTTAAAAAACGCATAAACCACTGGTAAATTGTGCCCTCGTGTAGTCACTTCGAGGTATTCACCAGGCTCAAGGTATTTAACGCAGCAAAGTTACGGTGATTGTAACTCCTCCTTGGCGGCACAGGCAACGCTGCCTAGGGTCGCTCGTAGGTGGGGTGCACGTTTCAGAACAGTTTCACAGCCGCTATAACGGCTAAAACGTAATAGCAGTGACGAAACCCAACTAGCCCCTCCCCTACAACCTCCATACCCCTTAACTGGTGTCTTGTATGTCCGTAACAACTATCCATACATGCACAATGCACCGGCGAGAGCGGCTATTCCTTAGCCAAATAGCTTTGAACTGTCCACCAATTTGCATACGATCTGCGGGCTATCGCTCGACGTTGATCCTTAGGATAACCATTAGCACGGATGATAACAGCTTCTTACACCAGAAGAAGTCTGGGAAGCCAAGAACTAATAATACTCTCGACCACCCCTTCCCTCCACTCCTCTATCCGCGAACGCCATCCGACGACTGCTGTGAGCAAGGCTTCGACAACGTTTACTCGTTGAAAATTTAATTTCATCGTTGGGTCTCTGCGTGCAACAAAGTAGTGCAGCTGTAGGTCCTTTCCGTAAGCGAAAACTCTGTACATTTATGTCAAGATTACTGTAAATCGAAACCACTTTGTATACGATTAATGTACCTAATCAAGGTCTCGTCACTCTTCGATACGAAAGACCTAAGTGAATGCGTCAATGCTAAATCTTAAATCCGTCGGGCCTTCATCCAAAGCCGTGACGACGGAAATGTCACGTTTGCCGCGAACGCGAATGACCGAAAAAAGGTAATAATACCGACGGAAAAGAGAGTTGCGCTGATTTAAAAAGTTTCAGGAGCAGCCAATACTTACTATACTGCGTGAATGCGGGAGTTTGTAGAAGTAAAACAGCGAGAAAAGGGGGGGGGGCAGAGAGTTGCTGAGAAAGATTGAGGAAACTACGTTCGTGAAGCAAAGATTCCACTACCTGTAGATTAATTAAAAGTCGAGCGGCGCTAATTGCATGGAGACTTAACAATTGAAAAAAAGAGAAACAGCGTGGCATTTCGATCAATTGTTTCCACGGTTCTAATAGGACAAGCGCCGAATGAGAATTTCCAGGGGCAGGCGACACAACAAAGTTTCTCTCAATACAGACATCTTCAGAAAACTTATTTATGAAATCGCCTGATTGCTCAGTCAGGACGTAATATTTAATAATTATGAAAGAATCGATTTTTTAAAAATAAAATGATTTAAAAGTACAACCAAAAAGAATATAAAAAGACCTTCCAGAACAAACTGAAATAACGAGAATGAGTGAGTGATCATAGGGTTGCATATTGATTCCAGTTGATTCATATTGTTCCTCGAAAGTGACGTTATGACAAAAGTTGCTGGAGACCAAGCTATGTTGGCGTGTCATGCGTCCACGAGTACCCGCAAACCGAGAAAAAAACATTGGGTTATTCATTGATCGAAGAAAGTTGTTCATAACGCGTGGATCAAATGTGTATTCCGGGGTCTTGAACGTATCTCTCGGGTACCACGATGCGTCGCATTCGTCATCCAATGCCCCGTGAATCGTTCGGTTATTTGTCAAGCGCGACAGGAGGAGTTCGGTGCCGGTGAACGATGCGACACCGAATGATGATAAATAGGGCTTCTACACACCCATGCGATTCACTTAAAATATCCACGAAAGTTCAACAGTTCTATATTAATCGAGAATCTGGTGAAAATTTTTTAAATGTTTTCCAGACATGTTTACAAATATTATCAGTATTGATTGGTACTATTTTGATTGAAAAAAGAAAAAAAACTTTTTTTTTCAAGCCGCCCTAATATGTATATACATAGAGATAATCAGAGAACCTAAATAATAATTCTCACCGTTAAATTGTGGAAACGAACGATCGAAAAATAAAAATAAAAAAATCCCACCCGCATCATCGTTAATCCTCGTTTCGTCGCTCGTGCTTGACTGCTACGTGAACCAGCTGCGGCAAGCCCTACGCCGAGATGGATTTTTAAAAATATTCCACGAAATAAAAGGAAAGGCGAGCGGATGAAGCGAATGTGTGGAATAAAAATGTCGCTGGATACAGAGAATTCTGTCGATTCGATGGAAATTTTAACGAGTTACGAGAGAGTGAGGGACAAACTATTTGTCGTCGTTAACGACTATAGAAAAAAAAAGCTTTGAAAATACAAAATAAAATTCAATTGGTATCACACATATTTTTTACAATGCATGGACGTTGCTGAGGGAAATGAGTGCACGTATGCAAAATTTTACATTCAGCTATCGGTAACGAATTCATTCACCATTGAATTTGTAAAATTTTTTAAGACTTAACTATATTTTTGTACGAATCTAAGTGACACATTCATCGTCTCACTCGAGACTCCCGACGTACTACATTAATTCAAAGTGTCAGAAAACGATGCTGACAGCGATGGCGTTACAGCCGTTCGAGAAGAGTATCGCGAGGCATTTTGCGAAAGTATTGAACTCTATTTGTGTTCTCTTCTGAATTAATCAATGAAATTTTTCCAGCCGTATAGCTCGAAAAATACAAAAGTTCATTGCCGTTTTATCGTCGGGTTCGCATGGGCGAGGTGATAATAACGTCATTACCGAGGTGAGAATTCGATAACAAGATGCTAAAGACGCTCGGAAGAAGGGGGGGGGGGTGGAGGGCGTTGTAGCCACGAAGAATAGTTTACCCTTAGCATCGACGTTAAATTACACGCGAGCCGGGTTTTAACCGGTGTATCGTTGTATAGAAACAACGGCGAAAGCAACGCGTTCATTAATTACCCGTTGCCATGTCGGGTTTAATTAAAGCAAGCAACAGCCTCAACAAGGGTTTCAACGCGTACAGCCGAACCCCCGCTGCTCGAACGCCCTCGCGAATTTCAACCGCTGTAACATCCACTGACGCAGACGTGAAAGTTAATATATACCAACATTCAATTTCTGTGCGTGAGATACCTTCGGCGTGCCATAGGTATGAAGGAAAATGCAATTTCGGTTACAATTATGAAAGCATCGCTCTTCAATCTCGCGTCCGACTGCTATCGTGGATTTTATAATGCCAGGGAGCGTTATTCAGATACGAATTCGCGTAATGAGAGCTGTATTATATTGCAGATTTATGCGATTAAATTATTCGTGCAATGAGATTTCATGCGTCGTCCCGTTAGCCAGACAGTTTTTTTCCCACTTTTGACACAATAAAACTCTTTCGTAATTTCTTATTCGTCTATCGAAAACTTTCGAGTAATGTTTTACGCCGGCCATCTTACAAATACAAAAATATTTTTATGTATGTATTGAGAAATAATATTGCGAAAGCCGGTAAATTTTATCAGAATGAAACTAGAAATATTAAAATAATGAAAACCTTTCTAAACAATTTTTTTTTAAATTTAATGCTTAGAAAAAATATATTAATTAATAAAAATGTATTTATTTGTTTTATTTATTTTATTTATTCATCAATTATTATTTTTTAAAATCTAGCTAAAAATATAAATAGCTGGGTATTTATATTTTTGAACATAATACCCAGCTTATAAAAAAAAAACAGTGTAACTACCAATCTTGTTGTTGCGAACTTCGTACGAGTAGATCGTGTATGCTTTTCGAATGATAGCGCTGGACCCATCGCCATTTTCATCGATCGCGTCACTAATTGTAAATTACTTTTCGAAACTATGTGAAATGTCGAATATCGACCAATATCGACGGTTTCACTTAATAATTAGGCAAAGTGACGAATACCGAATAGCTCGCTGTACAATCAAGTCTACTTTATTCAGAAATTCATGCATTCTCCATATTGCCCAAAAATCATTGTTCGGACAACAACAGTTGGAACATTTGGAAAACCGTTGAAAAATAAAAGACTGACCTCGATACTTCCGTGATTCGTGTGAAAAATCTCGTCTCGCTCTCCAGCAAACTCTTCATCGCGTACACGCTACTTTGAAAAGTTATTTCAAAAAACGGTATAACCATTGGTTATTATTGAAATATAATCGATCCAAATCGAAACACTTTGACCTCCCGCGACGCGTCACTTTTTTGTCGTTCTTTGCTCGTCTTCTTCCCGCAACCGACGCTCACGCTGATTGGTCAGCCGAAGCGACAGGCTTTTGACGGTTTTTTCGGCGCAAAATACGAAAGTAACGTAACTGCGCATGCGCGGGCGGCGTTACCACAGAAGACCGATTCCGGGCGATTGCCGATCAACAAGTCTCGATTGTATGATGTAGACCAATGTAGACGGGATCGTCAACTCTATAAACCCTGGTCCTGCAAAAAGCCTTGGACTCTTTGTCTAACTAAGGTTAATATTTGTCTCCGACGAAGGTCTGAGAAGGCCCTAATAATTGTTAATCTGACAGGACTGTTGGGCACAGCGGCACATCCGTTACACCGGTTAAATAAGAAAATAGGTTTACTACACAGTTCAAGATGAGTCAGAAAAATGTATTCGGCTTTTCCCGCGTAATAGACATTTTTTTAAAATTTTTATTCGATCTCCGGCTTTAATGCGTCGCTGGATTATTTTGACAAACTGCTGATAATATTAGCGCGTTGCAACGCAAACAAACTTGACGGTTGGAATATCTACCGAACAAGGACGGAGGAATCACCAAATTGGTCAGTAATGTAATTAATTAATTTTTTTCTTCTTTAAGAGTAACATTTGTTTTCAATATCTGAAAAAATCGATTGGGAAATGATCAAATAAAACTACTTTGAACAGTTGATTAATTTGCAGTTTAGCTGACTGAAGCAAATTGATTTGTAGTCAAATTAATTCAACTACAACAAACAATAATTCAACCAAATTTTATTAATTAATCAAAGAGAAAAAAAATGATAAAATCGAATTAAAAAATAAATACCAGATGAATGGTAATTCAATCCTGTATTTAACTTTGATCGGTCACTCACAGTCAAGAGGACCCACGAACATCTCTACATTTGATTTTTTATAATACTTGCGAAAATTATAACAATCATTCGCTGTTTTTTTTTCCTATAATTTTTAGTCGACTCACTCTTCTTTAAATTGTCCATCTTCTTGGTTGAAAATAAATGAACTTTCTAGAGTGGGCCCTATTGCGACAAGAATCATGACAAAGCAAGTTTCGAAACGTTTAAAAATTAACGCCATCCAGTTCTCGTGTCATCCTGAGATCGATGACAAGAGTCGATGTGTCGGCATTCCATTTTGCCGACGAAGCGTTTGGATCAACCGGATGCGGACTTGGCAAGTGTAATCGATATCTGTAAGACAAAAATTAAATCAGAAAACCATACTTTCTATCCTGATTATTGTAGAAAAAAAATTATTTCAGCAATCACCTGGGACTGCGGATATCAATAAAGTCTGATTCGACGGACAATTCGACTTTCTCTCTTGTTTCACCGGGAAGTCTAACGAGCACTGTGAGCCATTCGCAGGAAGCAGATGCAGGAGTCTTGAAACCTATCTGCAATGAACAAATGCAAGACGTGTCATTGTCAAAGCCGAGAATTATCACGGATAATTTGTTGAAAGAGTGATCATAAATATTAAAAATTAGTCAAAAATGCTTAACACGGATGTTATGAGATCTTTTTGTGGAATCTTAATGAAAATTAAAATAAATATCAATCCAAAGACAGAGTTTCTCTGGTGCTAAACAATAATCATAATGATCATATGATATGTTACGTATAATCATCAAAATAATTCGTATTGACTATTACTTTATTTTATTTCATTTCCATCAGATTCGTTCATGTGAATAATAAATTTCGTCATGGTTATTGCGAGGATATAAAACGATGTTTATGAGAGCCTGATTTGATACCATAAAAATGTATTATTTTTTCTTTGTACTAACACCAAGAAATACATCTTCAGTTGACACTGCTTGTTTGTAAGTAATTTCGTATTCCGGTTCTGCACGAGGATCCCAAATTTCCGATGTCTGGTTGGCTTTTACTTCCAGTGGATCCCAAATATCATCACCTCCACCTTTTAACGTCGCATGAGGTCCGGAATGGTCCTGAGACGATGGTTTTGGAGTCTTGATGTCACCAGGACCTTTGTAAACATAATTTTTCATTCCAATATTTTTAAATCAATATTCCCTCGTGCCAAACAAATATCTTATGATTGATTTGACTAGATGAGATAATTACGGAGTAATCTTTACATTTGCTGTACTATGGAATCATTTTTCACGCATTAAATTTTAAATTTTATCGGGGAATAAAATAAAAACACCTAATTTTTCGGCCAGCCAACATCTGCCGTATTATTTTGAATGAAAGTTTATTAAGAATATTCGCATGTAGTGTAGTGTTTGTATATAATATATCATGCTAGACAAAAATGGGCGAAAAACCTTTGGAAACTCACCCAATTTCCTTGCACCTGCTTGCGGCAAATCATCGTCAGAGTCACCGTCATCTTTCGGCGGCGAAATCAATTCTTGCAAGGCCTTGATCTCCGAAAAACTAAAACATCCGTCCATAATAAACGATTAAGTTAATCTACCGGATGTCACGTAAAACTTCTTGCTCGTGGTACTGAACAGGATTTATTAATTGCAACGAGGTCGACGAACATGGTATAAACAAGGACTTGTTGCTATAGCAATATCGACCTGTCATTTTTCCCGCCCGTTAATTTACTTCATTACAACAGAATATTCCTGGTTTACAAATTTAAAAACATGTTCCTTTTTGTACAATTACATTTGGTACTCGTAAAATATTTACTTCTAATAAAATATAAATATCCACCTAGTCAGTAGGAGGAAATACTCTTAACAATTACTCTCAACGTCGTCAATTACTTCTGTATATAATTATTCCAAGTTCATTCGATCAGTAAAAAATGTATAGATTGATTTCAAGTTATCCAACGACCCACTAAAATTTATTTGTTCTTGACATATTGTCATATTAATAATAGCTACTACAAATTGTCGTGGCTATGAACTCTCAGTTGAACTGATTGTCAATTTCCTTCTTGAGGAGCTTGAACTCTGATAAATTATAAGCAGCGAAAGAAATTAAATTTACATAAAGTCAAGCAAATTTTTTTATCGCAACGAAAATTCTGCAAGTAAGAATAAATGATCATTTGAATTCCATCCCGGTCGAATACGTTGATACCGGATGCGGATTTTCGCGCTCAACGGGGCTGGCCGGATATTTCTGGGATTGCGAAGGCGTACCAACGGTCCGGTCCGGTCCGGGAATCCTTTCCAAAAAAACAGAGTTTATCACCATGGCCGAGGCAGCGTGCGAGAAACTATCGAAAAAGTGCGTAAACGTTGAATTATTTCGTCACAAATACGCGTTTATCATTAGCGTTATTATGTATCATTGTAAAAAAACAACATAAACCGTAGTTTGCATTTGAAATCATAACCTATAAATGGAGATAATTGCGGCGGTTAGTCCGATTGCCTCCCACGTTGGCTTACATCTGCTCCCTTGTATCTACTTGTGCATTCTTGACATATTAAAATTTAATTTTTCCTTAATCAACAAACGATATTCCGGTTGTTGGTTAATAACTTGTTGCAATCCCCGTCATTTAGCGTATTTTTCTTTCAAAACTAAATATATATTTTTGTTTTGTAATTAAACAAAAGAAAAAAGGCCATGGCATGTGCAATGTGCTATGCGATTTTGGTGTAAAAAATGAGGAAAAAAAATGTTTCATTGTTTAATGAAACGTTTGGCACGGTCTGTGAGCCCGGCACTTAACCGAGTTTTGTATTTCGATGCTGAGGTTAAGCTGCGCCACATTTCTCTGCTCGGGCCTGCACAAAAAAAGTGTGTACATTGTTTAGTTTAATTAGATCTATAAACAGTTGTAAATAATTATGAGATTGTTATTGAAGATCGATGTTATTAACAAGTCGATTATCATTGCAGCGAACTGAAGAGGCGACTCAAAGCCGAACAGAAGGAAAAGGAGAAGGCTGAGAAGGAAGCAAAAGCAGCTACGCAACCCGCAGCCGAGCAAAAGGAAAAGAAGGCTGCCATAAATGAAGAAGAAATCAGTCCAAATGTAATAGTTTGTAATAGTCTATCATGTTCTCCTACAATATATCAACCCTTAATATCTGTTTAGCTCTTAATGGTGATTTTTTATGTATATGCTTGTAAATCAAGGAAATATTTAAGAATAGTAAATAATTTAGTTGGGATTTCGATTTTAGATATTAAAAGAAAAATTTTTAATTTTATTTTTTACAGGAATATTTCAAGCTTCGTACGCAAGCTGTCGGTCAACTCAAAGCGTCGAACGACCATCCTTACCCTCACAAGTTCCACGTGTCGATGTCTCTGGAAAACTTTATTGAAAAATTCAGCGAAAACGTGACCGATGGCGAGGTGTTGAACGATGAAGTGCAAAGCGTCGCAGGACGGGTTTACGCGATACGCGAATCTGGCGCTAAACTTATATTCTATGATCTTCGAGGCGAAGGTGTCAAGATCCAAGTGATGGTAAACGCAAGGAGCTACGAAAGCGATGATAAATTTTTCGCTGATACCGCGAAAATAAGGCGAGGCGATATTATCGGCGTCATTGGAAATCCCGGAAAGACGAAAAAGGGTGAATTCTCTATAATGCCGCGCAGTATTAAACTGCTCAGTCCTTGCTTGCACATGCTGCCTCATTTGCATTATGGATTGAAAGACAAGGTACAAGGATATCATTTTATAATAGAATTTTAATAAAACGGCAGGAAATCCGTAAAAATAATTTTGTTTTCTTTTATGCAGGAAACAAGATTTCGTCAACGCTATCTTGACCTTATTCTGAATGAAAAGGTTCGTCAAAAGTTTCACGTTCGCGCAAAAATAGTTGCATACGTTCGAAGATATTTGGACGATATGGGTTTTCTCGAAGTCGAAACACCGATGATGAATATGATCGCCGGCGGCGCTACCGCCAAGCCATTCGTCACTCATCATAACGATCTTAACATGGATCTCTTTATGCGAATCGCCCCTGAACTGTATCACAAGGTAACGGGGAACAAGGGGGGGGAAAAAAAACGTCATTATCATTAATATTAATACTCATTAGGGAAATTAGTTGAGTGCATGTTCGTTATTTCGAACGATATTTCGATCGTTTTTTATTGTTATCAATAAATATTTATCCGATTTCAGATGCTTGTGGTGGGTGGCATAGATCGAGTGTACGAAATTGGCAGACAATTTAGAAACGAGGGTATCGACATGACTCACAATCCCGAGTTCACCACCTGCGAATTTTACATGGCTTACGCCGATTACAACGATCTTATGCTGATAACCGAGAACATGATTGCGGGAATGGTCAAGAGTATTCACGGGACGTACAAAATTTTATATCATCCCGACGGAGCCGAGGGCGAGGCGGTAGAGATTGATTTTACACCGCCGTTCAGGCGGGTCTCGATGATGAAAACTTTGGAAGAAAAACTTAAGGTCAAACTTCCTCAACCAGATGAGCTTAATACGCTCGAGGCTGGCAAGATTCTCAGTGATATTTGCACCAAACATGAGGTCGAATGCCCGGCACCTCGGACCGCGGCTAGATTATTAGATAAGGTCATTTCCATTATTATTATTTATTTTATTCGATTAATTAATTATTTTATAAAAACATAGATAATTTTTATTTGCAGTTAGTTGGAGAGTTCATCGAAGAAGAATGCATAAATCCTACGTTTATTCTCGATCATCCACAAATAATGTCTCCGCTGGCCAAATGGCACCGATCGCAAAAAGGACTGACCGAACGGTTTGAGCTTTTTGTCATGAAAAAAGAAGTTTGCAACGCCTATACCGAGTTGAATGATCCTCTAGTCCAAAGAGAAAGGTTTGCATTATTATGACGAACATAAAAAAAAAAAAAACGATGACAATTCATAGGTTTGAAGAAAATAAGGAGGAAATAATATCAAAGACGTAAATAAATTTGAGATTTAATCAACTTGCAGATTCGAACAGCAAGCAAAAGACAAAGCAGCGGGAGACGATGAGGCGCAACTAGTCGACGAAAACTTTTGTACGGCGTTGGAATACGGTTTGCCACCAACAGCTGGCTGGGGACTCGGTGTAGACCGTCTAACAATGTTCCTCACCGACTCCAACAATATTAAAGTAATTTATTCAATAAGCTCCGCCAAAACTATTAAAATATCATTAAAACTTCGATCGACACAATCAAGCCTTTTTTTTCACCAATGTTTACAGGAAGTATTGCTGTTCCCCGCAATGAAACCCGACGATCCGAACAGACCCAAGGATGCCGCGGATGAAGAAAAATCGACCATCGCCAATAATGTGGAAAAATAATTACGGACGAACGTGTCATTTTGCTCGATACCAATAAACGCTATTTCATTAAAATAAAATTCACATCTATGTTACCTTTATTCCTATGATCACTCACAATGGTTGAGCAATTCTCATGGTGACCGTAAAGAAAAATTGAAAAGTTCGTTCATTACTCTAAATGTAGAGAAACCAGTTTGCAAGCTACAACTTGCTTCCAACTTGTTTGTTAATTTTGTGAGGCGAGAGATTCAATTGAGGAATAATAAAGACGCTATTAACGGTCGAATACTAAGTTTTTTATAGTCGTCACATTATAATCACATTTATTTCTCGGTTCACTAGAAACACTACGATGCTCACAAAAATCGATCACATTAATTTACTTAATACAAACATTAAGTTCTACATTGTTACTCTAATGCTTTTACTTTCAAATCGATTTCCGACTGTTTCTGGTGTCATTAGATGAACACGTTGTGTACAATATATTTATTAATTAATGGCAGCTCGATGATACATTTTACATAAGTATATTTATAATCAGTCCTGAATTTTTTGTTCACTTTTTTAATTATTAGAGAATTACCATCAGTCCATAAAAAGTACCATAAAATATTTTGAGCTGTCTTGCAAAGTAGTGTGACGTGGGGTGATAGAACACCCCTGCTCCTTGTCTACATTCGCTGTATACTAAGATGTCTCACGTGAAGGAAAATTATTTTGGCAACTTTTTAATTTGAAGTATGTAATATCAGAAAACACGTCGCCAAACCAGAGCCCAAACGGACTATTTTAAGGTGCGTTGTCTTTTCTTGTTCTTCAAATTTCAACAGCATAAGAATATGTTAACCGCCCTCAAAAAGACAATTATTTACATGTTAACGTTATCAACTTTCCTCATCTTTGACGAATTTTGTCACTGAATTGTAATGAGCGCCCAATTCGTACATGTATCGATGGTAGGTCAAAGTGACCATTTTATTTGTTGCATACTCTGTACCAATGATGTAAGGAGCTCCGGTTGCTTGGATAACTTCAATGGGACATTGAAGAACCCGAGACAGTACTTGCAGCTGTTTTTTTCAGTTATTTAAATCCATCAATGAAATATTATTGCAAGCTCATGTAAAATCTTTAAAATAATTAGAACAAAAAAAATAATAAAATAATCTTACCTCAACTGCACCGCCCCATGCACTGGTGTCGGCAATATTATCACAGTATCTTTCAAATTGCTCGGGGGAGAACAAGTCATCGGTATCCGGATTTGATAAAAATGGCAAAAAATCATTCATATTTTGGCGCAAGTGGAAGGATGTCTTCTGCCTCAACTCACGAAGGCCCAGAGTTATTTCGCCATGTACTTTTAGTTGATGGGCTATTGCGTTGTATAAGCTATAAAAAAATAATAAATAATAATTCAGAATATAAACAATCGTAGTACCAAATGCTGAATTATTTGGTTTTTTACCCTGGTGGCCATTGGTCATTCGTTTAAATAAATTATAGTATGATATAATATAATATACTACTTACATATATATATCTATTTTATTGAATGACATTTTTTATTTAATTTTATTATCATTTAGTGGTTTTCCATGGATTTTTGTAAATATTTACCAATGACCATCGCTGGGTATCTCGTAGATCATGAGATCTCTGGCGACAAGAATTTTCTTTATCGCCTGCGTTTCCACGTTTCTTTTGCCAAAAACATTCAACTCTTCCTGCTCAATTATCCTTTCATTTCGCTCTCTCTCCGCATTGGCTTTTTTATCTCTTCTCTTCTGAGCTTTGGAGACTTTTTGTGCATTCTCCGCTGGTTTGTCATCGTCGCCATCATTGCCGAGTTTTGCTTCCTCAATGTTGCCAGGCTCTGACAACGGGATGTGAGTTATTTTTAATTGAATCAATTCTTCATTGTGTTTTGTGTCCAAGTCAGATTCCAATCGGCCAATTTCTTCCGTCACCTCTTTTTTCTTCTTCTTGTCGCCTTTGCATATGGATTTTTTAAGTATTTGTATGTGCGCTGAAATTTTATAGACATGAGAAAATTCGAATGATACTCATTTTATAATGAATGTTGTTCCGTGAGGTTAATACTGGGGGGGGGTATTAGGATGCAAATGCCAAGAGTACCTTGCAACTCTTTGCGTTCTTTTTTGTGTCTCAGTGTCATCTGTTCCTCTGCTCCTGCATCTTCGGCCATGGTAAACAGACAAATATTTTAATTTATCTCTGAATTTTCACCGAAGAAACCACAGAATACAAACGAAAACAATGGATTTAAATGTACGCAGCGTAATTCGGAAGATAACGAGGAATGACGTAAAAAAATGGCGAAAGGTTAGAATTTAGTCGTAAATATTTAGAGGTTATGTTTTCTTTGTGAAAATATTTGGGGAGATTCGATATTTAGCATATTTAGTTAGTTAGTCCAGCTTCGACCATATAGAAGCTATATACAAGATGAAATTGTGGATGCGGAATTTAGTCACAAAATCCGTGGGGAACCTTAGTTCGCGAGTGGCCGATATGAGCGCTAAAACGTAGTAAAGGACAATGAAGTTTCATCTTCAAAAAGTCCCTGTCCGCTATTGGATAATCGCTAAATTCACGTGTTAGTCCGCTGAAATTCAATAAAAATTTGCAATCCATGAAATACATACAAGATACATGAAAAAAAAAATAAAACTAAATGAAGAATTTTGAAAAACGAGGTCTACCCGTGACAAAATACGAAATAAGTTTGTAGCTGACATTTACGATAATTGTAAACTCGCACTTTGATTTCTAGTAACTCATTATTTTGCAGACTATGTATCGTTTACCTATTTTTGTTATAGTCATTAGGAAATCGTCCAAATAATTATAACTAGCCGGTATAATTCAATTGAACCCAGTATGAATGATAGTGGGCGGGAACGAGGTGAAGTTGGTTAATAATGAGAATCGATGAGAATAATTGGAATATAGTAGTAAACAAGTTTCATTTGCCTAAAATTTAACATGGCATATATCGATAAATATGATAATACAGAGGCTCGTCATAGTTAGTAGTTAAACTATATAAAACGATATGGATTTTATCTCTCGTCAGTAGAGGCGTAAAGTGGGTCAGCAGTAACCATCGCGCGTGTGCGCGTACTTATGTGTCAACGGTCACAGTGCGCACGCTTCGATTATCGATTAAAACGTTATGTCCCGAATCCGGCAACCGGATTTCATTCAAAGATCGTTGGTCATCGCCGAACGTACGGCACAACCGTCCCGAGTTATAAAAAAAATACATCCGCAATTCGTATCCAACGTTTTAAAATAAAATAGTAGGGTTACCTTCGATAATCGAAAAGAATAATTGTGAATAAAAAATGCGGTTGAAAAGTGTCGCGTAGCGGGGTTGTTGGTGTGTTGGTGAGAATCGGCCATTTTGTTAGGTGAGCGAAGCCCGCGGACGAATGGGAGAGCTCGGATATCGGGCAACAGTCGTGTGTAAACCAGTGTAAACGTTAACCTACCCCTACCGTCGATAGGAGGTGGTGGCAGTTCGGTGTTGCCCACGAAACCCGACGCAGCTGCGGCAGCCCAGTTCGGAAAAATATTTCTCGTGGCAAAAGACAGAACAAAATAGACAAAAAAATAAGAAGAAAATAAGAATACGGTGTTCCGGTGTGTGTGAGAGGTGTGTGTAGAGTATCAATCTTCGGGGTTTGATCGAAAGTCCGAGGCAGGCCGAGCAGTCGCGCTGGGGCTGCATTCGACGAAGAAAAAAATAAAAAAATAAAAATGGCAGGAAACACGGGAATGGAGCAGTTGATCCCGATCGTTAACAAACTTCAGGATGCATTCACACAGCTTGGAGTGGCTATGCAACTCGATCTACCGCAGATCGCAGTCGTCGGTGGTCAGAGTGCCGGAAAAAGTTCGGTACTCGAAAATTTCGTCGGCAAGTAAGTAATGCTCAAATAAATGAATTAACTAAATAACGACGTTAAATATGAAAGTTTGGTTATTTTAACTAGCCTTTTCGTTGGCACGATGATGACTGTCTTCGACCCGTTTTGTTACGACCCACCCTTGCCACCCACCCCCTCTCGAACGTCTTCTGCCGCCATTGACGACGGGAACCATGATTTTTTTACGCTCGAATGTCACCATCGTGACAAATGAAACGTGAAAAACATATGTATCAACAAAATTAAATGGAAGAAAAAGGAAAAAAATGTTTTGCTGGTTAGATCAGAGGCGTGGCGAGAATGTTTCGTTGTCTCATCTGTGTCGCGTGTATGAGCGTATATAATATAGTCTGCCGCGCGCCGCCGATGAACCAGTTTCCATGTTCCGTCAGCCTCGCAGATCGATAAGTATCGATCTGACAGCTCCGGCCACTTTTGCTCTACGAAAAATTTACCGAAAACATTGTTCCATCATTCTCACCCTCCTTCCGGTCAATCGACGGAAACCTATTCACCGAAAATTATTCACGTTCAAAATTATTTTACAAAAAGTAAACATTTTTTCAAATAGAAAAATAATAATTAAATGAATATTTTTTATTTTCAAGAAATCCTCGTTCTTCATATTTTGGAAATGAAAATAATGAGAATGGAATATTTATTATTTTCGATAAATCGTCGTTCTTAAACTTTCGTCAATAGAAATAGAATAATCTTGATGACAAAAACATTGTTTTTTTAATTTTTTTATGGATGTTAGGGTGAACACCTCGTGGCCTGTCAAAATGATTCTTTATGTTCAATATCCATGGTTTTTGTGCCATTGCTGTACAAAATATTGTAATAACTTGGTAATATCTATACTTTATTGCAATTATCACACAGTTTTGATGAAAATTAATACTCCAGAGTAATGATTTATGGATCTTTGCAGCATGGAATTTTAAACCCTGTTCGAATCTTCTTTTTTTTTTGTCCCAAATGATGTATTTAGGGTTCAGCATCTCACCAGAGTGTGGGATTTATCACTCGATCTCATAGACATTTGATCCCTATTCTGATGAGTGTAAATTGCAATTGCTGCCTCTGGATTTTCATGATTCTAAAAATTCCTTGCTGATGCTACACATACACGAAGATTGCATTTTCACTTGCTATGACGCTTTGGCAAACGTGTATTAATTAATCAAATGGTTTTGATGCTGAAAAAATTGAAACTTATGTAACCTTTTATTTTTTAAATAATTATTATTTATATTATTATTAAAATTATAATTTTTGTTTCCGTTCCGAAATAAAAATTATTATAGATTCCGACACTCCGAAAATGATCATATAAAATTTCATTGCAATGGAATAATCAAGATCCAATGGCATCTGCACATCGCGAAGTCAACAAATTTCTGAGTCAAAGTTATCTTGTGATCAAGATTGTAAAATACAAATGAGTCGCATTGCTGCTCTTAGAGACTCCAATGACATCACAACACGCGCTACCTCTCTGTAGCGCGTATATAGATTGTTATGACATCACAATTCTTTCTTTCATCACGGAGCTTGCTGTACTTTGTCATTAAAACTGTTGAATCTGTCTTGAAGATCTCTCAAGCTATTGTCTTTTTTTTTTCTTTTTTTTTCCATATGGCGCTAACGTTCTATAACATTTTTAAAGAGGGTCATAACATAATTTCGACCAAAATTATTTTGTAACAATTTTTAAACTTTGGAAATGAACTTGAAAAAAGTTTTTTAAATTGCGTATTGTGAATGCAAAACAGCTTACTCTCACGAATATGTTTCTGCAGTAGTAATATTTTTCTCACAAAATTATACTGAATTTGAGCTCAAAGAATATCATAAATAGCAAAATCAAGTCTCGGAATACTTTTGGACTATTTGTCCAACGACAAATATAATCTTCCAGCTATCAAAGAATCACGTTTCCACATTCACTTTAATTTATTAAACTTTTCCATAAAAAATAACAAAAAGTTTATCCTACTTTAATCGTCAAGTTGTAAAAAAAAATCAATTTTCTTACGCAAAAACTTTTTTCTTTTGCAGAGATTTTTTGCCAAGAGGTTCGGGCATCGTGACAAGAAGGCCGCTGATTTTACAACTGATTAACAGCGCTGCTGGTAAGTTGGAGACAATTAAAGAAATAGCAAAGCCATATCGAATGAGCTTATCGGTGCGGTGATAATATTATTTGATCGCTGGCTTGTCTTATCATAGACAAATGTGAGATTGCTGTGGAAGGGAGTGAGTCGCGATCGATCGATAATTGATGATCAAGTCGGCGATTATACAGCAAGCGTTTTCGCGCATTGTCACGCTCAAGAAATACGATCCCTGCATCGTCGTACCCTACACGTACCACTTATTAACTTATTAACGCCACGTCCTTCAATGTCAATTCATACAAATTTACCTTTTCAATCTTATCGATAAAGCTCATTTGTATCGAATCAGACGAGTCTTTTTTGCGCGGCGATGTCCGCGACGATTATAATTTCCAGAATTCGTTGCGCCGTCCAACGTTGTATTTTCTCGTCCCAGTCTCAATTATCACTCATTAAGTTATCTCGCATCCTGCGTGCATCCGACTAATGATAAGCCCAACCTTGATTGCGATGTAACTCGCGCTAGGGGTCCATGAACTCAGCTGGGTTACGGAAAAAAATGAAGAAAAAAAAAACTCGGGACAAAGAGCAGCGCTAAATTTATCCGACGAAAAACTTATTCGCCATCGAGTCACCGATTTAAAAAATAACTAGGTCACGCGAGGGCCGGTGAGATGTAGGTGAATGATTAAACAAAATTTCTGTACAATGCATCTCAGCTAAATTCGAGTTTTGTTACTCCAAACGAATCTGGAATGTCACTCCGTCCAAAACGATTCTACCACGTAAATTTTTATTATACCGAACAATGATTCTCGTGGTTTTCGTAAACTTTTTCTCTTTCCATTGTTTCATTTATTTTTCGACAATTTAACATTGACGACAGAAAGATTAATGTTCTTGTTTCATCGGGATTTTCAGAATCTGCTGAATTTTTGCATTGCAAAGGGAAAAAGTTTGTGGATTTCGATGAAGTAAGAAAGGAAATAGAAGCCGAAACAGATCGAATAACAGGAAGCAACAAAGGTATATCCAATATACCCATAAATTTAAGGGTATATTCGCCGAATGGTGAGTAACAATATTCCGCAAACGTTTATTCGATAAAATTAATTGAAAAGTCCGATTTAAAATAAATAAATAATTTTTCAGTACTCAATCTTACTCTGATCGATTTGCCGGGTTTGACGAAAGTGCCGATTGGCGATCAGCCAGTGGACATTGAATCCCAAATCAAAGGCATGATATTTCAATTTATCAAGAAGGAAAATTGTCTGATATTGGCGGTAACACCCGCGAACACCGATCTTGCTAACAGCGATGCACTTAAACTTGCCAAGGAGGTTGATCCACAGGGTAAGTTATACAACAAAAAAAAAACAAAATAACAAATGGGTTAATACATTTATCTTTTGAACAAACCTATCTGTTCCTATCTGTTATATAATTAACCACCATCCGATATCGACTATGACGTCATAGATACTTGACCCTAAGCTCCTCGGGTAAACCGGGATTCTCCTTTCGGCAATCGTTCAAACGATCGAATGCCACATCCGCCGAAATAAAGATTATTTTTCTTCATTTAAACAATTTGTTTGTTTTGTTTAACTTAAGGCGTGCGCACCATCGGTGTAATAACTAAGCTGGATCTTATGGATGACGGTACCGACGCCAGGGACATCTTGGAGAACAAGTTACTGCCTTTGCGCAGAGGTTACATAGGAGTGGTGAACAGAAGCCAGAGGGACATAGAGGGACGAAAAGACATAAAAAATGCTTTGGCAGCAGAACGAAAGTTTTTCCTAAGGTAATATAAAAACTCGATAACTATGGTCCCGTTTCGAGTTATATGATTATTATTATTAGTAAATATTAAATTAAATAAAAATCTTAAAAAAATTATCGAAGACTCGACGTAAACTCGATACTTGCTACAAACTTTCAGTCATCCATCGTATCGGCATCTAGCAGACAGGCTGGGAACGCCTTATTTACAGCGCGTTCTCAATCAACAACTCACCAACCACATCAGAGACACCCTTCCCGCCCTACGCGACAGGTTACAGAAGCAACTGTTAACGCTCGAAAAAGATGTCGAGCAGTACAAACACTTCAGGCCTGACGATCCAGCGATCAAGACTAAAGCTATGCTACAGTAAGTCCAACGCCAAACGTCATTGTTATTATTTTTATCTGATAAATATAATATAATATATATTTATATGTTACAAACAATATATTAATTATATATAGAGACTTTCCGTCTACGCGTTTTCGTTACTATGCACCTAAACGACGATTATCATTACTCAACTTTGATCGTCATCTACTTGTGCAATTACACATACGTCCCACGTCCGCTCCGACAAATTATATTGAACTTGAATTTCTCATGGGTGGAGAGACCTCCAAATTTTCGTAATTTATTATTTTTTCTGTTTATTTTCAGATCTATACAATTGTATATGTAGGTAACGCAATGAAAAAATGGTTAAATAACTGGTTTGTTTGTTGCACGAGGTTGTGCAATCATTGAGCGCGCTTTGACTTTAACTTTTTTTTTTCTCCATAATTCATTAAATTGTTCATTGTACTTATCGATTAACACGTGTAATGGTAGACTAGGTGCTCCGATTCTCATTAACATAGTTTATTTAATCCTAATCCTAGTATAATTCCTTTTGTAAGTTAGATGCGACGGTTTTGCGATATTCTTTTACCGAAATATCGATAATACCTTTTTACATACAATTGGCAAACTTAAATTGTTTGTTTTAATTATAAGGCTCTCTACCCATGCAATTAACGTGCGAGCCTTGGCTTTTTAAAGACTACGTAGCTTAACGTTTTTCACATGCTAACCGCAACATTGTTTTTGAAGAATGATCCAGTCCCTGCAGTCGGATTTCGAGAGAACGATCGAAGGCTCGGGTTCAGCGCAAATAAACACGATGGAGCTCAGCGGTGGCGCCAAGATAAACAGATTATTCCACGAGCGTTTTCCCTTCGAAATTGTCAAGATGGAATTTGACGAGAAAGAACTACGGCGTGAAATCGCGTTTGCTATCAGAAACATTCACGGTCAGTAAGAAAAATCATTAATTCATATTTTTTATTTTCTTTTCTTAAGTTGATCTGTAAAATTTCAAAATTTTCTTTTATGCTTTAATTGCAGGTATCAGGGTTGGTCTTTTCACCCCCGATATGGCTTTCGAAGCCATAGTTAAGAAACAAATAAATCGACTCAAAGAGCCGAGTCTGAAATGTGTGGACCTAGTCGTACAGGAACTAAGCAACGTCGTGCGTATTTGTACAGATCGAGTGAGTACTTCATTTATTATTATCTATTATCTATTTTTACGATAATCCCCCAAAAAACGGCAATAATTTATTCACATTTTTTCAAATATATTTTTACATTATTTTGCTGTCGAACTTCCGAGACTTTTTATTTGTTCTTAAAAACGTTGGTCGGAACGTTGAAGCTTTTCGGCGTTAATCACACGATACTTGTCCGTAACTTATCCTCTTATCCGTAACCTAATATTTTTTCTTTAACCTCATTTATTTCGATGATATTTTTTGGTTGCAGATGTCACGTTATCCTAGATTAAGAGAAGAGACTGAGCGTATTATAACGACTTACGTTAGACAGCGCGAGCAGATGTGCAAGGAACAGCTAGTCCTTCTGGTCGATTGTGAGCTTGCCTATATGAACACGAATCATGAAGATTTTATCGGTTTCGCCAAGTAAGTGAACAACTTTCATCAAAAGATAATTAAGAAAATGAAAAATAAATAAAATAAATAAAAATAAAACAGATCTATCACAGAATCAAGACAATAATACTTACAATATGCCAGATTATTAGCTGACTCGATGTTTAAGTACATAAATTATCACCAAACTATGGTTCACGAATTATTTTTATTTTAAAGGAAACAAACGAAAAACCATTTACCGCCACTAATTAACGATTACATTCGTTCAATTTCCACCCTCCCACCCGAGCATACGTAATATACATTCTAGTTTGCATCCTGGAATTAGCGATAAAACAACAATGGGGCAAAAATAATTATTTTAATTCGAAGACGACAAACGAAAATAAAAAGATTCGTCGAATCTGGTCATGTCCGGAAGTTTTTTTTTCGTCTCGGTTGGCAAACATGGCGATGGAAGTAGTCGTAATTTCGGATAAACAAATATTAGACGATAGCAATTTGCACGTAGATAAATCCACTCACGCTTGATACCCGTCACACCCAGCTATGAATAGTCCGTCTCACTGAAATTTTTTATTTTATGCACCAGAGTGTGATTAACCGGCAGACACGTACACATTTTTACAATGTGCTCTCATTGTCCTAGAACGTTAGCGATCGCTTGTATAAATAATTCCTCACGATAAAAAATAAAACAAAACAAAAGAAAATTACCCGCGCGATCCACTTGCCATGTAATTCCTTTGGTTCCGGCTAATCGATTGTTCCATTTAAAACCCTTTCGATACGATACAAGGCTTTTCCTGCTTCATTCCTATTATCTCACAGCCCATTACTCAAACCCAGCATAGACGGAAGAGTAAAAATGTTCCAACCATTTTTCATTAACCCCAAATCACACGTATCCCCGCTGATTCGCCAATTAGTTTCGAATTCCGTGTGACGAAAAAAAAAAAAAAAAAATAGAGCGAGAGGGAGAAAGTATTCATTACATCGGCGTTGCTCAACGGCTACGTGATAACTAAACTGCTAACTCTTCCTAAGCGTTCATATTTTCCAGTCATTACCATCGATTTTAAATGTTAAAAACAATCAGTCTAGTTTATTTGTTTCTCTTTGGCTGCGATAAAAACTTTTTTTTCATACTCAACTCAAACAACAACTCTTGTACTTTATAATTTC
Source organism: Sussaba pulchella (assembly GCA_963971145.1). NCBI lineage: Eukaryota > Metazoa > Arthropoda > Insecta > Hymenoptera > Ichneumonidae > Sussaba > Sussaba pulchella. The sequence continues at coordinate 225,368 of OZ020165.1, read as the reverse complement.
TCAATTTAATGGAATTTCGTCTGAATGTATTTTCCTTATGATGCTCCAATTATTGAGCGAATATAGTAACAACCACTGCACAAAGCTCAGCTATTTCGGTGTTTATACGTCGCGGAAAATTGCTTTCTCGCCTTTTCATTCGCAAATCCATTTTTGTTCAAATAGCTTTATGCAATGGTTGTTTCGCAGATGCTTTGTCATGGATATACATTTATAGAGTCTGATAAATCAGAGAAAAAAAAATACAAGAAAAAGGACAAGCTTTTCATCAATAGGACAAAATAAAATTTGGGCAAAGCGTAATAGCAACAGATCCGAATAAAGAGAATGTGGAAATTCTGAATTTATTAAAGGCTCTTGCCATCTAGTGAAAAATAAGTCTTGACGCTGGATATCTCTATTGTTGATCATTGCATTTCATTTACGCCTTGCCCCGCCCGCCCCCCTTCTCGGCATAACATTATTATTTTTTCTGTGTTTCTATTTCCATGAATCGACTATGTTGTACTTCACGAATAAAAACAATTATTTAATTATACCGGCAGCGCGGCGGCCAGTTGCCATAATGCAAGGTAAGAGCATCAACATACATCGAAAAAGGGAGATTTACACTACATTATTTATTTATCTCTTACCTTCGCTGTCTCCTATATAATATTCTTTATATATCTGATTCTATTATCCTAATCTTGCTTTCGAATCGTTTTTTCTTTTTTTTTTCTCCGTTGACTTTGTGTATGCTTTTTCGCTAATTTAACAAATTTTTTACTTATCACTTCGCCTCATCAATGCCACTTTGTGCTTTGCTCGGGGTTCTGAAAAATCTATACGCAACTTAGAATGAAATAGAATAAATAATAATAAACAACGAGTCTTCGTGCGAATTCGATCGAATTGATATATTTTCGCGAAGATAAGCCAAAAAAACGTATTTCGCGATAGCTTTTCTCTTTAACGGACCAATTAGGGTAGCTTAATTGCAATTACAATTGAAACAATTTAAAATAAATGCGAACATTTTTTTAAACGTAGGACGGTTGTGATCCAGATTATGGTATTAACGACGATCGATTGACGCGGATACCCTTTTCGATAGGATGTATTTCTCTGTGGATTAAAATTTTTTTGTGTTTATGATATATATATATATATAGAGTAAAAGGACATAATCGGGATAAATTCGTGACAACGTAAAGTTCATTGCATACATTCAGACGCGGTATAAAAAAGGAAAGTAAGTGACTGGCGATCACTCAGTCACCGGACAATGCTTTGCAGGCTAGTTGACGAGCGGTTTCAATGCCTGCCTTGTATAAATGTAGTTCTAGTGATATTATTGTTTGATATGTGCATCTGATGGAGCTTTGATTTTTCGAAAATTTTTTGAACATTTGAACGTAACCAACGATTTTGCGATAAAACTTACACGTGGTATAAGTAATTAGGATTGTTTGAGTTTTGCTTGGGCCAAAAGATTTCTTCGGTGAAATAACGAAGAATAAAACGAATAATTTGCTTTAAAAAAATATTGTTATGCGTGCATCTAAATACTCAATGCACAGAACACACAACAAAAACAAAAAATTAAAAAAAATATTGTTCGACTATATCACGCTTCAAGGCGTACGTTTTCACTTCAATAAGCGTATGATTTATTTTTATATTTATATACATATATATAAATACATTTCAAGGGTATTGTTTTCGCTTTCCTTACAGCTTTTTTAAATTAAGCTTTCTATCAGCATGAGAGTTCGTTTCAGTGTTTCGGTATTTGATTGAGTTCCATTTTATTACGTTTGATACGAAATAAAGGATTGCAGTTCAGTTTTTAGCTCCGATCTCTGGGATCATGGAATTACTTTTTTTTATAGAATTTTTCTTTCATCGTTGATTGGACTTTCGCTAAGCAAGAGTGAATAAGACTTGTTAATTTTTTGCCTCAGCACTATTGAGTTAAGTCGACATGATGGAAGAGATCCTAGAAGCTAGGACTCATTATTTTCATTGTTCTTATCGATATTATACCTCGTTATTATTACTATTTTATTATTATTATTGTTATTATTATTAATATTATTATTATTTTTATTTATCTTATTCTCGTGATATCGTTATTATTATTGTGTTTTCTTATGGATTTTTAGTGAAGGGTGATAACATATCGCCGGCAAATTTGATGCGACGATAGTTAAATTAATTTTATTCTGTACAGTAAATGAGAAAAAAAATACTTCGAATTATAAAATTTACGGTATCACAAGAAATTTCATAGTACAACGTCTTCTGTGTTACAGCGCCCAGCAGTCATCGGAAAATGCCGTCAAAGCTGGACGTCACACTCTGGGAAATCAAGTTATTCGGAAGGGCTACATGTGCATACATAATTTGGGTATTATGAAGGGAGGATCGCGCGATTACTGGTTCGTTCTCACGTCCGAAAGTATCTCCTGGTTCAAGGATGAAGAGGTGATTGTCCTCAATAAACTTATTCCAATGGGAATTAATAAATAAATGTGCGATCGTTGGTCGATATTTTCGTTATTATTTTCAAGGAACGCGAGAAAAAGTACATGCTGCCGTTGGACGGACTGAAGCTTCGCGATCTCGAGCAAAGCTTCATGTCGCGGCGACATCTTTTCGCGCTTTTCAATCCTGAAGGTCGAAACGTTTACAAAGATTACAAACAACTCGAGTTGAGCTGCGAGACTCAGGACGACGTTGATTCGTGGAAGGCCTCGTTCCTGAGGGCCGGTGTCTACCCTGAAAAGTCCACGGAACAAGAAAACGGAGAAGGCGAGGTGAGCAACTAATGTCGCAAAAAAAAAGAAAAAAATTTTTTTTTTTTTAAATAATCAATTGCATCATATCTTTCCGATCATTCCTCGTTGAGATTGTCAGAAAAAAAAATCGATTCGATTTTGAATGTTACTTGACACACTTTATCCACGTTAGCACTTTCTTATCATTTTCGTTTGTTTGATTTATTTTAGCATAAGCAGCGGGTGAGTTAGCAAAAGTATAGATCAGCCCAGTCTTGGTTTTGTTCCGATTGATTGTGTGGTAATGTGATACTACTGAGAATGTCAAATTTGCAAAACAATGAATTTTCTGTCGAATTAAAATAGGGGTTCCGCAAAATAATTTTTTTCTTTACTTTTTTTGGGAAACCCAATTTTTTCGTTTCATAACAAAACTAACACTTGTATTTATAAAAAGTTTTCATGCCTAAGATATTAAAATTGCGTCTTTTGTCCCATAATTTTGATCAATTAAAGGAAGGATATCAGGTTTGTACTGTTGAAATAAATTTGACAAAAGTTTCACGATACAATGATACAACACCCATGGATAAACAAAATAAATAGTCGATAGTATATTTTTCGCACTCAATACAATACGTAACGATAGCACCACACGTACACTATGAAAAGTCTATACTTTACTCTTTAAATTAGTTTTAACCAATTATTCGTAGTTTATTTGTTTGTTCTTATTTAATTTCTCCGTCACTCGTTCGATAAACAACGGCAATAACGTTAGTCCTGGCTCTCTTTTTTAGGGAGGCAACGAGGGCCAGTCTTCGATGGATCCTCAGCTGGAACGACAAGTCGAAACGATAAGAAATCTCGTAGACTCGTACATGAAAATCGTCACGAAAACTACTCGCGATCTCGTTCCAAAAACTATCATGCATTTGATTATAAACAATGCCAAGGATTTCATCAATGGCGAGCTCCTCGCACATTTGTATGCCAGTGGTGACCAGGTAAACCTCGAAATATTGATTTTTCATTTAAAATAAGCTAAATATTATTATGATTCTACGAAATAATGGTAATTTACAGTCTAGCATGATGGAAGAGTCTCCGGAAGAAGCCCAAAAACGTGAGGAAATGTTGCGTATGTACCACGCGTGTAAAGAGGCATTGCGGATAATCGGTGACGTGTCGATGGCTACCGTGTCGACGCCAGTACCTCCACCGGTCAAGAACGATTGGTTGGCGTCGGGTGAAAATCCGAGGTAACGTTGACAAATAACTTATACCGATTCTTTTTGTTTTTCTCTCTATCTCTTTGATCTATCACTAATCGTTTATCTTCTAAAATCTCTTTATTCCGCGCGATAACGACATACACTCAAACATCAATGCCACAGTCTTGGGTAAGATTACTCCAATGTCTTCTAATGTCCACTTCCTTCCAATTGTTCAGCGCAATCTGTATAAATCGCACATTAGATAATTCCTTCCCTCTCCCCCATTTAGGCTCAAATTAGTCGCTTAAATATTCCGAAGGTTAATCAAGTTGTTTTTCAAAGGCGCACAAATTAGCATGTTATATTTTTTAAATTAAAACCGTGAAGTTTGAAATCACGTGCATTCGACGTTGGCAAACGGTTCGAAATAATAATGCAGTATTTGAGATGCAAGTGATAGCGAACGTTCGTGGGACGATGCTAAAAAAATTTAAGTTTTTTTTCTTCTTTTCTACGTGCTCTTAATTTTCCTGTCTCGGTAACATTCGGCGTCGCCCGAATCAGTTCCCGAATTAGTCTTAATCGTAATAATGAATAATCCGGCTTTGGTTGCTTACATTGTTCCAAGAAAAAAATCTAAGTTTAATAAAGGATAATGAAAGGAGAATAGGTGGAATCGTTGGAAAATAAATAACGTCGGAAAATAAATCGTTACGATTAACAATTGATGAGAAAAAATCTAAGGAATGAAAAAATAGGTTTTTAAGGACCGATATTTGCAGGAGCTATCTAACCTAATTGACCTAATTGATTTATTGTTGTTTTAGATTATCGCCGCCGTCGCCCGGTGGTCCGAGGCGAGGAGTACCGCAGCAGATGCCGCCGGCGAGTTCGCGGGCTCCGCCACCAGTGCCCGGAGGTGGACGGCCAGCTCCGGCGATTCCGAATCGGCCGGGACCCGGTGGACCACCACCGGCACGCGGCACACCCGGCCTTCCACCTCCCCTCATCCCATCGTAAGTACATCTTTTATTTTACACCCTTTTCCTTTAAATCATTCAAATATTTATCCAATGAACGTCTGAAAGACGTCGTTATCAAGTCCAGCACTGCGAGCTTGGGGTTTTCGCGTTGTCAAAAAAACAATATATTTTCAAACAGAAAATAATATTTAAATTTATTTCGGTTTTCATTCCGTGTGACTGAATTATACGAACCCCCCCAGTCCTCTATACTGGACTTAACTCATTGACTTTCCGTTATTTTCTACCAACTAACCCGCTGTTACTCGCGATTTGAGAATTCATTTCATGCTCGGCTCAATTGCTCAACGCCATAAAAAAAAAAAAAAAATTTTTTTTTAAAACAAACCGTCACGGAAAAAACATCTGGCGGGAAAATTTGCTAAGTTTTTCGGGTCGACAAAATTTACAACATTTGTTTCGTCGATCATTAATTCCATCGGAAAGAATGTCTTGTCCATCACTTTTGGTATTTTGTCATTGCTGTTTTATGTGTATAATGGATTTAAAATTTCACAAGGTAATCGCCTCACGAACACTTATTTTTGTGAAAAATATAATTACAAATAAATATTGAAAAATTTATGTCGCTTTGGAAATAAATAATAAAACTTTTGTTTATCGTTCTCGGATCGATAAATCCGCAACGAGAGAAATTCTCAGGCGCGAGTGAACGCGAGTTAAAGCTTGTGTTTGAAATTGGGGCTTTGGTGCTAACTTCACTTTCTATTGCAGGCGCCGACAATAAGTCTACGCACTAACACACTGAAATAATAACACAAAACATAAACCCATTATTTCGCTAACTAATGAGTATATACGTTGGAATTTGTCCTCGTTAACGTATTTAGAATTGACACACGTGTTCGCTGAGAATTGTACCGTCTCTCACTTACCGTCTCTATCTTCTCTCATTCTCGTCGCTAGTTTCTAATACTCGATTAAAAACTAGCAATCGGCCCAAAGAGGCTCGAATATAACGAAAAATGTTGTTGATTATTAGATATATAAATCTGCTCCAAATGCGGATAAAAAGAAAAAGAACAAAAAATACGCGAATGCGATCTTGTAGATTAGGCTTGAATGAAGTTTTTCCAACAAAAATTCCATTTAGTCGTGAAAATGATTTATTTCTCGTGCCATCTAGATGTCTGTTTAAAACGTTTCATGCGTCGTCGCACGCGAGGTCCGATGCTATCCTTAGCAATTATCATAAAGAATATTTGTCGGAAAATTTTCATCCGAGTTTCATAGTATCATTATTATTGTTCTATATTTCAATGAAAAAGTTTAAAAAATCAATATTTTCTTTTGTTTTGTTGTTTAAATGATTATCTCGTCTAGATCCGTGCTACAAAGCTGTACATGAGTTTTCATGACTAACGAAAAATATCCGTACCTCAAATTGTACATGATGCCTGTATATAATATAACCGAAAACAAAGAAAAAAAAATAATAATTATAATCTCAATAATTCTGGTGTCTTTTGGGTGTCTCACGAATAAAACCGCATCGCGTTTAAATATTCTCGCTCGCTAACAGCATGACATTTCAATTGACGGAATACAGCAGATACGACCGATAAGAGTAAAAAGCTTTCAACAATCCATCATCAGCGTTAGAATATATCAATAGCTCTCTTTAATGGATTAGTTTTCGTCACTCGTTGCGTCGACGAGCGATCTGATATTGAACATAATATCGTTCGTAGCTTTACCACCGAAAATTTTATTCATTGCCTTTCGATTCTTTGTAAGTCTTTATTTCCAACTTTTCATTAATTGGCCAATATCGTTTATAAAATATCGATTTACTTTTCGTAATGCAAATATTCACTCGGTTTTATATATTTGGGGGGGGGATTATGTTTCGTTTGTTGTTTTCTTGTGTCGCTTCTGTCATGTTCTCGCACAACGTGACTATGTTTCTTTATTATCGTCAATTATAAATAATCGTAAGTCAACTGTTAATTCGATTGTCATTCGATCAATTTCATCCAAGAATCATTTACGCTAAACCGAGTGCTCAGTTATTTCCGTCCTTCATATCGCTATTGTGTGGTTTACCTGCAACACCGTTTCGGCTATGCCGTGTCAAACAAAAACTTAGCAAATTTCCCTGTCGATTATGATTTAAAAAAAAAAACTAATGTCGGTGCCTGCACATAAAATTGTGAAGTTTCGTACCCGAAAAATTCGGCCGCTATGGGCGTCTCTCAACCGCACATCCATGTACGCTTACGACATATTTGTAATACAGCTTAATTCTCAGGGCGTCTGCCCCTTTTTTCATTTATCGAAAATGTGCCACCATCTTAGTAAAAACGGAAAGATAAATATTTAATAAAAATATAAGGACCTAAGCCAAATGAAGCCTAATTTGCCAACGTCTCGATGATTCGTACAGGAGTACGAGCGTATTCATTGGAATACGTGTATTAATATTAAATTCATGATCGAAATAATGGATTAAAAATTATATAAATAATAATGCTAACAATAACAACAACAATAATTACAAAGATCGTGAGTTAAATTTGAGTGTACGTGGTGTGTTTAGTCGCGGGTTTGGAATACAGCAGAGGGTGACACAGGCTGCGACACAGGCTGCCGTAAATGCCGCAACGAACGAGCTGATGGATGCATTCAGGATGAAGTAAATAAAAAAAAACACACTCACATACATACATGCAAAAAAAAAAAAAAAAAAAAAACCAACGACAACAGCACCACAAACGCTGTAGCTTTCTATGTGCAAAACTGAAGTCTCTCAGCCATTCTCTATCGTGGAAAGACACGCAAACATTCCTCTACTTCCCAACTTGCCCGTAGTACTATATGGTTGGTAGACTGTTCAGGGTTGAGAATGCACTAATAAAGGTTCGATAATTGCCGAAACATTTTTGTTTTTTAATTTTATTTTTTTAACGCATCTGACAAAAGTAAGTTTAATTGAATCTTTCTAACTCTATTCGTGCATGACTTCGTGAAAGTTCTTATAACGATAAAGTGCGTATTCTATTGCCAAATAACGGGGAATCGATGTATCGTACGAATAAAATAGGTAATTGATCAATTGATTATTATACCGAGCGGGTAATTTATTGGTGGTTGCATAATAATATGGGATCCCCAGGGAAATGTTATCGCGTTGCATCCAATCAGGATTATCTATGACTAATCGTTTTTTTTTTTAAACGCGATGACCTGAAAAGTCTACCACCTGCACTTATCGGATTATTGTAAATTATATAATAATTTAACGTAGGCAAATGTCATGCTGTTGGAGAACCGAATACCATAATTTGAAAATATTGAAACTTTTGTGAAACACGAGAGATTAGGGTGGACAAAATGTGACCGTTTCGAACGAAACCAGCGAAATTGATTAGTCGGTTCATAGATCAATTGTCGAAATTAAAAAATTAATTATAACGAGTATGTTAACGTCACCAACGATTCTCTTATATATCACATTATGGATAAACGTATTACGTACGATATATACACACATTTGAGTACGAACTGTGTCGAAGAAAACGTGCTCTGGTATAGAATGTGATATATGGAGTAGTAGTTGAAGCTTCAATGATTTTCCATGAGGATTCTCAATCTCAAAAACAAATCTACTCTCTATTAGCACGTAAGAAAGAATTATATTATTAACGATAATTATTATCGCAAGTGTAATGATATATAGATATTATAAATGCACTGAGTAATCCGACCGAAAATTCTTGTGCGTTCATACATGTCACACGTGATGATTATGAATTTTTTAGACTTTATCGAAAAAACGTCGAGTTTCCTTGTTCAGGCATCATCTTTTTTCCCCGATTCGCAAGCTTTGACTTTTAATAACTCGAACGGAGGTTTTTTTTTCTTCCTTAATTCCGATGAAAGTATGCAAGCTACGGAAAATCGTATCCCGGATTACTCTGTGTATGCGGAAATTGAGCCTAGACAATGGATTACGTTTAAATTTTGCCTCAAACATTAAGTCTTTCTTTATTTATTTTTTATTTTATTTCATTTTTTAAGTTTGTCCCAATAAACGCGTGTCAATAATGTACATACACTAACTACACAAGAATTTGTACACGAACGAAAATGATCGATCGGCACGGTGTTGTCGCTTTGGAACAACTGGGATACAGTCGCAACGGTTTTTCTCTCACACACACATAGACACATGATGCGGGCATCGACTTACACCGACGAATTTTATTTTTTAAAAGACAGTGATATCTTAATGACTATAACGAGAGTCGATATTGATGATAAATTTAATTTTTTTTTCTTGTGGTATTTTATTATACAAAAAAATCAGCTTCGTTTGTCGACGAGGTAAAGAGTTCTCTCGTGCGTGTGGACTGCGGGGCCTAATTATCTCATTATAATCCTCTGTCTTCAACTTATAAGCCCAGTCTACGGAAAATATCGATACGAGATTGTAGATAAATCCCTTCGCGCAGTCACTTATTCAATAATTATTATTATTTGTAAAAAAAAATAAAAAAAGAAAACAGAACTTCTATAAAACATAAATCTCTGAGATCGGTGGAATACGCATTAACGTTTGATGAAATAAAACGGAGCCGTAGTCTACGATGAAGGAAACTAACATTTTTTCCAATTCATCGTATTTTTTTTAAATTGATTAGGATTTTTGAAACATTACTGCAATGAAAATTACTGCGTAATTCTTATATGATATCATTTTTGTCTTCGGTATCGGTGATTTCGCATCGATTAAATAGCACTTAAACAAAGTTTAAAACTGTTAAAAATGTTAACATACAATTGAAAAGCCAAATTGCGAATCAAGGGATTAATATTCTGAACAATTAAATTGAGCCGCTACGTGTACCACGAATTAAAAAAATAATAATTTTCAAACGGAAGTAATTACGTACAGCCACAAGTGGTGTCATCGTATTGTTATTGTACAGTGTAAACGTATACATAAATACATATATATGTATTTATATATATTTATTTAATGATTCCATGCACTGTAAACGCCCGAATATCGATAGCGACCGAATGTACGTCGGGGAAAGCGAATTAACGATTGTTAATTCTTTATTATTACCGTTATTATTGCTAACGATAAACATCAGTAGAATTATTTGTAGCGTAACCACGTCCCATGTTCGGTAGATCGTAGACGAGAGTTTGATAATATGATCTAGAGAAAGGTTGAATGTTTAAAGAAATACGAAAAAACGTATGATGGAAAAGCAAGGAAAAAGGTGATAAATACGGATTATTTAAATCGGTTCTCCGTACGAGAAGCTGAAAAAAAGCATATCAAGTAGCTGCATCTACGTGTTACAAGGGAAAGGGTAACGTTGGTTTTTCTGCGTTTTCTCCGAATCAATGAATTTACGCCGATTTTAGTCCTATTTTTATCCTGTGTATTTTTATTCTGATTAATTATTTTACTTAACGTCAACGACGGCTCGCCCGTGCGGAAAAACCAACAACGAAGAATAAAAATAAATGAAAAAAAATATTGTTCGTTGATGAAAGCTTGTATAACGGGCGTGTAAAGAAGCAAATAAGAGTTTATCGTAAAATCGTATAATTTTTTTGCGACTTGACGCTGTTATGACCAACGCCGAAACATATCCACGACGGGCAGTGCGCGCGATATGTTTCTCTCATCGCGATATTCGCAAGTCAATTAATGTCGATACTGTCCTCTCTCGGGAGAATCACCTTTCTGCGTTTACCTAATTATCGCCGTCTTATTTTTTCACAAAACGTCGAACGTTCGATGAACCAGCGAAATAAAAAAAAAAAACAATTTTTAAATAAAGAAACATTTTTTGAGAGACGCAATGCCGAAAATTGGGCTTTGAATTTAATCGTCGACCGCGTCGCCGATGCATCGAGCATTATCTGCGCTCGGTTTTGTGAAAAATATTTATCTCACGAACGAAACGTTAATTTCAATGAATTTTGAAGGTTGGTTTAAAATTTCATAAATTTAAAGAATTTTTGCCGACGAGGGACGAGACGAAAATCTAGTTGTCGCTTGCAGTATGTAGTTTGTTAAATGTTTCACAAAAGCCACGTCAGCTGCAATTAGAATGTACGACTGCACGAGAAAAACGATAACGTACTTAAAGAAGATGTACTCGTGGATATTTATAATCAACGAGTAGCCGTCGCCAAGGCAATCATTCGGAACAATCGGATCTATTTGTTCAATAATAGTTGTAATAATATCAACAATATTATTATTTTTATTATTGATTAAACTCGAGTTAGAATTTTCGAATTCCTTGGCATTTGCCCTCGCCGTTCATGATTTGAAAGATGTAGATCTGTGGAAATAGTTCGTTCTAGAGTAAATCCAATGGACGGTCGCCAAGCCTAGAAAGACTAGCAATTTTTTTTTTTTTTTTCTTTTTTTTTTTTCTTTCCCCGCGATCTAGACCACTGACGGTGGATAAATAAATTTGTGCCCCATGTGGCGAGCAAAAACGACGCGTAATATCTTCCTCAGAGGACACGTTACGTAAATGCTTCCATCTAACAAGCCTTATGTAATAAGATTATAGTTAACGATGCTTAAAGAAACAAAAAAAACTTGTGAGATCCGCGATGATAATGCGTAATTTAATAATTGTACACGACACACTTTCATTGAAGATTAATCAAGACACGACAGATTATGAAGAGTTGGAAGAAGAAGAAAGAAAATAATAGAAACGGGAGAAAAAATACAAAACATATAGGAATGAGAAAAGTGGATTTTCACCGATGCGAGCGAAGTAACCCTTCGTAACGAAATTTTCACCGACTTCTCGACTTACTTTAAATACCTATTGATAAATATATAAATGAAGAATTCGGAAAACAATAATGCCGCTGCGGTGCAATATTTAATTGATTGACATAAAACGAAAAAAATATAGATAAACGTGGAAATTAGAGATTACTAGCATCCCACAACTTGTTATCGGAACAAATAGATACTTCGCAGTCAGAGAGGATATGTATCTTATTACCGGAATCGCAAAGATAATTTATAAAAATCTAACAAGAGTGCCACTGATTGGGCTGGGTTACTTGGCGAGCAATTGTCGAATGAAAAGTTGCACGGTGCGATTGAATTTCACTTTAATAAAAGCATCATGTATAAGAGGTACACGCTGTTTATTGCAATATAAATGTGTATATAGGGATCAACATGTTATAGAATACATATACACATATATATTCGTATATATATATATATATATATATATATATATATATATATATATATATATATATATATATATGAATATATATGAATATATATGAATATATATGAATATATAAATATATATACGAATGAATAAGATAACGAGAGGAGGAAAAAAAATACGACGAAGACAGCGAGAACCCAGGTCCACACGTTTCTTTCGAGTTTGATTCTGAGAAGCGTGTGCCTTACGTTCTGCATTCTTATTCAACCCGATTGGTTCGTTCCTGACTTCACTCCCCATCGTCGAAACTATATTTTCGTCAGCATTGAAAAATATACATTTTGAAAAAAATTAACTATATTACCGTCAATTGATTGATCGTTTTATAATACAAACCGTTGCGAGGTTCGCAGGTCAAGGGAATTTCGAGTTTGAGTTATTATGCTCCGACGATGTAGCGGACAATTTTGTCATAAAAAATGTGAGATTCGTTTATTTTGTCGCGGAGGTATGGAAATTAATTGTAAACCGAAGCCGTCGCTCGAAGATTCCTTGAACTCTGGGGCATCTACCCTCCACAACTCTCTGTTACCGCTTGCGCATGGTTTTTTCCGTTTTTTTCCTTTTTTTTTCTCTTTAAGATACTCGTTGTTGTTTGTTCTTTGGTGAGAAAGCATCGATTCGTCATAGTTATTTTCTTTGATATATTTTGCAAAGTGATAGACTAGAGAAAAAAAACTTATAAAAATGTCCAACCCCCTTTGGGTCCGATAGAAATTTTTTATAACTCGATTAATTATTAATTCACAAATAGCTTTTTTTTTGTTCAACATATATTCGAAAAATTCATTGTCATTGCCCATTTTTCCCATCAGAATAGTTACGCATTAAATGATTTTTGACCGAATTAATAAATCAAATGAAATTAAACTACGTTATTCATATGCGTACGTAATTGTAAAAATCTAATTATCGCAGCATATACTGTAGTTTTATTATATTTAATTCGGTTGAAAATGACAATGATATAAAACAATAAATATTAAACATTGCTGTAAAAGCTATAATATTATTGAGCTAATTCGTTTAATCGTTCGCTTTTTTATTCGTATTGCACCTACGGACTTTTCGTTCCCCATAATTTGTTTAATTTTTGTTGACCTCTTTTTCTTTCTATCTCTGTCGCTCAGCCTGATGTTAAATTAATAACGCATATATATATTTTTTTTATTTATTTGTTGTCGCTGGTATATATATTTTCGAAAGATTATTATTTACAATGTATCTATGTTGTAGGCGCCCCGTACCCAATGTTCCTCCCCGAATTCCCGACAGACCGTACTCCGGCCGACTAAACTGAGTTAGCACCCGCACCCAGCTTACCCGCCTAAGCTCTCCGTATCTCCAATCCAATCGAGATTCCACGGGGAATCTTTCGAGATTGCCGAGGACCAACCGGACTTGAGCGTCTTCCGCTTCCGCCGACGTAAAGTTCTCTCCCCCCAGCACCATCGGATTTCGGTGCCGTCGACAACGAGGGAGATTATTCGATGAGAAGTTTGACTCTCGCGTCGAACATTCGTTGTGCCCATCGAAACTGCTTTCAGCAAGTCGCTGATGTCATTTACGGAATGTAATCTTCGGCTGTGCACGAGAGCTGCTGAGCCAACGTGCTTTCAATGTAGGAACAAAAAAAATTAATCATTTTTTTATTATTCATTTTTTATTATTCCACGTCCTTTGGATCTCTTGACGAAACGATGATCCATCCCACCCCATCGATTCCTTTTCTCACCCTCGGCATTATTCTCCCAACAAATCCCCATCTATCCCCTCACCCACGTTCATTCCTTCTTTATTAATTTATACAAACTAAACTTTGTACTTTGAGATTCGTCGGTTAAGTATTTACGAAAAGAAAAAGAAAAACCACGTGCGTTTGATTGGCGTCTACGCAGTGAGAATGCGCGAAGAAAAGACCGTCGCAACGTGTTGCATATCGAGAGACGTGGCTGTCGCTGTATCGCTGTATCGCTGTATCTATCTTCAAAACGAAAAACGCTAAATAATTATGGAAATTATTTACGAATCATTGAGATATGCGATTAAAGTTTTTAAAAAGTTTTTTTAAATCGTTTGTTGAAGAAAATCCGGTCTGGTGCACAGTGCTGTTATTTTAATTCGTTGTTGTTATGTACTGATTGATTATGTCCGTGATAGTTGTAAACATGAACAGTATTAAACACGATTTCGTCTTTCCGAGTAGGAAGGATCGGTGCTTTTCGTCGTTGATCTGTGCATTGAAAAAAAATGAATAGAAAAAAAAGCGATGTGACAATATTGAAATAAAAACTCGAACAAAACAGCGGTATCGATAAATTATTAATTCGGTCCAATACGAATTTTTATCGAAATTAAAAATAAAAAATTTCCATGTTTAATCATAAACAAAAAATTGTTTTAATTACGATTATTATTACAGTGCGGAAAATATGAGATTAATCGTCGTTTGTTTTTTAGACAAGTTAAATATTTTGCAAGCTACATCATTTTTAATCTTTGGGTTTTGTATGAAAGTTTGCCGGCGGCCACGTCTGCTCGACCGAATCACCGCCCCCCGACGTTAGGTCGATCAAACGAAAGGCCAAAACTGCGACCGAATGAGCGCAGATAACGTAATTACCTCGGTTATTGTACAGTCTGAAAATCCCCGGGTTAACCAGGGAAAACGCGAACACAATTTTATACTTTACAAAATGCGAAGATATAAATAAAAACTCAAATTACGGCCCACGAATTTTTTTCCATTACTTGATAAATTACCAGTATTTATTCGTTCTGTGAACATTTTGTTTATTCTTTCCCTTAAGATAGCGAAGCGGCTTAGGAGCAATTTAATCTTTATAAACATTTTTCTTTCTCATATTTCAGCAAGTTCAGTGTACTCGGGATTGGTATCCGAGTACTGTAAATTATTTGTTACTCGAAGGGCCAGAATATAAATTCGTTTCCGTGATCTTCGAATCGGTGTGTAAATGTGTGTTATTGTATATTGATGAGTCGACACGAAGAATTATAGTATTATGGATCTATACATAGCAGCGAGGGAGAAACCTTTTGTTTTTTTTTGTATCATGAAAACATCTATCTGTTGTATAGGTTGAATAATAGACAGTCCGAATGATTGAACACGGCATCGACTGACGACGATTGTCTCGCGAACGTGCGACGATTAATATTAATTTAAAAAAAAAACATATTTAAATACCCGATCGTGTCGTTGATTTTTCTTTCATTTTCCATATGCAACTATTTATGTACAATATTTAAATAATATATTAAAAAATAAATAAATTAAAAGAGGAATAAAAAATTAACAGTTGATCTTGGAAAATATTTTTCTTAGCGTTAATCGAAATGATAAGAATGATAACAGTCAACGCTTGAGTCGATAGCATTCGAAGCTGTATTCACCGCGTCAATTGTATTTTTCGATGATTTCAGCCCATCAATGACATAATTCGTTGAAATTTTTAAAATAAAAATAATAATTAACAAAAAATCTAATGCACGAAGTCATGACAGTGAAATCAGCAAAGTTTATGGATATTGACGATGGTTTTAGTTATCTAAGAACCAGAACGATGTTTTGGACAATTAATCGTCGGAATGAGGTCAATGTTACGGAAATTGGAGAAAGAGAGACTCAACGAATTGTTCAATCGTGTGAGGGAGCTTTCGGATACCGTGGACGAGCTCAGGGTGGAAGTGGACGCGATGAAGATGTCAATCGTCGCTTGCAACCTGAGACTGACTGAGAAAAAACGCAGGAACGAAGATAGTACATTGGAAAAATTCAAACGATGCTTGGAGAAGAGTTTTGTTCCGGCTTTAACGAGAGATCATACGCATAGAGTGCGTCAGAAATGCCAAAAAATATTTTCACAATTTCCCACAATTATTTCACGCCCAACTCATTCATCGGGCAATGAACGTTCAATTAGTAAAAATTTTACGTTATTTTTTTATACTTCAACAAATTAAATTAATCCATCCGTCGATTAATGAAATATCTTCCATTGGTTGTTTAGATAAAACCAAAGGAAAAGGCAGAAACGAAAAGGCAACATGTCACTCGCTACGTCGTCAGAAAAATGGTGTAAATTCGGGAGAAGCGAAATTATTGACAATTTCATCATCTTCTTTGCAGAGTTTGGAAAATTGTCCAATAATACTTTTTAAATCGAAAAGTTCTCAATGTACGGATCATGGATGTAATTCTTTCGAGTCATCGATGAAAATGAATCATTCGAAGGAACGTGGAAAGAAGTTGGCCAGGAATAAAATAACGGGCACGGTTACATCGCCTTCAACAGCCCCAACTGGATCAACACGAAGAAATAAAATGTTCGATCCTGCTGAGACCGTGAAGCATCAGCGAAGCGTTACTTTTGTAGATCGGCAAAATAATATTTCACGAAAAAATCACTCGTCTTCCAGTTTCTCGCTCTCAAGTGAAAATACATCGGACCATAATCTTAACGATGACAACGTTGTTTATACAAACACCAAAACTCATTGCAACGTGGGAAGCGGTGTGAAAATAAAAAGCACGAAAAAAAAGATAAAATCCAGCTCAGCCCAGTGTTCAATAAATTGTGAATATCTCGACAAACCACCATCACGGAAAAAATACGGTAATACAAGAACCTTTTCCGGAAATTTCCGTTGTACCAATAGGATCTCAAATCGAAAAACTTGGCAAAGAGAGAGAAAGAAAAAACTTGACAATGATGGAACACAAAGAGAAAAATGTTTGAAATTGAATAAGTGCCCGGGGGATATAGGATATTGTCGAAAATCCAATAGACGGTGCTTATCCACGGGTAGTCCGAGTTCGTTGACCTCCTGTTCATCGAGATCAGTCAGCAGTTTTTGTTTGAGATCGGAAGAGGTTGGATATTACGAACGCGAACCGATTCCCGAATGTAAAAAGTTCGAGGAGATGCGCGAGCCACGAGGATTCGATACGGTAAAGCCTTACTCCGGAAATACACAACTCCGGAATGATAGAAGAAAACGAACATACGTTATTTCTTCGGAAGTTCCGGCGAGTAAGACTATTCATTGGAATGATGATGAGGTGCAGCAAAAAAATTTAATGGGAGATTCATTATCTCAGAACGATGGATGGGAGGAACAAAAGTATAAAAATAAATGGAAGGTAAATAAAAACAAAATTGCGTTAACGAGTTTTTGTTTATTTAATTGACAATATATACGTTTGACTTTGACATCTATTTAAAACGAAAATGTAGAAACCCAAAATACTCGGGGAAAACGATCGGTTTTGTAAGGAAAAGCAAACTCCTACGACAAAGCATAAAAACGTGGAAGCATCCACCGTGTGCACAAACCGTCGGACGAAAGGTTTTCGTCGAAAGCTCGAACGGGTGAGAAGTTGGACGATACGCGACAGACGGAAAAAAGCTACGAAATTAATAAAATATTCCGGGAGCACGTCGTTATCGTCCCGTAAATGTACCGACGAAACATGTTCCCTGACATCGGAACGATCCGCCAGCAGGTCAGACTGGTCCAGTATGATGATATAATTCGAAACTTGATTCGAAAAAAAAAAAAAAAAAACTCATCTTTGTTGAAAATAAATGGTTATCGTAGTGTTAGAAAATCATTGAAAAATGTATAATCGACCGTTAAGAATATTTATTTAATTTTAATAATGTTACATCGAACGCGTACATCGAATTCGAATTGCGAAAGGTCGATTGCGAACTAGTACTGGTACTTATGGAAAACCATCGTCATCTTCCTCGGCCATTTCTTTGGCAAGTTCCAAATCTTGTTGCTCGCGTTCCCTGCGTTCCTCGGCAGATTCAAGATCCTTACCGTAAGATTTTGGTGGATAACGCATTGCCTTTACGCTCTGATTGTGAAGATCGAGACAGAATGTTATGCGCTGATGAAAAGCCAACAAAGGCTCCCGAGTGCAATAAATATCCGTAGTTTCTTTGCTGCGCATGTAACCATTTTCGGGATCCAATGTTGCTTCGATAACGCCATCGCGAATGGCTTTGGCGACGATAAATTCAGCATCGACGCCCGAATCGAGTCCCAATTTTCTCGCTATATCCCCCGGTGAAATTCTCGAATACGACAAACCGATGGAGCGTATCGCTGTTTTAATAACATTGTGACGTAGACGCAAAATAAGGGTAAATGTGTGATCGGAACGAAATTGTGGACCAAAGTTTTCCAATACTTCGCCGAAACGTTGAAGATTACCGAGACGAACGGCTTGGGTAAGTTGAAAATACGGTCCGAGAGCACGACGCAGAGCCGCTTGTCGAAATATCTGACGCTCCGGAATATCACCCAACAAAAGTTCAACGGTAACCGCCAATTTTTGTACAGTTTGACGAAATCCAACGGCCGTTGTTTGAGGGGCTTTTCGCATGGCTTGAACCAAGTACTTGTGCGCCGCTGAGTATTCCAATCGGGCGGCTTTTATACGTCCGAGATAGTAAAGAAATCTCGCCCACTCGTTGTTGCTCGCGGATTCCGGAAAAGTTGATTTTAGTACAAGTTTATCCGCTTGATCGTAAAGATTGTAATGCAAATAATTTCTCAACAGACAATTAATGAGAACCGCCTGACCCTCGAAATCGTTTCTAAGAGTCGCCGTGCGCAAACGAAGATGCAAAAAACCACGTATTTTGTCGAGTTGATTAGTTAATTCGTAAGCTCGTGAGTGATAGAAATAACATTTTGCGGCTATAAGATCTATCGTACGACGATTTTGGGCTATTATCTTTTGTACGAGAGCCTCCGAACATTGAACGGCGTCGTTGTACTTTCTCGTATCTATTAGACGCACGAGAACCAACAGATGAATGTAGGCATCGATTTCGGGCAACAGTGGAGAGGCCGAGCTGCGGAAACGTTGAATCGCCGCTTGAGTTCCTTCCATGTCCATCGGTTCTTCCACCCAAGCCAAAAGAGCCTCACGCTCGGCGGCCGATCTTGTGTAAAATCCTCCTATGACACCGCGCAGTACTACAGGATTTAATTTACGTCTTGTGTTGGGAAGAGCTCGGAGAGCTCGCAGAATGAATCTAGGTTCTTTGTTCTGCACTGCCTTTTCGATCTGGCGAGTATGCTCGCGCAGATCGTGGATCGTTTGAAGATCGGTGTCCTTTTTATCGCCCGTGTCTCCATCGCCATTGGTAACCTCAGCCGCGGGCACCTCGACCTCCATCGCTTCGCCATTTCTTGCTCCCAAAACACCCATTTTTCAAGGTGCTGCCTTATCGACTTTTACCAAGCCTGTAATAATAATCAATCGTTCCTTTTATTTGGGTTTGATGCTTTTAAATTTTTAACGCTCCATCCTTTGAGATGATTATTCATTTTTTTCTTCTCCATCAACAAATTTTTCAGTTTATGTTTAAATCAATTGTTGCTTTGCAAGAATTAATTTATTCTATACAAACCGCCGTAATAGATTGTCCAATAATTTTTTTATTTGTTGTCTCAAAAAATTTTTTTTTAAATAAATAAATAAAAATTATTATCAAACGCTCATAATTTTTATCATCAATTACGTCTTTCAATCAAATTGTTTTTTTTCCTCATGTCAAAGAAAAATCATTCCGGTTGGCAGTTTGAAATATTTTACATTAATTGAAGATAATTTTGTGGCAATAAAAAACATAACCTAAAAAGACGTCTCAAGAAAGTGTTAAATTATGACCTCGCGGACGAAGCATCGACTTGTTGTAAAAAAATACTAAAGCTAAGAGACAACGTGGTATTTGTTTAACGTTGATCGATGATAAGATAATTACCTTCTTTGAAATTCTTTTGCCCAGCAAAGCCAATACACTTGGAAGTTGTCAATTCACGGCGGCCCGAGTGGTGCATTCTCATCGGCCCTCTTTGAGCGCAGAAATTGGAAGCTGCTTCGGTCTCACCCGCAAATTCCGATAAAATAGACATTCCGTTGTGTCGTACTCGTGGTTGGTGCGATGTTATCTGAAGATAAATTTCGTCTAATCACAACGCACCGATAAAACAGTTTATACGATTTCGCGTACATTTGCACGGATTATTTACAACGGAATTTGAGGCGGCAAACATGTTTATTCCTGTCGGACACGATAACACGATAACCACACTAACATTACACGGTGTTTATGAACTTTTTTTAACGAATTATACTGAAAATTATTGTACAGCCAGGTCCGCTAGCGATTTTTTTAACGAACGGTGCATTGAAATTGAAGGACCCAATATTTAGTAGGAAACTATATTTATTCAATACATATTACTATTAATTGAAAAACTCTTTCATCGATTGAGGTTTTTGCTAGTATTTATCGGATATTTCAGTGCTTCACTGATACGAGGAATATCGTTCGGTGTCTCTTAAAATAAAATAAATTTTAAACGACTTTTAAAACAAAAATTTATTAAGCATTACTATTCTATAAAAATGCAGTTATGAAATACGATAAGTTCGTACGCATATACCGTGATACCAAAATCGTCAGAGCTTTGCTCTTTTTTCAATTTGATGTACAATTCCAGATGCAACAGCGTCTCGAATTTCCTTTGAGTCAAATCCAAATTCGGACAAAATTTCTCTGCTATGTTCGCCAGCTAAGGGATTGAGTCGATGGGCGGAGGTACTGCCAGGAGTGCGAGATAAACGAGCCGCAGGATTTGGGACTATAGAACCGTCGATTGCAACGGTGAAACTTTTATTTTTTTTATTGTGCCTATTTGCTGACACCTCGTGTAAGCCGAGAACCGGGGTGACGCACGCGTCGGTTCCATCGAAAATTGAGGACCAAGCTTTCTGAGTTTTCGATTTAAATATATCCGCAAGCTTTTGACGATTTTTCTCAAAGTCCCACAGCTGTGGCAAATCTTCGTCCGTCAGGCCAAGTTTCTCCAATAAAGACGCGTAAAATTGTGGCTCTATAGCGCCAACTGCCATAAATTTTCCATCCTGAGTTTCGTATGTGTCGTAAAAGTGCGCTCCGCTGTCCAGACTGAAATGAAATTCCATTTACATCGGTTGTCGTCTTATTTTTATGCGAATGATAATTATAGACTTGGTATATATATTTCTTCACGATCGATTTTTATTTTTGTATCGTAGATATAGCGGAATGTTCTGTCATGTGGATTTTGAGAATCAAACAATGGTATGTGGTTGATCTCACGCATTTTTTCCTCGCGGATTTCCCCAAAGTCCAGGAATTTTTTGAGATCTGAAGAGCCAACTGCCCAAATAGGCGGATCCTTCGGTCATAGATAAATCGATAACTTGTCCCAAGTTGCTACGAGAACGTTCTACCAGAGCCATGACAATGGCAAAGGCGCACATCAATCCACCGCCACCAAAATCTGCGGCCAAGTTTACTGGCGGTGTTGGCTTTTCACCGTAACGTCCAAATAGTGATAACAGACCTTAAAATAATATTTTCTGATGTTATATCGCGATATTATACACCGTAGGATTCCTAACTATGCTTAACAATGGATTCTTCTTAGTACCCGACAAGCTTAAGAAGTTTATGTCATGTCCAGCCATGTTGGCATAAGGTCCATCCTGCCCAAATCCAGTCAATCTGGCATAAATGAGTTTTTTGTTTCTGGACATCAAATCCTGAGGTCCCAGCTTCAACTTTTCCATAACACCTATCAAAAACAAAAATATTTATAATGGAGAAATATTTATTCAAACGGGAGTTTACAAGTACAAATTGAAATTTTATTTATATATATTACATATAAGTTACATATATTTTATATAAGTTATGATATAATCATACCTTTTCTGAAAGGATCGATAACAACATCGCTGTTGTCGCTCATTCTTTGAAATATTTCCACACCAGCTTTGGCCTTCAGGTTCAAAGCTATCGATCGCTTTCCATTACTCAAAGGATCAGGGTAAATAGGGCCTGGTCCTATCTAATTCAAAGTTTTTCTTTACTTTTATTATATTTTAAGCTAAACTATTTTTTAGTTTTTGTTTAATATGATAAATAAATCATATATCCCTGAACGAATAAACATAAATCAGTTTTATTAATGATTTATCATTGAAACATATATATTTTTTCACTGTTATAATTTTATTGAAAAATTTATCAATTAATAATTATAAACAATTTATATCAACCTTGTCTATTCTGATAACTGTTGCTCCATAATCAGCAAGTAGCATCCCACAAAAGGGTGCTGGTGCTAGACCCCCAAGCTCCAGAATCTTTAACTTTCTCAATGGCATCGGAAAATATACTACCACTGTAGACTATTTCTTCCCCGTTCGTTCCCGGCAATATTTTTTATCGTTATCGGCTTTGCACCGTCATAATGTTACGGTCATGTTTTTTTTTTGGACCTTTGAACGTAGCATCAGTGGCTCGTTTATTGAAAAATATAATATGCAATGATGCATAATAAATATACATGCGTAATAGATCAGATGATTTGTAAGATATTTTTTTATTAGATTATCCGTTTGATGACTCGAGCAGTTTTCAACATGTTCAAGATAAAATAATTAACGATGGATCATGGAGCAGTGGTACATAACCTCACTCTCTCAGTTCGTTACAAGTGCGAGAGCCTAATCTCCTCAAAGTGTTCATTTCCGCTATGGTTCATTCTTTGGATAATATACAAAAAAAAAACGATTAATTGTCAATTTTGTTATACAGAGAATCGTTCTTGTTTTTTTTAATCCACAATATCAGTCATCGTCTCAATGCTTTACAGTTTTTTTTACCGACCGAGTAGTGGTACATTATCTTAACGAACACTAGGCGGGCACGAGAGGGAGCTGGAAACGCTGACCAACGATAACCAACGACGACAAGCGCCGGCAACAAAAGTTAAACTGGAAGTCTTTCGGAACACGAGCTTCCCCTCGATTCTGCACGATTCTTCTCGTTTTTTCGCTTCACGGCTGATCACGACCGTGTGGTTTCGGGCTCTTACGGGCGAAACGCGACTAAACTCGCAATTTCTCGAAAATAGTGTTGTCGAAAGTTAAACAAATAAATATAAATAGAATTCATTTAATTGTTTATGCATGATATTTGCATATTGAAACGCGTCGATCGAACTATTCAACAGAACGGCAGTTAGCATGCAGTTGCGAAAATAAAGAGAAGTAGAGAACGTGTGAGCCGCGCAGCATCAGCAGCAGCAGCATCAGCAGCAGCAGCAGCAGCAGCAGCAGCAGCAGCAAAAAAGAGCTATTGCCAATAGTGTTCGCAACCGCTCTGAGCAGAGGAGTCACGACGAGTACGCGCGGACTGCCCGTGTCCATAGGCAACCCCCCTCCGGTAACCGGCATATCAATCTCACCAACAATTCAACATTGGTTATCGCGAAAATGGCCGCCGAAATGCACAACAAGAGCCGTATGAT
The DNA here is from genome assembly GCA_963971145.1 of Sussaba pulchella. Lineage (NCBI taxonomy): Eukaryota > Metazoa > Arthropoda > Insecta > Hymenoptera > Ichneumonidae > Sussaba > Sussaba pulchella. The sequence continues at coordinate 201,690 of OZ020165.1, read as the reverse complement.
GGTTTTCAAGAACAAAGGGAAAGATCAGGACGTGAGTATAACTGAAAAGAATTTGACGAGTATATGTATTTCTGCGAGCTTACGGACCACGAGACAACGCCAACCGTGTATAGTCGCGCGTCTCACCGCACCACGATCTCAGCATCCCGATTGGAACCGAACTTTTCCAACGTTCTCGCACTTGCCGTGATTCACCGAAAATATATTTCACACCCACGTTTTTCACGATGCGAGGCAATCCTAGCCGCTCATGTATCTATCATTTTTATGCGTTTTTTTTTTTTTTTCTTTATCGGACGGTTCGACAAAACCTGGTTGCTCCGAAATCGGCGAGAGCCGCGTCATTGCTCCGATTTTAACAAATTCCAATGTTATCGCTAGCGCACGTGCGATTTTCGTTGATTTTCATTTCTTTTTTATTTTTCGAATTTGTGAAAGATGTGATTCAAGATGTTTAAACGTTCCGGAGATTCTTGGCTGTGAAAAATAATGTTCTTATTTGAGAGTACGTTCTTGGATCAAAGGTACCGACTCAAAAGCCTCTATGCGAGCCTATCAGCATTCATTGTTGATATTCGATTACTTTCGTTTTCTATTTCATCACAATATAGGCATTGTGTCAATAGTTATAATCTTTTCTAATTGATTTAGGTTATTTATCTATTTCTAGTTTAAAAAATTCTTTGTTATTTCTTTGTTAAATCAAAACATTTGCCTGATCACGAACAATTTGAGATCAGATAGGTGTTTCATTGAAAAAAATAAAACAACCGTTCGATCTATAAAATTGAACGTATAATGGATCAACAAAATTTTATGTTTAACAGGAAATGCGACGAAGAAGAAACGAAGTGACGATAGAACTTCGCAAAAACAAACGCGAAGAGACTCTTCAGAAACGAAGAAATGTACCAATCACAGACTCAACTGGTAATTGCACAATTGATGAAAATTTTAATTTCTGTCGTAGCATATGTCACGACACTTAATTCAATCTAAAGGACGTAGCATCAATTTGTTCTTTATACTTGATTATTTCCGTCTGTACAAAATGCTGAATCTTGGATTTGGATTAATTTGTATTCAGACGAAGATGACATTGAGAGAACTCTCTCGAAGATCAACCTTAAGGAACTTGTGGAAAAAGCAGCCAGTACAGATTCGGCGGATCAATTGGCAGCTGTACAGTCGGTACGAAAGTTACTCTCATCAGATCGGAACCCTCCGATCGACCCTCTTATCGCTAGTGGAATCCTACCGATTTTGGTTCGCTGCCTCGAACAGACAGACAGGTGGGGACTAATGAAATTTCTCTCATTGTTGGTCAAACCTTGCAATTTAGATTTTTATTGGAACCCGAATATCGTTAAATTCTTTGTTTATCTCGAAATTTGATAGAAAATCCGGTAAAATATAATGGAAAAAAAAGGAGCACGCTCACGCCGCCACAGGCCAGCTCGTTGTAAATGCGTCAATCGTATGTTTTAATCTGTGGACGCAAAGCTGTTTAAGTTTAGCTATGTTTAGCGATTGTACTCATGATCGCAGTAACACGGACCCATGCTACAATAAATTATTCTTTACAATAATAAATAATTGTATAAAAAATGTATTTTATTCTTTTCAGTCCTTCCTTGCAATTCGAGGCTGCCTGGGCTCTGACGAACATAGCGAGCGGTACCTCGGACCAAACGCAAGCTGTAATCGCAGCCGGTGCGGTGCCACATTTTCTGCAGCTGCTTTTATCGAGCCAACAAAACGTATGCGAACAAGCAGTTTGGGCGTTAGGTCGGTATTATCGTTCGGTATTAATTGCTCAGCGCTAAAAAATTTTTGTACGAATGATAACGAATTTTTTTGAATTTTCAGGAAATATTATCGGTGACGGTCCGGGACCCAGAGATTATGTCATTCATCTCGGTGTCGTGGAACCGCTGTTAACGTTCATCAAGCCTGATATACCAATTACTTTTCTACGCAACGTCACGTGGGTCATCGTTAATTTATGTAGAAATAAAGATCCGCCGCCCCCCGTTCATACGATACGTGAAATACTGCCGGCGCTCAACATCCTCATTCATCACACGGACGTAAATGTAAGTCAAAAGAAAAAAAAAAAAAAAAAAAAAAAAAATTAATAAATATATATAAATAAAATAACATGATATCGTTGGATTATCCAGATTCTTGTTGACACGGTGTGGGCGCTGAGTTATTTGACCGACGGAGGTAACGAGCAAATTCAAATGGTCATCGACAGCGGCGTTGTGCCATTGTTGATTCCACTTCTGTCCCATAAGGAAGTTAAGCTGCAGACGGCCGCTCTGAGAGCCGTAGGAAATATCGTAACCGGCACTGACGAGCAAACCCAAACGGTTTTAAATTGTCATGCCCTCTCGCATTTCCAAAACTTGCTTACCCACACGAAGGACAAAATTTGCAAAGAGGCTGTCTGGTTCCTATCTAATATCACAGCGGGAAATCAGTCCCAAGTCGAAGCTGTCATAGAAGCCGGTTTATTACCACTTATAATACGCAATTTGTCCAAGGTATTTTACGTTCTACAATTATTTATTTAACCTGATAAATATATATTTTATTTATTTTCTCTATAAGTAACAAACAAAACCAAAGTTTAAATAAAAATAATTCTAACAATAATAATACTAGAGCAATAGATTTAAAAAAAAACTAACGTTTGATTTTTCGTCACAATTAATGATTTTCCATGTTTCGTTTTCGTATCGTACAGACGGATTTCCAAACTCAAAAGGAAGCCGCGTGGGCGATTAGCAACATGACGATAAGCGGCAATAGGGACCAGGTCGCACGATTGATACAATTCGGTGTCATCGAACCGTTCTGCAAACTTTTGTCTTGCAAAGATGTACAAGTGCTGCAGGTCGTCCTCGACGGTATTAACAACATGCTCAAGCTCGCAGGCCCGGAGGTCGAACAGTTGGCCAATATGATCGAAGAATGCTCAGGTTCCTTACCAACATCTCTCATAAATAAAATTTTAAAAACCATTGTTATCTCTTCATTGATTTAATTTGTTATTATATTTTCGTATTCTCTCTAGGCTTGGATAAAATCGAGGCTCTTCAAAATCACGAGAACGTAGACATTTACAAACTGGCTTACGATATTATCGAGCAATACTTTTCGGAGGAGGTAAATAAACAATTAATTTATTTTATTTAGTTAATTTTGATAATTAATTAGCTAGCAAGGAATCCTTATCTCTATGTCACACCTTTAACGTTCTCATATTAATAAAAAACATTATTTATGCGGTATAGTTATTTGAAAATGTTATTTTTATTTTTCTAGACCGACGACGCGAATCTTGCACCGTCGGTTGGCGAGGGAGCGTTCGAGTTTGATCCGACGACGACTATTCCGAGCGAAGGATTTAAATTCTGAGAGGATCTCAACGTTCCCTATCCGATCGTGCCGTCCCCCGACAACAATCGTCAACTTGGAGCCGCTGTGCTCCCTCTTTCCTTAACCAATCTGACATCTCCGTTTCGATGATCCGATCGAGAGAAGTAGCGCGGCACTCGCATCTGCTCGCATCTGCTCGCATCCATCGCGCGTTCATCGCCGCCATCCGAACAATCTCGCGATCCAAGCAACGATTATCGAAAGCGAAAAAACAAAAAAACAGGAACAAAAGAAATAATTTAAAATCATAACAAAGAAAAATATCTAATAAATTAACAACAATGCCAGATCGGGGGCCTTTGTGAACGTTAGAAAATAATAAAAAAATCACTACGAGTATCCTCGTGTCATCGGTTGATAAACCCCGATAAAATAACGGACGACCCAAATTTTTTGCGCATGGAGAGCAAGTTATCACAAACGTTTATGGATCGACTGCATCCTTTTGTTATTTTCTTCTTCCATTTAATTTACTCATATACTTAACATTTTTATTCCGTATTAAGTAACGATGAAACAAGTTTTTGAAAATAATAAAAAAAAAAAAAAAACCGACAAACAAATAAAGAAAAGTAAATGAAGATGCTCCTGTTAGATATACCAGACGACACCTGTATTAAAGCTCTGCGTGATGATCAATTAGTTTCGATAACTTTCATTCTGTCGCGGTATAAATTAAAGGAAAGGAACGGAATCTTTCTGCGTTTATACATCGCTATTGCTTCATCCGAAGAGAGTCTTGTTTTATCATGTTACATTTAATGACGAAACAGAGAGGAAAAACAAACGATTCGTGTATATTTGAGGCATGTTAAATTTATAGCGAATATTAATTACTAAATAAACAAATCGATTGACTACTTCTTTAATAGTAGAAAATTAATTATTACGATTAGAGACGTTCTTCTGTACGGAACAAGCGACAACAATAAAAATGTAGCATTCAACTGCAACGTGATAGACCAATCAATTCGGCTCAGTGATTTTTCGACGACAGGCAAATATATTAAAACTTTCTGCAAATATTATTCTGTTTATATTATGGGCTTAAAAATGACTTAAAATAATAATAATTATCATTGACGAGACTACCATTTTCCAATATTCTCGTTGTTTTTTTGTTCTTTTGTTGCCTGGTTTGTAAATGTTCATGAAGAGGCGAATAGCGGGTAAAGAAAATGATCAATTGAAAAAACTTTATTTTTATTCAGTAGAATAAAAATAAAAAATAAAAAAACATCTAAGCTTCTTCTTGGTACATGATGGTCGGAGCGTCGTAGTGATGTACATCGTCGGCGTAAATTTCCTCTGGCAGGGAATCTTCACCACTCGGTAAGTATGTGGGAAAATGCGGAGCTTCTTTATGAACTTTGTGCGGCAAAACGGTGTCATAAATTTGAACCAGACTGTTGGTTTCCCCTGGAATTGCTTGACCCAATACCCAGATCACGTTGTATTTTGTATTGACGCGTAGAATCTGCAAGTTTGAATATTTAAAAAAGATAAAAATAACAAATAACTTCACACACAGATTAATGCTCGGTGAAAACGTTCGACATGTCGTGTCGAATGATTATTTTAAAAAAAACTGTGAAGAACAATTATTTTTATTTTTTTTTCTTTACTTGCGCAATAAGATTAATAAAGGATTTCGTTTCGAGTTATAGAATATTTGCAGTAGCGTTACCTTGATTGCTCGAAATATTCGATAACGGTTGCCCATGTGACCGGGCATCTTTGTTCCGAGCATAACTCGCGCTTTTTCGCCACCGCACCCAATGTTTCCGGGTCTTCGATGGGTCTTTGTTACTCCGTGACTCGCCGGCATTCCGTGAAATCCCCATCTCTTCATAACGCCTTGAAAACCGCGGTCCATCCTTAAAAATACAAACTCAATGACAAAGATTTTATATTTATTTTTCGGACCAAAAGCACAAATTATATTTTTGGGGCTCTCGTATCAACGTACGTTTTTGCTCTAACATCGATGTACTCGCCGGGTTTGAAATGAGCAGCGTAAAGAGGTGTGCCGGGCTGAAGAGCGGCATCGGCGGTGATGGTAAATCTCGACAACAGTTTCTTCGGCATAACTCCGGAGTCCGTGAACATGCCGCAATATTCTTTAGTAAACTGAAATTATATAGATTAAAATTAATTGGTACGTTGACACTTGTTTGGAAAAACATTTCAATTATATTATTGTTTGGTGTACCATCTGAGGATCCGCACTTTCCGCACCAACCACGACACAACCAAAACTTCGTTTTGCACTTCCGCGACGTTTAATTATTGGATTATAATTTTCGGGTGGAATATACTTGATCACGTGATTGTCGGCGACCTGAATAATCAATATAAATAATCAAAACCTACTTACCGACACGCGTGTATATCGTAGGCGCAATTTTATTACCTGCAGCAAAGTTGACAAAACTTTTTTCCCATTTTTCAACCACATCGGATAAATACCAATTTTTTTCGCAATAACACCGGTACGTCGAGACGCCGGAGTCCATTCGGTTTGCGGCTCTATAGGTTCAACTTTGAGCGGCGAGGTGCACACCTTCATGCCAAGGCCTATATCGCGCACCCCAAACTTGGATTCAATTACTTCTTGTACAAATCTCGCATTCTCGGGAGTTACTTCCTCTTTGGTAAGCTGTGACACAATCATTTATCATTTTCATGAGACTCAAATTTGTTCAAATAATTTTCAATATCAACCTCTCTTTACAGTCTTATTTTTTAACTGCCTGTTTCTATGTCATATTCAGGTATTCAACTGTTCCCAGTTCCCAAAAATCAGATTTATTTAAGAGTTACTTGTCAGCAGCAATTGTTAAAAACTTTTGTTAATAAACATTGCAATTTAGAAACAAATAATGAGGAACAACTGACATTGGGTTGACAAATTAATTGTGAGTTGTCTGGATGATCGATATTAATTATCTTACAATAGCCCAATTATTTTCTCGTACGCTAAATCATTGTGTAGAATTTTTTACGTACCGCCCTGTACTGTTTGGGTAGCCAGGGAGGATACTTTTTCTTCGGGGGAGGGTTGGGAATTTTCTTCCCACGATTTGGTACCTTTGTTATGTCCATCCTGCATCACAGAGAAAATAGTTGATATCACCCGATTTAATCCCTCGACTAAAATTAAAAGAATTAATATGACGATTGTGTTTACCTTGGTTTTAAAAAATTGTTGACAATGTTTAAGCCGTTGCAGGCTTTGAAAAGCGTTGCCATTGTTAATTCGTTGTGAAAAATCACTGATGAAACATTGCCTGGAAGAGATCGAGAACCTCACAATTACTGAACATAACCATCAAGAAATTAAAAGTAGTTTGGTTTTTGTCATACACTGTTAACACTTAAATAACGATAACGAGTCTTTTCAAAATGATTTTCCGTAGACTGACGTGGTGTATGAGATGTTAAGCTGTTTATTTAATGTGCTTATAAAAATTAATGCATCAAAAGAGGTTATGAAGAATTTATAACCGGATCTTTATATCGATGTCGCCGAAAAAGTAGCGCTGTAAACGCAGTGAAAAAAGTTATGAACTAAAACAAAAGTTCTTCCTGGACGTTGGAAATGCAATATGGCGGAAAGGCGCATGATTTTTAGTTCGTTCCGTTTTTCACTGCGTAAACAGCGCCACGGTTTTGTCCAAAATCGTCGATCGAGTGGCGCTGTTCGTGCAGTGAAAAACGGAACGAACTAAAGCATGCGACGCCCGTCGATAACAACGCAATCTGACGGGAAGACGCCATGATTTTTAGTTCGTTCCGTTTTTCACTGCGTAAACAGCACCACGGTTTTGTCCAAAATCGTCGATCGAGTGGCGCTGTTCGTGCAGTGAAAAACGGAACGAACTAAAGCATGCGACGCCCGTCGGTAACAAAGCAATTTGGCGGGAAGACGCCACGATTTTTAGTTCGTTCCGTTTTTCACTGCGTTAACAGCGCCACGGTTTTGTCCAAAATCGTCGATCGAGTGGCGCTGTTCGTGCAGTGAAAAACGGAACGAACTAAAGCATGCGACGCCCGTCGGTAACAATGCAATTTGGCGGGAAGACGCCATGATTTTTAGTTCGTTCCGTTTTTCACTGCGTTAACAGCGCCACGGTTTTGTCCAAAATCGTCGATCGAGTGGCGCTGTTCGTGCAGTGAAAAACGGAACGAACTAAAGCATGCGACGCCCGTCGGTAACAAAGCAATTTGGCGGGAAGACGCCACGATTTTTAGTTCGTTCCGTTTTTCACTGCGTTAACAGCGCCACGGTTTTGTCCAAAATCGTCGATCGAGTGGCGCTGTTCGTGCAGTGAAAAACGGAACGAACTAAAGCATGCGACGCCCGTCGGTAACAATGCAATTTGGCGGGAAGACGCCATGATTTTTAGTTCGTTCCGTTTTTCACTGCGTTAACAGCGCCACGGTTTTGTCCAAAATCGTCGATCGAGTGGCGCTGTTCGTGCAGTGAAAAACGGAACGAACTAAAGCATGCGACGCCCGTCGATAACAATACAATATGGCGAGAAGGCGCCATACAAGACAAGACATAGACAAAGACACAGAAAGATTCAGAAAAATTCTTCTTCGACATAGTCGATGGTTGGCCCGATCTTTGGCTCTTGAAAAATCACAATATTGTATTTAGGTACCGGCGAAAACAAGACGAAAGAATAATAAACTCTAGGTTATTGAAATAGCATCCGTTGTTGCTGCTGATAATAAAATAAAAAAATATGGCAGGAGAAGCCGTGGTTGATGCATTGCCGTACATAGATCAAGGTTATGATGAGCCCGGCGTCAGAGAAGCGGTAACATAATCCATTGGATAAATTATGTCTTTACTATAGTATAATCATTAGAAATCAACCAAATGACATTAAATTGTTTATTAATTAATTAATTTATTTGTTATGGACTAAAAAGGTATATCGAAATAAGTTTGTTACAATTATTTGTTTGGTAATAATTATAACGTATAGACTGAAACGAAAAATATAAAAAGTTGTCAAAGTAATATTGTTGTTCAAGGCACTTGCTATGGTAGAGGAAGAAACGCGGCGTTACAGACCAACCAAAAACTATTTGGAACACCTGCCGGCGGTAAATATTAATTTCTTTGAAACAGAAGTAATGAAGCACGAATTTGAACGAATGCAAAATCGTTTGCCTATGGAAGTGCTTGTTATGAAGAGGTACGAACTGCCTCCGCCGCCGCCAGGAAAAATGAATGATCTCGCAGCCTGGAACGAAAGCGTGGAAAACAGTAGCGCCCAGTTGGAACATCAAGGAACACGGTGGGAATGGAACGTTTACTAATTTGTCGTAAAATGTTTTTTCTCTTTTAATTAGGAGTATAATTAATATTATTATAGGATATGTAACTTGGAGCTGATGATGGAGTATGGGTGTGAAGCTTGGAAAGCGTACCTAGAAGTTTTGGTACAATTGTTGAATCAAGCGCAAAAAGCGTTGCAATGTTTAAGGAAAGATATACAAGGAGTTAATTGGCAGAGAAAGTCGATGCAGACGCAAGGCGGAGAGAAATTAAGAGCGCTTGAGGCTCAATGGGTGAGTTTGGTGTCAAAAAACTATGAGATTGAGCAAGCCTGTGTTCATCTTGAGAAAGAGTTGTATAACTCGGTTGTGTCAAATTGTCCGAATAAACGGACCGAGATGAGTCGTGTTCCCAATGAGGATGCTCGTTTGCCAACTAACGATGCTAAACAAGTTGTAACAATGGATAGTGAACAACATAAAAATAAAATAAAAATTTCATCGTAATGAGAGTTTAAAAAAATGCCGATAAACAACAACGAATGCCGATAATTAAATGAAAGCCGGAGAGGGGGTTAAAAAAATGAATTATCAACGTTTGGAATAATAAAAAGATATTTATTATGTGCCGGGAGCACCGACAAGGTACCACCGTGTTCTCGCTTTAACGGCAATTTGCCTGACCAATCGCTTTCGATCATCCACCGCATCGCCAAGTTTGTCCAAAACATCTTGTTTATGTTTGACAAGCTCAATGACGGGATAATTGCAGTAAGTTAGCAAGCACCCAAGTGCCGCTATCCGAACATCCTGGAAAATAATATTGTACTTAAAAAAAAAAAAAAAATAATAAATGAAAAAGAGCACACATAGGATACATACCATTTTATCGAGACTCGATAAGTGTAGACATCGCGGAATAAACCATTGTATTTGACTCAAGAATATTTCATGATTAGTTTGTAAAAGAAGTTTAAGGGTTTTCAGAGTAGATATGAGTAGTTGTTCATCATCCAGAGACAGAGACTCGATAAGCAATGGAACAAGCTGGAAGTACACAAACAATAAAATGATTATTAACGACATATTATAATAATAAACCGTCACAATGTACGTCTTAACTTACTTTTTCCAAATGCATTATTGACAATTCGATCGGCACCTGTTCCACCAAATGAGCCAATCCAATGAGATAGTTCTGCCTCGATTGACCGTCGAATAGACCGTTCGCGTCTAGAATACTTTGAAATATTCTTTGCTTGTAAAATATTTTAATCTTACAAAAGTTTATCTCCGTCAATGTATTTTCCGATTTGTCAACTAAACATCTCAATTGTTCGGCAACAAAATATCCTACTTCCATCCTCATCATATTTATTTGCTTGAAAAATAATAAAATGATTAATTTATAATAATGGTAACAATAAAATAGGAAGATAAATATAATTTACTCACGTAATCCATAAAATGTTGAGAGTTAACGGTTCCTTTGCATACCAACGATTTAGTCAGCCACGTGTGCAAAACAATTGCCGCTTTTTTCGTTTTAATATGAAAATCATCGGATTCGATAATATTATTTATTCGTTCTGTGAAATAATGCGACATTGTTTTAAAATAATTGTTATGATCCATCTTGTTGAACAAAACCGCAATTATTTTGCACGACGATTGGGCAGCTTCGGGATCGTCCGTATCAATAGCGAGGTTCGATAATTTAAATAGCAGATCGTCCATATATTTTATTCGAACATTTGGTCGCAGCGCTGTCAATAGTCCTTCGAAAATTAATGATTGACGTTCGGTAAGACTTGCATCAACGGTGTCTCCGACAACATCGATGTATCTATCGACAATAGTTTGTTGATCGTCTAGTTTCAACTTTCCGATAATCGAACGGCAAATTTTCGAGACGAGTTTTAATTTTTCAATATTCTCCTCGTCGGAAAGCGACATCAAACGTTCTATAGCGTTACACTCTTTGTAGAGATAATTTTCAACATAAAATCCAACGTTTGGCGTAGCATCGATTAAATGCAATATACAAGATAAAGCTACTCTGTCGTATTCCGAATTAGTTAGAGTGGCAATCGTTATTATTTGAGGAATAATCACCACCCCTATTTCCTTTATCTTAGCAACAATGGTTATTGCTTGTAATCGTCGAGTGAAAATAACAATAGGATCGGTTACGTCGATCCGCAATTTTTTCTTCAACAGCACCAAAATTTCCCTCGGATATGTTTCGCCAAACTCAAATAATACATCATGACATGTTTTTCTTAATTGACCGACGATATCCGAATCAATTAAATTGCTAACGTTATCGTATACCATTAATCTCTGTTGATCGTTTAATGAACATTTTTTAATAATCAAACCCGTAAGAGTTTTTTCTTTTAAACCGGTCGTGTCCCCAGTCGCGAGTTCATTTAAATACAATCCTGTTATATCGGTCCACGCTAGTTCCGGAATATCTGTAATATAACATTATTTATTATTTATTTATTATTTATTTATTATTTACAACGTCCAACGTCAACGTTTTTTCTACATGGATCGACAATGGAATAATGGATAACGCCTACCGCTGATCGTCAAACGAAATTCTCCGGAGATTCGAATAAAATTATTCAGCGTTTTCATGAGGATAAGTTTGTCGCTGATCCGAGTTTTAGTGGAATACTGTCCCAGACACAAAGGTAAAAGTTGTCGCAGCACTTGGGCGCACGACCTTTCATCGGTGGCCGCGATAACTTCCATCAACTTTTCAGCCGGCCAGTACAAGTTCAGTTGAGCTTCGGACAGTAACCATTGCGTGTCATTAAATATAGTTTGGACTAACCCATGCCGTATCTCTTCTTCGTCGGCTAGCGCTTTAACTATAGCTGACACAGCGGAGAGACCTAACTTCTGTACTTGTTTATTCGGATTGTTGATTATTGATTTTTTCAACATCGGCCAAAGTTCGTCCAGATGATTTTTTATTATTTTCGAACCAAATATCGGAGCTCCTTTCGTTAACAGATGCAGGGCATCAAGCTTGGCTATTTCACGTTCCGAATCCAATTTTTCCATTGCCAGAGGTATGGAAAATTTACCAAATTGCGGTATCGCACAAAGGCACGGTGCCAATGCTTCAGCCAAATTTTGCCGAGTTATTTTTCTCTTATCGTGTGTTATTATCTGTGTAATATCGTTCTTTTTTTGTTTTACATCGATGCGAGATATATGTTATTCATTGGGGAAAATGGCATAGCCATTGTATTAACTCACCGCATTAAAATCTATGGGAAAGTAGCACGCGACTACTTCGAACATCTCCTCTGTCAAATGGCCCAACGGAAACATCTTTATGAACATTGGCAAGAAATTAAATAAAATCATGAGATTTCTTGGATCGCCTTCGCCGTCCATAGCCGATATGACACCGTAAACAAGATCCGGGCCCATATGTTTAAGATCGTCCATTCGACTTTCCATCAGTATTTGTAATATGAGATATATATTTCTTCGAGTTAGTTGAACTTCCGATTGGCATCTAATGTTTTCAAAGACGGCACGAAGAAGCCGTGTAAGACCATCCGCAGGAAGATGCTTCATTTTTACCTGCAACAATGATTTAACTTTTTGGCTCGCTCTAGGACTACCATTGAATTTTTCATAAAAACAACAACAAACACAATTGATGATTAATTAAAAATATTGCTACTGCTTACAATAGCTAGGATACCGATAATGGTGGAAGGTCCGATACTGTGATGATCGTTTAGTCTGTCTCGGTAGAATGCGGCCAATAGCTCCATCTCCGATTGTCGAAGATAGTCTTTCGGCAATTCGGAAAGAATGCGAGATAAAGTTTCAACGGCGTTTCGTCGTAACGGGACATCGGTGTTTGTTAGATAAGGACCTAGCTCTTCTACGACGCCGTTAATATTACAACGATCCGATTCGATGTCTATAAAACCATAATTCGGTCAACTATGCTATTAATTATCATTATCGTTATACAATGATGGATCATACCGAGTGCAATATGTTGGCAAAGAGCAGTTAGCTCTTCGTTAACTTCGAAAGGTTGAAAAAATTTTTCAATTACGGCAGAAATTCGCGAGGTCGACATGATTTTCCGATTTTAATCAACCGAACTTGACAGAATCGTTACTCACGAACTAAATAATCAACGTTTATCCATTAGTTTTCGGATGTCGCACTGTACGTACGACTTGTACTTGTGTGTACTTGTGGCACGCGGTGGCGGATACACTCGGTCCACTGGCCACTGGGTTAGAAATAATGTTGAATGTGGGGATAAGGCTGAACGTGCATCTTATCACGGAAATTAATTAACTTGACCGTGCACTGTGCACTGCCTAAGCCGCTCAACCGTCGTTCTCTGTCTCCTTTTGTGTACATTCGGGTGAAAAATGCTATCCCCCGAGGTCTCCGACGACTTATGGAAAAGGACAGCGATCCCCGACTGAGCTATCTCTCCCGGCACACATATTCGCTGGCTCCAGCGTTTCAGTTATACGTTAATTTCAGTGTCGTTCGAACCCGACGAGCCCGACTAAACGCTAAACAATTATAACCCGGCGACCGTCGGCTGCTTTCGACAACACGTCCCACGAATCCACGATTAGTGTCTAGCATAACGACATGTAATAGTGACATCATTTATCGTACATCAATAAACTTTTAATTGATAAATATATAACAATTACATTAAGGGCACAGTGGTTGGCCAAATTGACAATACGGAAATAGTAGATTTTTTTGAGCCTTTGTTCAAACTAATGATTAAGGTTATCGTTGAAAATAATTTTTTTACAATCATACGAGGCACATATATCGTCTTCAATACATTATCCAACCCAATTATTGAGACTAATATGGAAAATGAATTTCCAGTATGTTTAGTGTCAGTCGGTACTGCACAAGGATTTGCGCGTCGAGGGGAGCCGCAGTTGGAAATGGGTTTGCACAAGCATCTTTCCGCCAAGGATCTTCAAACATTCGGTCGGACAATATAATGGGCCTTGTTTTAATTAAAAAACCCCCAAGGTTTTTTCCACAGGTCATCTTAAAGTTTAATAATTCTTGTTGGATTTATTAATAAATAGTTTAAATTGTATGATAATTTAAAAAATAGGTGGTTCATTGCAATAACTATTGAATTCTGTGAAAATAGTTTTAATATCAATAATGCATTATTTAGAAAATAAATAATCCAGTTGTTTGAGCAGAAAAATTCTGAAAATTTCAACATAATAAAGTAGCTCTACCGGTTGTCTTAAAAAACCCAGTTTTGTTGTTTAATCATTAGTTGGAAAATCAAAAAAATAATGATAATTTTACAATGACAATAGGCGCAAGGTCTCTACCGGCAAACTGGAACTCTAGCTGTGCGATATGCCTCTAAAGTTGGACACAAGTCGCGCAAGATGGTTGGCTCGTGGATGCTGACTTGCGGCGGATTAGTATTTGTAGCAGTAGCATTGGGTACAATTGGCTACGCAATATTTTATCTATTCATTTGTTATATAATTAAATCGATAGCTGACAAAACTTATGGAAAATGATAAATAATTAAAAGTCAGATAAAGTTATTGTTTAAGTTTAATGACAATTAAAATAAATAAATAAAAAAGTTTGATTATCGTAATGAGGAAGTTTTTATTGACTGACCGTTTGATGGATTGCAGGCGGTATTACAAGGCTAACAGAATCGGGCTTGTCAATGGTTACTTGGAATATTCTTGGTGAAAAATTGCCAACCACCGAAGCTCAATGGATCGAAGAATTTGAGAGATACAAAGCTTTTCCAGAATACAAAATGTAATTGAACATTGGTGTTTAGTCAGTGAGAAAAATAGTTATTGAAGCTAAATAATATTTTGGTATGTTCGTTTTTGTTCGGTACAGAAAAAATGCGGGGATGGAGATTGATGAATTCAAGAGGATTTGGTGGATGGAATATTTGCACAGAATGTGGGGAAGGCTAATAGGGGCGAGTTTTATTTTTCCGGCGGCGTATTTTTGGGGAAAAGGAATGTTAACGCCAATGGTTAAGAGACGAGTGTTGGTACTGGGTTCGTTGATTGGAATTCAGGGCCTGATGGGATGGTACATGGTTAAGTCCGGATTGGAAAATCGTTTCAACGAGCCATCGGACGTACCGAGAGTATCGCAATATCGTCTCGCGTCTCATCTCGGTATTGCTCTGCTCTTATACAGCGGTTTTATATACGGCGGTTTGGATCATATTTTTCCGGCTAAAAAACCGGCAGTTGATTATTTTGGGGAAAAATCATTAAACTCGCATCCGACTATGGCCGGGCTCGTACGTCTTAAAAGAATTATTTACGCGAGCAAAGGTTTTATTTTTTTGACGGCCCTTTCGGGGGCGTTTGTTGCCGGTTTGGATGCTGGTTTGATTTACAATACTTTTCCGAAAATGTCCAACAAATGGTTACCGGATGACATAATGGCATTGTCACCGAGTATTAGAAACTTTACCGAGAACCCAACGACGGTGCAATTCGATCATCGAGTTCTGGTAATATTTCATTAAATAACGTTTAAAAACTACGTTTTTTACCTTTATCGTTATCGTATTATTATTTTTAAGGCCATTTCAACCCTGACGATGATAACTTGTATGGCGTGGATGTCAAGAAAACACAAGCTTCCCGGTCGAGGATCCGGTGCGGTATTGGCCGTTCTTTGCGCCGGTTACTTCCAACTTATTCTTGGTGTGACGACCCTCCTGCATCACGTCCCGGTCTCATTAGCAGCGCTTCATCAATCCGGTAGTCTCGTGCTTTTCACTACGATACTGTGGCTATGCCACGAATTCAAGCATGTCAAAAAAATTATTAAATAATCAACAATAAATCCACATTATTATTATTATTATTATTATTATTATTATTATTATTATTACGTCATTATCTCACTCATTGGCCGTTGAAAATCCAATTACCTCAATAATAAATTGTATTATAACTGTTGTTTGGATTTTAACAATTTTTCATTTACAATCGAGTGCGCGTATCGATATATTTTCACAAATTATTCGCGGTACAAAGGCTAATCGAACAATATGTATCTTCATCTCCATTATGTATCAGTGATATGGTATACATGTATAAACGAGAAAAGATGGTGTTGAGACATTGATTTGCAATAAAACCTTTGTTGTTGTTTTATAACAACGAAAATGATAACCTAAGACGTGAAGATATTGTGGTGCTGAATCGCATCGTGACCGATCCGGTAACGTTAGTGTTGTCGTTACGTCATATCCAAGATGGATTAATTTTATTATTTTTTCCCTTCATCATTTGGGCTTAAATAGAATTTTTTTTTCAAAATCACGAATAGATTTTATCGTACCATTAATCTGTACACTATTACGCTTTGACGATCAATCATCATTGTGTTACATTTAAATTTAAAACCCTGCTCCATTTGTTCAAATTCTTTGTCTTTTTCCCTCGTTTTACTTTAATCACTACTGTCTGTATGCTGGTGATAAGTAGTTGTCGTAGTTCAACCATTTTCATCGTCGCCGTTTTGTTTTATTCATATAGAAGAATCTTATTTCCATTTACAGCTCTCTTACGATGCTTACAATCTTATCAGTGGCAGTCACACTACAATCAATCAGTCACTTTTCATTGATTGTTTTCGTGCGGGTTTCAAAATTTTTAATTAATTTAATGGTCTCTGAGCGTGCATGTCGTACACACTTTGGTCCAATGCGACCACGACGATATTATCGTGTAAATTGCATCTTTGAGAAATTAAAAAAAAAAAAAAAAAAAAAAATTATTGTGGTGGTCAGTTAATTATCTTGTTCACTATTCACACACACGATATAACATTAAATTTCTCCAGGTTTTCATTAAACTCGCCGATTATAAAACAGTTGACGACGGTTACCACAAATATGTGGAGAAAAAATGCTGCTGGTGATTGAAACCTCACGAGGAATGTTACCTTACTCATTGTCAGTTATAGTCGGCAAACAGGCTGTTTTTAATGGGTTAGAGAAAGAAAAAAAAACCGATATTATTCGTTTAGAAAAAAAATTAAAATAATTGTAATTCGTATGGGGTAGATTTACAAGCTGTATGGTAAGATGAAGGAAAAATAAAAATAAAATAAATGTTTATGTATATGACGAGAAGGTAGACATTCCTTGTTAGTTACCATTGACCGATTGTGACGGATTACTAAACGATTGAGTTGGGCATATAGAAGCGACGAAAAACCATCAATATCAAACAAATCCAATAAACACCCGCCTTATTTCTCAATAGACCATAAAATTATTACCGATTGCGTTAGATGAATTATTGATGGATGTATTTCCATAGGTTTTTCCATATTCTATGATTTTAACTTTGACGTGAAAATTCTACAATTATTATCCAACGACATTGATCGAAGAACGGAGGTTATTTATCATGACATAAATTTTTTTCGGAATTAATGTAAAAAATTTTGAAAATATTTGGGTTTCGAGCGAGTTAAATAAAACTTTAACTAATTGAAAAAATGTAAATGGTAATGAAAATCTAGGTTATGCGAATAGTAGACACGAACACTCGACAAGTAGGAAAAATCCCAAGTAAATGTGACAATAGTTAATGATTTATCGGATTTGATAAAACCAACCAAGAGCATTATCAGCAGTTATTGTGATTAAAATTTATGTATAATAATCGTCGTAGATTGTGTATTAAGGAAATGCATAAATTATTAAATATGTACACCAAATATAATATATGTATATAACAATTTGCATTTCCTCAAAATTTAAATTTAATATTACGGTGTTAGCCTTTAATTAAATAATAATAACAATGATAATAGTAGATACATGAATAAATAATATTGCCGTTTTCGCGATAATTCGAGAGCAATGCGATTAAATAAATATAATCGGTACGGGCGAGCGTTAGGCTTCTCAAACTCCGTGAGCCCCATCTGCGAGTTGCAATCGTATCTGCATATTATCATAATCATTGTCATTATTATTGTGTACATAGAGAAATTTTCATAACGGAAATAATACGAGAAGCAAGAGTTATTATAATAGCGCGATTAGCGATCATCATATCGATAATTATGTTGATGGCCCAATCAACGAAATATGTATAAACCGCGCATAGATAAAGGTTAGAAAGTTTCATGTATTTTTATTATAACAATGAAAAAAGAAATAAATTTAACGACGCGACACAACCGGTTATTAAGTTGATTAACGTTTGACCGATAACTTTGATGATTGACGTTTGGTGACATAATACTCAAATATATTAAAAGCGCCATAATCCATCCAACAATTGAGATGGGCGAGTCACTTGCGCAGCTTTAAACATGGTAAGTTTTTGGTGCGGGGTATGTATAGAATTTGCAAGGCTATCAGCCGTCTTCCTCGAACTCTTGGTCAATTAAAATATTCACTAATTAACCAAAAAATTTATTAATATGTTGCAATACCGCTTGTAACGTTAAACAAATTGATAATTAATCTTTTTGTTGTTGTTGTTGTTGTTTTTTGACTTAATTTAAACTTTTTTAAACAGATTGTCACGTTTATTATAAAACGATTAAATCGGGGTTTTGTGTTGATTCATAGGCTGCTGCGTTGGTGTTTAAGTTCGGTTGATTGAAGTTAGGAGTTTGAAGTTAACGCGGTTAGGCCCGGCGATTTGTAAACCGAGACTCGATCTTCGCCGCATCGATTTCAACCTTGTTATTGTGCCCGAATTTCGTATTGTCCAAGTTTTAAGACCTCTTCTGATACAGCAAAAACAAAGGATAAATATATAATATATACGCAGGACATGCATTTGGAAAGAAAATTTTTTAACCGATCTCACTGTAATTATATAATATTTCCAAATGAACCATATAATTGCCGTATAAATCGGATTATTCGTGGATTATCGTAGAAAAACGAAACCTTTCGTTATTGATGATGATAAATAAGAATAATAATTGATTGATTATTATTTTTAATCCTAGTTTTAATGCTGTTGTATACGGCAATATATTCGGCGTTGAATAACTTAATATAAAATCGTTGGTCAAAATATTGTGTTTATTTGAATAAGGAAAGAAAAAATTAAGGCCACCGACGGATTCAGCTCGTTTTCGCGGGACTGTCCTCTGTTTTCTCCGAATTAACGATAACCTGTATAACATAACCTGGCTGAATTTTTGCTTCTTCTATGTGCATCTTGTCTCCGAGGAGCTTGCCGCCAAAGAACCATCTTTGTTTGGATGGTTCTAATCCTTCTTGGCTCTGTAAACAAAAACCAATTGATTTCATTTTGTCATTGGGTAGAAATATTTAATTGGCACAATATACCAATGGAAAAAATAATAAAAGTTTAGCAAACCTGTAGCTTTTTTTTAGCAATTCCAATGGTGTCTTTACTGTAGACGAGTAATTTTATGTCACCCAATATAGTTGACAGCCTGAGTCTCAGGGTCAATTCAGTTCCGCCATCTACAGGTTCTGATTAAACGTGATAAAGATAATAAAATGAAATAAGTGTACTCCCAACGACAAATAAAAATGAGTGCTGGATTGAAAAACGTTTACCGGAGCAATCGGCCGGTGAGTCTCTTCCGCTGTCCTCCTTGACTATATTGATGGGATATGACAGACAATAAATAGGGACCTGATAGCGAGTGCCCAATTCGTCGTAACAATCGGTCAGAAATCCATTAGGCACCGAGACATTGGCTCCGTCGAGAATGGCCTGAGCCAACTGATAGTCCTGAGCTTCGGCGGCAGTCGCACCGGCTCTCAGGGCGTCCCATATTTCTTTGCGTCCGTCAAAAGCTGGCGCGGTATCCCAAAATTCATCTCTCTTGCTTCTCAACTGGCCTTCGGTCAACGGAACGTCCGATTTCCATCTGATAACCTCTTGGCACAGCGGATGATTCTTTCTTGCATTGCCTGAATACAACGAGGGTTATGAAATAATATTATTAATTAAAATAAAGTTTGAGTTTGTTGTATGTAACATATATATTAATAGGGAAGTTCGCGTCTTACCGGAATTGGTTCGCGTGGAGTTGGCGGACGTATCGTCGATTGAGGCGTTCCTTGCCCGCGTTATTCCTATGCAGCCTCCCATTCTAGGCGGCTGTAATAACCAAACATTTCACTGGAATTTAACAACACTTGACATGCCATGTTGACATGGAGCTTGACAAAGGCTAGACCCACGGAAGGAGAACAAACTCCGATTGACGAGCCATGCAGCAGGAGATCAGAGTCATCGAGTAGTCTACCACAGACACATTTTAGCTACGATGTACATAAACGATGTACGATAAACCACCAACACCGACGCCTATATTCACTAAACGTTGTAAAACTTACGTACAAATATATATTTCCGGTATAACAGAGAAATAGTTCCGGTAAGTAGCGCATCGTACGCATTCAACCATAGACCATAAACTCATTTGACCAACAGAGATGATAGAACAAACAAACAAAAACCCCAAAGAAACAATTATTCTCCGGGCAACTTCACACCATTGCGTTCATTCGGAACGCGTCGTTGCGGCTTATTCGCGGGAAATATGAGGATAATCAAATGGCAAGCCGAATTACTTTTTTATCTTTTTCGGGAAAAATAAAAAATGTAGCTTTGCAGAAGCAGCTAAATAAAAAATTGCTGACGAAAATCCCGATAAAACTTTATATTTATACGAAAAGTTTAAATTAGGAAAAAAATTGCGACACCCTTATAATTTTAAAATAACACAAGATTACCATAAAATTAAGTTATCAATAATGTATACAGTTTAAATATATTTACGAACCCATACATCGAATTACACTGGATGTGGTGAGGGAAATAAAATAATAAAAACAGAGCTAAAATGCGATAATATTAAGTGATTGTACAAAAAATATATAATGGTTATTGGTGATTCATTTGGCGAAGATATTCGGGAGCGTGATAATGTTGCGGTTGGGAATGTGCGAGAGACGGATGAATCGGCGGGGGGAAACAACGAACGTGCTCGACGCTCGTTGCGTCGCTATCGCCGCTTTTCAGGTATTTGTTCAATACCGCAAATATTTGAGAATTCAGAACTTGGAAACGTCTGATACGATCGACCATTCTCTTTAAATGCTGAAAAACAATAAATTATTAACCTTTATAGTTAAACTCAGCAGAGTAAGATAATTAATAATAAATAATTTGGTATACTTACGATTCCTTTAACGTTCTCGTCTTTTCCATCGACTCGTTGGACTCTCAAAATGTGATAACAAAAGTCGAGAGCCTCGAATCGTCTTTGCTGTCCGAGAAGTACAACCATTGCACAACCGGCCCAATGCAACCCTTCGCCGAACAATTCTCTGTTTAAAAGGAAATAATAATGATAATAATAATGTGACATGATAATGTATAGGGGGGGGGGGGGGGGGGGGTAAATAGGTAGGGAGAAGAACTAACTCGACGGTAAATTCAGTGTCTCCGACTGGAATACAGTAGACAAATTGCAACGCGCTCCAGAGCCTGTGGAATTCGGTGCACTCGTCAATGTTCATAACACCGTTAACGGGCGGTGGACCGATCCAAATTGGATCGTCGAGAAAGCTTCGTAATCTGCTGAGAACGACTTCGAATATCGACAGTCCGCAACATAATCGCTCACGCGTCAAAAGGTCTCCTTCTCTTGCTATCATGGCTTGCTGAAGAAGAAGGTTTATTATAGATATAATTAAATAAATAAAAAAAAATAAAAAGCCGTACCTTTGCTGTACCGAGCTTGTCTACATTTGGAACTATTTGAAGAGCCGCATACTTGGCCTCCAACCGTTTTTGTTTAGTTTCCGGTTTTTCACCCTCTGTCATAAAATAAAATAAAAATATAATATTGGTTCGAAGTATATGTTATATTATTAAATTACCTTTGCAATGCGGCCTAGGAAGTATATTTTGAAAGGGTGCGGCGTGCATGAGATCGCAAACTTCTTCCTGGGAGAGAGCTTGCTCCATTAGCAAACAGAAGAGAATGGTATTGCCGAATTCTCGAAAATTGTGAAATAATTCGGTTTTCGCGTCTGGATATTGAACGATGTCGTTAAGTTGAGCGTGATAATATCCCAGAACACCGGGTGAACCATAATCGTATCGTGGTAATTTGCAAACTTTCGGCATCGCTTCCATAAGAGTTTTTGTAAATTGCAACAAACTTCCCTGAATTAATGACTTAACGATCTTCAAAAGTTCCTCCATGACGACAGCAATGCCTTGGTAACCGAGTAACTTGCACATTGTACGAAAATGATAGGGACCAACGAAACCCGAATATTGACCGTATTGAGTACTGTACGACAAATTCAATTGTTTGCTGCCCCACAGATAGTGATGAGACATTTGGGGTGGTTTGTCACGTTGCACAGGCTGAACAAACTGCAATCCTCGACACTTGACAAATCTTTCGTTGAATTATCGATAAAAACAAAGGAAATAACAATATTTAATAATCGGCCAATGGGGCTTTGTGTTGTTACGCTACGTACCTATTATTCAATATTTAATATTTAATAATAATTCATTTATTACCTGTTAGTCGCTCCATTGTAACAATAATTGGGTAAAAAGTCGTAATTTAATTCCCAAAATACGTGGAGCGTTATACGACCGTAAGGGGCGAGAACGTTGTGATTGGCTTCCCGAAACATTGCATCGTATTCGTCCAACGCTAACCATTTGCTCAAGAGTTTGTGAGTCAATCGATTAACTTGTAGCAGTCCGTCAAGTTCCTATGACAAAAATTTTTTTAAAAATAATCCAACAATAAAAATAAACGAGTCTGAATAATCATAAAATAAATATATATGTAGTTACAACAACTCCGGTTATATCCCCAGACTCGAACTTGCTGATTGCCAAATCGAGAGACTTTTGCATATCCGCATTGATACGCTGGGTTATAAGTTTATTGAGATCGATGCTTCTTCCGAGCAATTGAACGTGTCTCTGTTTCAAAAGTGTTTCGTATCTGTTGGCACGGGGATAAGGCAGCAAATAGGCCCCAAGGGCGACGCACTCGACGCGAAACCTCTTGTCCAAAAGAATACTTGCGGCGAGTTGTTTGTAATGAGCAAATATCTGCTCGCTGAGCTTGTACACGAATTGATCGAAGCAAAGATTCACCTCAGCCTCGACTTCGTCGTACAAAAATTGTTTTCGAAATATTGTCAGTGCGTACAATGCACTGTCGTTGTACAAGTCGAGAGGGTAGAGCACGTATCTGGTATTTAAAAAACAATATACATATTTATATTACTTTCGAGTTACTCGCAATATTATTATTCATTTAGTAATCCTTACTCCATCATCGATGGTTCTTTGCTTCGGAGTATGTGATCAGTTAAAATCCAAGGCATTGACATTTCGATTGGAAACTGCAACACGCGATCGACGGTTCAAAAAAATAAACGTCTAGTTGACGGGGTATTAATTAAATATATATGATAAAACAAGGTAACTCCGTTAAAATGCGTTAGAAATAATATAATAGAGCAGTCGGTAGCCGGCTGTACCTGAATACGTTTTTCCATGGTGATCAAATCACTGCATTCTTCGTTGTGCTGATGACGCACTTGACATTTCTAATAATTCAACAAAG
Organism: Sussaba pulchella; assembly: GCA_963971145.1. Classification (NCBI taxonomy): domain Eukaryota; kingdom Metazoa; phylum Arthropoda; class Insecta; order Hymenoptera; family Ichneumonidae; genus Sussaba; species Sussaba pulchella. The sequence goes on along the minus strand of OZ020165.1, from coordinate 178,257 downwards.
TTAGCAGTTTTTTTTTTTTTTTTTTTTATTATAAAAAAAGATAAAAACGTTTTGTAATAACCTGTATTTTTCGACCCATTGTCATCTCCAAATAAAATTCTCGGTACCAAAGCTGCGAGAGATCGCAACAATTCTGTAGCGATTCTGTTTGGGAATAAACAACAAAAGTTGTTGTATAATCAAAGTTATAATTAAAGTTAAAAAGGGGTGAAAATAAATATGTTAAAATTTAAGTCGGACATATGGCGCGTTACCACTAAAATTCAATAGATAACTCCAGTAAAAGCTTGTTTTGTGAAATTGATCGATTTGAACAAGATATTGTCCATCAATGTCCTTTCGTAAAGTTCTCTTTCCGCCACTCTTGTCGGCTATCAACGACTCCAACATTGTGCGTACCATGTAAAGCTGCGTGGAAGATGGGCCTGGGTAAAAACAATTAATTTAATTATCTCTTTGAGTAAATAATTAATATAAATAAAATAAAATTGGCTTACCAACGTTTCTCCTTGGTACTTTAATGCCAAATCCATTGTCCGGATCCTTCTTTCCTTTCAAAGCAGGATCGCTGAGAGGTTCCACCCCAAAATGCCAATCCGCACAAGTTTCTCTCACAGATACAATAATACTGTCGTATTTAAGTTAGCGATAAGTCAATTGAAAGGGGTTAACAGTGGGAATACGACGATTTAGAGGTTACGATTAAAAGACTTACCTTCTTATAAGATCTTTCTTATTCTTTATCGCCTTTCTTAGAGGTTCTCGAAGAATAAGTTGTACAAAATCTTGCAACTCGGAATAAATGTTTCGACGAATAGCGTCAATGAAAACTGTCTCCATACGTGCCATTAGAACCTGGAGACCCTTTATCATCGCTATAACTTCAATCAGAGCAAATTTTTCTTCGTCCGTGTAATTGTAACGCGTGGCCTGTAAACAAATAATATCATTATTAATAATTAATAATTAATAATTAATGGTGGCCCAAGTTTAACCAACCCTTTCGTATTCTTCAGCTTCCTGAGGACATTCCTTGTTCATGTGATGATCGGTCGGATGTAAAAGTTTCCAGCTGTAAAGCTCCGTAACGACGCTCGTCCATTGGGACAAAAGATGCAACCCTCTTAATGCCAATTCAGCGGTATCTCGATTTTCCGCGTCACTACCGCACTCCTTGTAAGTCGTCGTTACTTCGTTGCTGTACCGAGCCAATTCGCTTATATATTTAACGTGATCTTCCCGAATTTGAGGCAAATGTACCATCAGATCGGCCTGTGGGCTCATGCTGTTCAAAGATGCGGAGAGCGGCCACCGCGACGCTTCAAAGTGTTTCGAACGCTTTATATAATTAAACGGCGCTATTTGCATATCACCGAAAAGTGGAACGACTTCCAAATTCTTGAATATACGATCTATTCGATCAAGCTTTAATTTTTTTTTCTGATCAAGTTTGTTTATGTTGCACAGCTCGCTGTCCATGAGAAACAGGCCAAAACCCATTACTTTGACAAGCATGTGCTTTTCATTTGGCGTCAGATACATCTTAGTCTCAAACATATGAACACAGATATTGACGACGTCCGCCAGTAATTCCTCGTAACCGGCTATCTTTTCCAAATTCTCTTTCACCGTGTCACGAATTTTGTTCTGCGTTGCCAAAAACATTGACAGGTTTTGCGACTCCTGGAGCGTTTGAGAATCTGACATTACTTTGAGAAATTGTGCAGCTCTGAGAACATATTGCCAAAAAAAAATGATTTATTATTCAAATATTCTTAATCTTTGGACTATTCTATGGATATTAAATAAATAACGATAAAATACCTTCTGTAAGTGGAATAGTCATTTTTTACGCTTGACTTCATATTCTTTAGTTCGTCCAGTACGGCAAACATATTTATGAACTTGCCAAGCGTCAAAAGATAAGCTTCCGACACAAAATCTTTTCTTTTCTCATGATGACAAAGACGTTTGACTTCGGCTGAGAAACGTTCTATAGCTTTTCGCTTAAACCCAACAAAAAATTTTTTATAAAGGGTATTACATTAACTAACCCATTTTAATACCAGTGAAAAAAAATTTAATAGGAAGGATTGAGTTGGCGTTATTACCTGAAAATACATAAAGTTTAGCAACTTGTTTACTTCGGGTGCCAATACTTCGACTGTTTTTTCATAAATTTCCACTCTGTTGGGTTGTTCATTGGACTTGGGCTGAGGTATAGCTCGCGAACAACATCTCCAAGTATATAGCATGACGGCGTGCTCCAATCCTTCTTCGAGCAACTCGTTCTAATTCAGTTTCAACGATCAATGTCAATCCAATATTATTATATAATTATAACAGAGATTTAATAAAGTAATTACCAAACTGGCATGTACGGTTGCTTCCTCTATGTACTTGGCAATGCCGGTGACAAAACCATTTCTATCTTCAAAGTTTGTGTCAAAGTTTGCTTGATAAACTACCGAACAAGGCTGAGCCTCGATACACGGTTGCTCATCCGGTAATGTGAATTCATCCAGGACATCCACATTGGATAATGCATCGCCCAATGTTACTTTATCCGCTGTCATTATTATTCCGTTCCAAGGCCTGATTAACTTTCCAACAGCCCAGCCTCTTATCAAATTAACATATTATTACTATTAATTTATATTTGTTTGGGTTTGACAGCTTTGTTTTTTATTAATTGTACAGACTTTTAACAATTTGAACAAATATTATTTGTCAATGGAAATGTATGGACCATCGGGCCGAGGAAAGAAACAAGTAGGTAAGTAGGTAGGTAGATTAGTACCAATTTTTCTACATACTCAAGTCTTAAAAATAACAATTTTGAGTACACATTTGGAGGTTATGTTTATCGAACTGACAGACCAGACGTAAAAAAAAAAACGCAACATAACGATATCCAAAGCCTTTCTTTTCCATGTTTACAACATAAGTAATGTGAGTTATTATATATGGCAATGAGAAAACTAAACCTACCCTAAAAAAGGTTGTGCACGATTAATCTATTGACGTTGGAAGACCGTAGCAGCGGAACGGACGGAGAGAAACACCCGTTTCTGTTGTTCACTCATTACACATATGTTGATAGATATGTATCATAGCAGATGATGGCATATACACGCCCAGAATGACCGATTATGCCGATTACGGTCACGTAATATATAAATTATTGCAGGAATTGAGGAAATGAAAACGGGAAATAGTGCCAGCAACGTTCGAGCTACGCTTGCCTCGTCTATGGGAGGGCGCTGCTAGGAATTCCCTGTTTTCATTCGGATTATGAACAAACGACCAAATTTATTATCGCAACACTAAACAATTCATGTGTTAATGCGTCATGCGTCCAGCCGATGGCATTTATAAGAAATAATAAAACTCAAAATTGTTTGACTAACCAAAGTTAATAAGGTAAACATTAATTATCGACGATTAAAGTGGATTCGATTGAACGGTTCATTAGTCGGATAATGGCAGAACGAAACTGCGTACATCGAGGCAATACCCGAGGAAACCAGCCATGAAGCAGAAGCCAAAAAATACACATAAAGTATTTATTGTACTTCCCGTAAAGTTATCTCGTGTTTACATTTATCATACATTAAACTATGTTAGCCTTGAATAAATGCAAAAGAGTTTATTTCGAAGATTGAAGCGTATATATTCGATCCGAAAGAATGTTTGTGTGTGTGAGAGAGAGAGAGAGATGGTTGGAGGACCAAGGGTTTGGTCGGTAAGTAGGCACCCGGCCGCATGGATTTCACGTGTTACGCTCTCTTCCGGATAATATTTGTAGCCCGTTGAGACACCTTTGTTAGTCGTCGTTAATTATCGGAATTGGTACAACACACCAGCTTGAATTGGTTGTTTCGCGCGTGAAGCTTGCATCCATGGAGACTAGAGGAAACAAGGTTGCCAAATAAATAAAAAGTGTAATTATTTCCGAAACCGGGAAATTAACGTCAACCATCGTCGGATAGTGCATTAGAGAACAATCTACATTGTCCGGGAAATGCAGTCCGTCGAATGAAATTGAGTACGTAGAAGACAACAGTTTTAATAAATTTTTCAATATCATTAACTTTTAGTACATTTAGTTAGAACTTTTTAGTGTTTTCAGTTATTGACGATAGTTTAACTACGATAGAACATTGCTTGTCTTTCATCATCATATATGGGTTTGTTGTGACAACAATAAGCGTTGCTAAGGACTAAAATTAATTGTCTCGTTCGTTTGACTAATGGCTGAATGGCTGAAATTTGACGAGTTGTTTCACAAGCAACGATTGAAGTTAAACAACACATTGATGAGTTTATTAATTTATCGAGTACAATTTTGGTTTTTTAAACCCCTGAATTTTACCAAAATTTTTTTCAAGTACAATAAAATAATAAAAATGATAAGAATAACGCTAAATTTCGATACTGATACAATTTCAACACACTAATTATCATAATTTCTCAATGTTATTGTCTAACGTCTAGCTGGTAAAGCGTCGATAATGGATAAAGGAAAAGAAGAAAGATCAAAACACGACCAACTCATGGCATCGCTAAGAGACATATTGTCTGAGATGAAGACAATGACAAAAACTATGGAAAGGCTGATCGAGTCTGTTGAATATGGAAATGATGATTTTAGACGGTTTCGGTCAGATATAAAAAGGTCTACCGATTGATCGTGTTGTGGAAAATTATTGATCAACAATAAAAACGGTTATCAACAGAAAATTGAACAAATGGATAATCGTGTAATTGTACTGTATAAATCTATTATAAAACTTGTTATCCTCGTTTTATTTTGTTGGATCATTTATTTTTCTAACTGTCGCAACTGTAACATCTCAACTCAATATTCGATACGAGTGAGTTTAAATTATTTTCGACAGTTTTAACAATGATCAATCATGTATTTCATCCTTATCTTGATAAAACCGTTGTCAACATTTTCGCAGTGGCCCACAAATTCCGGCGAAATTTCCGTGTACGCAGCAAAGAGCAAATGGGAAATATCCCTACCTCAAAATTCCCCAGTTGATTGGCAAATTGGCAATATAATATTTCCGTAAACCCCCGAAGAAAAGACAAAATAATACAAATTTTGTCAACGCTTCTGGCTATACCCTGACCTATGTTCCGTATTAGGGCAGTAAAAAAAAAAATAGCACCTCCATGTGGCCGTCTTGCCGAAATTGTTCATTTGACACAAGCAGTAGTTTACGGTGTTGATTATTCGGCGGGAAAATTGTATTTTTAAATCGAGCGCAAGCGGTAGAGATATTTCCGCACGCGGACCGACCAACAAAGATATGGAAAAATACATGTTCCATAAAACATAGGTAAGAAAGAAAAGCCCCGAAAACGAGAGCCTTCTTTTGCACTTGACAGACCACTGCGACTTTGTCTACCAAATCGATCGGTGCCAATGCGACTGGCGCCAATTCTCTCCGAGACGTTTCAATAATTTTTTCAATATTCTCTAAAGTTACATCCAAGTTAAATCCAAGCCTGTGAGTAAGAATTTTTGTCGAGTTAAAAAAAAAGCAATACCATTATAATAAAAATGTCTAATTACATGGGGCCATGGTAAAAAATTGGTATAAAATAGTTAGTTTGTTTTAAGAACGAATAAGTCGTGAAAATGGTTATTTCCGTGAATGAGGCAGGGGGAACAGGAACGTCGGAAGTAAATCGAGATGTCGCTGCTCGATACTCGATTTCCCCGACGAGGGTATTTCCATCGTCGCATAGTACGCAACGCTGATGTTACTGCAGTATGAACGCATATTCGGCCGCGCAAGGTGTTTTTTAAAGCACATTCCGTTGTTGAAACTCGTCGTCACACTACCGAGTGCTTGTCAATAGAAAAAACAAGAAAAACCGAGTAACTCTAAATAAATTCAATTGTTTGGTTTTATCCAAGGAAAAACAGAAAGAAAGAAGAAAAAAGTAAATTAATAAAAGTTTCAATAAGTCAACTTAAATAAGTACGTTCTACGTGTGTGAACGTTTGCAGGTGACTGTTATCCTGGGGAATGTTGAAAGAATTGCTCGTCGTCCGTGCATCCTGCCAAGAGGTGGGTAAGTTTTGTTTAATTAAATATAACGAATAAATAAATAATTAAACCATTAAACTTTCGTTGAATTAATTTTTTCGGGTTTGGCTGGTTCAATTGATTCGTCGTGGTTGGATATTTGGAACGAAGAAGAAATATAAATGATAGCGTACCTCGCCAAGTCGAGGAATTGTAAAGAGACGAGCCTACGTGATTACGGGTTTCCGGTAAACCTTGACGAGTAAAGTCCTTGGGCTGGGCAGGTTTTTACTGATATGCACGCGCAGGTATAGGCGATGTTCTCGATATTTCCGATGTTTCCAACAAGTCCACGTATTGTACAAGCTGTTTTTTTATTTTTCAACTACGTTTACCGAATGGAATAATTTTTTTAAAAACAAATAAAGATAAGATGTTGAAGAAAACAATTATCAAGGATATATTTACTCAAATACAAGTATACGATTATCAATTGGAGGAATAGATAGAGAAAAATGGTGAAAATGACGGTTCAGTGGGTTGAATGGCTCGTTGAAAATTTTTTCGGCAAGTCGGATAATCCGAGGTGGCGATAGTGGTGGGTCGTCGTCGACCCCGAGGGGGTGACTACAAGTGAGAACCAAATGGCGGAGGGTAAAATATCGATCGTTGAGTCCCAGTCGGTCTGTTCGTGTGAGAATAATATACATGCAATGAGATGAAGAAAGGGCGGGAGGGAGGTTGACGCGTATACCAGCAGTGGTCATCCACGCCTCCGCGGTATTTAATAGAATACGAGGTGGAACGGTAGCGCGGTTTCGAGGTCACCGGAACTCGATGACGACGCAACCCTTCACTAGCTTACTTAAAATTTTATTTGCCGCTAATCAATACATCAGCAACTATGAAACTGTTGTGGCATCTATTATATTATTATCGACATATTAACATCGACAGATCACCATTTATTTCAATTTCGCGTTTTCTCAATAATAATATTTTTAACCGTAAATATTGCAAAAAAAGTAATAATTAATTCTATAACGAAAGAATGATGGAGCAGCTGATATATGCATAAGTGCGTTGAGGAAAACCTTGACCAACAAAGAAAAAGGAAAAAAAAAAGAAAAAAAAAGAAAAAAACACTTCAAACACACATCCACGTGGAATATGGTAAATGTACTTCGTCTTTTGTTTTTTCTTTTGGATTTCGAACCACGAATCATCTTAAATTGTTCGTAACACTCGTAAAATAATGAAAGGTAGACTTGCAGCTTGGAATTGTTACCATAATTATGCCTTATCATTGTCCATTATAAAAACTTGATTCTGCCACAATTAGTATGTATTCATAATAGTAAGAGAATTATTTCTCTATGATTTATAATTACAACTCTGAACAAAGATATTGATGTTACGAATTTTTATTGGTCGATTTTGGACGAACGAAAGTAAACTTAACATGGTTAGACAATGGTCGACGAAAAATGGTAAGCGGACAGAGGCGCCACGACTAAAATTATGTGCCCCGTCTACGCTCGTATATTAACTTCGTTTTAATACCAGAAGTAAATAGCCGCTCTTTTTTTCGTTGTTGTTGCTTTGAACCGCCCGACTAACCGAGCAGACAACTCCGCTTATTTGTATAAAAACGTAGAACGACGGAAGTATAAGAGTGCCGGATTTGCATAGCGGAAGCTAAGTAAAGGCCACGCGCGCCTTACCGCAATGTCGCAATAACTTGGTTGCGCCACATCATCATCGACGCACGCGTTGACTATTTAAGTATGTGACCGATAGCATGCTGCTACATTAAATAGCTTATTATTTACAATACCTCGTAACGCATATTTGTTACGTTATCGCTATGTGGTTTACATTTTTCTTAGCACCTATTAACGACATTACGAGAATCATTGCAAAATCGATCAAACAAATACAATTTTTTTGTGAGTTCGGCTTTCATTATATATGTGTAGACGAATCACTCACATATACTTGGTAATTCCATCAACGTTTTAGTCGTCAAACGAATTAAATTAGCTCGTTTTGTTGTTGTTGTTATTTCTCTGCAAAGTTTGAGTAAAAAATATCGATGTGAATAAATATTATCGTTAAAATATTTGAATAATTAATAATAATTTCGATCGAGACCCTGAGGGAATTGTGGATGACGCGATTTTATAATGACAATGCTATTATAAATGTTTTTAATTGAATAGCACCGAGTGTCGAATAGGGTCTTACGTTTAAATGTCGACGTACCCGTTTATGATTAAGTTGTTTGCACAGGATGGAAGACCCGCGGCCGGAGAGCTATTGTGCACAGTCTATCTGACTGATGTAACGCCCGGCCTTGTGCAAAATATTGGCTCTGCAATCTGCAATCTGCAATGCGTCGGGTTTCGTCTCGATCAGGCAACTGCAGTCAATATATATACGTCGAACGATTTAGGAAAATCGCGAGCCAACAATATTTCACCACATCGACCACGGAACAAACCAACGAATTTTCGACAAAACTTTCTTTTTTTTTTTCATTTTCTTTTTTCCGACGACGCTAGAATTAATGAGTTTATTTTATTTAATTACCGTCGTCCGGAACGATAATGGATTAATTTTTTTGGTGAATAAATCATTCGGCTATTCCATAAGGTGATATTTTAGACTCAACCCCTAACGGTTGGTGACTATTTTCCGTTGTTTTCGGGCTATCCGCGTGCAATTGTAATCATCCCTTCATGAGGTAGCAGCGATTTCAATCGTCTCTCGATTACTATTTGACATGACCTGTCTTTAGAATTGTTATGGTGATCTACTTAGACGTCACTAGGTACAGGTGTTTTCGTTTTGAATCCCATTATCTGTTAAGTCGTCTTCTCAGCAGGGATAAACGCATTAATTCAATGGAATTTCATTGATAATACGTTTTTTTTTATAAACAAATAATTTTTACAAATAACAACGGAACACTTGAGATTCTATATTAATATGGATGAAATAGGAGTTACAATTTATAATAATTCAGTAATGAAAGTTTAGTTTTAAATAAAATTTCAATAATGAGTGATCGATAATGTATTTTTTGTGACAACGATAAGATGTTTATCTTCACCGGGATACAGTATTTTATATTTAACGGAGATAAATCAATATTTAAAATCAAACATAACCTTAAATAAAGCAACACGGTTGATCCTTGCGAAATCGTATAAGATAAAAAGATTTAAAAAATTAATACTTATTGATTATAGGTTGAATAAAATAAAGACGGAACCGTTAAAAAGCAATCGTATGTTTTTGGAACGATGAAACGTGAGTTAGTTGGTTATCTAACTCGAAGTCGCCAAGCTCGACGGTTATTGGTTAACTCGTTAGCCCCTCCGTAGGAATATTATCTCCCTTATGTAGTATACCTTTCGTTCGCCCAGAGAACTCTTATCGTTCCAACGAGCGACCTATTTTATATGTTATTCTTATTTTTATTTTAACTTTATTTTTATTTTCAAATCCTGCTATCTTACGCACTCAATTCTTATCGACATCTCATTCGACCAACAAAGAAATAATTTTTATTCGTTGCAATTGACAAATTATTTTTTCAATAATTCTATACAGAGATAACGATATTATACAATAGTTTTTTTTGTTAATTCTTTATTTTTCCGTGTCAATATTAATCGATTAAATTTTTTATTTGTTAAAAATCATCGTTAATTGGCTTGAACTTGTGCACCAGCTAGAAAGGAGTGGAACACCGAACACTCGAAACCGCCTGGCGAATAATTCTGTTATAGCTTAGATAACAAGCTCAACCGCCAAGTGTTTGTACTTATCACGTTGCATTGGACTTGGAATACGATGACGCGTGAACAAGCGGAACGAGTAAAGCGTACAGCTCCGAATTTACGCAAGACGTATTATATAGTTACCGTCAGAGCCGACATCGGTAAACACGATTGAGACATTTCAATGGTTTTTTCTTCAAATTATTTCCGCCAACGATTGTTTTTTTTTCCTTTCATCACGGAATACTCGTCGTCGCTCCGGTTTGTTTGATCTGCGTGCATATATTAACGAGGATATCGGTGTTGACGCGTTTTTTCAACATATATCTCCGGAGGTTGTAAGAAAAAACAAAAATAATCCAATGTAATTAATATTTTTTTATGTGTTATTGGTGTCGAATGTTATAACCTGAATGAGTTAACACAAGTTAATCCTAAATTTCGTACTTTAATTGTTTTATTTTTTCCCACAATAACTCAGATGAGTCGAATTATTATATAGGTAATGAGGTGATAGCAGATTAACCAGGAGATATTAATTAATCATATTTGGGTAAATTTGTTTAAAGTCGAAGCCGAAATATCGGAATTTACTATGAGGTCAGACAAAGATTATGTCTGTCAGTAGATACGGTCGGTTTCCATACGGCTAATGTTTTTAAATGTTATATTAGGGATTGATGCAACAAGTTCCGGTTGGCCCCTCGTTGGCATCGTAAGTTCCGTTTGGTCGTCCGGTTCGGTCCGGGGCAGACCGTGTCGTGTTGCATCGACAATCTCACGGTATCATCCACGTTGGGTGTTTCGAAAACGCTCGGCGGTCTTCTTCCTCACCGTTTAGTCACTCCGCGGAGCTTCGTTTACGCAGTTGTCACGCTCTTTTTATTATGCCATCCATCTCAAAATCACTATTATTTTTTTCATTAACCCGATCGCAACGGATTTTTATTAACTATTTTGTTCAATGTAACAAAAAAATTTTGATAAATTATTTATCAGTTATTGAAATATTCAGTGAGTGACTTTTTTTCCACAAATTTTCTTTAACTTTTTTTATTTACTTATTATTATTTTTTAAAACCTTTCATTTTTATTAATTGTTATTAATTTTCGCCGCGTCCACGGGGTAATTACGGGAGAATCGAGGTTTTAATTAACAGTCATATTAAATATACGTTGTGAATGTACTGCGCAGCCAAAACGAGCTCAACGGGCCGAGCCTTAAATAGAGAGGGCGGCGATGCCGATCTTCAAAATAGAGGAATGCACCAGCGAGCAATTCATGAGATTCAAACAATTTATTTTCTTTCAATGATAATTATTCGGGTTTGGATAAACGGGAAAATAAATAATGGCCAAAATTTCTTCCCCGGAGGTTAGTCTCAACGATTACAGTGTCAGTCGAATGTATTGTTGATTATATTATTTTATTCGATTAGTTTATTAACGATCGAATGATGAATAAATCAATACTGGAAAATAGTTTTATTGAATCAATGTGAATCAGTGTCAATTATGATAAATACCGTATAAATAACGACAAGTGGATATCGTAATAATTATTGTGGTCCTATCTTGTCTCGAATACCAAAATCTTTGAGTAAAATACAATTAAAATAATTATAAAATTGGAAAAAAATTTTTATTTTTTCAATCGTTCGTTATAGTTCGTACAATTAAATGTCTTCAAAAAATTAAATATCGATATTATTAATATTAATAAGATAATATTGAAAAATACATATTCAAGTAATTGTTGTTTTTTCATTCCTCGGTGCAAATAACTGAAGAGGTGACCTGCACGAGTGACCCGGTACGACGTCAATAGAGACCCCCTGCGAAATTCGTCACGTGGTCAGTCGTGATAACGCGCTGCATGAGATTTTTTGTTTTTTTCCTTTCAATCCAAGAACGCGGGGCTGATAACGGAATAACGGATATAAACATGCCATCGCTTGCTATCGTATGATAATTATCGTTGCGGTAAACATCTGCGGATAAACATTTGCATTTATACGCTAAATCCGTTAGTTTTAATCCACTGTGCGTCCGAATATCGAATGATTTTCATCTAACATTAGGACTTATTTCTTCTCTTTATCGGTCGTTTAGAAAAACAAAAAAGTTTATTTTTATTCATTTTAAATAATTTTGTTTAACAGCAACACTTGGAATTCGTACTTGAGTTGAAAATAAATAATCGATTATTAGTTTGCGAAATTGGTTTTTAAACGTTCGATAACATACTCTACTTAAGACTCTACACTACTTAAGAGGCTGCGATATAGTCTTTTTCCAAAGCGTTTCGTCCCCAGTCGGTAACAAACACTTTAAACAATGGATTCGAATTATTATCGTTTTAAATATTTGGGAAAAGAAGAATAATCTTACATAATACGTAATAACGCAACGAATGATGTAACACTTTTGTTTTATTGAAATGCGTTCTACACCATTGAACGAATGGATTACAGCATTTGTTTTACAAAGTGAGAATGCAGGTTCACCTTGCATCTTTCGGTGTTGACTTATGCCGTCGGATAGTGTAGTAAGCCGCTGGAGCGGTTGGAATAAGGGGACTCTAATCGAGAAGACGAGTTTCAACCGCTTATGTAGCTAGTTATCTGTCTCGTTCGTTTCTCAGTCACTCTCCCCCTCCCCTCTCTCTCTCTCGTTCTTACTGTTCCACGTCACATGATCGTTTATCGCATTTCTCCCTACTACTTGCGGCTGAATATCGTTCTATAGTCAACGAACCACTAGCAGGAGCAGCAGCAGCAGCGGGCAAAAGTTTCATTTCATCCACTAGAAAAATCTATTTAGTTCCGTTGTGGCGTTCGTGTCGCGTGGAACCGCGAATCGCGGCTGCACGCGTCGGTGTTTACATTATTATATAATTTTATTAAATATGCTTAATAATAGTACTCGAATTTTTTAAAAAATCAACCACATCAACTACCAAAATAAAATATTCAAAAAATAGAAAAAATAATTATTTGAAGCAACAAATTAACTCGTTTTGTTCGTAAAATTCGGCCAAAATATCGAGGCCGCGTGTCAAATTTGCTTTAGAAGAAAAATTTTGGGTCTTATTGGGACGATTCCGACAATTGGTATCGTTCGCTCGAGTGATTGCATTTTCAATATTCGCGACCGCGAAAATTTCGCTTCTCTTTTTGAAACAACAATAGAAAAAGGAACCGTAAAAAATTGGATTTTTTGTTTGTTTGTGGAAATTTAATCCGGGTGTATAATTTAGCCCAAGAACAATTAAAGATGCCTACTTCGAAGGTACGTGCTGCCGTTTTGCTCCAACTTTTACTCCAATAATTACCGGAATAGCCCCGATTACACAGGGCCTACGAAAAGTGGTTTAAATAAAAATTAATGAGTGCGAGGGAATAATTGTCAAACGAAACTCGGAAGTTAATAACGAAAAAGAAGGGAAAAAATAAAAATAGCGGGTTTAATTTTTTTTGGCACGCGCTGTAGACAGGACTAACCGGAGAGCTGCGCCAGTGCTGTTGAGGCACAGTAGCCTAGACCTACATTAGTACGGCCGGCTCTTTTTTTCTTCCTCGTGCTTGTACGCTCTTCGAGATCTTCTTTTCCCAACGCTATTCGACTGCGAATTCTCAACGTTAACCCAAACATGCACAATCAAATTTTCTGACAAACAAAATAAAATCAACAATGTCACTGAAGGAATAAAATTATTCGAAAAATAAAAAATGACTAAACTCACGAAAAATTTACAATTTGAGAATTTCCGGAATTTTGTTGTTTTCACTGAAATTCGAGACGACAATGTTTTCTCTGTCTTCGATAAAGGATAATCGTTATTCCGGTATTTAATAAGGCATTACTGAAAGACAGAAGAAGAAAAATTGTTTAAAATAGGACAAATACGAGAGAATTACGGAATTATAGGCGTATGGGATATCGAGAGAGTTTGCGAGAGCCACGAGACTGCCACGTGATTCCGTGGTGGGCTATCGGTAAGATGGTTCGGAAACGGCTTCTTGCACGTACGCTTATTTTCAACGACGATGGCAAAACCCAGTTGGTTGGGTTGATTCACGACACCTGCGGTTCATACGTTGCCCAAGGAAACTGTTAGCAGGCATCTGCCGGGCAACGTCTACGCCCTGGGTATAGACCGATTGAGACCTCCGTCTAATCGTCTAATAGCGGACACGGATTTTCATTTTTTTTTTATTTTTTTGTTCGCTCCAAAATAATAGAATTAATAAATAACGAAAATTAAAAAAAATAACCTGATATCGACATTATGAATAATCACAATTAAATAATAATAAATCATAAATTGTACATACAAATTGAAAATGAAAGTTTTATTTTCCCGTCAAGATGACGATAAAAAAAGTTTTAATAAAATTTTTCACAAGTATAGCGGGTGTGGAATGATTGACCTCGACCGTAAATTAATGGACGGTTCACGACGGGGGTTACGTAAATCGACACTCGACAGATTACGGCGTTATAGAATAAGACGAAAACAGGACAGCTTGAGTCTATAGGTTGAAACCCTATATTGAGACGATTTATTAACGTCGTGTTCAAACATTGTTCATTCGATTATTAATGACGATCAATAGAATTTTATAATTAATTTAGTGAATAACAATTAGCATAAAAATCAATATAAATCAAGGAGCAATCCTATTTAATTATCTATTACGGAAATTTGGGAATGTCGTTTTTTTCGTTCTTCAAATAAGTGATAATTTGATTAATCAATGAATTTATTGATTTCAGGGTTCTGGATATCTAAAGCGAGCAAACAGCGATCGCCTCCATGAAATTTTCAATCAGGTGAGCTTGTATTTCGCAAGGAAGTTAGAAAAATACAGAGAACTTTATTTTAAACGATGAAAAAGTGTCGGAAGGAATTAATAACAATTGTTGACGATAAATGTTCCAGAAACATTGATTTAATTGGCACTTACGTCACGTCATATACGATACCAACGAAATATTACGACTCGCTCGGCGAATTCTTCGCCCGTAGGTCAATTCGGGTCATGCGCGATACTAAAATTTCTTGCAACTATCTCTGTTAGCAAAAGTTCACAAAAATTAATTACAACTATCTGGAAATAATTTCGTAAATTTCGTTAATTTTTACGAGCAATTTAGAGCAATGTTTTATAATTAAAAAAAAAAAAATAAATAAATAACGATAATTGGTAATATAAATAAATATAATAACAAATATTAATATAATAATAAAATCATATTAATTCTTTATTATTTGAAGATTTTTATTTTGTTTCGTCTTGTGATTATTGGAAAGTATTTAAATAATTAAATAATCGTGATTCGAGAGACGTAAGTCTTGATACCGCAACCGAAGTAACGATAATTGTTTGAAATATTTTTTTGGCATTGCAGTACGCGACGCAAGAGAAGAATGGCGAACGGTTTATGACACCGACAGACTTTGTGCGGAGTTACCTTGGCCTCTACACCGATGCCGACTACAATCCTGACTCGGTCGCTCTTCTTGCTGGCATCGTTGACACCGGCAAAGATGGGTCAGCAGTTTCAACGGTTTTACAAAATAAAATAAAATTTTTTTTTAAAATTAGTTTCACAATAAAATGATGAAATGTTAAGAAATAATAGAACCATTTAATCACCAACAGGCTCATTTCGTTCGCCGAGTTTCACGCATTCGAGGGTCTTCTTTGCGTCCCCGATGCGCTTTATAAAACGGCCTTCCAGCTTTTTGATACTAACGGAAATGGAATGGTTGCGTTTGGTACGGATTTATAAAAACCCGAAGCTAAATGAACAATTAAAAATTCGCTTGTATTGTAATCAATTGTTATTATTTTTCAGATGAGTTCGCTGAGGTGATGAAGAAAACTGTTCTTCATCAGAAAATGCCTTTCAATATGGATAGCAGTTTCATCAAACTGTACTTTGGCAAGGACAAAAAACGGTTGATCAGTTACGCCGAATTCAGTCAATTTTTGCACGTATGTTAATTGATGAAAAACAAAAAAACGAAATTATAATAGTAATTTCAAAGCTAATATACAAATAAGATTTATAAAGAACTATTGTGAATAATTTAATGATTTTTCAGGATTTTCACGAGGAGTATGCCACCGAAGCCTTCAAGAAATTCGACAAGGATGGCGCGGGTTTCATCACGGCCCACGATTTTCAGGACATAATGCTCAGCATAAAGAGTCATTTGCTCGCAAAGGGCGTAAAAGACAATCTGATTGGAGTAAGTCATCGCTGAGAAATAAAATAAATATTTGAAATAAAAAATTTCTTGTTTATTTATCGAACTAACCGTTTGGTTTGTCAGGCGTTGAGCACGGGACAGGGTACGAGAAAAGTTAGTTTCCCATACTTCATGGCATTCAACTCCCTTCTAAATAACATGGAGCTCATTAAGCGTATCTACTTGAACGCCACTAACGGCCATAGATATCAGGAAGTTACGAAAGGTGTGAAATTTAATCATAAAAAAAAAAAAAATATTATTAATTAATAATAATAAAATTAAAATGACGGAAACAAAATTGAATTATGATTTATTCAACAGAGGAATTTTTGCACTCGGCACAAATGATGTCTCAAATAACGCCCCTCGAAGTCGATATTTTGTTTCATTTGTGCGACCTTCTACATCAAAACGGCAAGATTGTCTACAATGATCTTGACGCGATAACACCCGAACAGTATTTCAAACACATATCACAACGTCTCGCTGAGATCAAAGCCGTTTCGGTAAGTTAGAAAAGAAAAAAATGTAGAAGGAAAATGTTTGTAACCCCAGCGGTCGAATTACCGAATGAAAATAATAATAATAATAAAAAAAAAAAGAAAAACAACTTTTTCGATCTTGAGAATATTTCAAGATCTTTTTATTGATTTGCGAATCCAGAAGTCGGACGAACGTTTTGGATGACGGAGGCTAATGAAAATTTTTCAGAGTCCCGACGAGCGTGGGTTCGTCGTTCAGTTACTCGAGAGCAGTTATAGATTTGTTCTCGGTTCAATTGGTGGAGGTTTGTTATGACTTGTTATTTTATTTCCGTGCAATTATAACGTGTAAATTTCGTTATAAAAATTAATTTAATTAATTTAATTAATTTAATTAATTTAATTAATTTAATTAATTTAATTAATTTAATTAATTTAATTAATTTAATTAATTTAATTAATTTAATTAATTTAATTAATTTAATTAATTTAATTGATTAATAAATCCATATTAAATAAAATTTTGTCCGTTGTTGGGTTTATCAGCGGTCGGAGCAACGGCGGTTTATCCAATCGATTTGGTAAAGACGCGAATGCAGAATCAACGAACGGGTTCATTCATCGGGGAATTGATGTATCGCAATAGCTACGACTGTTTCAAAAAGGTTGGAATCGAAAACTCTCCCCGCCCGATAATTGCTACATCGTTAATGATATGAAGTTTCCATCGGGCGTTTGACAGGTCATACGACACGAGGGTGTGTTCGGTCTTTATCGGGGTTTGCTGCCTCAATTGATGGGTGTAGCACCCGAAAAAGCTATTAAACTTACCGTCAATGATTTTGTTCGCGACAAATTAATGGACAAAAATGGTAATCTTCCGCTCGCCGGTGAAATTCTTTCCGGTGCATGTGTAAGTCCAAAAGTTATTCGAAAAACTCGCGTAATTGTCTTTCGTTGAAAACCGAAATAGCCGAAATAGCCGAAATAGCCGAAATAACCGAAATAACCGAAATAACCGAAATAACCGAAATAACCGAAATAACCGAAATAACCGAAATAACCCGGTTTTAACTCCAACAGGCTGGTGGATCCCAAGTAATATTCACGAATCCATTGGAAATAGTGAAGATTAGGCTGCAAGTAGCTGGCGAAATTGCGGGAGGTCAGAAAGTTCGGGCTTGGGCAGTCGTTAAAGAATTGGGTCTCTTCGGGCTTTACAAAGTAATTTTTTTTATTCACGTTTTCAATTCGATATTATTCGACGATATTGTTGTTATTATTATTTATTTATTAAACGTTGCAGGGTGCGAGAGCTTGCTTCTTAAGGGATGTCCCATTCAGCGCTATATACTTTCCAATGTATGCTCACACAAAAGCGAAAATGGCCGATGAGGGTGGTTACAACACACCTCTGTCGCTCCTCATATCCGGAGCTATTGCCGGAGTACCCGCAGCGGCATTGGTCACACCGGCAGACGTTATTAAAACTAGATTGCAGGTTAATTTATTTAATCCCCTTTTATTTGGAATATTAATTTTATTTAACCGACATATTTCATTATTTCGCTTATCGGTTTGATGTTACAGGTTGTCGCACGGGCGGGACAGACGACTTACAACGGGCTTGTCGACTGTGCTAGAAAGATTTACAAAGAGGAAGGAGCCCGGGCTTTTTGGAAAGGAGCTACAGGTATCCATACTCGATCATATTCCATTTATTAACCACAATCGAAAGTTTTATTATTCAATGGGTTAGGCGAATATTTCATTTCATTGTTTTAATTATCTATAATATTGGATAGATAAGTATTGGAGGAATTATTATTTTCGTTGTTGATGGTTTAGTGGTTTAGTCGAAAATATATGTACAATATTTTAAGTTATATATATTTTGATATGGTCAATCGATTGCGTCGGATTTAATCATATTCAACGCGCACACTGGCCCACTTTATTTCATCGTCTGTTCATCCCTATATGACCCGGCGAGTTACTGGTCAGTAAGTAAACCAAATATCGTCATCTACTGCTCGCGCTGCTCCGTCAATTCCCACTTTTATGGTTTTCCGCGATACATCAAAATTTTTCATCTATCGCGGTATTGACAAAAAACAATCTATGACTGCCTGCGGCATATCACCGTTTATAATCTCACACGACACTCACACATCCATACGAAGTTGTCACAATGTTCAGTTAACAGAGTGGATTTATCTTTCGAAATGATTTTATGTTACTGACAATAATGTCGATTTGCGGTATTTACCAGTCACTAATGTACTGATAGAACAAGAAATAAAAATATGTATATAAAATAAAGCTCCGCATATAAATAAAAGTCACAACTATTTACTTATATAATTACGATAATTTATTTTGCCTCTGCAGCTCGAGTATTTAGATCTTCTCCTCAATTCGGTGTGACACTCTTCACTTACGAGATTCTTCAGAGGCTGTTCGTTGTCGATTTTGGAGGATCGTGAGTCATAAAATATATATATATATATATATATATATATTACATTAATTATATTTATTTTATTAAATCAACATGGGTTTTTAATATATTTTTAGACGACCAACGGGTTCGGAATTGAAGATACCAACAACAGGAATGACCGAAGAAATGCGGTCGACGAATCCTGATCACATAGGTGGATACGAAGTCGCCCTGCCAATATTTACCGGTATAGAGACTAAATTCGGACTTTGCTTGCCGAGGTTCCAGGCGGTACAGAAAAAGTAACACCGGCCCCCCACTCTAGTGAGACCTTGAAACCCTCGAATTTAAAAATATTTAAACACCGTCGTGGAGCCGCTCTTATGAATGGGCGATTGATACTCGGGGCACAAGTGCTGTGGCCTTCTCAAATTAATTTTCATTTATCGATTGGCCAATGGCAAAAAGGGAATATTAACTATTTCACCGTTTTCCCACAAACTTTTTCAAATGTTTCATTATTTCTCAAGGTATAAAATGCTTTCGGCACCCATTCGATGCCTTTCTCCTGTTCTGTTTCAATAAGAAGCCTTGGGTCAAAACGTCTTCGAGATTTTTTTTAATTTCCACGTTTATCAAATTATTATTTGTTGTTTAATTTAATTTAACGTTAAATGGCAAATACCGTGCGTCAACGCATCGATTATTCGTTGTCTTTAGTTCTCTTCTTTGATAAACTTTCCGTCGATATAATGTTGTATCGCATTGTGACGATATTATAGGATTATTGAACTGTAAATACGTTATAATATATTATAAAAATGAAGAATGAAACACTTGAAGTATCGGTGACGTGCTCGAATTAATTCGAGAATTTGGTATCCTAAACCCCCACTTAAATATGTATATATATATTTGAAAAAAGAAGAAAAAAAATTGAGCATATGGTTGGAATATGTAATATATTACTATTATTTATACGATGATGATTGTTATGATACATATTATTTATGATCAAATGAAGGATATTCGTCGTCACCGGGAGTGCAAAGCTCAAAGAATACTCACACCTCTGTCCTTTAATTAAATAATTTTTAATTTATTTTCCACCTATAAATCAGACTATATATATCGTTTGAACTAATTAATCATAACCCATCGATATTTTACGTGCAAAATCAGAGTAACCAATATACCAAACTGCACAAATGAAAGATTAAGCCAATCCAAAAATTTCTTTTACAAATTCAAGGTTGAAAATAGGTTAAAAATAAATGGTGTAAATTTTAAGGGAGATTAAATAAGAGTAACAATATTAATTAAACGATAGAGACACTGGACGAATTGTGATCGAGCGAGTAAAAAACGGATATGAACGAACATGTGAGATTGTAGCTAGAGGAATGAAATTAAATAACTGTATCAAATGCGTGTACACATGGGAACGTTTGAATCAGTCGAATTATTATATTGATTAATAATATAAATTCACACCGATATTTAAATTATTCCAGTTATCCACAACTGATGTTCAATTATTTCCGACGGTGGAACACATTCGACTGACTTTAAGTTTAAACGGTAAAATTTTGGTAAGGAAAAAGAATAATTTTTTCGCGATATTTAGGAGATAGATGTTTCAGTTTACTGGCTAATTTCTGTCTCGGAAGAGTAAAAGTTTATGAATTGATAACAAAAAAACAAACCCCCAGTCGTTGTATGAACAACAAACTCAAAGAATAATATTCATTAAAAAAATCATTGTCAAACAACAGATTTACTCGACTTGAAACGGCCCATATATTAATTTTTTTTTAATTCGACTATTATGCAGAGGGATGTGGATGCACTAGATAAGTTAACCGAATTAAGATGTCAGTGAACCAGATTAAATTGCAAAGTTAATATTAGGAACCGACAAAATTTTATTGAAATCATTGTATAACTTGTAAATGAGAAAGTAAAATTGATAATGCAATTGTTAATATATAACACCGATGCCTGTACGCATATATATTTTAAACAACTGAATAAATAATATTTACGCGTCTCCCGGTTATTGCCATTTTATTGACGAACAATTGAATTAATTATGCGCTACGACTGCTGACGACTTTTAATTAACTTTTTTTGTTCTTATGAACGTTTTTGTTGTCGCTTATTTAACATGGTATGCGGTAAAGACAAGGAAAAAATAATAAACATGAAACCGCTTATCTCGTGTAAAAATTTGGCACGCGAATGTAGCGTCGGCTGCGCGGCAACCGGTGAGACAATTGTGCACGAGAAATAAGTATATCGAACCTCGGTTATAATTGAACCCGCTCGTGAGAAAACCTGTTTTTTAAAGGATTATTGGTGCCGGATCGAGGAAGTAAAGAACACGGTGGCCACTATCTATCGATAAATAGTTGATAAATAGTGAAAATACACCGCGAACCGACAATTTGTGTTCTTACGTGAACGTCGCGGGTTGCGCGTCGCGCATGCGCGAGACAGCCCGTGTGCGGCGATCGTTCCGGCGCATGGCTCCAAAATATTCGGGGATTCGTAGCGGACCTGCCGAGGGAAGAGGACGTTACGGACGTTACGACATTCCTTTACCCGATCCATTGGAACCCGGCCTTTTCAAAAAGTGAACAACAGTCCGGACACATGGTATACAATTATATTTAAAAACAATAGTGGGCTCGGGGTTTAGAAAAAACAAAATTAGCCGAAATATATTTTGGCGCCAGCGCAGGGTCGAAAACTTATCATCCTTCGGGATGATTATTTTATTTTTAGTCTAGTTGAACATTCAAATAATCCAATAATTGTAATTAGTCATTCCGGTTTGGTCGTAATAACAATTGTTTCAATGCTATTCGCCAGATTAGTTAATATTTTTTAACGTAACACGAAAATAGCCGTACGGGTTTGAAAAATCGTTTGTCTTGGCGACATAATATGAGCTATTTCGTTTGTTCCTTGGTCGCCGAGATTTGTGTCGGTTATGTTTGGTAATTAGCATTTTAAATATTTTTAATTAATGGTGGCAATATGATTATTCGTTTATTAAAAACGTATTAATTCGTTTTCATACGGAAAAATGTGTAGTCGCGATTGTAAAATAAAAAATGGCGGCTAGACGCAAATCCGCCGCGGGAAAAAGATGCGCGCTTACATGCGATCACGTGATCGGGTGATCACGCGACCACGTGCCGAATTAAAAAGTTTCTTTACCGCGAGTGGTTTAAGTTTTGGTGGTTATCGACGAACGATGTATGAAGCTGGTCCGACATATCTGCTTTGCTGTAAAAGAAGTTAAATCATCAATCAACCGTCGCCGTACTCAGTCTCCCTTCGGGGAGGGATCTCTGAGGCAGGCGAAGAGCTTTCGACAAACGAGTGAGTAAAAGACAATGGTTTTTGTTGTTATTTGTACAATCGCAGAACCGTTTAATGTCCAAATGGCTAAACTTAATATTTGTTCTACTTGTCTGATCGTAAATATTTTATTGATTACCGATTCAAAACGCCGCGCATACAAGTTGCTGACGGATTGTGAATCAAGTCCGTCAGTATCGTCCGTCGGTAACTTCGATGTCGCGTGTGCTTAATCGATAATCGATGAGTAACCGACAAATCGAGCAAAGGAATAAATACGTCGATAATGTAGGGAATTATTAACTTTCATTAATCTAACGTTGATAATAAGCTTCTGTGTCTGAGAGATTAGACTTAATCTTAATGAGAAAATAGATGAATATTTAACATTGTATTATTCATTATTATAATAATTTGTTTATCGAGAATTTTGAAAAAAAATAAGGTAAACGTTATTCACCACCGAAGTTAATGGTGATTGTCAACGGTGAAGCTCATAATACTTGCGTACTGTGAAAATTACAACTTTAATCAATAATCAAAAATTGAGAAAAATATATTTAAAAAAATTTTAATATTGGTTGGATCAATGTGGGAATGATGATTTTTGTACTTGTTGCGTTGTTCTGAGGCATTATTTTTTGTACTCGGCGGGTCGTTACGCGTAGATGAGAGAAATTTCCGGCCGTCGAGATGGTTCTTCTGTTTCTTCTTGTCTTCGTTATTCTTCTCGCTCGTGTATTTTCCCTTTTGTTTAAATCCGCAGGGATTGACCGGTGATTTTTTTAAACCTGTTAACATGAACACAGGCATGGCGTTATTCTCGCCAAGGTTTTGCATAAAACAACAACAATAACAACAAAGCCCGGGACATAAAATTAAATTGTATAACTTACTGCATAGATACGGATATTTTTTAGACTGAATGAAACTTTCTGGACATTTCTGTAATCCTCGCCTATATGGTACCTCACCCAATTCGTTGCCCCTGTGGAATTTTATTTGATGATTGAATCAACAATTTCTTAATGAAATTTTTTTCCGTTTTCACAATTGCAAAAAAAAAAAAAAAAAAAAAAAAAAAAAAAAAAAAAAATTGTTCAGACGTTTTTGAGAATTAAAAAAGTTTCGTAGTGGTTAAATGCCGAGTTCACGAGGACACCGAGTGCTTTGACTGTCATAAAAAAGGTCACTTACGTTGGTCCGTAGTTGCAAACGTAAAGACGATACGTTATATTGCTCGAAGATCTGTATCTCGAATAACCACAACCCACGAGGTACGTGTCTGCCCAAGCAACCTGCGATCAGATGGAACGTATATCGTAAAAAAAAAATCAAAAAAATAAAAATAAAAACAAAACTCAGACTGTCCACAAATACAGTGCAACTGACTTGAGTATAATGACCAATGGTCTGAAGGTCCTCCATCTTGTAAATTGGTCCAAACTCGAAATTTACGTACTCGTTGAACCAGGTTGTTATATGTCGGCGAAAATCTTTTTCCGTCGATGGATGTGCAGCTCTGCTTTTTGTCATAGCAAGATTTTGTCCCACTTGAAAACGCGCTGCCGTCGGCAATAAAATCATATAAAGCCGAATTAATGTTTAGCTTGCTGAGAAAGTAAGACTTTGAAATTAGAAAATATTTAACAGACGTCGGGGAAAGTGCAATTAATACACGTCGTACAAGTGTTGTCGCTTTTTCAAAGTCAAGACAATTTTCGATTTATCGATCGGCCAATGGCAACAAAAAATATTCACCATTTAACTTAAAGATTTTTCAAAAGATCCTGTTAGGTTATAAAAATCATATCGAGCCACGAGCACCAGCATTCAGGGGACAGAAGTTTGCAGTTCAGAGAGCTTGTCATGGGATTATCGTTATTACAGTCGAATACGCAGAAGTATTCGCGTTGCGTACGCATACACAGCTTTGAGTCGGAAAATTGCATGATACCACAGTGAATACGAATTATAGTAATCGCGTGATCGCGGGGGCGAGAGAGTGTCAAACAACCTCTGCATACCCGCCAAGTACGTCGGTATAACATTATTTCAATATCATAAGCGTCCTCAAACTCACGTAGCAATGAAAAAGTGTCGGGAAACGCTCCCCCTTCCTATTTTCCTCGTTATCCCGTTTTACAATTTTTTTCATTCCACACTGTTTGGCTTCTCGAACAAATAGAAATTGAACTGTTATCGAAGAACCCTTAGCCCTTTACAATCCGACGATTATGTTGTGGTTCTGTAAAAACTATTATGTATTTCTTGAGCGCCGGAAGATGTTGGCTGTTCAATGCCACAAACGTCAATTCTTTTTATTGATAATATTTGGGTAAAGTAAGGGTTTAGAGGGTAGCGTTTCCATGTAGGAATATTAAATTTGAGTCTTAATAAATAATTTCATTTAATAATTGACGTGGAAAAGTTAGCTCGTATGTTGATGCTAATATTCCGTAGTCTCGTATCCCTACCGACTTCCCGATCCTTATCGTCGTCGTGTGCAAACGTGCACTGATCCGCCCAATCTTGTGCTCCACTTGCCAGCTCTTCGTCCCAGTACTAGCCAAACACCAAATTAATTCGAAAAATCATAAATAAAACATATTTAATACATAATACACAATATTATGAATATAATCACTCGGATTAAATCTTCCTTACATTTTATATTCGAATAGTATTTATTTAATTTTCAAAAAAAAAAAAAAAAAAAAAAAATCACGTTGGAAAGTAATAAACGGCAAGTAGCTTTTATTTCATTCAATAAAACTTTATGAATGTGAACGAAATAACTTTTTTTTGTGAATAAACAAACAAACGATGGGAAAACGCGGTGGAATAAATTTAATCGTTACAGGTAGCGGATTCAAGGGGTTCGCCAATCCCCATTGTGTTAATTCAATGGCTCACAGGTGTACGAGTAATTATAATGGGCGTGACACAGCAATAATAACAACAATGAATGCGCGAATAACGCAAACCGCAGTGACGTTTCGCGAACGGAACGAGATACCGAGGCGGAAAACAAACCGATGTATTTACATTGAGTCCCAGATCGTGCTCTTACCGAACGTCTCTGTTTCTGCATCTCAAATTTTACCTGCTATTATTTTCGAATTTTGTGCAGCTCCATTGGCTCGTTGAAATACCAATATTTTCAAAAACTTGAGGACTGCTCTTTTCCAACAATCCAAAAAATGGAAAAAAAAATTGTCATACTCAAATTTTGCCAAAGCCAACTAAAAATAATTGTAACAAATGAATGAATAAATGTACTTAATGATTTATTATTAATGAATTAACGATATCAATTATTATTATTATTGAATCTTGTTTTAATTTCCAGTAAACAAAAAACTACTCTTATATAATTGGAAAATGTGGAGCATAATTGAATGGTTTAAACATTCATTTCCCAATACTTGAATGATATAGATGACGATTATGACATACCCAAACCCTTGTATATCAATTGTCATATAGTTTAAAATTTTTTTTATACATTATCGTTTATAAATAGCAGATGATTGTAGCAAGAAAGGCGAGAATATCGAAAATTATTGCATCACATAATCTGTGAATCGTTCTCATCGATTCGTGGAATAACTCGTCAATGTATGTGTGACAGTCCAAGCAATATATTCATCGTGATGAGTCACGCGGCATAGGTGTAAAACAAACTTACAAGCTCACGCATGTCGGAGGCTGTTGGTTGATTTTTTACGAGACCCTTT
Source organism: Sussaba pulchella (assembly GCA_963971145.1). NCBI lineage: Eukaryota > Metazoa > Arthropoda > Insecta > Hymenoptera > Ichneumonidae > Sussaba > Sussaba pulchella. The sequence continues at coordinate 152,123 of OZ020165.1, read as the reverse complement.
GCTATAGACTCTCGTAATTCGTTATGGGCGCTGACGATGTCTCTCATTAGGCTGCAGGAAATTCCCCCTTTTTCTGCACGGCAAAAATATTGCGGTCAAATGTCTGAATTTAAAATAATAGAAGAAAAAAAAATATAATAAAATTCATGACCTATTGCCATAATGATTTTTCAACGGGATGTTTGCTCCACCATGAGTTCTAAATTATTTTCAAAGTTCTTAACAATAATTTATTAAAGAAAGAATTTAAAAATATAAAATTGGAAAATTTGAAAGAATTAGTTTGGCAATTGATGGTTCTTGTTTGTTTTAATTTGCCCTGAATTGGTTGATTGAGATTTATCGAAATGATTTATGCGTCGTCGTTGACGCGTGCAATTGAATTGTTGATGATTTAACGAACCGAGAATTTCCATGTTGCCGCAATCAGCAACAACGTAAATCGATCGAAAGATGAGTGCTATTATCAGACAGGGATGGCAAGAAAATTTGAATCCGAGCGAACGGGAAACTCCTCGATAATCGCGAAACGAACTCATGTCGGTCGTTCGTGTATGTTGAAACGGATGTGATCGACATCTCCGTCGGGCGTCTGACTCCCGAGCCATTTTCCACTTGGTCTCAACCCAATAATTGTCACCACTACGCTTCGATGTCTCAATTCGGTTCCCAATATCGTAAACCTTTATGGCCTCATTTTATTTGCATTCCATAAACCCGTTTTTAGCTCCCCTTTGAAATTTCAATGATCTTATCAAACAAGTTTCGTTGATGATTTACCCCCCCCCCCCCCCCCCCCCCCGGTGCTCATCTTCTACGCTATTATATATTTCATCGCCCACGGAGTATCGTTAGAGTCTATTTTCGTTATCAAAAGAGAAAGTCGTTGAAAACGATTATTTTTTTCATTCATTCTTTGTTGAATTGCAATAACCTGTTTAAAAAGAATCAAATAAAGAATAATTAATAATTATTATAATGATAATATTTAATAGTGATTGATTACTTGACGATCAAGTAACAAGTATTCTTTGATAACCAATATTTCTAACCCTTATGAATTGGTGAACGCGTTCATTGACCCTGAAATGTGTCAAGAAGGCGCGGCCAATGTCAAATTACAGTCGCAGCAATACCGAATTACCTCTACCAAGACACCGTAAATTCGCAGTCATGGAAAGTCCGTTCCCGCAAATAGCTCCGAGTCGATATATATATATATGTTGAGGGTAAGGTTCGATGAGCGGGCAGATCCGCTCTCGCTTGGGTGACGCCTGAAATACCCAAAACCGAATATTTGATATATATATATATATATATTTCCATACATTTATTTAAGTTATTCGGGCAATCGAAAATTGTACACGGTTCGGGCTACAAACGTTACGTGTACAATTTCCGATTACCCGAGTAATCTAAATAAATAAAGGACCTAAATAAATAACCAACACAAATGTATAAAAAAAATAAAAAATAATCAAATATATTTCGGACTTTACCCAAGCGAGAACGGATATAATGCCGTTCACCCCGGTAAAGCCCGTAAAGTGTACAATTTTAAATATATTTCGGCTTCTACCCAGCGAAAGCGGATAGAACGCGATTTACCTGGGTAGATCGCGATCTACCCAACATCGGGCTTAGCCCGTAACATATATATACATATATATCAACTGGATGAGATATAAGACATGTGAGGCCATGCGTGTCTACAGAGGTAGAAAATTGACGGTGATATCATCGTTAGACTGTAATATAGGCAGAATAAAAAATAGCCATTTGTTTAGCAATTTTGATCATATGATAACGGTAGGTGAGATCAGCGCACGGTCATATGACAGCAGGTGAATCGACGAACTTTGCCAGTCCGCAAAACATGTTAAGAGTTTTAATATTATAATGAGTTACTCATCATCGTTTTTTTTCTTTCTTCGTCTCGATAAACAAATTAAAAAATTCGAGCCATCAAACCGAACCGTGTCGTCGGTTTCGAGCGTTCATGGTCTATAACGCAACTTTCCGCACGCTCCACTATCGGGTAATCCATTCATAGATCGCGGTTAATAAGCGCGACAAGATTTACGACTCGTCGATCTTCGAGTATATGACTTGGACGGTACTAGAATCTCTTCGCCCCATTAAAATATGTATATCAGGAAGAATTTTTATGGCCATTTCATTGCCAATATCGCGACGACAAAGACCAATTACTTTTAACACAAATTTCTCTAGACGATAAAAATTCTTTGACATTTCTTTTTTTTTCGTTTACTCCTTTTTTGTTCAATTGACAAAGAACGCTTTAAAATGGCTTCTAGATGATTAATAAGCCGTCGATTTGGCAATTTTTTGGGAATAAACAAATAGAATTTGATCACATTTCAATGTGATTGAGAAAATAATGAAAGCGAAAAATAGTTCGTGATGCAATTAGGTTATTCTTACCTCGAAATTCACATTTTGGACATGAAACCGTAATTATTTCGTTGAAAATATTTTTATTTAATATCATTTTTACAATAATTGTTGCGATAAAAATATTATTACGATTAATGATCTAACCGAAGGGTGGAATTTATTTGTTCAAATAATTTGTTCATCGTTGAAATAGAAAAATTGGTTTGAACAGTGTGGCAAACGCAACAATTAATTGCAGACGTTCAAATTAAAAAATTTAATTACACGCGATTATTCAATGGTTCGAGCCTAACGAGGCCTACCACTAAGCTAATGGACTAGAAGCGTCGACGCTCTATTATGTTATGGAGGTCCCTAAGTTCAATGATGCCTCGAAAACCATCCGGGTGGTTGGGGTTTCGCCGTAGAGACAGACTGTTTGAACTCTTTTAGCTCTAGTCTCCCTCCTCCCCTCTCCCCCCTTCCGCAAATCTTCGACTTCGAAAAGTAAAAAAATCGCTTGATTCAATAGCCAAAAATAAACAACAAAAATTAAAAAAAAAAATACACACACATATTGACAAGTGAAGTTTTTTAGTTTCTCAATTATTTGCTGTAAAGATGTACATCCATATTTATTTTTGTTCGCAGGGAAAAATGTAGAAAATAATAGACAGTGTGTAATTATTGTGTTGGCTTGAAATTTGTTAGCCAATAAGGAAGAGATTTTAGGTCACGAACCGCAGCAAACTTCGAGCCCGTTGCTCAAAGAGCTCGGAAAGCACCGAGGCGTCGATGTAGAGCCCAAAAGTGCTTCGGACCTGTTATTATCCAATTGTAGGTCAGCACGCCATTAATTCCCGGCTCGGTCTCCACACTTTTGAGGGTAATTACCTGGCGGTTTCCGTCAACGGTGTCTCTTTTCACTTCTCGAACAAGAAGTAATTCCAAGTGTTATCGAACGCTACCCCTATCCCTTCGCAAAAAATTATCAATTTTCTTCCTACATGACAAATAAATAAATATTGAAATATAATTATCACATTATTCGCTGGAACCCATTAGACTTCCAACGCCACATTGTCACGAGCATTTCGCGCGACGAATTTGTCCTCAATTTTTCCAAGTTATGATATTTTTTAACAATCTCGATTCGACGATTAATCAAGCTTTAAATAATAGTTTCGGTCTCTGGGGGTTGTGTAGGTGTACTTCTGTCGTTTGACGAAAACTTTGAGTATGACATAGTTTGTTGGTTGAGTCGCCCCATAACAGCGGAGTTGAGAAGACGGAGCGGGTTTGAAGGTGGAGTTCCGATCGACGAGTCTTAGCCAGGGCTTAGCGTGTATCTGCGGTCTGCTGCAATGGCGAATACCCCCCAGACTCCGTGGTGCTAATCAACCGTCCAGTTTCAATCAGAAATACGGGCATAATTTTCCCAAGTTATAGTAACTGCCACGGGCTGAAAACGGATGAAATCATCACGATTAATAATCCAACGATTTTATATAATTAAAAAAAAAATTCATTCAACAACAAATCCTTAGAGACTCATTGTAATTGAATGTCTATGAATCGTTGGGGTCGATAGAAATGAAGTTTATTTTAATATATGAACATTTAAAAAATTTTCTAATTTATTAGTTAATTTTCAGTTGCTAACTATTGGTATTAGTTGTTCGGGAACTTTATTCCAATTGAATTGATATTATATAATTTGTTTAACATTGATTCTACGTGGATTGGAATGTGAGAAAAAGTTGACTGGTGATACTTACAGCAAAGTCCATAGTACTTGTTGGAGTAAGACATGTCGTAACTGTTGCACGAAGGCTGACCGGATTGATAGGGTTGATAGCCAAGCACGTTCCCGCTGTGAGAAACGAGAGACGTGATCAAGGCGAATGGTCGATTACCAGTAATCGAGACCGACTGTGTTATAGCACACAGTGTGAGTATCCGGTCGCAGTCAGTAGTTGAAAAAAAGACGACGACGAAAAAAAAACAAACATGTTGATTTACCCGCACGATTGGCTTCGAGCGATATTGCCGGGATAGTTACCTGGGTCCGTAATTGCAGACGTAATTCTTTGTATATCCCTTTACAGGATCCTTGTAGAACGAGTAACCGCAGCCCAGGAGATATGTATCACCCCAGACGAGCTAGAGAAATTTTGCAACGAAAATATATTTATAAATAAATAAAGAAAACTCTTTGTTTGAATTTGGCGGAATTTATCATCGAATGTCATTCTTTTGGAAAGTGCAACGAAGATGATTGATTTATATTTGTGAAAATCAACGTTTGTGTATTGACAATATATACTTATGTAAGTAAAAGTTAAATGCGAAAAAGATAAAAAAAGAAAAATTCAAAAGTCTTGAAATGAACAATTGAAGTTCGAAAATGACACCTCAGCAGCCACTAGGGAAACTCATTCGTGTGGAACGATAATCCATTTCGCCTTGCGTTCGATGGGCTTCGCAGTATGGTTCGTAGTTTGGTTCGTAGCCTAATTAGTAGTCTGGTTTCTAGTGTAGTTCGTAGTTCGAAGAATGGATATGAAGGATTGAATGTTATGAAAGGGCGAGGAGCGAAATGAAGGTAGTTTAAAAATTACGTACCTGAGTGTAATGGCCCGTGGTTCTGCTGTAGCCAGTTCGATAGTGCTGTACTTCGTTGAACCAGCCGATAATTTGTTGTCGCCAATTGGGTTCCGAGTCGTATGATCCTGGGTGCCTCGTCGTCCATGTCCGAGCGATGTTTTGTCCCACCGCGAACCTACCTGGTAGATGCCAGATTGAAACAATTGATATCTGCTCGAGTTATCACTAGCTACGGACCAATTTAACCAATCAACTATTCTTTTATACAGAGTTGAATACGTTGTATTCGTTATAAGGGTTTTGTTAATTTCTGCCGGGCAGATTGTAAGTTTTTACCACAATTAAAAACTAATTGAACCGTGGTCAGTACTCCCAACATTCCTGAGTTTTTCACATCGTCATTCAGATAATTGTATTAATATTAATTTTCATAAGTCATTCATTCTGAAAATTCTACTGCACATGTTAGAACGATCGGTATTAGCGATTTCATTTTGTCGGTCAGAATCTAATATACGGATAAATAGAAATGGGGAGATCTGATAAAAATTCAACTCCTTCAGTAAAGAATGAAGCTACGAGGTCGTGCTCCGTTGAGATCCCATCGCTAGTAGTACAGAGTAGTACGAATGAAGCAGATTGGAAGAATCGGCGGGGGGGGGGGGGGTTAGGAAGACCGACGAAGAAAAAAAATACGAAAGTGAAGCTTGGGCCACTTGGGACATTCGATCAAAATTCCGGGTGCTTGGACGATAAGGTTAAGAGTCGTGAAAAATCCGGAACCAAAGCACATAAACGGTGATGCAATTGCGGTGTCGAGACGCGTGATAACGATAAAAAGAACAATGACAATCTAACGGGTTTCGTTTCGTTTCGCGTTGAGACGAGTAAAGCGAATAAACGGGAATGGAAAGGCTGTGAGCTCGGGGTGCATTTGACACCTTGAAAAGAGTCATAATATGTCATTGAAAATTGACACTAACGTTCACGAATTATTCTAGAATAGCGTAGTCTCGTTGAAACTGGTTCACAGTCATGTGTCTTGAGTTGAGTCATAGAAAACAAACAATTTTTCACTGAATTCATTTTTTTTAACTGCTTGTCCACAAAAATTGGTTTTACAAATTTCAGGCGACTGAAACACTGCGTGCAATTTAATAATTGGAAAATATGTTAATATTTGTCGAATTCTTTAACATTCAATTTTTTCCCGAGTGTGTAATTTTGTTGAATTTTTAGTGAGCAAATTTTATGACTTTTGCGAACTTACTGACGTGTCTTGAAGTATCGTGATTCTCGGCGCAATTGCTGGCCCATCGCTGGGCAGTTTCAGCGAGCTCGTCGTCCCAAACCTGAAAGGATTAAGTATCAGGATGAGCCAGCGTTCGAGCACAAAACGTCCTATCGGTGGCACACTTTCTCTCTTGCTGGATTTCCAACGTGGATTACACCGGAATCCATTAACGCTTTACCGAGCTCGAGCCCCGGAAAATCCCTCACAAGGGTTTCCCCGTTTCGCTTCGCTATTTTTCCATCGTTCGATCGCCTCCTATAGGTCAGACCCCCCCCCCCCCCCAATGAATGATTTTTTTTGTCGGTTCAAACTGCAACATTTTGGTGAATTGTTTTAGTCGAATTGTTTACAAAATACATAACGATACTTAGAATAAACATACATATGATATTGCAGTGGTTAGAAAATGGTCTAATTGAAGTTGAAGGCATATTGGGAAACATAAATTGGTGGATTTTTCATATCAGAGGGAAATTTAACCGGACGAAACATTAGATATTTTCATGTCTACTTATTCCGGGTTACCCTCAACGTGCACTATATATATATATATATATATCAACGCACTGATTAGTGTACCACGGTGTAGCAACGACACAATGCATAACAAAGTTGCGAGTGCGATTTGGGAGCACGAGTGACCGGGGCCCACCGTTGGGAACTCGATTACTAACTCCTCGCGAGTTCCCGGGATCGACAGTAAAATTGCCTCCCACACCCATTTTGGTCACGCTATACAAATTCGTAGCCCTTCCCCGTCTCCCCTTTCTGCAACTCCCTTGTATTTATGTAGTACATTTCTCTGTGGTGTATATCGCGTGATCGATGTGTATCCAATCCAATCTAATTCAAAGAAATTTGACGTATGCCACGACCAGGTGCAAAAGTCAATCACTCTGTAAACTCACGTTCTTTCGCTTACGGTATTATAATGAAAAAGTAATTCGAACAAAAAAATATTCTCAATCCTCGGTGTCGGTGCTACGATTCGCTAAATTTTTTGTTACTATTATGATAATAATAGTGTTTACATTACCAGTTCCATCATATTCGCGGCTCCAGGTTGCCCATTGATTTGGCCAAGTGCAACCAATTGACGTAGACGGTTATGCTCGTCGACAATGGTCTGTTTTTCGTTGCAGGTCACTCCGGGAGGGCCTGTGAAAATAATTATTTTCCTTGTTCACTCGCTAACGTCATAAATTGTTTGCCACGAAATGGGCGTAATCATAGGATAACGCAGTCTGGGCCCATTAATGAGTTCGGTGTGTAAATCACAATTGATTTTACCCGCTTGCACTCCGGCGCGGTCGCGCACACAACGTGAATGAAAAAGCAAAAGTGAAAATACGGTACTCAAAGCGAATTTTGTTTAAACAAAGGTCATTTGTTGAAAAAATGATTCGTCTTAATGTACATTGAGTCGATTCTGCATTTGAACCATTATTGCCGTTGTCGACGGAAGGTTGATGCAAACCTTGCATCAGCTGTGTTTAGTGTGAGATAATTTTTTTGACTTTTCACTGCGCTTGCATGCACGATAAAGACCTTCGGAATTATTGTCGTGGGATTCAATTTCGACGATTTAAATATTTGGGAAGGAGAGGGCAGACTTTTAACCGGTTGGATCATCAGAGTAACACTTAAATTTACATTTGGACCGCTCGAAATGTTTTATAAAAAAATTCCATTCGAAATATCTTTCTTCTAGGATGTTGTTTGGCCATGAAGACAGATATATTAATAATAATAATCATAAATCTGAATTCTTGGTTATTCGAAGGAAAAAATATTTTCTTTTGTTTTATCCACTGCTGCTTCTTCTTTGTTATCATTGAAAAATAATATCAAATAGTAATTCATGGATTTTTATTGGTTGAATATTTACTGAGATTTATTTTTAGGTTATTTGTTCTGGCCTGAGTGCAGGGCAGAGGCTTTGGGCCGAATGGTGTTGCAGTCATTTGTTGAGGATGTGATTTCGTACTTGGAATGATAATAATTAATCAATTTCGTTACTCCCTCGAACAAAGGATGAAGAAGAAGATTTTTTTTAGAAAAAAGGAATTAAGAAATAATGCAACCGCGCTGAAGCACCGTTATGCTTGCACAAGCTGTACCACGCTGTTGTAGTCAGTTATCGTTATTATATATAATTATATATAATATTATTTGTTGATTTCACATGAAATAGTTCTTTTATGAATGCTGAATGTTAATCACGGCATTGATAAGGTTTTTAAAACGAATTGCATTTGTTCATTTCATAAAAGATTTTCTATTTTTATCAAGTAATCCACACGATAATTATAATTTCTTTGTTTTTAAGATATCTGTCTTTGTCTGTTTTGCATTTGAACTCAAGTGCATTAGATATTCGACGCGCTTATCAGCGGCGATTGTAAAATTGAAAATAAATTCCGCCGATGAATTACCACGAAGAAATATCAGCGGCAACCACGCTCGAGAGCAGATCCGTCAGTCATCGCTGAGGGAAATATGTGTGTCACGCGCGTGCGATGGTAGATATAGAAACATGGAGAAGCCCGCGGTCGAGCCAGTGATTTGTTCGCTGTGCGGTCTTTGTGCGTAGTTTAACGAATTTACCTTGGGACTAACGTAAACTAATAAGGTCTGGACTATATTCCACAAAGCCTTTTTGAACACCTCTTTTTTCTTATTCTTTTTTTCGAAGAGGACCGAGCTGGTCAGTCAGTGTTCGTGAAGATATGCTAATGAGGGGACGGGGGGGGGGGGGGGGGGGGCTATGATGCACACCTTCGACGTGAGGACGACTCGTTGAAAAATCATTAGCGAATGCCCGCAGCGAACGAATCGCATTCGTAAATTACCGTTTAATCCCGCGCTTATCGACGAATTATTTCATCAGTCGAGTTAATTACTTACCTTTTTTATTTTACATTAGTCACTTCTTTTTTTAAAATTATCTTTTCATTATTTCGCTAAACTGACGTGTGGAGGATGATGCGCAAAGAATATGCGATGCAAAAATATGCGTAGGAACTAGCGCCTTCGGTTCGTTATCACTCAATTGTTATAAAATATTAATTATTATATTATGATAATTAATATTATTATTATTTAATATTCCATATTGAATTTTATTCGAAAGGATTACATTCCATTAATGATAAATTGTTGTTAGTTTTGGCACAAAGTGGTAAGCATTGGGCATCGAGAATGATTGTATACGGCCACAATCTGACGTCATCTCGACTCGATAATAACATTGTTGTTTTCTTTAATTTTTTGTCCGACAAATAATGTACAAAAGAGTGGTAACAGTGACAATGAGTTAATTTTCATTAACTTGTCGATCAGTCGATCAGTCGAGCGTTGTTTTCCCACGAAACGATCAGCCGCCTCAATGGAATATTCGCGAATGATCGCGGCAAGCTCGGCCGTTTACAGTGGGTCGCATTTCCGTACAATTTCAGACACAAATAACGAGCCATCGAATAGAGGCCAGATACCAGAGACCAAAGAGCAAAAAAGTATGACACAAGCCGTGCCTACCTCATTTCCTGTTGCATTCGTCCCAACCAATAAACTCCTATCCAACAGTTGTCCGACCAGTTTTTTCATCAACTCTCGACTCATCGTGCAAACTATTTTCGGTCGGAAAGAAAAAAAAAAGATAATTCGATCGAATACAAAGACCCAGATTAGATTTCAAGGAAAATACTAAATATAAATTTCAGTTGGAATTGGGTTGTTGATTGTATCAGGAAATATAATTAGCAATTGCCGTATACAACATGGAATTTAATTATTCGGCTAATTCACTCGAGGCATATGCCCGACCCAAGACCTCCACTTTGATCGGAACTGCTACAGCGGCTGGTTAAGTTCCATTCATGGATTTGTTCGAACGTTCTCGAGCGCGGTTTCATTCAACTCGAGTCGATCGATCGAACGCGGCAATACGGTTTTTGAGTCGTGTGTCACAGCGGTCATAATTGTAGTATTATCTACAACACACCCAGATGTTGGACGATGATTTCGACGCTGCTTACGAAAACTAGCATGTTTCAGATTTCTTACGAAAACAAGCACGTTTGGTATCAGCGCGAAAACTAGCATGTTTCGGCTTTTCCCACGAAAACTAGCATATTTCGATATTTGCCGCGAAAACTAGCATGTTTCGGCCTGCTAGTTTTAAGGGTCGGAGCCGAAACATGCTAGTTTTCGCGGCGAATATCGAAACGTCTTGGTTTTCGCGGTGAAATTAGAAACGTGTTAGTTTTCGTAAGAAATTTGAATCGTGCTACTTTTCGTAAACAGCATCGATTTATTCTCGACGGAATTTATGGAAGGCAATTTCCAACTTCCAACTTGTAGCTTATTTTTATTTTCATTACGATTGTAAATTTGTTGATATCATGTTTTTTGAATAATGTTTTTATCGGAAAATAAGTAGCTAATTATTTGTTTGATGAAGGTTTTATTAATAAGTTGACCGTGTCGATAATATTTAGTTGAATAAATGCTACGACAATTGTATGTAAGAGGAAAATTCGGTATGTTTTGTATTCTACCCCGCGTAGTGTGAAATCCAGATAGGGGTTGAAAAACATGTTTACGGAAAATGAAAAGAGACAAGAGTAGTGGTGGCGATGTTGTATGCGGGTGATGAGGTGGGCCACGTCATTAGTTTGAGGTACTTGGTTCCAGTGGAGCAATCCATTTTCTTGTTCCGGGGAACCGTGGG